>RSEF01000001.1:20537766-20585931 GCA_003993805.1 Himantopus leucocephalus | reverse complement strand
TCTAGATGACAATAAATTGTTATGGGTCTCTCAAACCATAACAGGGGGGAGGTAGAGGAGCTGGGAATGAAGCAGTACCTTGGGAAAAAGAGGAGAGGGGAGGTGTTCTTTTAATTTTGTCTTTTTTTCTTAATATCCAAACCTATTTTAATTACCGATAAATTGAACAAATTCTGCCCAAGTTCAGTCTGTTTTGCCCATATGTTAATTGGTAAGTTATCTCCCTGTGTCTATTTTCTCCCCCTGCCCTGTTGAGGAGCAGGAGTGAGAGAGAGGCTGTGTAGGCATCTGGCTGCAGGCCAAGGTCAACCCCCACATATATAAAATACAAATAATATTACTTTGAATACCAAGAGCAGCAATATCTTGGTAGACACTGTCAATACGTAGACAGAAAGATATTCTCTCTGTGAAGAGTTTGCAGCCTATGAGTGTATATACAGTACGGGGGGAATTTCACTGAAAGCTCACTAATTTTGTTAACAGTCGCACAGAAGATACAAAAACGAAGATTCTCTTGCAAAGACCAACATCCCCACAAGGCCAGAACAGCCCCCACATATGGCAGGCTAAATATTTCTCCCTCTACCACCTAAGCTGTATGGACTACATCTCTGAATTCGTTTACCCATGTTGCTATCATTGCTCCTGATTGTAACAGGCATCATCTATGAGAGCAAGCAAGACAATAAGGTCAAACCAGACATAATGCCATTCACTATGTATATATATGTATAGATATATATGTGATATATTTAAGATAAAGTTATTTAATTAATAAATTAAGATGAAGTTATACCTTACCCATGCCCAGATAACCGCACAGTTTATCCTTATTAATTATCCATTTCCACATAATTTGAACCCAATAAAGAGGTCCTAATCAGGGAGTTGAAATAAGAAAGAGTAGTGGTCTTTCAGTTCATATGACACATATCTAATATCTTGTCACATTTTCAAGTATCAGAGAGCCAAGTTATCTCATTACGTAAGGGTATTTTGATGTTCCCAATTGCTGCTCTGAGGTGAGCATTTCATTACTTGCACACTTTTAACTCACATACATTTAAGACCTACTAATGGGATTAGAGAGCTATGATGAATCATGACAGTAGGTATATTCTCCTGTAGATTTTTGCTGAACTTCCATTAGCATTAAAGGGGAGTTACACACCAGAGGGCCAGTCTATTAATAAGAATAGTGTCTTCCACAAACAGTCTTCTAAACAGCAATTTGGGTGTCCTATAGCTCTCTAGTCATTCAAGAGAAATGACTCTGATGTCAACACTTTAGCAGCAGAGATTCATCCATTCCCCCATAAGCACTCACAACAGACTCTCAAGCAGGCCCTTTTTTTGTTTTAGTTAGTAGAAATGTCTTTCATTCTTGAGCCTATTAACTTGTAACAATAGAAATAATAGGAGCTGAGACAGGTGTAGAAAGTTTAATTCTCTTCTTGTGAGCTTCAAATTTAAAAAGGGAGTTCAAAAAAACCATGATAAAAAAGGGTATTAAAATTCATGAATGCCAGTATAATATAATTTTGATCTGCACAGTTTTTCAGGGATTGTTGTCAGTTTCTATTCCACTGTTAGACATCATTAACAGCAAATATGACAGATACACTAATGAAATCGATTTGGTCATGTTATCAATTTAATTCAAAAATGTAACCCCATTTTATTACCATGTAAGTTATAAAGGCTTATAGGCTAATGTCATCTGTCACTGTAAGAGTTCTCTGCTGAACTTCTTAATAACTAAGTGTAGGTTTATTTTAATTTTATTTTTTACATTTTAAATTAATTACTTCAGTACTGTAGTAAGCACGCTGTTTTAGCTCATGGTAGGACTGAATATTGGTCAATGCACTCTAGAAAGGGAAACCTTTCAATGAAATGAATATAGCAATACAGTATTGCCTTGAAACCTAATGCATGCTACAGCCAAGCAATAGATTACTGTGCAGCATATATTCCCTGCAGCTGACTCACTGTGTAAGGAACAAATACATTCCTAATGCCCTTAGAATTGGTGCACCCTGTTGTAAGGAAGTTTTTGAAGGTAAAATGAAAGCAGGGTGGTCCTCAGACACGCGCCTCTCTCATTATTAATATCAGAAGGCTCTGCAATATATCCTTCCTGTAGATGGCAATTTTTTTTAGGAGCACCAATCAGCTGATGAACCCAGGGCATGGTTTTTATATTGTGTTTGGAAAAATAACAGACAAAGCTAAATATCATTGTGACAGGTGTTACCAGATGGCATCATTATACACAGACTCTGAATTATTTCACTGAGTGAGTATATGTTTGAATTTGGAATAGCTCTCGCTTCTGAACATAGTCTTAAGCATAATCTTAAGAAACGGAACAAGAAGCAACAACCATTTTCTTTCCTTTTTACCTCAAGTTCATGTTGGTTCTTAAGGAAGAGCTGTTCATAGAACATCAACAAATGCTGTTGGACGCAAATAATTGTCTTACAAGATAATTGCCTTGTTTCCGAACCCAGGGCATCTTTACAAGTAAGTAGAAAGCCAATAAGCTTTATGATGCATATATCTAGACTTTATATTCCCAATTCTTCTCCACAAGACAGGCAATGAAAGAATGAAACAAGACTTCTGGAAAAGCATACTTTTCATTTTTAAACAGGAGAGAAACACTGAAGAAATCCTCCATCCCTGTCCTCCTCAGGAAGGCAGCCAAAACACAGCAATTTCAGATTATGCAGCCTATCCAAAATCCCCTCAGAGTAGCAAACCTGGGCCTGATAGCCATCTGGCATAGAAGTGCATAGCTAGAGGCAATATCATGAGCTGGACTTTTAGTTTGCCCTGCACTCCTCACTGCCAAAAAGACACCAGTAGCCAAAATCAGGCTGAACATCCTTAAAATAATTCCTTTAGAACTGCTCACAGTCATTGCAGTGGGTGTGTTTGCACAGCACTACAAGCTGCAACCATTCCTGACACACCACCTGACCTGTTGCTGTGGCTCCCAAGTTCGAGAAAAAGGAGAGGAGAGGAAACTTGCTAAGTGCCTCAAACAGCCTTAGGAGACTACAGTCACCTGATCTCTTTGTGTTCATCTGCTCTCTTTGTGTTCATCTGTGACTCTTCATTGCATTTTGCATTCCCAAACTTGCTCTTTTCCTCCATGATAACATTTGAAACAGAGTAAAGCAACCAGGACAAAGCAAGCAAGCAACCTTCCTCTCTTCATTTTAATATACAACCAGTACGCTAAATGTTACCTGAAATGAAATTGCTTAGTCATCTCATAAACACTGATAAGGTCTATTCAGCAGTAAAGTGAATATTTTGGAAGAGAACTACCAAGAAGTAGTCAATTTACTAGCAATCACCTTCCAGAAGTGAACACCTTGGTACTTGCAATGATCTAAAAAAGAGAGGGACTCAGACTATGCTTGGCTACTCCGATTCCACCTCTGATAGAACCTGTTACTAAGACTTTCTCTACTAGTGGCTTAGCTCAATGAAAATTTGCTTTTTCACCAAAACATATATAGCTGATCACACTGAGAAGCAATTTAACTCATCTGGATTTCTGCATGGCTCGCAGAGATTCTGGGCATATATAAGGGAACTAAAACCGTATCAGGAATGACTTTCCATTGTAAAGTAACTTGTTCCCAAGACAGAGGTTTACGGGACAATATAATTCAAAAGAAATTTCGCATCGTAACACTTAAAAGGCAACACTCAGTCACACTCAAGCATCACTAGTCAGCATGTCCAAAATAGCAGATGCTGTTGGTTGTTGCATTAGAAGAACAGGAAAGAGGCATTCATCTTCTGATTCTGCTGTGCCAGAAACTTAAAGGTATGGCTGCAGTTAGTCATAATTCCTATAAACACTGGAACATCTTTCCAGTCTAAAGAAATCAATCACGTGTGATATTTTGGATTCCGAGAGCTATTCTTTGGATGTGAAGGCCTTGATCTATGTGATACTAACTTAACTGAGTACTAAATAACAAATAAGGCTTAGTATCACTTTTGTACCAATGAATTTCCAAAAGTTGCCTTGGTAATATATTGGCAACAGGCATTTTGCACTTGCATCTGGTATCTCCAAAGATCCCAGCCCTGCCTCCAGACAGCAGAATTGATGGGGATAACTTGACCCTGCTCCTGTGGTTAGGCCTCTGCATAGAAGCTTTGCCTGATGAAGTTATGGAGACATTTACCATCATGAACAACAGTCCCAGTATTATACCTGTTAAATTAAACTGAGGCAACACTATGTGCTTGCTACATTTTTTTAAATATTATTTTTAAAAATAAATGTTGAAAAGTCCTTCCTTTCGGAATTCCAGCAATCTTTCATACGTGTTCCTTTTCTCACTTTTCCGCTACCTGACAAGATACTGGACACTACTACATTCACCTTAGGTTACTGTTTTCTGTCTACAAATCAGCTGAATAAGAAAAACTATACTTTCTAAAGTGAGAATAATGCCCTTAAATGCTGTACGTATCCTCTGTCCTTTCAGGTTTTTCTTCACCAGTCGGATGGTTAGTTGATTAATCCATCTGCAAAGCTTCTGGCTTCAGGCCCTTAAATAGATTTTTTTCCTGCCACAAGGTTCAATTGTTTCGAGGCAAAGCTTTCTACTCTTCCCACAGCTGTCCTGCTGTCACCAGAGTCTCCATGTAGTGAGAAGTACCTGGAACATAGTAACGTGCAGCCTCTGTTCTCTGCATTCTTCTTTTCCAGTAGTTTAAATGGAGCCTCGTCTTCTTTTTTTTTNACATGATTGCACAGAATTCTAAGTGCAATTGAGTATATTATATTGCAGATTCTCCTATGACTGTAATAGTTTGAGTAAGAATGAGATAACAAAGAGCTTGGGTGGNGCATGATTGCATGGAATTCTAAGTGCTATTGAGTATATTATATTGCAGATTCTCCTGTGATTGTAATAGTTTGAGTAAGAATGAGATAACAAAGAGCTTGGGTGGCATTACAATTTTTGGTGATTTTTCTCATTTTTGTGGGTGTTGGTTTCCTCTGCAAAGCGAGGTCATTGTTATTTACCCAGCTAGAACTTCTGCCTTTCCAGAGATCACCCTCGTTTGATTTGCTTTGCATGGGCTGGAAGTTACATTGTCATTGTCATGTTGCTGTCTTCAAAATTCTGGGAAGAAAAAAACCTGTCTGTGGTGAAAACCAAGTGCTACATGGCTTCATTGAGGAAGAATTGTAACATGCCAAATTCAAAATAACTTTCTTCAGGCCTCACTATACTTTTTTATTGCTTGCTAATAGCACATCAATCAGGCTAATATGTAGTAAAGTTGTAGTCTATGTTGCATTTCTGCTCTGGAGGTTGCTTAAATTCCTTTGTGTAGAAGTGCCTGAGGGGTGTGGACAGAAGTAGCCCACATTTGTTTCCATCTATCCTTGTGGATATGTTCTGCATATACAGGAGTAAATTTATTACCCTTGCATTTCCATTAGTCATTGTGATGGGAAGGCCCCCTTTACTGCCACTGGAGCTGTGTGAGCTCCTGTTTTGTCCAGTGTTTTCTGTACATGAACAACTGGCTCAGGTTGCTACTGCCAACCTTCTGTTAGCACCTTCACAACTCAGTAAGTAATTTTGGATGACGGCTGATGCCAACATTTCCTGTCATTATAGTCTCTGCCTTAGGTGGCTGACATGTATTGTTATGCCTGTGTAAGAACCAGTACAAAACCACCTGTCTCTCTCCTTGAGTGTATAGCAATACATATAGGCTTCTTCCTATGCAGTGAAGGAAGACAGACTCTTGCTCATGGTGGTTTAAACCACTGCCTGAGATAGTGCTCAGGCTCCTTGGCTAATATAAATTGCTCTTTGCACAGGCTTACCTTGTTCCTTTGATTATATCAGAGCCTATACTCCTAACATAGAAGGAAGACAGACTTGCTCATGGTGGTTTAAACCACTGTCTGAGGTAGTGCTCAGGCTCCTTAGCTAATATAAATTGCTCTTTGCACAGGCTTACCTTGTTTCTACTACTAAACCTTTTCATGGTTGTTCTGAAAGTTCCTTACAGAAGCTTTCCTTTTTTTCCTTTATTGTATTTTTTTGCCTTTTTAGGGTTTTTTTTTCACAGTAACAGCTTTTATATTTTTTACTTCAGCTGGTTTTTGCATGTTATTTAATAATATTTTTAGAAAAGTTATTTTTTGATTACATGCTAATCAACTTTGCTTATTTGCATGGGTCATTTTGGATCAGTCCAGCACAGTAGAGTGGTTTAACATCACTTTCACTAGGCTAATATTGGCATCATCAAACCTAGAAAATTGTGGTCATGGTTTGTCCAAGCCAGCTGTGGAGGACGTCAGTGCCACTAGCACCTTGTGCCTTGTGACTATAGATATGTATCCTAGGGGTCCTCCAACGGCTTGCTTGGGCTCTGAAAAGGCATAAGGATTATCAGATGAAACCAGTGACTTGACCTAGGCGCTGAGCAGCTTTGAAACCAACATTACTATCAGTCTCAAGGGCAGAATGAAAGAAATCTTTCCCTTTTTCACATATGTCCTAAATTTTACATAACTGAGGCCATAGTGATTTTGCTGGAATGAGAAATGATAAACTGAAAGTCCTGATTTTCAGTTTTCCACATTTTGTACTATTTTGTAGCCCATTTTGTCACTGCAGATCTTCATATGCCTCCCATATCTTCACTAATCTCTGTAATTTACTGATATTAACAAACCATTCAATCTCAGTGTTCATATTTCATTCATAGTCAAAAGCAGTACAGGAACTTGCGTCGATCCTCCCACAGAATGGCTCATTATTAGTCACTGTCTATTCTGGCTTATTGTCATTTACTTCCACTTTTCTCCTATTTTTTTAGTTTATTTTTAATCAGTGACAGAATTACCTTTAACATATTACCCATGGGTCTCAAATTTTAATAGGATTTATATCTCAAAGGAAGACTACTGTATCATCAGTAAAATTCTCATCTCTGAAGTTAAAATAATATTTTCTTTATTTCCCTGTTTCAAATTTTACTCCTTTTGACTCCCCTAGAACTAATAAAATACTAAAAACCAGTTATTAAATACTAAATAATCTGAAATGCAAAATATATAATTTTGTCTGGTCTTGGTTTCTTTTCAGTTTCCTTCTTGATTTCCTTTCTTTATTTGAGCCCCAGCTTGAAATCAGATGTTTTCTGTCCATTCTTATTTGCCAAAGCCCAGTCTGAGATTCGTTGCTTCATTGTAGCATCAATTCTTGGAAAAAAGAATCAAAAAATAATTACTTAGTTGTAACTTCTTTAGCTACCTAAGCCAAAAATATAGTAAAAACTGCGTTCTTCTTTGGTGTGAAGCATACACCAAACAGCAACTGGAAGATCACCTTCACTTTAGGGAGAGCTATGATATATTTTGCCACCTGAGGAACCCAGTTTCCACTTACGACACAGCATCAACTGAGAGAAAGCACTTGGCTGAACTGCTTTGACAGTTCCCACAATCCATTGATACCAATTCTCTTTGAAGAGGATGGGATAAATAAAAAAAGCATAATTTATAAAATATACCTGAAAGAAGAAAAAAAAAAGCACAAGTTATTTCTTTTCTTTGCATTAAGTATATGAGCCACCTTCTTCAGACCTTTATGATTTTCACCACAAGGGTGACAAATCACTTTCATTTGCATTAATCATTCTCCTCAAAGAGTGGTAACCCAAATCCAGCCATAAAATTACTGCTGTTGTTGGGATGTCTGGGAATTGTTTTCTGCATGTTTGAAGCAGGAGGAATAAAAGTACTTGGAAATCAATTTTACCCTTAGCCCATCTTGAAGTTGCTTGAAAAACAAGCTGGTCTGCAGGCCAGTATAATTTGGACAGAGAGTGGCTCTTACAAGCCTTACTGATGGTAACCTGTTGCTTGTGCTTCCTGGGAAGCAGTATGGTATTTAGAGGGTATTTTACCTTCCAAGGATTCTCGCCACCCTGACTAAGCCTGTTCTGCTAAAGGTTGCCTTGGGAATCAGAAACTGGGACTATTTTCCACTATTTCATGGTATTTCTAACCCAATCTTCGTTAGGGCCATTTCAAACCTCATAGAAAATGCTATTCTACATCTTACTGATCCAATCTTTCATCTGAAAGTTTTAAATCTTGGAAGGTTATGTGCTAAAGGCTTCTATTTTCCTGTCATCTCTCACTTTGTCCCTGTAACGGGAGGAGTGACTGCTCACATAGAAGTATGCAACACCCCTAGTCAACCCATTCCTGGTCTTTGGTTGTTACTTGTGTATATGTTATTCTTAATAGAAATCATACAAAAAGATTTAATACCAAATGTGTTCTTCTGTACTATTTTATCAGGAAAGATACTGCATATATGTGGGTTTATGTGATGAAAACTAGTTCTGTTTTTTTCCCCTTGAACAAATATTCCAATTTTTTTTCTTTTTCTTCTTCTTCTTTTTCTTCTTCTTTTTCTTCTTCTTTTTCTTCTTCTTTTTCTTTTTTCTTCTTTCTTCTTCTTTTTCCTTTTTTTTGGCTTCTTGTGTCTACATCCACTGTTCTCTTGTGCCTTATTCTTTCCACTAGTTCAGTGGTCCAGGCAGTCAGTGCTGTGATTTTCCTGTCAACCAATCAATTTACCACCTTCTACTTCAGCTGTTCCTCATAGCCATATAGGCTCTTCAGACACAGTGTCGAATTCTTTATTTTCTTCTGGAAACTCTAATTAGTACTCACAATTGTGATGAATATGTTATATTAGATAGTAAGTGCCTGGACTAAAGATTTATGCAACAGCATGTGGGTACAGTTTCAGTAAACAAGTGAATGACTGAGAATAACACATGCATAAAACCTGAGCTACTGCAGAGAAGAAATGAATTGGCAAAAAAAAAATAAAATAAGAAAGCTAAAAGCATAATTATTAAATTGGTGAATGATGTGTCATATTAATTGCTATAGTATATTAGCATTTGCTCCATTAAATATCCCTGATGTTTACAGCAGTAGTTACATCTGTCCTTGCCTGGGTTAACAGAAAGCTAAGGAGAAGCTTTTTTCAAAAAATGTTTACAGGTTTACTGCATTTCTAGAGCTTGCTTTTATTAGTCTATTATGTGTTTTTCTGTATTCTTCTGTTCCCTTTCAAGCGTGTTTTGAAAAAGTTACTTGTTTGCAATCTGAGAAATGAATGATATTTAATAGCATTCAAACAAGACATTCCCCTCTGTGTTTCAAATTTTGCTTTGGAAGAGGCACATAAAATACTTCCAGAAACAAACAATTTTTTTATGTAACTTAGTTTTGCAAAATTAGAAGTTCACAATATTCTGAAAACATATTGTTCCTGAGAGAGAAACATTTCACCACTGCTCTTAGAGTAGTAATTCACAGTGACAAAGGCAGCCGGTATATTTTGTTTGTTAGAAACTGTACATTTTGGGGGAGGAGAGAAAAGTACAAAACATATTTTAAGTGCCTTGAGGTGTCTGTTGTACACAGGAGACTCAACAACTAGAATTCATCTCGGATGAANAGATGAATAATCAGAATCTTACGTCTCTGATATTTCTTGTCCAGAGTAGACCTTATAAACGATGTACATGTACCTTTTGTTGAGCATTTAAAGTACTTAGAAAACAAAGACATAAGCTTGCATATTCAGAACTGATTGGAAGGTATGATTTCAGATGTAAAGATTTCAGATGTCCATTCTTAGATCCTCTAGTGGGATCTGGTTTCCAGAAAATAAATGACCTTAATCTGATCTATAACTGAGCATACCAGAATGAAGGTACCCAACACCTGAAAAAGGAAGGGTAAAACTTCAATTTCAAAACACAACCCATGTCCTCAATTTCCCATTCCATCACTAAGTCTTCCTGTCTGTGCCCCCACCTTAATTATCATCTGGTGAAACTCCTTTGGTGACGTCATGCTCAGGGAACAAAAGTCTCACTTATAAAAGGATTTTCTTTATTTTTCATAATTTAGCTGAACCAACACAAAACTGAATACTGTAAAGCAACAAAAATGATGTAACATCTTTAATTGTTCTGTGTTTACTAAATAAGGCTACTACACTCCCTTTAAAATAAATCAAAACAGAGAGTTGGTAGAATGAGGGATCTGGCTCTTGAGGTCTACATGTACAGTAAATGTATTTACCATCATTTATTGCATGACATGTTAAACCTGACATTGGTCTTTTATAGTGCAGTCAGTCCATAACACTTTTCAAGTGGCCGGGCTTTAATTACTATTTGGACAGTGGTCAAAATCCTAAGATTAAATAAGAATTCTGTATATATTTATTTTACTTGAGGACAAAATGATCTATAGTTCACGTTTTCTGCAACTTCTGCGTTCAATAAGCCTCAGTATTAGAGCAGGCTTTCAAAAAACATCTTCAATCAACTTTTCATTTTTTTACCTTTTATCTATGGTCACTTGAACAATTTCTATATATTTTTCTTTAGTAGAATAGAACTAGCATAACACTAAAAGTTAATTGGAATATTAGGTAGTATGCTTGAAACCATAATACATTTGCCAGGAAGAAATTAAGTTCTGTTTTTGATTGCATCATACCAATATGTACCAAACTCTATATACCGAAAGGTACAGTAAAAGGGAACAAGGTTTTGTTTGTTTCTCTATTTTATCATAATTCCCCCTCATCTATGCCATCTTTCCTAAATTTTCCCTAACCAATAATGCTGAAAAAGTGGGCTTTCTAACAATGAGGTAAAACACTGAAAATGGGATCAAGGAACAGGCTTCAAACTGACTCTTACATAAAAGTAGAGTGAGAGAAAGAAAGAAAGAAAAAGAAATAAAGAAAAGGAGAGAGAAAGAAAAGAAAGAAAGAAAGAAAGAAAAAGAAAAAGAAAGAAAGAAAGAAAGAAAGAAAGAAAGAAAGAAAGAAAGAAAGAGAAAGAAAGAAAGAAAGAAAGAAAGAAAGAAAACCAAACCTTGCTATGAAGAGCAATGGGTAAAATATTTTACACTCCATTTTTATCAGTACATAAAGACAAAAAATAAAAATAAAATAAAAATAAAAAATGCCTTCCAACAGTGCAATGGTTGAATGCATTTATGTAATATAAACAACATTATTCTTTGCTTTTTCTACACAGTCCTCTCTGGTCATGCTTTACATCCAGAATGTCCCAATGGAAGAAAGCAAACGACACCAGTCACTTCAGAGACAACTGAAGTAATAAAACACAACTTAACTCTGAACCACTTGTCATGACTGTCAGAGTTATCACGTTAATTGTTAAATAGGATTTTCTACAAATATACAACATATAAAAACTGTTAAATATATAACTTTAGGCTTTTCAAAATACATTTAATGATCTCTTTCAAACAAGTGTTACTTTTGTTTTCTCTTTAATTTGCTTTCTGGTGCTAAATGGTGTATCAGATGAGACATAGGCCACAGATGACCAAACATGCTCTTTGCAAATACTGTATTATCCAACTTTAACTATCAAAAATGGAACTGTAGAAGAGGCATGTTTAACTGGTTAAAACTGAAAATGATTTTAGTACGAGAAAGTCAATCTAAGTACAGAGGAATAAAGGTGCCGTGTAGACAGTTTGTGTTCTTTTTGTCCAAGTTTTTCAACCATAGGTCGTTTTCTCTCAGTGGTCCATTATATTCTCTCGAATGTGGCATTTCAAGAGCAGGTCTCTGAGTTAGTTTTTACTGCAGCTTTCCATAAAGACTTCTGCTGGACAACAACATCTCAGCTTTGTGAAAGCTGGAATCATGTCTTTGTGGAGACCTCCTACAATTTAATGACATAACTCTGTTAACAGTAAGATTGTGTCCACTTTAAAATAGATTTTGCTCTTTGGTCTATTGTATATACTGAAAGTATAAGAAAATAAAAGCAATTCAGACAGTTTAGGGCACAAGAAGAGTTTCTCTTTTGCACCTCAGTGTCCTCCCATAGGCAAAACAGTCTTCTCTAAGGCTGATTGGGATGATACTCTTCATTGTAGCAGACTCTTCGGATTAAAACATGTAGGTAACAGCAAGTCCAGCAGTGGTGTATAACGCAGATGAAACGTTAACCATGAACTTTTTTGTATTGCTAATGCCCAAGCATATATCTTTTTCTATATTCTTTAGTCCAGTGATCCTTAGTATGGTAGAACAAACTTTAGCTCATAATGTAGAGGAATTATGCTGTCATTCATGAGATACAGAGAGACAGTTGAGTTGATGACATATAACGGATGATGATCCACAGCAGTGAAACTTGACTAAGTTAAGTAGCTCACACAGAGCCTAAACCACTCCTACGAAGATTCTGTGTTGCTGCATTTGTCAGGAGACCTGTAAATCAATAAGAACAAATGAGTCAGCGTCTTAATTAACAATCCTGGTTATCTTTGCTGTCCATTATTTTAAAACATACTGTACTCAGATTTTTCAAGAAGACAGTTAATGAATTAGAAGACATATTTCACAGCAAACATTTTCCCTGAGAAACAACATATGAAGAAACCTACATTTTTATTTATTATAAAAATTAACACTTTAATCATTATTTCTAATAAAGTGATGACTATAAATGATAATTTACAATAACTTCAATATCATCTACTTTCTACCAAGCTCCATGCACATTCTTTTTCATAAAAATAATATCACAGAATGTTCTTTTACCTGCTTTAAAGTTACATATAACAATATCTAATACACAAGGCGATTAAGATGACTATTACTTTTTACGTATAGGATATGATGAAAAATGGACATGAAAGCCATGACTATCTATTAAAAATGCAAGGATTTTTATACTGGAGGCTTTTCTGCCTTTAAGTTTCCAGTGAGCACTAGAGTGCGCCTAATTTAATCAATGCTGCCCTCTAGCGATGCTATTACAAGTGCAAATCAATGTAAATAATGTTTATTAATAGTCAATTTAATCAGAAAATTGTCTTAGTTACACAGCAGAAAAAAAAAAAGAGTGAAACTGGGCAAAGGACTGTGTGATGAACCTGTTTAAAAGAAAATGGAATGCAAGCAGCGGTTTGAAAGCGAAACAGAACCAAAGTCCACACTATTAAAGAAAACAAAGAGTACTGGAAGACAGCACAAAAACAAATGAGAAAGTAATGACTGAGTTATACAACAAGGAGCCAGCTACTCATGCTCATCCAAAATATCAGTTTAGAAATAGATTCGAAATTACACTGATACTGTACAAGACAAAATGTTTTGAGGTGTATTAAGCAAGCATGATTGTTATAAAATGCCGTTTGAACGTTCAAACACTGTCTTCTGCTTTGGCATTGTTCTGTCTCCAAATAGTCAGAACTCTTATTACTGATGGAAATACCATGCATAACTCCAGAAAATACTGAACAGTGAATGTGAAAGAGCAAAACAAATAAGAAAATCCAATTCACTTGGTTCAAGCCGTGTATTAAATTGAGAGTTTTTAACCTAACCCTCAGAGCAGTAAATGAAAGAAATACCTGCCTCCAAATCAATTTAGTGACAGCTTGAAACATATGGATCTCTCTATATATGTATGTAGAAAGACAGATTGATAGATACATAAGTAGGTAGATAGATAGATAGATAGACAGACAGATAGATAGATGAATACTTTCCTTATAAGGCATAAAGTGTATGTTATAGATTTCTGCTTTTGTCCTCTCACCTTTTCCAGGAAAAAACACCCCAGAAATCTTGCAAACAGCCTTTCCTTTTCGGACTAGTGATCAGATCTCCAAACCACATGGCCTCAGACAGGCTGAAGGCAAAAAACCTGGTTGATTATTGTGGTATATTCCCCTTTTTAAATATACATTCAGCAAGAGAAATTATTTTAAAGTTTTGCTTCAATTAGTTGTTCTGTTTCTCCTTTATACTCTTTCTTGGGGGTTCCTCTATGCCCCTTATTTTTTTTTTCCCATTAGAAAATAACACAACTTTTAAGATAGTAATTCTTTTTAGGCAGTGAGACACAAAGCAAAAGATTTATGGCTTATTAGGTCTGAAAGTAAACTACTATTGTGTTAAGAATTTGGCTGACTTAGCTCCATCTTTCCTGAATTATGCTGGAATGGCCCAAAGCTAAAAGCAACAGAGTAAACTGCTGATGGACTGCGTGTTCGATGTTTTCATAGTGTGATTCTCTACCATATTTTTCCCAGGATGGAGAGAATTCAGGTACAACCACATGCATTTGCAGATACCTACTGCTTTGTGATTTTATGGATATAGAAGATTCCTTCCTGACTTGCTATCCCTGCCTCCACTTTTCACATCCCTGCTGCGTGAATATGGTATCAACAGTTTAAAAGAAGAAGAGAGAAGAGGGGAGACAATTATGCATTTCAAAAATGCTGAGGCAGGGCAGAGAGCAGGCTTGAAATAAAGTGATGACAGGAAGAGGAACAGATTAGAGAACAGGAGGTGAATTTACAGCTTTGGACAATGACAGAAGGAAAAGAAAAAAAGGGGGAATGAAATGGAAAAAAAGGCATAGATTAGGCAGGGAATTTTAAGCATAATTTATTAATGAAGGCATGAAAAAGAGGTAAGATAGGTAATAGAAACAACAGATAAAAAGGAGAGAGGATAGGAAAGAGCATGAAGAGTCCAGAGAAGAGGAAGAGAATGCACACCTACCCTCCCACCTCCTGTTTTTTCCCCTTTCATTCCTCATTACAAGTAAATTAATCACTCCCCAGAAAACCAGACAGATCAAGCAAGAGAAAAAGATTCCCCAAGTGACCATAAAAAGGACTTGTTTACTATTTATACTAATAGTTCAAACCATGAAAAGTACCACATCCCTGATAGGGCAAGTTTAAAGGAAAATTATGCTCTTGACAATTGTTTGGCAGCAATTTCTAGAATATTAATAAGGTCAATAAATTGCAATGAAAACACTAAATTCAATCACTACATATACGAAATTGCTTTAAAGCTTGGGAAAGGTGTGTTGGCATTGTTTTGTTCCTTTTTTCCCTTCAATTAGGAAATTTGCAGCAGCATCTAATTAAAGACACCCTGGGTACCAATCACATAGTACGAGATTTTCTTTTCTGTCCATCTCTATAGAGGACTCATGTCAGTTCTAGGTACCATTGCACAAGTAAGTTTGTCACTGACTTCAATGGAGTAATAATTTCTCCCCAGAGAGCAGGTTCTGCTTCCTTCTGAAGGAGCCAGATGTTCTGGCTGTAATTTTGGAGAAGTCTTGAGCTTGTTCAACTTTGAGATATTGAGCAGGCATCTAGTAACAGAGATTAAAATACTACTGTACGTCATCTGGCTGTTTCCATGATGGAAGCCAAGCTCCTGTGTGCTCCACAGAATTCTGCTCAAGAGGAAAAATAATTTTCCTGACTGCATATTAATAGATAATCCAAAGCATATTAATAGATAATCCAAAGCATAAGAAACAATACATTTCATATGGCTATATATATATCTTAATATAGTTCTTGGATGGCTTGAATATGTCCTGAGAATGTTTGGCTTATTAGAGCAATTATAATACAGTCCACAATTTATCTTACTCTGGAGGGAACAGAATAAGGCACAGTCTATCTCCAACTGTGCCCTAATGGTACATAAAATAAAATAATTCATTGGTTCATTCCTGTGGTCAAAGACAAAGGAAACAAGTTATGCAAGTCACCTTGAGAAGGTGGGAATATGTGGTGCTTTGCTGACTTACTGAGGCTTTCCACAAAAAGAAACCCACCCAAAAAACTGCATCTGTCTTTCAATGTAGTAGCTAGGATTTGATTTAGTGAAAAAATGTTTTAATTTCTTATCACAAACAAGAAAGTTGAGCCAGGCTTACTGTAACTGGCAAATATTTTCAGAGTCAGGACAGAGTTTCAAGCATGTCTGGCCTGACCTTTTATTTTAAATGGAATCCACATAAATACCAACAATTCTATGTCAAGACTGGTAAAGCTTTAGTGGATTTATCTGGTTTCCACTCTGTATTTTTAGAATAAAAATTAAAGTCAGAGTGAACCAAAGTAATTATTTTTGCTGCAGTATCCAAGTGCTTTTACATGACTGCCTGCTGAAGTTATACTGGCACTCTGTGATGACAACTCTGAACTATCTGTCATGTTTCCAGCACTGATTTCTGAAAATTTTCTGGATGTCTACAAAGTAATTGGTCATATTAAAGAGGTTTCAGTGTTGTGTAACAGCTGAACTACTTGTCGAAACTGTGTATTTTACACTTTCAGCTACAGTCTTAAAAATGCCTCTGGGAGTCTTAGGATTCTGTATAGCACCCATCAGTGTAAATGGCTTTTGGTTTTGGTTTGGTTTTTTTTTTCCTCTTGTACTGTTATATGAAAAAAAAACCCACAAACAACCAAACCACACAACATTTTGCACAAAGATAATTCACAGAGATGGATGTAGGCTGGGCCAGTCTCTGTCCCACAAATCTATTCATAATGGAAACAGTTCCAAACCTTTTACCAACTGCAAGTCAGATAAAGAGCATGTCTTTCCCCTCTGCTTTTGCAGCTGTCTGTTCCAGGTCCCTGAATAACTAAGCATGTATAATGCAGAAAGAAAGATATGAAAGCATTGAAATGCCCAAGGAAAGCTTTGCAAGATACCCCATGCTTTACAGGAATAAAAATGTAAATTTCTGGTGATGATCCAAGCAGCAGCAATGTCCTGTTACATTTATGAGAACTCCCATAGTCCCTCCTGAAAATTTATTCTGTTCTCCTCCCTTCCTCTTCCTTTCTCTATGCTGTTCATATATGCAAATTGAACTGTTTAGTCTTCAGAAAAAGACAAGGTAATTCAACTTTAAAGTGTCTGTGGCTATTAGGAGTAAGAAAAAGAAGCATGGAAGCTACTATACTTAGTAATGCTGTATTCTGTCTCACTAAGCTAGCCACAGGAAGGACATCTTCAGAGTTCAAACTGTAACACCTGCAGAACTAGGAATAATAAGATTGGTCAAATCTAGTGTCTGTGCTTGCGGGTGAATATTTATAAAAAGCAGCCCAGTGTATCAGGTAGTGTATATACAGGTATGCTTTCCTGTGTTGCGCTCCAACAAAGTAGCCGGTAGCAGAATCCAATTATTAGCCACCTTCTAGGAGAACATGCCTTTTCCTTAACACCCACTGTTTGGTCTTTTTCACTTCTACTATTCAAGTTAGACACAGAAAGAAGTATTTATTCCAAGTCTGAGACTCTTTGCAAATGAGATTTTTTTCCCCAATAACAATTATTTTAATATCAATAATGTGTCTAGACCTAAACGCAAAAAGTGTCATTTCCCCTTAAATAATACTCTTAGCACTATCTTCTCAACTTCCTCTAACCATCTGCCAGGACTATCATCTTGATTATTAATTTCCGTTTCTGTTAAAATCCTGTTTGTCTCATATTACCTTTTTGAACCTACAAGATCTTGGAATGTGCTGGGTCAGAACGTACGCCCCTTTCTTCTGCTGAATTGCCCACTACTTCATAAACAATACCAGCGAAGGCAGTGGGACTGCTTTTATAATTAGATAATCCTTACAATGAATGAAAATGTTAGAACCAAGTGTTGTAACCCAGCTGAAATACATTTGGCCCTGGATCACGTAGGTGATCTGTGTTTAAGAGCTCAGGCTTCGGCACGTTTAATAATGCAAGCTTGCTTTGCAGCATCTGAAAGTAAGCAAAGGAAAAGCAATGGAGGTGGCAGAAGAGATGGCAGCAAGAACACGTCTGTGCTCAGAACATCTGAAGCCCTTGAGCACAAAGGTGATGATGGGGGATTTTTGGCTGGAGTAGCATTTGGAGCTATTGTGGATAACAAAAGAGCCAGGCAGGTCTCATTCTGCCCCCCATCAAAGTCTAACGCCAGCTCCTTGAAGCAAAGTGGACAGAAAGAGGGAATGATGAAGAGGATCACACATCTTGTAATGTGTAACAATGCAAAACAGTGCCTTTCCAGCTCCCATGTGCTGGGTGAAAAACAAACACACTTAAAATGACTCTGGCTAAAGGCCTTGAGCAAATAACCCAATTGTATCTGATTTCTTTTTGCTCTTTTAAAATGGTTAGAGGCGTGCACCTGTGTGAAGCTTAGTAGCAGGTAAAACTAAGAAAGATTTGTAACTGGCATGGAATTGTAAACTTGAAAAATTACTACTTCTCTATCTCCCTTTTACTCTTCAAATAAAAGCAGCTGCAATTTTAGCACGACTGAAAGTATAGAAGAATAGCCAGGGGCTTTCCTCAGGGTACTGAAAAAATAACCTGGATTTACCATTCCTGAGACTTTTCTCTAAGGCAGGAGACAGGTTCAGATTAAATCACCAATGCATCTAAGAACCTAAATGCAGTAACTTAATGTATACTGAATTCTGAATATTTATACCTATATGCTTATATTGAAAGCATACTCTTTATAGATTAACAAATCTTAACAAAGGTATAACCTTAATTACATTAACCCTTCTTGTGAGAAAAAAAAAAAGCCTTAACTATGTCTGTGTGCTAATAAAAATCTATGAAACACAATGATCTTCCATAAAATAATGCTTGTATTGCCACAACAGAAGAATATCTCATGCAGAGGGTGGTGTGAGTTTTAATTATCAAGTTTAAAAAACAGTCTAGCCTATAGTTAAAATTTGCTAGTCTACTTAACGGAAAAAAAGGAAAAAAGAACAACAACGCACATCAGCCAGCGTTGAAGTCCACAGACAAATGTAAACTGTTATTTTTTCTTCTCTAATTAGAGGAGAAGATTGTTCAGGGGCATCTGTGAGTAACATCTGATTGACAGGCAGCTGGTCTGGAGCAAGGTTAGTCTCACACTCACAATTAAAATGCAAACAGTGATTTCCTAAAACTGATTGTGAAAATAGGTAAACTTAAATGAATAATAGATTGAAAAGGTAACATGCTTTTAGAAGGAATTTTTAGGATATTTCATCCATTAAAAGAAATAATTCTGACTTACAAAGCATGAGCTTTAAATAGGAAGTTCAACAGCTGGTGAAGCAACTGAACAGTCAGTGTTCACCAGTGAGATACTACGCCTGCTTTATGCCTTCTATCTGAGAACGTACTGCTTAAGAAAGAAGTTCTGTTTCGCATCATTCCAAAAAGCAATGTAGCACAGTAGATGACTTGTAACAAGCAGTCTTTATAAATATGTTGTGTATGGGAAATAAATCTCAGTATTTATAATTACTCTGCTTAGCCTTTGTCTATGACTTGAGGAGAGAGAGAGTAGTAAGTGGACAATTGTGGGGAGTGAGGGTAGAGGAGGAATATGTATATGCAAGTCAGGTAAGAAGAATGCAGGAGGGTTTTTATTTTCTCGTAGCCCTGTTTGAAAACAAAAGCAAGAACATACATAGCATTCTTCTGTAGAAATAACATATAGGGATCCACTGCAAACACAGAATAGCAATTGTGGTCTTCAACAAAGCTCAAATGTATGTGGACGCATAAATAGAAGAAAACCCACCACTGCTCTTAGCCCACTGCAAAGAAGGGCACATTTTCTAAAGATAAAATTTTCTAAAACAGAATTGTTCTTAGACAGTCTTCTAACACGTACATGCAAAACAACACAAGCATGTATCAGCACATACCATTTCAGCTTTTTAAACCTTGATTCTACTCACTTTCAGTGCGGAACTAACAGATTGTTATATCCTTGTTAAAAGGTTTACAACATTTATTTCCTGGCTTCAAAGACACATTATAAAGGGTGAAAAATGTCTCCCTGTAACACCTCACCACAGAAACAGTGAGGTTCTTCAGGAAAGTGAAATGTATATGCTCAAAAAGTCAATGTCCCTGTCTTGTATCAGATTAAAACAATATTTTTTTTTAGATCCTTCAATCCTTCACTCAGCCATAAACATTCTGAAAGGACAGTGGAAAATGCAGTGACTTAACAAAGTATTTTCTTCACAATTTGGGGAGGGGGAGGATACTTCTCAAGAGGGTAAGGGGAAAATTGACAGGAGTAGATGATTTTGCATACAGCAATATATGTTGATCCTCCATTTAATGACAACACATCCATACACATTTGCAGACTTTCAAGCCCTCTTGTACTTCCTTTCAGGAAATACTTTTTGCTTTGTGATATATTCTTATAATCCCAACTAAAATATCCTTTTCTACGTCTACAGTCATCCTCCAGCTTTAAGTTATGCATGACTATGGCAAAGCTGCAAAGAAGGATGAGACAGTGAATTTAAGGATCATTATCCCGAACTAGCCAATTAAAACATTTTTAATACCTTAGTGGCAAAGCAGACACCTAAATGCATTGTACTGTGTAGCATTCTGATTAACAGTGCAAATATATTTAAACCTAACACAAACAAGGGATGCATACGATGCAGTAGTTCAAAAAGCAACCAGTGTGTCACTGTCTACTGGAGGCAGAGCGCTCTGTACACTGCGCAGCATATTGGATCCAAATTCTTTGGCAAGATCACCACTACTCTCCCTACCCCGTTTCTGTGATATTTTGGCAAGCAGTGCTGTGGTGATCAGATTTCTGCAGTAGACTGAAAACAAACAACAAAAGAGGAAAAATAAACTGTGGCAAATGTCAAGGAATGTTCTATAATTTACAAGAAATTTTACCCACACCAAAGACTGAACTATATAAAAGCAGCTGCAATACAACTGTTGGAGAGCAGCAGAGGAAGTGAATTTGATCTTCTCTTGACAGGCAAAGATATCAGTCTTGGAGAATCTTATCACCTTATCTAGTTTCTTGTGCCTCTCATAGAAGTGGGGTGAATCCCCTACCTTGCAGTAACCTTTCTCAGTCAGATTTTAGGGATTCCTAGCCCAGCGTCTCCTCCATGACAGCCCTTCAACTCCCCATTATTACAATCTTCTTGGTGAAATTCAGAGATTATGAGACCTAAATGTAGGCATCTATATGTGATGATTAAGTGCTTTCTCAGTCAGGTTCAACATAATCTAGAGTTCAATTCTGCCTAAACATAGATGCTTAGTGTCTGGGGGACACCCTTGGACATCTTTCCTGATCTCCAGATGCTGCTTTAAAAGGCCTTGTGTCATACATTTGTGCTCCTGAACACATCTTAGACTCTTGGAGCATCTAGGCTACCCTGGACACACGAGTTCAGGGAACTGAATTCTGCCCTTAGTATCTTTTCTCAAGCCGAAGAGTCCCAAGTAGCCCCTGTTTGTGACTCAGTGGGCCTCATTTGGTCATGAGTGACCCACTAGACCCTAGTATAAGTCCACATGCATCACTGCCCAAACCATATTCTTGTGACTGAGCATTTCCTCTGGGTTCAGTCACGCAGATGACAGGGAAGAGGAGCAAGATACCAATCTTGTGATGAGTCCCTGTGCCTAAGAAGCCAGCAATCACAGTTCAGTTAGCTAAGGCTACAAGACAGACCATAAAACATTTGTGTGGGTCCATCCTTAAGAGAGAAATGTCATTGCAGTGATCACACAGTCCTAGAAGTTCAGGAGGATGGGATCACAGATAAGTGTCTTATTACACCAAGAACCTGTCATTACAATTGTTACGAGAGCTGTCAATTTGTTTCTTAGAAACATTTATCTGACCTTTGTTACCTTTCAAGCTTGTTTTCACATTATAAGAATGACAAGTAGTAACATCAGACCCTGAGAATACTTCAAAAATGACTGAGCTATTTAAGATACTTCTGGATTAAATCAAAGTAAAATGCAGTTTTCTATTCCTCGCTTGTTCCAGTTGTAGGTGTAGAACAGACCTTGCTGGTTCATAAAACAGTTACTCAGATGAAATTCTGTGAACCTGAGAAGCAAATAAGCTTCAGGTGAAGACAGGGATCAAGATACAGTATTGACAATGTCATTAGTGAATCCAGTGCGGTGGATCACACAGTACTTGTGCTGTTCATCACAGTACCATTTCTGAGTTCATAATCTAATGCAACAAAACAACTCCAGGAACCACTAACATGAAATTTATTTTTTAATATAATATTTTATACTTTAGGACTTCACTCTTTTCATTATGGTAAGATTTTTGCTGCTGAGAATTCACAGATTTCTTTTTCTCATCATAGCTTTTCTCAGATTTGAAAAAATATACAAGAGATTTGAAAGACTTCAGCTGCTGGCAGTATCAAGCCCTTGGTTCCTCTGATATGTCTGGGTTTATGAGGGGGAGGTTCTCAAGACAGAAGGAAGAGATATCACCATGTTTTAGCAGTTACAAGAAAGTACATCAAAGTTAAGGGGATAGGTCCTAAAATATTAACTATAGTCCAGATGGCCTGTGTGGGTGAAACTTGAGAATGTTTTATGAGAAATCACACAAAACTCAGATGCTATAGAAACAAGAGACAAAACAGAAAAAGAGGAAAATGTATTGCTGACTCTGCCAGACATGCTAGGCAACATTTCATAAATATCAGATGGAAGAAGTCATGATCAATCTTTCCTTTTAGGTCAGGAATTACATGTCATATAGAACAGGACTAATGAACAGATGATATCATATGGTTTGAGTTTCTGCTATCAGACAGGAGACCTGTATATCCTCCTCAGAATAGGCCTTGGCTTAGGCTATGAGTTTCTTGGCAATGTTACTGTATCAGGGTTAATTAACAAGAAATAATCTGTTTCTCTGACACTGGCCCTTTTTCACTAATTAAACAGAAATGGAAAAAAAGCAAATTTTTAATTATTTTTATTTTAAAGTAGGAGAGGAAATCTGCTCTGTGTAGGAGACAACGTGGGTGTGTTCCACAGATTCTGTAAGATTCACAGGGACCACTGTGGGAATGACAACATAGGCAGGAAAGTGCTATTGAAAGACAGACTTGTAAGGTACAAGCATAAAATTTGCCCCAGCAGTCACATCTGTTTGTAAGGGTAGCTGTAACTCTCCTCTACACACAATGATTAACTCTGTTCATGAAATGTTTTGTCACTGCTGGACTTGATAGGTTGAAGAACATGTAAAAATCATTTTGAATAATTTTGCTTAAGTAAAAAATCGTATTTCAAAAAGTTAAACTTTCACTGTAAAGTGAAATAATTACTTTTTCATTTTGCATCTCAGGAGTAGTACTGTGCAATAAGATATGCTACTATGAGTATATACTACTAATTCTGACATTTATTACTTAAATAATTAGCATCACTTGTTAGTTAGAACTGATTGGGGTGACTTATTTTCAGTGTCACAGTGCTATCTGTTCGTGCTGCAGTGAAACTATGTAATATCTCTATCTGAAAAATAAGAACCTGGGCTCTAATAATTATGCACTGACCTTTGGGCATCTGAAAGGCTAACTTAGGATTTTGTTAGTCAAGCACACTTTTAATGGAAAAACAGATATTTTGAGGTGGCAATACATTTTTTTCAGCACATACTGCAACTATGTACACATATCTTGCTTATCTTATTTAGGTGCTTCCATTTAGAATACATAAATCATATCAAATGCTCTAAAAATGCATAGCGTGACAGTCTTTGAGGAAAAAATACAATTGCTTTTATCATGTAAATGAAATGCAGCCTTACCTTTTGGAAGGACCTATGTCTCTCCATTGATGACGGAGAAGGCTAACAGCACCTAGTTTCTGAAGTCATGTAACTGGTAAGCGCCTTATATAGCGGAATGAATCTGGATATCACTAATTATTTTTTTTTATATTTTAAAAAGTATGTTCCTTGTTGGTTTTTTGTTCCTTTGTTTGCTTTTTAATAAACAATTGTATGCTATGTAACTTCTAAAGATGATGTTTTCATCTTCCTAGAAAAAATTATTTCAAGCTAAGATATTAATAGGAAAACATCTGCTTTTCTAATTAGTGTATTTGATGCTTAGCTTCTTTTCATTACAGCACAGACAGGGGACACTTTGATCTAGATGTTTTAATCAGTGTTAAGTAGCATTAAGCCCTAATAATTCAAAAATAAGACAATCACAAAATAAAATGCATACCTAAAATTTGATTTGATCAATACATCCTATTATAACACATCAGTCGGAATGAAACGCATTATAATTGCTACTGATGCACCATAAAATCATGTCATAAGAATAATGAAAATAAGAAATAATGTCATACAATTAAAAAGTTTCTTTTGGAGTCTAAAATTAAATATATTGAAATACTTCAATGTCAAAAAGAAGCGAAAATTCCAAGTTTTAACAAATACTCACTCTGATTCTTTGTGCATTTAACATTTCTGTAAGGAGAGTTTGAAATTATTCCTGAGTCTTTTCCCTTCCCTTTTAAAAACTCCACACCAGCACACTATCTGACTAAAAGGTAGGGATGAGGAGGGTTCACTTTTTTACAATATATGCACTGTCAAGTCTTTAAACTTACTCCGGTAAAGTATGCCTAATTAACCTGCGGTACTTGTTCTTCATACAGACTTTCAAAATGCTGAACAGCTATATCAATGGGTAATAGAAGACCTTTTCACCATGATTTCCCATTTAAAGGTGTACTTATGCTGATATCTGATTACACTAGTGTTCTTCTATAAATAGCAGAATATCTGCATATTCCACCAATGAACGCTCTTTGTAGGAATTTTCGTTCAAAATCTGGCACTGTGGTAAGTCAGAGCTCTGACATCTGGAACGCTTTGCACTGACTCCAGATGGAGAAAAAAAACCAACTTATCAATATTTGCCAGAGGTCATCTTTCTCAAAGATGGACCTGGCATCCATGGCCAAGGACATATAAACTGCAACTGAGCACTTTGCCATCAAAATTAACAAACAGGGTGACTTGAAAATGACCCTATCATTCCTAGCAATGACACTGCTTTGCTCACTTATGAAATATACAGTTGTCCAATAGGCCAAAACCACACAAACAACATTAAAATTTGAAAAAAAAAAATGGATATGGATTATAAGTAGACATAACTCAGAAGCTACAGATTCAGATCTGTATTAATGTCAACAGAGATAAATACATTTTGATTTAAAGCCTCACACATAGTTTGATCTGAAATTAGTGCCAAGATTCATCAAAAGCTGTCAATTGCCATTTGCTGTGCTAATTTGAGACATTCATGTACTTAAATGCAAGTATACTTTTTTGTTTTTCTGCAGTCCTGCAGATTCTCCTGAGACCATAATAACTGGCATATTTCCCAGACATCTCTGTAAAGGATATTCTGCTCACAGAAATTATACCATACAGTGTCCTAAAGGGAAATGTGTGGCAGAACACTTCTGTCTGGCAAGTTTGTGAGTTAGGGGAAAGAAGTGTTTCAATCTCAAGACAAGAAAGATAAACCGAACTCTTGGCTAAGTCCTTAAGGTGTACAAAGTGACAAATAATTAAAATAAATGCTCCTTGGTCCTTTTGCCAAATAAATGTAGTTATTTCCTTGTTGATTAAATTTCTGCTGTTTAATATCTATAATAAAAAGCTTTTGATTTATGACTGATCAACTGTATGAACAAAGACTGTAGGTCTCTCAGTTCAATTCCTATTGAAAATAAGGCATATGGTCTCCGTTGCAGTATCTTAAACGTCAGCCAATGTCCATACTTTACCTTAAACATAGTTCACAGCTATCACCTATACACTGAAAAGAAAGTTATTTTCTGGGATTCTGAAGAGGGAATAAGGCGTACGCTTCTTTAACACTTTATATCATAGAAAGAGATAAAGGGACTGAGGAGATATTTAGGTGCAGTATCTGGAAGCAGTGTGGCTGTTAGCATAGCAGAGTTATTAGATTTTATTACATCAGAGAAGCACTTAGCTGAATTGTGTGAGTCTGCAGGTTCTGGTTAGTACTTCTTTGGTGGATGTCTCACAGCACAATGCCAGTGTGTTCACAGACTCAGTTCTATTTTTAATCAGATGATGTGTAAAGAACTACTCAAGTAGTTTGTTCTTTTTTTTTTTTCTATTTCTTCTTTTTTAAGAATCCCTTCAAAAGAACATCCTCTGTGCTAGGTTGCAGTATCCCATTCTCCCTTGTCTTTGCAATGTTCCTGGCTGCACAGTGGTACACCCAAACCAAGAAAGGTTTAGTGTTTTTTCTCCCTTACCTTAACTCTAAACTAGAGACAAAGTAGATTTCAATTCCTACATTGAAAAGAGAATAGAACACGAGTTTCTTGCTTCATCAGTAACTCTTTTTATTTAGGTCTAACCACTAAGTCTAAGGGTTCAGTTCATTACCCCCAGCACGCCATGTGCAGATGCCTCAGTGTACTGAATGCTGATGGACCTGACCAGGCTCCAGTGACCACGGATGCCTGCCTACTTTTCTTCACCAGGGACTGCAGCTCCTCGTAGCGAAGCAGGGTGGCAGCCGTGGGAACTACCTCACACAGGAATAAATTGCAGCAGAACAGCCGCTTCCTTGAAGAGAATCAATCTTCAACAACCTTCTGCCTTACACGTACTACGTGACAAAAGTCTGCACACAGAGAGGTAGAACAGAATAACTGACTTCTGATAAATTGATTCAGTAGAAGTTTGGACAGCCCCAAAACCCAGAGTTTCCCAGAACAGTTAACAGTTCCCCAGGCAGTTAACCTGCAAAATGACATTCAGACTCCACAAAACCTCCTGAGGGATTGGATTCTGGCTTTGATTTTGAGTCCTCTGTGATATTGTTACAAAAAGGTGGCTGGTGCATTCTTCTCCTGCTCTGGTTTTAGAGGAAATTACCTTTGGATTCAGTGCTTTGAGCAGAAGCCCAGAGTACCAATATGCACTGGATCAGCCTCAGTTCAGACTTGAGTGAGGGAATACGCACTTAGTGGATAGCAAACACACTTGGCTATAAGACGGGCACCAAATTGCTTATCTTTGCCTCAGTAGCCACACACCTGGGTGCGCGCAGAAGTAAAATGACATGCCTGCAAGCAACTTTACCAGGAAAAAGAGGTTGTTTATAAAATCACAAGGACCAAAGATACTAGGCAGGATATTTGTTGACCATAGTCTTGGATTTAAGCCTTGTCAATAAAACAGGAACAGCGCGTACACAAGTATAAGAGGATTCATGTAAAGCATGGTTCCATTCAAGAAAGCCTATTTCCTGGTGTCCTCTCTCCGATAATCTGTTTCCATAAACATTTTTGCCTTAATCACCACACCACATCTCTTGAAAACCATTTTAAATACACATACTTGACCTCACTGTTAGAAAGCACTCCCCTGTGTACCGACCATGGGCTATCTTCCTCAGGAATTACGAAAAGGAAGTCAAAGTGAATAAAGCTGAATGGGTTCTAGCCCCCGTGGGCCTAAATAATGGTCCTGATTGTTTTGAATGCTGTAGCGTAATAGAATATTTACTCAGTAAATATCACTTAGGTGCCTTTCAGTGTAAGTATGATAAATACAGCATCACAAGATTCAAGAGGAATGTCTAACCCTAGGAGCAAGGAATGCCGACGGTTTTGCATGTGATGGGGGAGCAGATATCCTACCACACATCTCTTCATCCTCACGATGCACCAGTCTCACCTTCCACATTGTCTCTGAAGGATGTCCCCACAAAAGATGTTTCTCACCACGAATGAATTCAGAAGGAGACCTAGTTTTCTTTTCTTAATGAAGTTAACTTGATTTGGAATTGTGGAAGCAGAGAGAGAGTGGAAATCGGCAAAACCATTTAGCAGATGTTTTCTGTAGCAAAGCGACACTGTAGGCATGCAGGACTGACTGGGATGCCTAAGGTCAGACCTGCTCTCAAAGAGCTCAACCAGATGCTCTCAACAAGCTCTACAAGATCTTCTGGAAAGACTAGGATGGGGCACAAAAATGACGGAAACATTCATACATGTATCATACCCTCTGAGGATTGCATTTATCACTCACTAATGCATACTCTGTCTTATTGCTAGTATGACTCTGATATTTGTTAAATATAAGAATAATATATTTTTGTAGCATTTTTTCCGTATTACCTTTAGTACTGAAAAATAAGTAGTTGAAAACACAAGGGAAAGGGACTGTAAAAAGAGGTGTTGGCAGCTTCTTATGGCAATCTTGTTCCATCTTTTGAAACAATTACTTTTTAAAATTCCCCTAACATTTCTTTCTGTCCCTTAGACTGGGTGTAGCACCTAAAACACCTTTCATGCAATGTAATTTTTAAACTGCTCAAGATAGCACAGGATATGCACTACTCCTGTATGATACCTGCAGCCTGTCTCAAATCTCAGCTCCAAACTCAAGGAGACATAAATGGATATTTTTTATCACATCTTACCTGTAACAAACACACTAAAATGGGTGGGAAAGAGAGCTCATATGTGGCCCAGCACCTCTTATAGCACCTTCCAGCTTCACACAGCTTTCCCTGTCACCAAGGCCTATATCGCATTACGACGAAGGCAATCTCCGATTTATTTCTAAAACTAATTTGGGGCCCAGTACTGCCCACCAGTTTAACGCCCATGAAGTGAATGAACCGTTCCCACTCAACAGGACAAACAGGAGGTGACTGAGAGACAAACTATGATCTGCACCAGCATATAGCAAGTCTATAGCCTTGTTTTGATCCCAGGGAAGTAAATGGAAATCATGTACCTCCTTATGAAAAATTAAAAGTATAAAAGGTGCATGACTGACTGATCACCAAGGGAAGCTTGAAAAAATCTTAAAAAGGAAAAAAGCCCAAACCTAAAACCTATTCTCCTGTTTTCAAACCTCTTCCTCCTAGTTTCAGAGTCACATCCATTCATTTATTTTCCTCTTGGAAAGAAGAAAGGTGAAATTTAAGGCTTTTCTGCTGTGGGTGAGTAGCTATCAGGGGCAGCAGATGTACCAAAAATTTCTCTGTGGTTTTGAACAGCACTTCCTCCACAGCAAGACTGTTTTAAATGTTCATGTTGTATAAAAAAAAAAAAACAAAACCAAAAACCAAAAACCCCAACTGAGTCTGGTGAAATTTCATTTTGCTTACATATGTTATTTAAATAAAAAAAGAAAGTAAAAGCATTCCATATGTAGGTCTATGTTGCTAGTGGGAGCTGTGGTCATCAGAAACAAAGGTCAGTCCTATGAATTATGATATATGTATTTAAAAAAATCTGCCATACTGACCTAGCTGCTTAATGGTAAAGGTTGCACACTACTTTGCAGAAGATCGTTTATTTTCTC
This sequence comes from Himantopus leucocephalus, assembly GCA_003993805.1. NCBI lineage: Eukaryota > Metazoa > Chordata > Aves > Charadriiformes > Recurvirostridae > Himantopus > Himantopus leucocephalus. The sequence goes on along the minus strand of RSEF01000001.1, from coordinate 20,556,756 downwards.
CTCTTTCACTTGCAAGCAGTGCAGGTGTTTGACCAGATCTTCTGAGGACAGGAAGATACCCAGTAGAAACCAAATATCTGTAAGCCTTTCAAGGGAATCCCTTTCCATCTTCCTCGAACAAACATCACAATTACCACCGGCTGACTGAAATTTAAGTGGAATAAATGAGGGACAAAATGAGAGGTGGAATGGCAGGCTGTCCTGTGTTTCATAAAAGGTTTAAGAAAGATTCCGTTTGGAGAGGAAATCTTGCAACACACCTCAAGTTAAAGCATGAGTCCCTTAGCATACAGAATCTTTAACTGTGTACTAAAAAAAAAGAAGAGTTCCTCCCAAATCTGGTACTCAGCAGAGCGATGAGTCCTCCACTCAGCTCCTGACCTGCCATTTCTGCAGCCCTTTGCCTCACTGCATTGTCTGGCTGTTCACACAATGGTGCTGGAAGGGAAGGATCCATACTGGTCATCAGAATAGCTAGGGTCCAACTTCCTTACACCTAATAAAAGAAAATCAGCCACACCTTCAGTTGCAGGCAGAAGTAAATGAGATGAAAAGGCAGCATCCAGGGAAGACATGGTTGTCCACTGATTCTTGTATCAGCGGGGAGTTGCATTCTGTGCTTACCACTAGTGTCTGAAGCTTTGTTGATCCTGACTTTGGCTGCATGTGTGGGTGGGGAAGCTTCTGTACAAAAGTCTTCTCATGTGCTACAGATTGCAGACTCCAGGCCTACAAAACCTTCTACTGACAGAGGAGTATATAGAGTTTTGACATCACTAAAAATCATGACAGTGACCCAAGGAAATGTCTGTATAAAAAGTTTTTTAGCAGCCACAAACAATTACTACAGTGCCTTTTATCACTAAAGTTGATTGAAAATTCAGGAAACGTCTATCACAAAGATTCCTTTTTAACCCCAGTTTCTTTGACAAAAGACATTCAATTTATAAAAAAAGCTTTCCAAATGTTCTCCTTAGACATTGTCTTTTCCAAACTTGTATGTTATCTGGACTTAATTTTGGTTTCTGTCTTAGACAAGCATCATGCCCGCTCATTCTTATTTTTTCTGGCAGAATAAAAAAACTATTGTGAGTAATATATCTAGAGAAAGTAGATGACTCTGTCATTCCTAGTGATGGTATCACCAGGACATTCTTCAGGTATTTTGGACAACACTTGGCGTGTTTCCTTAGCAAAACTTTTAGCGTATTTCCATTGCAATATGTACTATTGACCTGAACAGAGAACTTCAGTTTCCATTCAAAAGGCAGAATTTTTGAACTTTCTAAAACATTGGGACTACATAGACACACATGATAGTCAAGTTTGAATGCAAAAATAATTCTTTTAATTGAATCATTTATTTGATGTGCCTGATAAGTAAACATTCAAAATGATGAAAAAAGTCTAAAATAACCATCTTCACAAATCTAAACAATATTAGCATACAATCAATTCTCTTCTGTACATCAGTTGATTTCATCTCTCTTCATCCTTTCTATCTTATGCTTTGTCACACAAGTGGAACAGTACGATAAATCAACCATTTATTTGTTTTATTGCATAAATCTCACAGCAATAAAATGGAATTGATCACATAAAGAAATTTAAGATGGGTTTCAGTGAATTCTTGAGATGCTGTAAATTAATCATGCAAGCTTATATTATATTTCCTCAAGGGAAATATATTTTAATAGATCTTTTCCAAACATTTTCCTCCTTTAATATACTTATAAATGTTGCTACTATTCTTATTTTTTTGTAAGATGATTAAACCATTATTTTTCCCTAGTGTCCTGTGTTGCAAAACAAATCAAGAAAATCTCTTCATTACTTAGAAAAATATACAATAAAATCACTGGGAAATTTAAAATAAAGGTATGACTGTATCTTCAGCAACAATTAATGGATTCTTAACCTTTGTTGAAATCAAAATAGATGACACCGCAAGAGGACCCATAAAAATGGAAAGCCATACTATATGTAGCATGTAATGCTACCCTGAGATAAGTTTTAAAGGAATGAAAATTGAGCTAGTCATCTTGTCCTTTGCATCTAATTGATACTGTCCATAATACAGTGTTTTAAACCATTAAAAATTTATTTAATTAATTTCAAAGTTGCTTGATTTATAATGCTAGAGAGTATAGTCTAAATTCCCATTGGGAAACTACAGATTAATGATTTTATGTGCACAGATGAAATTTAAAACAGGATTGCTACTAAGTCATGAATAGCTACTGCATGAGTATTGTTAGTACAAGTTCCTCTTCACTGTCATGTTTCCCTTTTGCAGAGATATGAACTCAGAAAGTGCAGTGCTTGCTTTTGAGCTCCTCTACTAAATCTGTCCAATATCTACTGACTTGTGCAAATCATGACAATTCTGGTCTAAGATAGTTATCACTCTCCAAGAATATGGAAACAGAGCAGGAACGTTTTTGTGCTGGTCCCCACGATGGAAATGAACATTAACAAAAGTAGAGATCTAGGTTAAACTATGACCATGAAGATGGAAGCACCTTCACTATCCCCAGTCTTAAACAACTTATCAAACCTGAGTAGTTTATTATGGAAATACAGGATTAAAACATATGAAACCAGTGACAGATAAGGTAATATCCATTCCTTTAATAATCCAGTAACATGTCATGGTTTTAGTTTGCTCTAAGGCTATTACTTCTAGAGTGACAACTGTCACATCTGTGTGGTTCCTAATCATCAACCCTTAAAAAAAATCTGCTGTTATTATTATTGTTGTTGTTATTATTATTGTTATTATTGTTATGGTGATTATTATTGTTATTGCTTTCCTTTCTGGTGAACAGCTGGCTGGTGAACCCAGGCTGAAACACTGCATTGTCAGATAATCAAAGTCGCCACAAGGCTGATACACCATGAAGTGGTTTATGTGAATGGAAATCATGCATTTTTTGGCATGGGACAAGGCCAGAAAACTTTGTATCTGATTTAGAGTATAAACTCAGGGTTGCTTGTGTACAGTGATATGGATAGGGTGAAACCTAAAACATGTTTATGAGACAAACTGGTAACAGCATGGAAAATAATGTTGAACTTTGCTACACAGAGTAAACATCGACAGTAGTACACAAACAGGAGAATTTGTATGGGATCCTGTAAAAAAAACATTTTCTTTATGTTTCCATAATGTAATTTTGTTCACTGTTATTGAAAGGAAATCCAATCAGACTAAGGGCACGGTAAATGTTTTTGGCAGTATTTTGCCTTGTAACCATAATTTGAAGAGACTGACGGACGGTTCCCCATCTTTAGACAAAAGAGGGTACATGTAAAATAAAACAAAAGGATGAAACAGGATAACTGATTTCGATAGTGAAGCCAGTGCCAATCTGCTAACTCTCTTACTTTGATTTCTAGAATTTCCAGATATAGAAGTAAAGGTGTGGTTTCATTATACACTACGAAAATACACTATATAGGCACAGCTATATAATTCACTCTCCCCCTTCTTTCTTGCACCATACACACTTGCTTATTCATTTGTTTCAAATCTAATTATACTTCAATCAAAGAAGGAAGTGGAGCAGCTCACTGATATGATAGAAAAGGAACTCATTAAAAAAGGGAAAAAAGACTTTCTGTCAGATCAGTGAGCTCAACCGATTTATGCACACAATTGCCAGTTGGAAGAGATGGACATGAATTTCCAGCCAGGCCTAGAAGAACCTCCTTTTCAGAGGCAACGTATAGCTGTACTGAATCAGGTGCAATCTCACACTACATCCTGGGAAAGACAAATACAAGGGTAATGACTGGGAGATGTATTAAGCTAGAAAAACTTAGTGATCGAAAGTTGTCTATCTTGAAGCTTTTTCATAAGCAAAATAACAGTTACTTTCTACAGAGACTTTCTGCATACAGGACTCAAAGCAGACCATTTCATCAGATCTGTAGGATTCCCATATTAGAATTGGCCTTTCCAAGAGCCATAAGCTCCAGCAGAATGTTACTACATTTGAAACAATTATCACACAATTTCAAACAATGACATATTCATGAGGACTGGGTTTCCCATCTTCCCAGGAACCAGCTAGCTATTTGCAGACTACCATTTATTTCATAATACAATCATTCATTAAGTAAAATTAACTTGACTTTACAAATGCTACATACCAGATGTTAAGTGGTCTTCTTAACTTTTACTTATCTCCTTTCCTCTTCTCTTTATGTGCCATATCGCTTCCCACACATTTGGAATTGAAAGTTTTGCGGATAAGTAATATCTCATGTCATATGTGTATAAGAGCTGATGTAATGGCTGCTGATCATTTTAGGAGGTTTCTATATTAATCTGCACTGATTTTCTATATTAATAGGAAAAGTAACAGCTGATACCAAGGTTCAAGAATTTGTAATTTTAAAGAGGGTTTGCAAGAGTCATCCAGCATCCATGAAACATGATCCAAATAAAGTTTAATGATGAAAAGAAGTATTGGCCTTCAGTCTTTTTCATTTAACAAGCTAACAATGCTTCATTTTCTTTGCCAGCGGTGAGAACATTTTGATTTACAGTGGATAAAACAGGATAAAATGTTTACAACTCAAGCTGGACAATCTTTCTTCAGAGACAGACTAAGCATACCCAGCTCCTGGCTAAAGAACTTTGAATTTATTGTCTTATCAGAGGTCAGGCTTGTCAGCTATTGTTGCAATGGCTCAACCTGTACTGCACTGTCCACAGCACCTGGGATGAAAGGATGAGTGAATCACCTCATTCCACTATGTGGATCAATAGATAAAACACTCTCACCAATGCCTCTGAAGTTCCCTCAGATTATGATTAATGAGTTCATGATGTTTTCCTGTTGGCTTTTCGGTTCCCTCACTATAGTTTGAGCTAAGAAAAACCCATAGTTTCTTTGCTCTCAAGAAGCCTAATTTCCAAGTGGTTTGATGGCTGCTACAATTTTGCAGTTCATGAACAGCATACTCCACTCCAGAGAATGTGTTCAGTTTACACGACCAAGACATCTGTGTAAACTCACCAGATGAATACAGGCAGCAAAACCCAAGGGAACACGGCTGATCAAGCATGAAAATGAACATTTCTGCCCTAAATTCAAAAAGTCATCATGTCACCTTTCAGTCCAAAAGAGGTATTTCTATTGGAAAGAACAGTAAAGAATATACCACACAGCCTTCAATGAAGTTCATTACTACTCAAGGAATTAATGTTGTTAACTAGGAATATGAATGACCATTTTAATGTTTCCTTTGATTTGCTTAGCAAGAAGAACTTGGCAACACCAAACATAAGCTACTGGAAGGGATGCTTCTAAATCCATGTAATCAGGTTACTATTCACACGTGTTACCATTTGGGTGGTAGTATATGTACAGAAGGATGTACTGTCATATCACCTAAAGGTAGTGATTTCTGCCCATTTATTGAAATATTTTACTTGCACTTTCTTCCAAAAATGCGAACTGTTTTCAAAAGAAATTCCAAACTAGAAGTTTCGCTGTAAAAGTTGACTTACTGAGTTGAATTACTATGTAGCTAGTTTTCCTGCATTCAAGATCAACTACATCTTCCTTCTATGACAGGAAGCATTGTTCTTTGACAAAGACATTGTTTTCAATTCAACAGCTGCTTCAGGCTGTATGAATTTAGAAGCTCTTCTATGGTGCAAGATAGGATAAACTTGTGGAATGGCACATACCTTACACTAATGCAATACATAGAGACACCAAAGAAAATTCCTGAAGGGCATTTGTGTTGACAGTGCCAGCTTAAGTAATCAAATCTTGTTGATCCACCAAGACTGAAAAATCTTGAGATTTTTTTGTTCACTGTCAGATGTCTTGTTTTTAAATACTGTGAAAATGCTGAAATCTCCATTCTTTCAGAAGCTGGCAATTCTGAGCATGCTACATACTGTAGTACTGAAGTGACTGAAGCAAAGCCAAACATCATATTTGTCATCGTATTTCTGCATTTCCATTTTCTCCCCTGGCCCATCATTGGAACAATTTGTCCTTGTCCTTTTCATAAAAAGCTCCCTTTCCAAATCACCCCTCAAACAGAACAAGCTGCCAAGAAGACTGAAAGGCACATACAACACGGTCATGATAGGTTGTAATGAGCGCTGTGGGTGTTAGCAATTACACTGGGTGTGTTTGGTCTTCCAGCTCAATGGTACTTTTCAAGATGATATTTGTACACATGGCTACTTGCAGTCTATATTGTACATCTTAAATAAGGATTTTCTGTAAGGTATACTAGGCATACTGACCAAGAAGGTATAATATTGTTTTATTAGCAGGCCACTGGTATCATTCATTTCTGCCTCACTTCACTACTGTTTTTTCCGGCATTACATTCTGATGGCATTTTCAGGCTGAGGTGATATACTGATTTCTATGGGTTACATATATCTACCATATACAGCATGCTACATCCCAACAGGGGCACTCAGGTTTCTTTATGGCAATTTTAGAAGGATGTATATAGGATTTAGTATGTATATCTAGATTTAGCATTTTAAATGTTATGAGTAGTGTTTTCACCTCAGTGACAAGCATTTTCAATACCCCAGCATCCTTCTAGTTTGAGGGAGACATTTTGTTAAGCTATGTGCACACACAGAGCGTGTGCTATAATCATGTTATGAGTTACAGAAATGCTGCCTTCCACATTTCCCATACCTAATACAAAAAGTCCTGTCACTGTTCTGATGGTATGAGAGACTGTCACCTGTGACCCCCCACTCAAGCACCCTCCGGAGGAGGTGCTTTCTGGGAGCACCTATGCCTGGTCAGATTCTGAATCAGCAGCCCCTCGGGAAGTACCTCAAGAACAATATGATATATGGATCCATCTACCCCTCTGACTCCCCTGTGAGGCCTTCCAGTTCTTTTCTCGTAAAAGAACTTTTCATGGGAGTCTCTGCCCCTGCATGGATTACTGGAGGTGGAAAGACGTCAGAGTGAAGAACCAGTACCCCTTGCCTCTTATCCTGGACTTCTCTGAACATCTGCAGTGGGCTCCCTAGTTCACCATGGTGGATCTACAATGGGCCACTATGAGCATCCTGTGATGCCATTCAGTCTCTGCAATGCCCGAGTCACATGGCAGTATTCTGTAAATGTTATCCTGAGGGACTTGCTTCATGGCTATGCCATCATATACCTGGATGACATCCTGGTATTCTGCACCTCTTGAGAGGTATGCATTGATGGCATCCAGGACGTTTTCAGTCACTTGCAGCAGTCCTGACTCTGCCAAACTGAAGAAATGCTCCTTTCACCAACAGACGGTGGAGTTCCTGGGGTAATTGTGGGCAACATTGACTTGCACATAGACTCCAAGGAGACTGATGACATCCCAAGCTGGCAGCCCCCTTCTAGCACAGGTGCAATGTTTTTCAGGATTTACCAGCCTCTAAGGATAGTTCATGCAGGGAGTTTCTGGTATTGTGGCTGCCATAATGGCAGTCATCCAAAAGAGGGCTTGATTTTCATGGATGCCTTAAGCAACAGCAACTTTTGAGAAAGTAAAATGGGTATATACTGTAGTTTTTATCCTAACACCAGTCTTTTACTGCAGAAACAGATGCTCTAACCTGTACCTTTTTCTCTGGGTAGCTAACCCCACTAAGAGGAATTACGCCTGAGATAATGAGCTCTTGGCAATCAAAGCTGTCTTTGAGGAGTGGCAGGACACCTGCGAGGGGGCAGGACTGAAAATGGTGATGACCAATGACCACAACCTGGAATAGTATCGAGGGAAGAAGTGTCTCTGTCCCTACTTTGCCCACAGGGCCTCCTTCTTTTTGTGCTCCACTTCACTTTCCTTTGGCATCTAGGAAGCAGAATGTCAAGGCAGATGCCGTGTGATGGAAGAAGAACCCAGACTTGGATGTACACCTCATACATGCACCTTGTCCTCTTTTTCCCTGAGTTGCTTCAACTGCAGCCATGGCAGAGGATGAGCTCATGGCAGAAGCTCACCAGGCCACTGCAAACGACCTGCTTCTGACCCATCATTGTGATGGCATGGCTTCCATCAGCCTGTAAGCAGGCAGGCAGGTAATCTCCTCCAGGGACTGCTGCAAACATGGCTCCTCCAGTGATGCCACAGTGCATCTGAAGCTGGAAATGAGGTTCAGCACTTGAATACCCAGTCTTGCAGGTAATGCATGATAAAGACATGTGTGGCTGATTATGTTTGGGTCTGTAACATCTGTACTGGCACCAAAAGGCCTCTGCAAAGACCACAGGGTGTCTTACAGCCACAGTAAGAAAGAGGGGCTGCAGTGCCTTGATGGTATCTTGAGATGTCTGTCTAATCAAGCTATAGATGTAAGCACCTGTATTGTTCCTATAGCTCTCACTGGAGCAAGTGGGTAGGAAAGATGGATCAACATTTCCATCTCTCTCTCCCCACCATGGATCCAGGATGCAAAGGAGAAGGATCCATTTTCATGGTCTGGGTATTGGGTCAGAAAAGGGGGGCCCTGCCATTTGCCTTGGACCTTTGAGTACAGTGCTGTTATACTGAGAAATGACAGCCGCCATGGAGTCTTTGACAGATTTCCTCCAGCTGTGCTGGTCCCTGGCCAGAGATCTCCTTCTTACTTTTTCACTTCAGGCTTAATTTTTGAAATTTTATTATCTCTCACCACTACTTCAGTGCACATGAGGTAAGCATAAAGGGAGAGTCTTCAAAATGCCTGTTGCGTAAGTGCCTGGCACTCATACTTTGACGGACAGTTTCTTCTCTCCCTTACATGTGAGATATCCTGTTCAAAACGAAATTTTAAACAGTATTTTACTATCTCTACCAAATTGTGACTTTGAGATTATTCAGCATCAAATTTCTCATTTCCTACAACAATTAAACAGACAAAGTATTTTCCACAGGATCTTCTTTACTTTTTCTTGATCTCATGCCATAATGTAACAGAACAATCCTTGTGCAACACGGTTTTTATCGAAGCTTCATCATTACCAATACAAGTATCTTAACAATCTTTATTCTCCATAATGAGCCTATACCTCCCAACTCTTTTCTTGGCTTGCCTACACTCTTCATTCTGTGTTGCTTTTTCTGACTTGGTCAGACTATTTTTCTAATTGGAAAATGGAAGCTGTCTAGCACATACTGCATTTATTAGTAGTTTAGACTTTATTTGCAAAAAGTCTTGGCAAACTGTTGATACAGAAAAAGTATTAATCATAAAAAAAGTTTTATGGTGAATTTTCTTTGGATCAGTCTGTGATGTTTCAGAGCTTTGCACATTGGAATATCTCTTAAGAAAACATTAACCGTTTTGATTGGACTATAATTTCTCAGAAAAGGTCGTATACACTTAAAGTAACAGCAAAACCCTCACAGTTGCACACAGAAGGTGTAAAGACACAATATGAAAACAACATAGTGGAAGAAATCAACTGGAAGTGAGTATGTAAAATAATGCAAATTTTAATAGCACCAGTTTTCTGTAATACAAACTGTGAGGTGCTATTAGCAAAATGAGCCAAGATAAAAAGAACAGTAATCTCATAAACACAGAGAAAAAGTAGGAGACAATGTAAACAGATAACTGAGAAAAGAGCATAGCCTTTTTTTGGAAGCTCAGGTCATGATTTGTCTAGGAATATTGGTACAGAGCACTGGACAATGCTGTGGTTGTGCTTAGTCATGTGGAAATTTGATTACTGCAATGACCATTTATGATTTCTGCCTTGCTAGCTTGACAGTGTCAGCTGTTAAGTGTACAGGCCCCTATATAGAGCACTGAGATTTTGACCACACAGCTTTGTTGCTGTCGTTCTTACACTGGTCAATAGCAACCTCCTGAGCTTTGGCTCTGCAGCATTTTGTACTGTAACATTTCAGGATGACATTTCTTGTAAGGCACCTGATTCACTGCTCCCGCAGACAGTAGACCTGAGCTTTCCTCCATGGGCAGAGTCCTTCATGGTGCTGTTTCCCTGTATCAGTCCTTGCTGTTTTACCAATTGCTTCTCATTATGCCCTTCTGAGAGCTGGTAGGATGCTAGGGATACCGGTCACTGTCAGCTGAACCACCACCAGACCTTATTGCCAACTCATGGGATACCAGGTGAAATTGGAAAGAAAGCTTTATACTTCTCTGAAAGCAAGAACTGTAATTTCGCTCAGTCCATAAAAGGTCCTCGCAGGCTTGGAAAACTCTGTAAGCCCTTCATTTCCCATGTGTATCCACATAGTATCAAGATACATTCTGGCATGTAAGAATAATTTTCAACTTTTATAGAAGTGGATTTATTAGATATGCATAGGAGGAAAGATACTTGGTATGCATTGTCTGTAGTCATTTTTCATATAGAGATGTCCTGGATTCTAATGTATAAATACATACCATCTTGCCAGTTACACAGCCCTATTAGACTGAACAGAAAATATTTCGGTCTGGGAGTCAGTTTCAATAGTGGCTTTGAGCTCTGGGTCAGAGAGCTTGCTTTAAGTACCATCTGTATCTCAGTTATCTCCAGACACAGCATAGGACATTTTTCCTTCTTTCTCCAAGGATTGAATGACCTTCCGCCTGACAGTCATTCAAGTGATTCTCTTAACGTTTTAAAGTTAAATGCAAAGCATTTCTCAGAGTTATTTCCCACTTGATACTATACACATGGCTACATCTGTTATTCTTTCCTCGTATTTCCCTCTGGCACTTGAAGGACAGATGATAAATCTGGGCTAGATTGTATCTGGCTTTGCATGGGCTTGCAGTGAATCAGACAAAAGGGTACAAGGAGCTCTTCCTGCTTCCTTGAGTATCCAAGCAAGGGGCAGACACAAGAGGCAATCTCAGCCCTGATTTAGTAGAGCTCTGAATGTGCACAATTGGTGTATTTAATATTTATAGGAGCACTGATTGCCAAAAAAGGAACTACGGCCATGGTCTTCTGATTGGGTCAGCAGTGGAGTTAGGTGACATTTTTTTATGAACTTCACTCAGAAATACAATCCAGAAGAGACCAAAAATACAAGCAAATGTAGTTTGGATTTCTTGACTAGATTTAGCCCACACTTCAAAACTAAAACAAACCCAAAACCTCAAGTAAAACTCCACACCCTCAAAAAAAGGATACAATGACAATAAAATTAAATATTCTGTTCCAGTTGACTCTATCTTTTGGATCAGCAAATTAAAAAAAACCCTGTTTTTCACACAGTACAGGCTATGAGAAAGGCCAGTGCTCAAGGACACAAATTGTACCCTTTAAAAAGAGCAAAGGAATACAGGACTGTAAGGGACCATCAGACCCCTGAATATATCAATTTCATCCCTTTCATACACCAATTGCATCAATCACACTATACCTTAAAACTGGTTATATTGTCTTAGCTTATTTCTCCTATTAAAAGGCTGTTCCAAAGCTTACTTCCATTGACAATCCGAAACCTTTTAATTTTAAGATCACAGTTGTCCATGGCTACTATTATCATCTAATTGCTCTTGTACCGGTATCGTCCTTAAAACAGTTCATTCTCTTTGGTGTTTACTTTCTTGCCTATCTTTAATGTGCAATCATATACCCTCACAGGCTTTTGTTCTCTAGACTAAGCTACAAAACCTATTTTTTTCAAAAAAAAAAAAAAAAGAGCTTATTTTACAAAAAGGTTCTTCTGGTTATTATGGTAACCTTTTTCTTTACATGTTCCAGTTTGAAATAACCTTGAATGGTGAGTACAACTAACCATAGCACTCTAGATGAAGTTTCATTTGTGTCTTGTGCAATGGCATTAGTGCTTCTTTTTCATTCCATTATGTAGTTCTCCTGGTGCTTCCAAGGGTAAGTAACATTTACCTTAACACACCAACTCATATTTGTTGGAAGGACTGATGCAGAAGTGATGGAGTTAATAACAAAAAAAGCATATGAACAGAGTATACTCCTGAGGAGTTGGAGGAAAGTGGTGTAAGACTATTAACTTTGGGTTAAAGGAGAAAACAAATAAAAGACAAGTGTTGTTGCTAAGGCTTTGGGTCAGATAAGCTAGATTAAAATAATATTTGGTTTAGCCTTGGGAAAAGAAAAGCAGCAAATTGGGAAATAAGAGTTTTTATTACAGTTAGAAATAGATAAATCTAAATAAGATTAGCTAAGTAGTTTAAACCAAATATCCAAGGATGGAAACAGTCCTGCATTGTGACCATGAGGTTACAATTGAAGGCAGGGGTTAGGCATTTTTAAGGTCTTCGCTTAGTGTCTCCCAATATACTGTTGGATTGATTAGCCACCAGTGTTTCTAATAAGGATGTAGCGTCCACCATCCAATTTAACTTCACTTCTCAAATAGAACAATTTGAAAGCATAAAGCTTTCTATTTGGGACATTGAAACTTAGACCCATACTACCATTACTGTTCAACATTACTCATACTGAAAACAAAACCAAATTAATTTAATTTGAGGGCAACAGTTGTACTACTTTTAATGTCCTTTTTCTTCTTTAATTTTGTATTTACATGGTCAATAAGCACATTTTCAAGTCTAATGCCCCATAAAAGTTTCATTTCAGTTTGACTTCTGGAAATTCTCAATTTATTATACAAGATGTAAGGTTTTACATCCTTTGCATTTTCCCTGTTCAATCCTAACATCTCATTTGTACCGGTTATTTACCCAGTTTTGAGCTTTTCTGCAATGTCTTCTAGATGTCTGCTTGGGATACATGTTCAAGAACATTCTTGGACATGCAAGACAAAGGACTTCCAGGCCTCTTTCACATTCAAGTGAAATGTTAATCTGAGCTCTGTTGCCTATATGAGTAACTAATTACTTTTGTCTACCTTAGCTTGCCTATTTGGAATGGAGACCCTTCATTACAGGCCTCTATTTAGTCTTCCATTTAATTAAAACTCAATTACCTTATGGTCATGCAATCCAAGCCTATATTCTACAACTGACATTTTGTATAATGTCCTCACTACTTAAAAAAAAGCCAAGTTTAAAAGCAAATCAGCTTTGTTGGTTCATTGGTGAAGGAACATGATCACGTTCTGAGGGAACTCATTCTTTATGAGTAGTTTTTGGTCAGAAGCTCTAGCCAGGAAATTAAACAACTCTGCTGATGATTTTCCCAGGGTACACACTGAGAAGATTTTGCACGTTCAGTCTTAAGAGTGCGGTGGCATAAAACTCTCTCATGGCAGGTAAGCTTCTTTGAGGCATTCACTTCACTGACTGAGAGCCGAGGTTCTCGAATGCTCCAGGGTAGTTACCCTGGAGCTTCCTGGGATGCTCAGAGCCGTATCGGTGGGGCTCTACCTACACTCTTCCCTCACAACCAGGCAGTTTCATTTCTGTTATACTTTGCTTCTTTAGTTCTCCACACTGCAAAGCAAGAGTGTTCTCTCCATTGCTTTTATCTTTTTTTTTTTCTTTTTCTCTCTCAGACAATGAAAAACCGTATTCTGGAATAAACTACAAAATATAAGCCTGATTTTAAAATAATAGAGACTATGGGCATAACCAACATATACGTTTTATCAGCTTTTTAGTAGCCATGCTGTAACAAACTAATTTCAAAGCTGTTTCAAATTTCCTTACATGCAAGATGAAGCAGGGTACTGAATAAAAGACAGGTATCTGTGAGATGCAGAAGGAGTGGCAGTAATACATTTGTCTTGCTTATTTTCATACTAGGCTTACACAAAGGAGGTCCTCTAGAATTAATTTAACAAATGTTATGCTCTTTTGCATCGCTCTGTAGTCTAAAAGGATAATTTCTGTGTGATGCTCTTTCTCTGAGGGCTTTGGGTTTTCAGCTATGCAATTTTTCTTTTGAAACCATGACTTTCTTTTCAAAACATTCAGTCAGACTCAGGGAAGATCCCATTATTGTCCCATGGACTGTGTGGCTTCGCATATTGGTACTGAATGAAAGACTCAATGCAGTTCATCAGTGTGAGTGCACACCAGTACATTTTAGCACAATACTGGGAGGTTATACCACAGCTTTAGTACGGGATACTAGCAGAACACTATAAGTGTAAAGAAGTATTTAAAATACATTAAGATCACATAGCCAAAGACTACCTTTTGCACAGAGGGCTACCCCTTTGACTATCATGGTTGCCTCCATCCTGACTGAAAACAAGCATTTAAGCACATACTTAGTTTTCTGACAATATGCATGTGCCTGTCTGAAGGCAGGGCAGTGAATCACACTTCCCAAAATTAATTGGAGGTGACTGTTCTTTGGGGGCATTTCTTCATTATTACTCCATTTCTTTTCACCCCTCGTGTGGGATCCTGATTTACACTTGTGTAATTCCAGTGTGGCACTCAGCCTCTGTAATGAGACTGCAGCATGAGTAAAAACACTTACAAGCAGATTTTTATCTTCCTGTAAATTAGCAATTCTGCAAGAATGTCAAATGGTCCTGCTAAACACATTGAGCTGGCCATGTCTGAAAATTAACTTTCTAGTCATTGCTCCAGCCCACGTGGCACTTGACAAGTGCTACAACATTCAGGAAAAACCATGTTAATTATCACATGACTATTATTTATATCTCTATTTCTTGAAACACTATTCAGTCATTAAAGATAGTGAAAAATGGCACTATCCAGAATGAATATGAAATGAATATTCATAACACAGCTAATTGTCACTGACATCTCAAATTTCATTATAATTTCTGTTTTGCTTAGCACTTTCTCGTACTTGCAATAAGCCCATCACTATGCTATTTAATTACCGACTGTAACAGAAGTCCAGACAAAATTACATACAGGCAATAGGAGTGTACGCTTCATAATCAGCTATATAGTCAGGATGTTTGTTTCTTATGTAGGTATAGATGTATTTATGCAGCATAACAGATCTTAATATGGTTAACAGAATCTCCCACTTTTTTTTTAATAGGTATTGCACGTTTTAGTTCACAGCAAATCTAATAATTCAAGAGTTTCTAAACTTGTTAGTGGAACTAAAATAAACTTTTCCCTTCTATTGGGATATAATAGTAGGCTTTATTTCTTTACTGGGTGCATTTCATCATTCCTTTGAAAGTGCAAGTAGGAAAACGCAACTAAACAAAAAGGCTTGCAAGTGAGCCATTCTAATGCTTATCAGTACCATTATTTTTCTCGCAGGCTTGTTAAGCTCTTAAATATGTATTTGTATCAAGCTAATTTAAGCCCATGCTTTTTGTGTAATATTACCTACTTCACATACACGTAGACAATAAGGGAGCTTAATTTAAAAATGGCTACAGTTATAATACTGGCTATATAAAGCCAAAGGGAGATTATTTTAGCTTTAAAAATTGACTTGGGGCAAATTAACACAGTGAACAAGCATATTAAATACTTACTGCTTCAAATCATACTGATTCTTGCTGCTGCTCAAGAAAGAGCTAATTTAAAAAATTTCTCAGACTTTAAAGAGTACTTCTCTTACAAATACTTACCTTTACAGACACTATTGTTTGAAGTGCATTAAAAAAAAGGAGCTGTTTATCGGCAGCTGTTTAAAGCCAACAGTTTTGAACAGCACACTGTGATGAGGGAGTCTGCCACAGACAGGAAAGCAGTCGTTTGGGGAGGAGAAATTATGATGGTTTGATCATGATGTATTTACCGGAGTTCCTGAGACTGCAGGTCAATGGATCCTCCTTTCTGTAAATGGGAAGAAGTCGACCCCTAACTAGAGGGCGGTCAAGCCACACTGAGCTGCAGGCCTAGCTGCAGAATGCCCACTGATTTCTTCTTGTAATAAACGTCAGCCTCTGAAGCTGTTATTTACAAGCTCTCTCTGTGGTAGCCCTGAGATTCCCAAGGCATCGTTGGTTGCAGCATTATGCACAAGTTCTTTCAATCAGAGCAACCAAGGCAACAGAGACTGAAGCTGACAGATCACAACCCCGTAACACTTTATAGCGACTGACATTCTTTTCGTTTAAAGGACACTTTTAAAAAATCTAAACCATTTTAATTTTCCTCAGAAAATGTTTGTGTATCTATTAAAAACAGCTTCTCTCAATTTGTTTTAGGTGTGTTATCATTTTTCTTTTGTTTTATGCTGCAGAAGATTCAAAGATGTATAGAAGCAGGAATGACAAAAGAGCTGAATGCATGAGAAAGTTTTAGACTGATGGTACATTTTCATTCTCTAAAAAGGGCAACAAGCAATATTTGGAAATTCTTTAAAGGGAAAAATCCATGCAGACACCTAGTTTAAAAGTGATGCTGTCTGTATGGCTCTTAGAGAAGCAATCCATGATTATTCCAACTTAGATAAATAGTGAATGGAAAAAACTGCAACAAACAACTATATGAGAAGCACATCATACAAACACAGACTCTTTCTTGACAAAGAATTGTCTGATGACACTCACAGGCCTAGTTCACTGCCTCCTTCACTACTCCCTAAGAGGGAGTAACAGCTAATGACAGTCTGTCAAAGAAGTTCTGCTGGAGGTCATATTTTATACTTGTGACATTTATAACAGGGATGCAGGAAAAAAGCTGTTAATACCGGGAAAAGAATGACTGAAATGGAAAACCACCAAACTTCCATGGAATCAATTTGTTAATCTTCATCTCTACCTACAATCACCAGTATTTTCTTCACCCCATGAAGCAGCTAGCTGTCTGATGCATCCTTATGCAGGAAGACTGTTTAAACATGTTAAATATAAAGACATATTTTAAGTGAATTGAAGAACACATCGGTAAGCATGTATTTAAATGACATTTTACACAAGATTTTAAACAAGTGTTTCCTTGAACTCAGTCCTTCATCATCAGTTAATCAGCTGGGACAGAACAGCTACACTGTGGGAGTGCAGAAGTGTGTGAAACAGGGCATAAGATTCAATTCATGGCTAAAGTACTCCCAAAGATGCTGGAGTCACTGTTAATGGCCTGGATTCTCCAGGTAGATCAAAGGCAAAAAAAAACCCCAGACAAGATACCTTGAAAATTCAACTGAACCATGGAAATAAGAAAATGTTCTCAAGTGAGAACAACCAGGTTCTGTAGCATCATGCACTTGCTGCATTCTTTTTTAGTGTTTGTGATTTGGAGATAACTTTTCAAATGTGATCTAATAGTAAACTGGTGTTGTGTTTTCTTCTTCAGTTCGCAGTTAGAAAGGTCCAGGAGGAATGTGAAGATATGTTTTAGAGCTTTTAAAAAACACATGAATTTTAATGAAAATCCCTAAATTTCCCTTTGGTGTGGTTGATACTGCTTTTCTGATTATAGCAAATGTGGAGTGAAGCTGCTATTAAGTTCTTCAGGGCTCAAAACTGACAGTACTGAACTCACTATGGAAAAAAGAAATCAGTTGTCAGAAAAGAAATGGACAAATAAATAAATATACTGGTGGAAGTCAGAGAAAATTATTTTCCAATAATGTTACTGGAACTGCTGCAAAAAGCATGGCTTTAATCTATTAGACAAACCCAGTCAATGTGAAGACAGGATTTTGAAAAGAACAAAAAGGGGACAATGTGAGACCAATTATATACCAGTTTATGAGAGATTATACTATTAAACTGGCCCAGCTGTCATGTGTGACCTCACCTGTTGAGTACCTTTTTTACAAAATCAGCAACAAAGAGAACAAAACATAGTATCTGTAATAAACACAATGTAGCAAAAGACTATTTAATTGCAAATTGTGATCAAGGGAAAGAAAGACAACAAAAAGTAAGCCAGGTGGTAAACCCTTCTCCTCTAAATGTCCCTTGTTCTACTCAGTACCTACTGGGTATTTTAGTTCAGATAGCAAAATATCACCTCATCTGATGATGAGATTCCTCTCTTTCAGCTGTAGACATTGAGGTGAATGAGATTTGACTCACAAATTGAGACACCAAATTTAGGTATCTACATGTGAATTAGATATCTAAGACCCCAGTCTAGTCAGCAAAATACTGGAGTTTCAGTCAGCTGTTTAAACACAGATGTCTATTGCCTTTCCATTTAAAATGCGTTCTTAGGGTATCTGGGACAACCTCATGGGACTAGCAGGTATGACAGAGGACTCCAGGGACACTCTTCTGAAGAAGAGGCTGGAGGCTAGCAGATATACCTGAGGCATCTCTAATAGCATTAAACATCTATGCATGGACAACTGAACCGAAGCCTTAGTCCATTTGATCAATGGACCCAGAGAGCTAGTCAACCCACTCCAAAGGGGACACGTACAGCAGATCAACTGAACTGTTCTGTACATGCCTTTCCAGAAGACCAGGATGAAATCAGCATTATCAATTCAATGGTGTGCATCTTCTTTCTTCTCCGCATACATATTAAGTGGTTGGTTAAAGGTTCTTCTGCAGTGCACGTTCTATAAATGAGCCAAGCCTTGGATTCATTATTAACCAAATGAACTTCCACAGCAGTAAATTTTACAATCTAGCAGGTAAATCATTGGAGAGAAAGAGAATTATCATCTTGTCTTATGAAGTCACTTTATTTGGAATACTGTGTTCAAATACAGGTACTGCATTCTTAGAAACAGATTGGCAAAATGGAAGGAGTTTTTCAGAGAAAAAAAGAGATTAGGAATAAATGCTTAGATCTTTACTTCTTAAATCACTTAAATATTCCAAAGAACTCAGTGCTCTTACTACCACGGACCAGTGATAAAAAGGAGGAATAGTATCAGATTGCAATAGTAGAAGGCCCAAGAAAAGAATGGAATTATACTATACGGTACTCTGGGATGTAATTAGAAGCCAGAGTGTGAAAAAAAAAAGACAAGAAATATACAGAGAAACTTCCCAGTCAGTGACGCTTCTCTAGTTATTCAGCAACTTTTGAAATGTAGAAATCTCACTCCATGGGATAGTGAAGTCCAAGCTTGATTCACTAATAGAAAATCATAGAGTCACAGAACAGTAGAATAGTTTGGGTTGGAAGGGACCTTTAATAGTCATCTAGTCCTACCTCCCCTGCAATAAGCAGGGACATCTTCAACTAGATCAGGT
>RSEF01000001.1:20521019-20537666 GCA_003993805.1 Himantopus leucocephalus | reverse complement strand
AAGTCCTTCTCCTCAGGGCTGCTCTCAATCCCTTCATCCTCCATCCTGTATTGACACTGCAGTTGCCCCGACCCAGGCGCAGGACTCTGCACTTGGCCTTGCTGAGATTCATGAGGTTCACACAGGCCTGCTTCTTCGGCCTGTCCGGGTCCCTCTGAATGGCACCCCGTCCCTCAGGCATGTCAGCCACGCCACTCTGCTTGATGTCATCTGCAAACTTGCTGAGGGTGTACTTGATCCCACTGTCTATGTCATTGATGAAGATATTAAACCGTTCTGGTCCCAATACGGACCCCTGAGGGACACCACTTGTCACCAATCTCCACCTGGACATTGAGCCCTTGACCACTACCCTCTGGATGCGACCATCCAAACAATTCCTCAACCACCAAACAGCCCACCCATCAAATCCATATCNGAAAATATATTTTAGAAGAGTGTCTGATATCAACAGGGAGACCGATGAGATAATCTGAAAAGCTCATCTATTAGCAACAGCTATGAATTTTTCCACACACTATTAGTTGTCAGATATTTTGTCAGAAAAGCAACTATGATCATAAAGAAACAAGATTTGTCAAGAGAATACCAAATAACTCTTACTCTGGACTCACACTGGTAGGCCCCTAGCAGCACTGCCTTAAATCATATCTATCCACCAATATTTCTGTTTAGCAGATGCTCATTGGCTAGTACTTATTTTGGACTGGCTTTAAAGTAGAAGATTAAAGGCACTGAGTATTGATAACTAAATTAAAAGGGCTGGCTGCCAATAGCTATAACAGTAAGTAATGAATAAAGAGCATTGCCTGCTCTGTGTCCTCTTGACCATGCAGAACAATCATTAAGAATTAAATGCCGTGATTCAGTCCCCCTCTTTCCTTTTTCCCCAAGAGGCAATGCCTCACACACCACCAAGTATGCAGTACTCTGGGAACAAAGCCAAAAGTAGCAACTCGTTCTCTGAATGAGAACAGCTCAAAAATAGGTCTTGCCCAAGAAGGAGCAGCAGGGGGAGGGGAATGACAATGTTTCCTACTATTGCTTATAATGCACTTTTTTTTTTAATGGAATGAAATTTGTATTAACACATCTTTTACTGTCTCTTTTAAATGAAGTTCAGGATTTTGGCTGAGAGGCTACACTGAAAATATGTAATAAAATGATGCTGTTTCCTTTACTCTTAGCTTATTCTTTCACTTTTGCAATCATACATACTCTAGCTAGAGTGACTTCCGTGTAGGCAGGTCAGGTAAGTCACAGCAACTGATGATGTGTGAAGTTTTGAAAGAAACACCTTCCACCATTCCATACCCTCCTTCTCTTTCCCCCACCAATCTCTGCTCCTGGCACATAGAAAAAAACAAACAAACAAACAAACCAGTTGCATGATACATATTAAATATATATCAGCTTTATACACACAGGCTGGCCTATATGTTTCTATATACACATAGACTTGCATTAACCCTTGTGGTTAACTTGAAGAGCTATGGTGATGATTTAAAGAAACTGTTCTACAGAAAACTAAAATGCAACTAAAAATATAGCTGAGAAACGGAGACCCCCCCTGTTGGCCTAAGTTTGCTGTCTTAGATGTAAGGGCACCAACTTCGTTTTAATTGAAAGTAGGAACAAACCAAAACAAAAATTATGTAATGCTTGCATCTCTTCTTAAGTTACTTGATTTACTCTCAGTAGAATGCAACACAACTTCTGAATGACTCCCTCTGTTACATTTTCAAAGCGTTTCTCTCTCTTTTGCTTACAATCACCTGCTGAATGCTTTATATACATATTATTTTCCATTTGGAAAACATATCATGGTGTTTGTTTTTTTCTTTTTTTTCTATATGCTTTCCTTTCTAATGATGTTCAACATTAATGTCACACTCCTATTTACTCTGTTTGCATATTGACCTTGATGTCAGCACAACGCCGGTGCTGGATGTGGTTAGTTAAAATTAGTTCCTTCTGTTTGCTGTGTAGCAACAGAGCATAAAATGGAGATGATATCTGAATCCTCCAAAAACAATGGCTATTGTTTAGTTGGTTTTAGGTTTTACATCTCCATTAATAACCACAGGGTAGAATGGGCAAAACACAAGTGGTATTTAATTCAGTGGGATTATACTGACAATTCATGTAATCAGGTATGTTCAGCATAAAGAAAGCATTAAACACTCTCCGGGCTGTGGCTGGCCACACATGGGCGTGCAGATGACAGAAAAAGCTACTCTCGCAGGTGACAGCCACAGGAATACTGGGGAGGGCAGTCAAGGTTAGCAGAATTGAGCTGAGCAGCAATAAACAAGCTCTGAACCGTTTCAAACTGTGGCTGAGCTCCTCCTCCAGCATCCCCTCTCCAGAGGTCTGGCACCCTCTGAAAAGGCTTCAGTATGTGACGGATGAATCAGAGAGTATTCCTTGAGGGAATTCCACTGTTGCACAGCTCTTCTTTGTCTCTTGTTCCCTCTAGTGTAATACAGTGCACGCAGTTACCACGTTCATATATTCCAACCCCGGGTTTGCACACAAATACAGATGTTTGCATCTGCATAATGAATACACCTTCATTTTTTAGGGTATACACAATGACTCTAGCCTTTAATGTCTGATTAAATTAGGAGGATGTGCATTGTGACTTCATATAAACTTCATGGAACTTCATGGAACATGGATCAACAGTCTGTGTATTTTAACCATTAACATGCCAACGTCTTTCAGTTGTTCCAAGTTGGGAGTTTTTGTTGTTTGGATTTTCGTTAATACTCTACATAGTGGAATAGGGCATATCTTACATATTTGTTTGCATGAAAAAAAGTNTGTGTATTTTAACCATTAACATGCCAATGTCTTTCAGTTGTTCCAAGTCGGGAGTTTTTGTTGTTTGGGTTTTTGTTAATACTCTACATACTGGAATAGGGCATATCTTACATATTTGTTTGCATGAAAAAAAGTATTACAGTGGGTATATGATAGTTAATAAAATACAGTGAAGATCTGAATGTTTTTTCTTGACTGCATACAGCTTTCTAGATATCTGACTTTTAAAAACCTTGGAACAAACCGGACACTGTGCTCACATTGCAGTCACTGTAGGGAAAAAAAAAAAAAAACAACCCAACCACATCCAGAGAGCAATCTATCTTATTTTAAGATAACCATCTGAGATAGGTCAGCACATTGCTAAGTGCTCATTTCTCTGTGTAAACTACAGGTAGAGCCTAGGGTGGATATCTCAGACTTGTACGTCTATGTTTTTGACATCTCTGGTTAGAGAAATCAACACAAACCCAAATATCCAATGCCAGTTAAAAAATGTACCCCTGTGCTTGTCCTCCTCTCTTTTTACATAGACTTAATCACAGAATCAAGGAACCTTAATATTGCAGGGTGGTTGAGTTTGGTGTGGACATCTGGAAATCCTTTAATCCAACACCTCTGCTCAGAACAGGGTCAACTACAGCAGGTTGCCCAGGGCTGTGTTCAGTTAGGTTGTGAATATCTTGAAGTGAATACCTTGAAGGATGGAGACCATCATGTGTTTGACCATCCTCAAAGTAAAAGATTTTTTCTTACATAAAAGTGAAATTTCCTGTATTTCCATTTGTGCCTATTGCCTCTTCTCCTTTCACTGGGCACCACTGACAANACCATCCTCAAAGTAAAAGATTTTTTCTTACATAAAAGTGAAATTTCCTATATTTCCATTTGTGCCTATTGTCTCTTCTCCTTTCACTGGGCACCACTGACAAAAGTCTGACTCCCTTCTCTTTATAAGCCTTCCATTAAGTACTTACAGACACGGATAAGATCCACCTGACCTTTCTCACCTCCAGGCTAAATAATCCCAAGCTTTCTCAGCCTCTCCTCATACGCCAGATGCTCCAAGCCCTTAACANCTTCTCATATGCCAGATGCTCCAAGCCCTTAACAATCTTTGTGGTCCTTTGCTGGACTTGCCCTGGTAAGTCCATGTCTCTCACATACTGGGGAGACCAGCATTGGGCACAGCACTCCTGATGTGTCCTACCAGTGCTGAGCAGAGAGGAAGGCACCTCCCTCTTCACTGATGGTGATGCTCTGTCTAATGCAGCCCAGGAGGCTGTTGGTCTTCACCACAAGGAGCTCTGCTGGCTTATGCATGACTTACTGTTCAGCAAGACTCCCAGGCTTTATTCTGCAAAGCTGTTTTCCAACCAGTCAGCCCCCAGCCTGTACTGGTGTATGGGGCTATTCTTCCTTGGCTGCAAAAGTCTGCATTTTCAATTGTTGAACTTCACAAGATTAATACTTCAACTCATTATAGCCATCAAGAAGTCAATTAATCCAGTCCTTTAAGTTATCCTTACAATCAATTGGAAGAGTAAAACTGCTTCAAACGGCAATTCATCCCTCTGTTCCACTGAATAATGTCTGAGAAAAGGGGACACATCTCTTTCCACATGTGTGCCCAAGTCACAGACTGGAGAGTATTTGATGTTTTCTTTACGCTGAACATGTTCACTTGCTTTGCAAAAAGTCACTCTTAATACCTTATGCTTTCTCATCTCAAGAGAATGTGGATACTAAATCTCTACTGAATATGGTTGTGATGATGCTCAGCTCTTCTTTGATCCCTGGTGTCCAAAATGCAAATGCTCCTCTGAGTGGCAACCTTCCCCCTCTCTAAGACATGTCCTTTATTTGCTGTCATATTTTAGTCTTTAGTTAGCTTATCCACTGTCTCAAAAAGTTTTACTGTTAGTCTGTATTTTAAAGATATTTCTATAAATCCCATGTGGTATACATTCACTATTCGTACATCCAGTCAAACTTACTACCTTTAATCTGCCTTGATTTTCTCACGCACACCACATGTTATGCTTGCTTTTAAAGTTTGCTTCGTACAAACTACTTTTTCCATCATCCTTTCAGCAGTTTTAAGAGTTCACGTAATGGCAGCTTTCAGCAAAGACAGAACACAACTGAAGTCAGTAAATTTAGATTTTTTCTGGAGTAAATGCAGAAAAAAAGGTTGCTTTTATGATATGCACAAGCAATTGAATAATGTTTGTGTTGCCACTGGCAGTTTAAAGTCCAATGACAGATTTTACATTAAAATTATAACATGAAACTCATTTGTAATTATAGATTCTGTTACAAAACCGTATGAATTCTGGGGTCTTTTCCAAAAATTGACAAATAAAGATATATATAGTTGGTTAAAGGAACAACTGGGCTAAGTGGAACTTTATATGCAAAAGAAGAAAAGGAGAAAGAACAATTCTTGTACCCAATACATCCTGTAAAGTGAGAAATCCTACACTATTCATGAAAAGAACTACTGTTTCAAGGTAGGATTTTATGATGGAATCCTATTATGTTAGACTCCTGGAGCTCTTGTTCCGAAAAACTTTGTCGTAAGAGTAATTGTTACACAGACCGTTCCATTAGGCCAGGTTCTGAAATTCTCATTCATTTTTCCATCTACTCAGCCAGTGGCCTTCAATAACCCTTTCAAAAAATGACAGAATTCCCCCTCTGGCATGCCCTCTCCAGAGCTGTGACTCCCTTTGAAAAGAGGTCAGCTTGTGCAATATACACTATATAATGCCAAAAGCAGACTGTTGAGATAGACCAATCATTGTAAGTCATGCATGCTTTCCTCCACTTTTTTGTCACCTTCTCTTCTTAATTTTTTAAGGCTGCTGGGAACCAAACTGGCCCCTGACATTAGTAAGGCGTTCTTAGGAGTCACTTTGCTGGGATTAATTATCGCAGTGATGCAGAAGGGCTGTGCATTTGGGTTTGTATTTTTACTGTCCTTGGTAGAATATTATTGAAGGACAAAGTAGACAATGTAATAAATGTCACAGCACATTACAGAATTTATATGAGGCCTTAAATCTTTTCTGGAAGCAACTTGAACAAGGACTTTACAATTAAAAATGTAAATTTCTAAGGAAAAAGAAAAAAATAACCCACCAAATCCCAACTAGAAGAAAAGGACAGTGAGGATCTCAGTGGATATTCAACAATATTCCTGCTAAACCATAACCTACATTCTCATATTTTAACAACAACAAAACAAAACAAAACCAACCAAGCAAAAAAAACCCCAACAAACAAAACCCCCAAAACCCAAAAACCAAAACCAAACACAAAAATCCCTGGTTTATACTCCAGCTTAAAAAGAATTTAGGGACATAAGAACTGGGTTGTACAGGTGTTTCCAAAAGCCCCTCAACTTCCTCCTTGACTTCAAGACACTGTAATTCTTTTTTAAAATTACCATTCTCCTGTGATATATTCTTGCTTCCTTCAAAGGTGTGAACAGTACACCACTTTCCTTACAAGCCTGTCATCAAGCAATCCATGTAAGCACTTGCCTGTCATGGTTTCCACCTGAACGGCACTGATCCATTAAGTGCATTTTTACATTACTTGTTTCCTTCTTATTTTTTACATCGTAGGAACATAATTTGGTGCCATAGAGAAAGACTGTTGACATCCACTACTGCTACGCTCCTTTGATGAGACAGCATAGACAGTACATCATTTTACTTGGACCAAAATGGATTGGTAGGACCAATCTAGAGTCAGATTAGGGTTCGTGCTTTTATTGCTGATTGGTAAGCACACTGCGGCATGACGGCCAGCTGCATCCTGAGGCTGCCCATCTAGCACCCACACCCACAGCAGTCGCAATGCCGTGGGCAGTAGATGCTGCTGTTACTTCGAAATAGCAACTTCTTTTCCAACATCCCTTTCTCTTCGTTTGGACTAGATATTGAAGCATTAATAGCAAAACACCTTTGACCTGTGTCTGGAAACCCACAGCTCTCTGTAAGGGCTATCTTTCCCCGTGATTAACACAGCTTTTCTTTAGCACTCTCTCTCAGAACCATTTCTCTGCTGTGAGCTTTCCTTCTCTAAACTAAAGCTGCCACTGAAAAATGCAAAGATTGTAAGAACATGAGCAGGAAGTTTTCATTAACTTTTATTTCTAACCTTCTAGTTGGTGTCTGCCATAATCATGTATATAGTATACCTATATCTGCCTAATTCTAAGGTAGGTTTCCATCAGACTGCCTGTTAACAAGTAATCACTTAAAGGGATAACTCCAGTGTAAAATTCACACTTCTGTATGAACTGTTTTTAGATATTATTCTTGAAAAGAACATTTGAGACTATCATCTCAGAGAGAGAAAAAAAAATACTGTTCTGGGTTTTCAGTCTTCATTTTCTGCATCCAACAGCTGCCTTCTGCGTCATTGTTCTGTTCCCATAGTGCCTTCAGTTTACATCAGTCTGTGACTTGGTTTATATAAGTCCATACGAAATATAGTAATACATAGGAAAGCCTAAGCCAATTAATAGTATTTTTCTCTTGGCACTACTACCGTTAAGGCTTCACCAAATTCCTCTTTGTTGATCTACCAGAAAAGCAGAAAGCCTGCTTTGCCATCAGCACAGTTTATTCTTGGTGAGGGCCAAAGAATCTTGTTCTGTTTTAATCACAAAGTCAAGAAAATGTTTCACTTTATTTGAAAATATATCATAAGTGAGAAACTGCAGGAGGTTTTGTTTTTCTTTAAAGTTATTGACATTTTATCTCTGATTCTTCACAAAGTGGGATCTGCTATTTCATCCTTGTGCTCATCAGCATTAGAATCACTAAAGAGAGAGAAATGCAGTTAAACTTTCTAAGACCTAGATATTGATCTAACTAAAGAAATCTATTTTCAGATTGATTTTTATTAGATTTCTTACTAAGAAATAAAAAAGTGCAGGAACTACACAACAGTCATGCCATTCTTTACTAAGGCTGTCATTTCTGGGGACACGTTCTCCTTCTCCATCAAGCCATGTCATCCAGGGTTGTCATATTTATCCCATGTGCTGCTTGCCTGCGCAGACTCTGTGCATTGTACACTAAATATACTTGTGCTACACTGCGCATATACTCCTTTTCTCATCTAAGACTTTTTTGAAGGAACATGGGTGCCTTCTACATGATATATTCTGTTATATTTTAACTAAAGTTAGACTTCACCTTACATATACAATATTTCTACCCTCAGATAGTCACACTCAGGCTGTCTTTACAGCTAAAAACTTGTAGAAAACTATTAATTTACCCATATACACGAGATACTTTAAGGATGAGAGAAATCACTGCCTGCCAGGATCTGCTTCACTCCATAGAATCTAAATGGGAGTCCCGATATCTACACTTCAATGAGTCCTGTTCCATGTCTGTCTTTTCATCCACAACTCACCTAATGTGCAATTAAACCGTGCCTTTATCACTCTACAGGAGTCTAGTCAACAACTGAAAACGAAAACCTCTTATCATATTTAATTAGGCAATTTAACCATGCTGATTTCAGAATTGCACTTCTTCCTGATTCACATTTGAAAACAAAGCCCAGAATGTTTAGAAAGAAACTGTCACATTGAACAGCAGCTCAAGGAGCTTTCCAAATCATAGTATCAGTCCTTCCTGAGATATCAGCTCCCGAGGAGCCTTCTCCATGACTCTAGTAAGCTGGGGACCAAGCAGAGAAATTCTGAAGTTGAAGTCCAGGGATGCGTGGAACTAGAATTATACTGTAAGCCAACAGCACTGAGAATTTAAAATGATAATCTACTTCTCTTGCCTTTCCCACAATAAAGGTGTTTGGGCCGGGTTTAGGTTCAATGTAAACAGATTTTTTTTTAACAATCAGTAATGAGACAGTATAATTTCAAGAAAAAAGAAACATCTTACATATGAGGTTTTTTCAGCTTGCAGTTTACAGAGTTGAATGAAGATCAAAGTCAGTATGTAGCCTTGCATTGTGTGTGGATAACTGCAGGGCTCAGTGTTTTTACCGAAAAAGAAAAAGCCTGAAATTCTATGACTGAACACTCATGTAATAATGTTCTCAAAAATAATTTTCCAAATGAAAAATACTGAAAATGTATGGCACCTTCAAACCTCTAAAGTCTGCTCTATTCAGCAAAAAGAACAAATGCAAAAGCAAAAATTCAGTGGAGCCAGGATAGATTTCTTGGAAACAATTTACATCAGTCTGTATCTGAGAGAAGACATTGCTGGATGAATACTGATAAAGCAAACCTAGATGTAATTCTAGACATTTTAAAACAAGAAATGCAGTGGATTACCTAACACCAAACCTTCTCTTCCTCTTGAGTCAAACTGTGAAGTTACAAAGAGTTATCATGGTATGCGGTTGGAATAAAAAAAATTAATACACGTCATTAGGAGTTCAATTTTGCCCACCTTGCATATGAAAAACAAAATTTGGACATTTGGAGAGCCATCTAAGTATATGCAGCCACCAAATCATTTTCTTTTGTTTAGGAGCTGTATGACTGACTGATTCTTAATAACTGCAAAAATAGCTGTAGGCAAACAACAATACTAAGCTTGCAGTGCACAGAAGTGAGCTAAAAACAGATGCCAGCCCTCAGCTCTTCCTGTATAATTTGTACACGGTAACGATAGTAAAGTGATTCCTTAAGCATATTTTCTAGCTTATTATTCACCACTATCTTATTTTCATGTGGCACTTCAAAATGCTCTTTTATACCTGGGCTGCTAGAACAGGATATCAGCAGCTTTTTGCTAGTGCACATAATTGAAAGGCTGTTACTTAAAGCAGGCACCATTAAAAAATCTGAATTTGCCAACAGTTACAACCCAATTCTACGCCTAGAATAGAAAAGTAATTATGGTATGCTGCTGCATTTGAAAGCGTTGGCAAATCTTGTTCTTTTAATGGTGACTCCCGTTCATAATAAGAAGCATAAACCTCGAGGTTCTTTCTGTAGTCTATGTACACACATGATAACAGAAACAGTGCAAGTAGGTAAGATAGAAAGAACTATTTTATCAGGAATTAAACTTTAAACAATAAACTACATTAACTTTCAAAGGTCCTTTCAAAATTTTTAAAATTTTGTCAGTTCTGTTAATTTCAGTGGTGATGACTGAATTCACTTTCTAGAAATGAGACTAGAATCACATCTTTTGTTTCTCCTTTGTGAAAGGCCTCCCGGTGTTAGACATGAAGTACTTAATACCACTCTTCAGCTTTAATACGAACACCATTAGCAATTCCCAACTACACATTGCGCAAAGGGGATGAAAATCAAGTGACTTTGCATTGTAATTTTGCCAGAATAAAATCCTGCTGCCTCAGGTGAAATCAAAATGAATTCTCAGTACTGCAAAGAATATGTGTGTTCTACTATACAGATGTGTCCTAATGGTGCTTTATACAGTGCAGTATGTTAAGTACACTTCATGTCTGACAGCTTGCGCATTTTGTTAAAACAGGAACATATCTCATTTCTGAGGCAGACTCAAAAGATTAGGAGGTTAAAATTATTAAGTGCGGTACATTTTGTCGCTGAAAATGGTCTTGAATGTGAAGGCACCAGTGAGCTGACTTGATTCCTATATTGTTGTACATAAGCTGGATTTGCACTAACAGTACAGTACTGATTATACCTTCAAGCAAGATTTACTTTCCTGTAGAAGATCATCCCTCTTTATTTACTGAGCTAAGCACTTCATGTGCATTGCCTTGTCTAGCACGAAATAAAAATGCTTGTATTTAAAAAGTCTGCTGGTGAATGAAGAGTTATGTATGTCTTCATTTATTTCAATTATTTACCGTTTATGCATTCAAAATGATTGTAAGAACTACTGCTTTAGGGAAAACTGATACTAATATTGTACAATTACTGTAAATAGCCTTTGGGAACGTAGTGGCAATGTTTTCTATCCCTGTGTTATCCCAAATTGGAGCATGGATGAATGTCAACTTGATCAGTCACATTCAGGTGGGTTTTTTCATCCTAAAAGTTAAAATCCCTGTTTTTTTAAAAAATACTCGCAATTCTCAAAACTTTTATTTTTATCTAAATGAAGAATGTAATTAACAAATCCATATAATCTTTGTTAATTCAAGGAATACAAAACATTAGAAAAAAAGTCACAACAACAACTTGGAAATGAAAGGTTAAAAATATTATCCTTTATTCTGTTTGCCAAAAGTGAGAAAACTAACTTGATGCCGTAACATAGTATAAGGTCACTGGAGATTGACCCATTTGTATAATCCATTTTTTTAAAAATGTTTTTTCTTTTATTGCTACAGCAGCCTCTCTGGTACGAGAACACTAATGTATTACTTCTTAAACTACCTGTTATTAAATCACAATAATGATATTTCTTTTACTTTGTCAATATTAGGTTCGTATTTGAAATGCAGTTGAGGCCAGTTAAGGAGAAATAACTAAGCTAAGACGGGAAATTTTGAGAATTCAGGAAAAGTGTCTCCACTTTAGCCTGAACAACGCTCATTCTGTTCCCTTTTAATGTAATTTCTGCTCTAGGAATTTAAGACACCACGGAGTCACCAAGCTGGGACACAGAAATCCCACTAGCAACACAACTCTGGAGAGTACAACTCAGGTACCTTAAAAATGACACAAATCTTAAGAAAGAGAACCCAGGCTCATTCAGTTGATTTCAACAGATGAAACAAGGACCAGATTCCTAGGAATTTACTTCATTTTTACTTAGCACTCATTCAGGTCAGTTCCCACGGGCAGTAGCATGAATTAAAACAAGACCAGACCTCACATTTGGCTTAGTAGGATTTGTAATGCCGTGTGCCACGGTCTGAGATGTCTGTCTCTTTGAAGAATATCAATCTTTCAACATGCTTTTGAATGTCTGTGTTTCTGTTCAGTACCACAGATTTACAAATTTGGAGTGACATTCTAAATGTTACTCACTCTGCAAGAAAGAGGATAAATCCAATATACTTTGTACTTAAATGATGGCAGGAATGGTTGTTACTCTGGATATTCTGGGTCAAGGAACAGAATGATGAATTTCAGTTTCATGAGTGACCTTAAGTGCAGAAATCCAATACAGCAGTTCTATGCACATAAGTGGACAGAAATAATGGCAACAATGTTTGTGACTCTGTCCTTCATTGGCATAAATCTGAGAGTCTACATAGACAGGCAGACCTTGGAAATGTCGTACTTTGCTGGTAAACACTCTTAGTAGGGTGGGAGAAATATTTCTTCCTGTTCGTACCTCTTCACGAAAGTGAGACTGATCCCCATGAAATGTTGAGCCCCATTGATGAGGTCTTCCAATTCCTTATATCGTAACTGGAAGTTGAACATTTCCCACAGGCTAACTTTTGATTTGATAGATTAACTTATGTCTTTATTGCCTTTCTCATAGTCATGGGTAGCTATCTAAAGGAACAGACTTTCCTATCATAAAATCAGGATGGACAGGCATAGGACTGTCAAGATTCTCTAAGCAGTCCTCAAGGATTCTGCATAGGTTTTTCCCTACTTTTACCGCAATATTTTAAGCACGTGGAAAATATCTCTTACGGACTAACACTCTACGAGTTTTCCTATTCATTTCCACAAAAGAAAACCAGTGTGTGTTAACTTGTAAAATTATGCTGAAGGCAAAACTAAACCTTAACTGCCTTATCAGTTTTAACGTAGAGGTCTAGGCTTCTGTTCTTTAAATTAAAATTAAGAAAAACTAAATGTAGAATTTTAGTAAAGAATCCACTTGTAGAACTAGAATATTCTTACTTGTTATACAAAGCAGCACCAAGCTTTTATACAAATCAATGATATCTAAGAACCTTACGGAGAAATTACTAGCAGCCAGCATCCGATCATAATTATTCTCTCACATTCTTAGTCATAGTATGATTTTTAATTTTACAAAGGAAGAAGTTTTTCTCACCAGCTTCTAAAAAGTAGAAGACATGAGATTTTTTAAGTAGTATGAATAGAAAGCCCCACTTAACTGTTTCTACCCAGTCTACTGTTAAACCAGAAGATCATAAAGAAAGATACATTATATATGAACTTTTATTTCATAGCATTTACATTTTCTCCGTGCATGCAAAGGAATTCCCGATTCAATCAAAATGCTGATAACCTTCAGTTTGGAAATTGTGCTTACTTGAAAGACATATGGATTTTAAAAAGTAATAAAGGTTAAAAAAAAATAGGAAACATTGAAACTAGCTAGCTGGCTGCCTATCAAATTGCAAATATAAATGGAGCACTTTCATCAACTGTACATCTAGAAATCTTAACTTTTTTCTCTTGCAAATAGGTGACTTCTTGGTCCTTTGATTTTTAACCTATATGTAAGTAACCTGCAACACAATGAACACCCCACATCATCTCCGGTAAAATACACAGTAACACAAATAATGTGAGGAGGTAAATGAGCAGGGTTGATCCCTGCTATAAAACAATTGTGATTGCTTGGTAAAGTGTGAATAGGAAAAAAGAAAAAGAATATTAGTATGGCCAGAAATAAGACTATATCTACAAGAATAAAGAATGAATGGCATTCTTACAGGATTTTATACTAGATTTTGGGGTAAAATAACTCTGCAAAGTGCTGTGGGATTGTGACTGGGCTGAATATAACTTTCCTGTAAGAGACTTACCTAATGTGCATATAAAGGGAGGACCTTCACTTCTGAGTCAGTAGAGCACTGCTATGCAAGATACAACCAATTTTGGAACAGACTGTTCAGTTCTGCTAAAACTGTCATCTAGGAGATCTCTGATAAAATGGAGGGGTTTCAGAGGACATTTGAGAAAATAATGAAAAGAATGAAAACAGACCTTCTGAGCAATTCAGATTCCAGCATATCTTATCAAAGGAGTAGATTAATGAAGAAAAAGTGATTCAGTCAAAGCCTGTAAAGATCTATACAGTCTTTATCATGCATTTTTGCCATTCAGCAAACGAAGGTAAAGTAAGATCCCATGACTGGCAGTTGACGATACCCAAGTTTGCCCCAGGAGTGTAGTGAAATCTTCTAACTGAAGACTATTAGACGCATTTATCTAGTATTACTTTTGAGTCTCACCACTTGGTGTATTGAAATCAATTTTATAAGTTTTCTTAAAATTTGCTTTTTAGAGCATTGTTTAATAACATGGTGATCTTCTGCAAACTAATAATCTACAGACAAATTAACTGATAACCATTCCTTCCAATATCAGAGGGTAAATCAGAGGGTAAATTAATTCAGTGAATGATTCAGAGAAAATACAAGGATAATTCACCAATGCCCAAAGTGAAAAAGATCAGCACTATAAACCTCTATTTCATGAACAGATTCGTGATTTAAACACATTTTTGCAAAACCTCCTAAATGAAGATTTTTTTTTTTTTTTTGTCAAGAAGTCTATTTCTTTATTCATGAGTCCACGGTTCTTTAAAAAAATAGCATCCATTGTAATTTCATCAATTGGGAAGGCAATATTTTGAGTTAAAATCCTGTCTATTCAGGCTTTATTTTTGTTTAAATGTAGAAGGATGTGGAATACAGATAATTTGAACAATAAAATCTTCTATCCTTTGGCAAGCACTCACTCACTTTTAAACTCCAGGTGTCTGTGATCGAGCACTAAAGCACCATAATTAAAACACGGAATGCTAGATATATTTAACAGGTTCAATTTTGTTTGCTGGTTAAAGACTGAGAGACCAAAAGATGGAGCCTATTAACAATACTGTATGAAGAAAGAGAAATCACTGCAGACTGAAGTAAGTCCCACAGGGGGCCTAGCAAGCACCTGCCATTTCCACGCGGTGAGAGATCAATCAGTCTCTGTATGCAGCAAGCCGACCTGCCAAAAGCTGAACCGCAAGGGGGAGAGAAGAAAAATGATCAATTCCCCAAATTCTGTGCTCTCCAGTAAAAAAAAACGCTGTGCTCTAAACACTTACACTGTCTTTGCAGTTGTGATATCTTAGTCAAGTTCAACATCTGCAGTGAAACTACAGTCTGATATACAGAGAGAAAGGTATCCAAAGTGTATTAGAAAACAAATTCTCTCTATTGTTACTGCGTAAATTCAGTCACAATACAAGGAAAATAAGTTTTGGGGTTTTCAAACTTACAGTTGTGAAGTACAAACACCCAGTTTTGTGTTTTCATGCACAAGACTGCAGTTTAAATTTTGTAGACTTCAGTTCATTGCTTATTTGATTTCTGCTTGCAGTGGAGTTGGCCAATAGAATAGTAAAACATACTAAATATGTACAAAACGCAATAGTGACAACTGGGAATGAAAATAAGAGAATTGGAACTTGGTATTTGTCTATTTGCTAGAAAGTGTAGTTATCAACACCCCTATAAAGTTCACCTATTATGAAGCTGAAGAAAATAATCAAAGAATCAAAGGCTATTGCACATAATTCTAGGTCCTACCAAAACTCTAGGCTGTTACTGGCTTGGGTCAGTGCCTGGGCACGTGGTTACAGTTACACATTAAGGCAGGAAAACTAATCTCAATTTGCAAAGATCAGAAGCCATAAATGAAATCTCCAGACATTACTATTCTTTCCTCGGTAATCGAGTACTCAAATACATCTTA
The DNA here is from genome assembly GCA_003993805.1 of Himantopus leucocephalus. NCBI lineage: Eukaryota > Metazoa > Chordata > Aves > Charadriiformes > Recurvirostridae > Himantopus > Himantopus leucocephalus. The sequence continues at coordinate 20,522,206 of RSEF01000001.1, read as the reverse complement.
AAAGGTGACACAATCAAACAAAATTGTCTGGAATTCTAGGGAAAGCACTGAGATCATGCACTTCTTGTGCGATTAGCCTGGAACTTTTAATATTTCGTGTTCTCTCTCAAGTGTTCTTAAAGGCACTTTCCCACAATATGAAGTGTGATTTTTCATTTCCCGTTATACAGAAGACAGCTGTGGAGCAGTGGTACTGTAGTAAATAATACAGGATGGGAATCTGTTTGGTATACAGAAAAAAAACCCAAGCACCTTATTAGAGTTATTTATTTGCATTTACCCTTCACTACTGTTATGAAGAATGATGATTATTAATGAAAACCCTTAATTAAAAAAGTCCAAAGCTGTCTTTTGATGTCACAAAAGAAGTCCAGACTGCCAAAAATTAAAAAAGATGACAGACAAAACATTCAAAATACGATAGTATTCTTCATTAGTCGATTAGAAAAATACTTTGGTTTCAAACAAAACAGTGGAAACAAATGGTCCGATCTTCAGAGAAAATTGTTTGTTTCTCATTCACTTCAGAAATTGTTCCAGAACAGTTCATCCTTGCACAAATATTACCTTTGAAATATTATCAAAGTCACTGTCTGCAGAGGTTATCTGCTGAGCAAGTGCCTATAGTTTTAGCTCAAGAGAGACCCAAATATGGCTATAACTTTTCCATCAAACTTGCAGAAGAAAAAACATGAGATCTATCATATACAGTCAGGCTTTTAAATAGCTTGTTCAGTTCTGTCAGTTCCTGCTTAGTCTATTCTCTGGGACTGCATTTAGGTTTCAGCAAATCCATCTCCCCATTATTTTTGCTCCTCAAATATCCTTGTTGATATATTTAATTTTAGTACTACACCTTCAGTTGCCTCACAGAGACAAATACCACATGACAACAAGTGGATTGTGCTGCTTTTCAAACTGATGTGAAGTTCTGACTTCATTGAAGTGAACAGGAAGACTCCCATTGGTTTCAGTGGGATCATGGTTTAACACACGGACTCTATAAAACTTGTCTCTAGGGGTTACACCACCAATCCTGTTATCACTCAGTGACCTGAACAAGTTCAGTACATTAACATTCAGTAAATTAATTTGTACATTAAAAAAAAGATTTATGAGAGTTATGTAGACAATCTTTAAGCAAATAATTAAAACAAGCACTTGATAAAGATTAAAAAGAAAGAAAA
>RSEF01000001.1:20505218-20520919 GCA_003993805.1 Himantopus leucocephalus | reverse complement strand
TTTTAACGGATGTTGTTCATTTACTGAAAAGGTTAAAGATCTTCTGAAGTGTTTGATTATTCATCAACAACAGACCTTTTATACACACACTATGAAGAAAAAAAAACCCAAAACCCAACACCTGCAAATCATAACCAGAACATAAGGAAGTAATAGAATGAAGAGAACATCAAAGATTACCAAATCCCTTGCTGCAATTCAATTACTGCTGCCATTATATACTAGCAGTGAAAATCCTAGATTTTTCTTACATTAGACAGTACAGTTTGTAGAAAACAGTGCAACATGATGAAATGTACATACTTAGCGCTGGTCAACAGACTATTACTGAACCAAGCTCCATAAATTCTGCTCTTCCGTGTCTAGTAAGACTCAGGAAACGCCACCACCATCAGCAAATAAGGTAAGAGAATTGGGTTTCAGTCCTGCTCTCATGGAACAGGAAAAAACAAGGGGAAAAAATTCTCAGTAATTGTTACATCTCTCATTCACATATGACATGCTTGGAAACTGCTCCCACAGTGCTGAGAAAAAGTCAAGCAAAGTCCACAATCACTTCTGCTTCACTTGCTGGCTGCCCTGGAACCATTGGTCAAGCATAAAGGTCAAGTCTTCTAAAGCTGGACCACAGCTTAGGCCAGACCCAGGTGTGGAGGAGCAGAGACCGGCTACGTCCTGATCCCCTCAGGTCTATGGAAGATGCCCTCATGCACAGAACTATGTGGTTACAGACAAACATCTGTATTCCTGACATAATAATTGTCTACCTCTGCATTTGTAAGTAGGCACGAAACTATCATTGAAAAGGAAATCTCATCCTATGAGAAGGTTTATTTGGGAACATTCTCCTCTCTGAATATGAATTTAGGGGGCTGTTCTTGAACTAATGCGTAGAGAATTCAATGCAATTTTATTAATGCAGCATGCTGACAACTTAAAACTTGTACCAACAATTCACAGCTGATGCTGTAGTCAATACAGTACAGTATGTCTCCAGTCTTGCCGATGCTGGCAAAAATTTCACAACCTGTACATGATTTGTGAGTAGGGCTGTGCCTGGAGCCAGGCCTCATGAAAAATAAAAAAAAAGAAAAAGGAAGAAAAAGGATTAAAAAAAAGTAGGAATTATTCATAATACTCTTGGGAGCTCCATCATATCTTTCCAGTGCATCACTTTGTCAGCAAAGCTGTGAGAACTTTGGACTTTAAAAACATGTGATAGGTACAAAATCGATCAATAAAAACCAGTCTGAAAACATCAACAATAACATACTAACTTTATTACTTAGCACTCTTAACCTGCTTTCTGATCATGAGGTTTAATAGCCCCTTCTCAAAGTATTAACTTCTGAGCCTGCAGACCACTTTTAACCACATTTGATAGAGATCTCAAAAAACACTGAGTGCCTGAATGTTCGAAATGTTGGCAATAGGGTAGAGTAAAATAATTACTAATGACCAATTAATGCTTATTGATGCTCCTGGTGTGGGAAGGACTGCAGCTGGATGGTCAGTCAGCACCAACAGCCTGCTCTTACTGTCAGCAGGCCAAAAATGACGGATAGGCTATCTGGGATTTTGTAGGGAGGGAAGGGGCACAGGACATAGGAGGGAGGGGAGGTAGGGGACACAGAAGAGAACGAGAGGCATTTGCAGGTTCTGAGAAGGGCTGGGGGTCTTGGAGTATTAGGTGACATGAAGGAAAACTAGTCAGGATTGCAGGGAATAAAGGCTACTGTTTCATTAGTCGCACAGTTCACAGGAAAACCTTACAGTTAAAACACCACGCGCTTGAATTTGTAGTGTAATATATGTTTTTTAAAAAATTATTTTTTACATCTGGTAAATGCAAATAAGTGTGGTTTTGACTTTTGGATTTTTTTTTTCTTTCTGATTATGTGATTTTTGTTAAGCTTTATAACACTGTAATGAACATTTCCTTGAAAAGTCATATAAACCCTGCTGTGCAGATATTTCAATTTTTACAACCTAGCTACAATACTCTTCTAAGCTATGGTGCCAAATTTTTATGCAATGCTTGGTTTCATGGCAGAATTCTTTGTATGAATACAGACATTCATATGGCAGATGTTTTGTGCGTGTCTATTTTTTGTTTTCCTTTCAAAAATTGTGTTATGTCTATGCAAATTCCCTGTACTTCAATAATTTTGTTAAGAGCTGGCAAATATGCTCAGTACTGTATCTTCCAATAGGGATAACACTCAAATATAGACTGCCTTGTCAGCAACTTCTGCAACACTTTGGGAGATGCTCCAAAATTTTTTGTTGCATTTTAAAGTTCATTAATTTGACACATTTAAAATATATATCTGCATTATAAAATCCTGCATTTCTAGCTTTCATTAAAATGTCTGTATTGCACAGAATGTGATTTTGTCAGTTCCCTTTATTTCCTTCAAGTTCACCATTAAAGACAGAACATATCTATTCTTTTATTAGAGCCAGAGTTTTATTTTATATGTTGAATCAAAAACAAATAAAAGCTTGGCACAAAACATATGGTAAGAGGACGTTTTGGCCCAGTTTTATTTTGATTTTCCTAAATGAAAAATAAAATATTACTTCTAGGGGATGGAATGGGAGTGGATTTCTGCATTACTGTGTATATATATTGATCTCATAATATTCAGATGACAACCCATCAGAGCAGTGTGACTATTTCAGTAATGCAGGTAGAGACATTTTCACACTCCCTTGAGCAGAACAGCTGCATAGTATGCTACGAAAGTACTCTTGGCTTGACTTACTAATACAATTTTAAACATCTGCCAGTGGTCTTATATTTTTTATCAGTTATTAAGAAGGACGAAGAAATACTGACGAAACACAGCTATTTGACAAAGCATTTGTATTGTAATTAGAGGACCTACTATCTAGTATTATTATATAAAGACACGCATTTATTCTTGATGTAATACCATTGATTTCAGTAGAGTTACTTACACCAACAATGAGACGAAAGAGAAGAAAGCAGTTCCCAAAGGAAAAACAGAGATGAAAGGCATTATGTTTAGTGTAACACAGCCTACTGAAAAATGGGATGACTGCCATACCTAAAAAGTGCCAGTACGCACTTTATCTCCCTTCCCAAACAACAAATGAAATGGAGGTGAAAGCAAAGCTGTCCTCCTCCAGGTCAAATTGTTTCCTGGAATGAGAGAACCAGGGGATGATTTGACTTAAAAAGAAAGACATAAAATGTGACTATAAAAATAAAGCTAGGCATCAAACTTAAATGTTTGGAATCTGCCTCCCTCAAATGCATTTTGCATCACTCCCCCAGCCTCCTATGAACATGCTTACTCCAGTGGTCTATGGGTAAATCTGATCCTCTGGATTGCCCACAGTAGCCAAGATATGCCACAGCCTGGATTCAAATTCCCTAATGGCTCCAAGTTCTTCTTCCACAAACAGCAACTTACCATGGAAAAATTTCAAAAGTCTGAGTAAAAATCTCCGCAATGATCACTTGACAAGTAACACGAAAGGATAAGACAAGCCACCTAAACCCTTAGGTTAAGTCATAAACATCTAAACCTGCCAAATCCAATCTTTTAATTTGCATGTCTTTTAGAATATATATTTATTAGATATCTCTGAAATTAATATGAAATTGACATTTTAATGAAATTCAAAATTTTCATTGGTAATGTGTACTGAGAAGTGTGTATTCTGAGAAATGGATATCTGTCTGTCTAAACTAAGACTCCTCTGCCATCCTCCAGATTTAGGCAGGCAAGAATATAAAGTCTGGGTAAACCACCAGGGGGAGTCAGGAAAGACATAAGGATGATGACAACAGGGCCATCCATGTTTTGCCTATCAGTCTAGTAGTCAGACCATTCATCCAGGATTCACCTAGACATATTTATCACAAAGGGGATTGAATCCCCAGTTCCCGCGTTCCAGGAAAATGCCATGATCACCAGGCAAATACCTCAAATCAGGCTATTTTTCACTCCTCTTCCAAAAGCTAAACCACTGTGCAGCAAATCTTGAAGTCCCATGGAGAACAGACAGGATACTCTGTCCAAGTTCAGTAGTTGACACTCATCAGGGAACAGAACAGAGGATACAGACCTCTCTCCATGAAATATATATGTATTTTTATATTGACATTGGATGTAAAACAGCCTGAAGAGATTTTAATTGTCTTCTGGAGATACATAACCGCCAGAAGTATGTATGTCTACATAGCCACTGGGAACAGAAAATTCAATGTCCTGGTGGAGATCTAGGTAGGCACCGACTACTGGCTGGACAGTAAAGCTGAGCACTTCTGCTCATGTCCTTGGCTGAGACACTTAGGCTGTGCCTAGTTATGAATTCAATTCAAAATTCGCATTTCTCAGACAGAAATCTCATCATATAATTGATGTCCTAGTTCAAGCCCCAGGTGTGCCGTCTCACAGTCAAAGCAAAAAACTCATATAATTGGCTTGTACCTGATCCTTCCCACACTAGAACTGTGTGTCAAACATCTAGAGGATGTTACAGAAGGAGGATGCACCCTCTTCACCCAAAGCAGCCCTGTGCACCTCTCAGCTTCAGTAATCCTTATACCTGAGGTAGTACCATTCCTTAAGACATCACCTTAGACCACTAAATGCACCTTCAGTTGTACAACTCACTTCACATGGAAATCATGAATTTACCTCAGAAATCTGCAAAATACCATCCTGCATTAAAATATATCAGTGATCAGGCATAATAAACATCACCATTCAACCTCACCCCATCTAGCCTAAAGTGTCTTTCAAATGGGTGATGAAACTCCTTTAAGGGCTATCAAGACAGAAAAGGATTCAGAAGGGTACCTCTACTGTTATAAGAACTAAGTATCAGTCTTCCCATAACTCTGACACTTTTTTTCTTTTTATGTATTTGACATTGCCACACCACAGAATGTATAATTCTTTTGTGGCTGAAACAATTACAAGAATTGTTCTGTAAGAGAGAAAAACACAAAACACTCTCAAAAGAGATTCTCAGGACTTCATGGAGAAAAAGGAAAAGAGATAGGAAGAAAAAGGAAAAGAACAACAACAAGCAGCCCTCAGGGATACTGGCCTATGTGGAGATTTACTGATTCTCACTTTCTTTCAAAATAATTAGTTGGTCATTTCATTATTGTTCATGATTTCACAGATATAGGAAGTGAGTTCATTCTAATTCAGGCTACAGGATGCATAAGACTGATGTAATGCTGAAACGAACCCTACCATCCATCCATACCCTTTCAGTCACATAAAAGAAGATGAAATATTACTCCACAGTACAATTCAATGACAAGTTTCTGTGACCAGTGTCTGGCTGGCTGAACAGACAACTAATCTCTGTGAGAAAAATTAAGTCGGTCTGATGACTCAAAGCAATCTCAGAGTATCACAATCTACCTCTCGTATGGTTTATGAGTTATTCCACTATGGCTTTTATAAAGATGGTTAAAAAATAATCAGAACATTAGAGCTTGTAAAAGACCAATCAGCTAATCTATTTCGTATCCTACCAATACAAGATTGATCCCCACAGTACTCTTTCTAGGTCTTTGTCCATACTAGCTTTGAACTCAACAATTGTTGGAGTTTCCAGCTCTGAGAAACTATTTCACAGCGTAATAGACTGAACTGCTAATTTTTTTTTTTCTCCTAAATTTTTCTCTATCCATACTTTCGTCTCTGCAGGCCATCTTATATGCTTCCTCTATGATTTTACAACGTTGAATTAGTCATGGATTGTTACTGGCTTCATCTCTGTCTCCCCTATTAGACACCATTTCAGTCAGTTCAACAAATTTTTGTGCTTTATGTAATTCCGCACAGACAATTCTACATGTGTTTGGTTGTTCTTTGATTTTCCTGTGGGACTGGGATGAGTTTTACCTACATTTTCACAGGAGCTATCATCAGTTACATTTTAGCTCCTCCAGGGACTTTTACGCTATCTTTCAGTCTTTATGGGTATCCTTCTTTTAAATTCCATTTAAGTTTTAACTTAGTCAGACTTTAGTTGCCAAGCTTCCACCCAAGGCAAATTGAAATAAAATAATTTTGGGGGCAGACAGAACAGGACACAAAGATTCATAAATGCCTGAGGAGAAGTTCCAGAGGTATTCAGAAATACCTTGGTTTGAGAATCGAAGCGAATAAGCTCTAACACTATCTGAAATGAGTGTTTGAGCCTTAAAATATGCCCGAGTCCCCAGAGGACTTCTAATCTGCCACCAATCCTCAAACTACGCCTAAGTCACCTGTACAACTCTGAATCCAGCACAAAAACATAACCAAGGGTGAGGAGTACATCCCTCAGGTCTTACACATATTCAATGAAAAAAAAAAAAAAAAGCAGCAGTAGGATCAGTACTCAGTGCTGCTTCTCACTCTCAGAGGAGTCCCCTTATTACCAGACCACAAACTTATGTTCCTTTTTACTTCTCGTCACCATCTGGACCTATCAGTCTTGAATTGCTTTCTGCACAAGAGTTTCCAAAAGGACTGCAAAGGTGCCTCACCTGGGATAAGCCCCAGTCTGGCAGGTAGTGTGATTTGCGGAGCAGTGCGGCAACCTACTCTAGATGCTCTGTGGATACTATGTGAATGGCCTTACTTTGTTTCCTTGATCTCTGCTGGGTTGATACGGATCTCAGGTACTAAAGATGACACCGTACTGGGCCTACCTGCTTTGCTCCCTACGTGCATTACCTTCCTGGGTTTGGCCTCTACCGCAAGAATTAGGGTCTTTGTTATTATTTGCATTTGGCTTCCAAAATTTACAACACACCTAAGCCCTGCAGATCTCAGCCAACTTCCTTTTAGCTACTCACAGAGATTAAATACTTAATTTTTACTGATAGCATGCTTTCCTCCTCCTCCCTCCCCCTTTTATTTTTATGACTCCCTGGTCAGAACTGGCTCCTTGCAAGCTGTGTTTGGCTGTATTATCACATGTCCATTGAGCAACCTGGTCTAGTGGAAGGTGTCTCTACCCATGGTAGGAGGGCTGGAACTAGATGATCTTTAAGGTCCCTTCCAACACAAACTATTCTATGATTCTATGATGATGCTATGTCCAGCTAGGTCTCAGGAATGTTCTTAGGAAAGAGTTTCTCCACAGCAACATCCTGCTTCCTTTCCAACCAGCAAAATTATTTCCTTACGGCAGTATCTTTCAGTCTTGGGTGAAATCCAGATTTCTTACCTAGAGATGTCTAATATCCATCAGTAGGAATAAATATTTATCCAGAAATCAATCTGTCACCACATTATTCCTGGAGGGACAGCATACAAATCTAGAATTGCCATGTATGTCCTTCCAAATGCTTTAATGTAAATGGGGAAGTGCATTAGGGAGTAGAGAGGCTACCTTTAAAATCCCCACTCCAGACAAGCACAACATCCTCCACAGTTTAGGACATGGGCTTTCAAATATTTTACCCTCTACATATACACCAGTATATTTCATATGGGGGATGTATTTCATATGCTTTGTCTGCACCTCAGAGGCAACTTTTAGAATTCTTTGGTAAGTGTAAACAGGGAAGAATAGCAACGTTAGCTGAGAAAACTAACTAGGTATCCAGCAGCAGTTGTTGATGGCCCAACAAGCATTGGAACTACGTCATGAAGACATACCCCGAAGGTTTTGGCCTAGAACAATTTGAACTGCTCTGTATCTGTGTTATTCTGGGTTAATCTGCAGTATTGTAACCAGAAGCTGATACGACTGAAAACTACCCTGGCAAAAAGTGATGCCTGTTTGGCATCCCAGACATTTCCACAAGCACTTAGTGCCTGCCCAACACAGACGTCAGGCATATACAGCCAGAGTGGGGTGGGAAAATGGGACGGGGGCAGTGTGGACTTAGATTGGTTTCAGCTACCATGAAGCTGCACTGCCAGTTGAAAGAAAAGGTGTTATTCTATATCTTGCTGTCTAATTTTACTGTCCCACCCTTGCCTGGTTTTATTTGGGTCAAGGATCAGCCAGTTTTGTTCACTTCCAAGCTCCTGTCTCAGCCATACAATGAGACTGTTAATCCCTAATGAAACACAGGAATAGCCCAAGCTTTGGGCTACCACTTTACCATGACTCTGTAAAGCGATTTGCCTTTCTGCATACCCTAGCATGCTCACATGCAAGTGCACAGGAGGATCAGGTGAGAACAAAGTCTCACAAGCAGGAGTTAACTAGATTGAAAAACAGGCAACCTTATCCTCTAGGTCTGCAACCAAGGCAAAGAAACTTGTGTGCAGACGTAACGCTACAAAGTATAGGAGCTCTACTCCAGATGCTTAAGGAAAATACAGCCAGGGAATATCGGAAAACAGAAATGTCTGTTATGTGCCTGCCTTCCACAGATTTTCAATAAAGCTTAAGAGCTTAACATCTTTTATGCTTTTGAAACCATTCTTAATAAAATAACATTAGACCTTTCACAAATCTGTCACTTCCTGGGCCACCTTGACCTAGATCAATACACTCCTGTTAACTGTTATTATGCGCTGTTCACAGATCCTCCATCAGTACCCTGTGGAAATGGCAGTTTTCAATGTGACAGGCCTTTCTGAATTAATTTTCAAGTATGATTTTAAGAAATAATGTGTCAAATGTATTATAAAAATCCCTGTACTATATAACACCTATTTCATTTTCTTTATTCACTGCTTGTTTTCTTCAGTCCAAGAATTCTAGCTTGCTTTGCATGATTTAACAGAAATCTTTGGGATATTCTTAAAAAAGAAATGTTCCAAAATGGATATACATGTGCAACAGCTTCATCTTCTAACACTTGTACCATGAACATTCTCACTGTGCAAAATGGGTGTGTAATAATTTTAGCATCATTTAAATTCTTGATGTTGATGTGACATACCAGTTTCCAACCTTCATAATTTTCCATTACACGCCCACAAAAAACATGATTTAAACTATATACTCAAGTTCTGTGTTGTCTTTTCCAGCTTTCTTCCTCGTTTGCATTACCAAATCTATTTTTTCTTCCACATGTACAATGTATCCTGTAGTCTCCTTCAGTTCAACTACATGGCGTACAGCATCTATTGAATCACTTCTTACGGTGTGTTGTGTTACTTACAGTGAATCAAGAAATTGCACAAGTAATCTTCAGGGTTGTTAGATAGTCTCTCTTTGCAGTCACTTATTAAATGAAAATTGATTTTCTCATATTCATGCAAGAAATCAGAACCTTCAGACAATGTCAATCTATCATGAAGCATACATGGTAGGAGTGGGCAGAACTGTATCAAAGTGTCTGGTTTAGCAGATGAGGAATGAGGTTTAGTCGCTTAACACAGGCAGTTCGTGAACTACCATCTCCTGCACGGCTTCTAGCTGCCACCCCACAAGGGTCCTGGTCTATAGGTTCTACGTCATTTATGCTCACCCTATGTAAGATGTCTTCGATACCCTTAAGTATCTGAATGCACTAAAGGGATACATTGAGGAAACTACATCCCATTCAGAATGTTTATCCATTATGCTAAGAATCGTCAAAACACAAAAAGATCTAATATTACCGTTACCAATATGAATGTGGTTTAACTCTTCTTGTTTCCTTTTGGTCAATCTCAGTTTAATAACGTACTAATTCTTAACATGTTAATTTCTTAGACCAGTTGCAATGCTATTTCAGTATTTGGAAAGGCCTACGTAAATGTAAATGGTGACTAAGGTGCTAAACAATAGTAATAAGATCTAGCATCAGCCTCTTCACATCCGCTTTTTGATGGGCCTGCAATTTTCCCACACAGAGAACTGAATCATCCATTATACATCTCAATTGCCTGTGCCCTGGGCCCTCCATTTTTAAAAGTCAAGTTGTTTTTTTGTTTCTGAGGAGATTGATGAGAATCCTACCCCCATACACAAATACAATGTTTACTGATGTACTGCAAAATCACAGGATTCGGAAAGAATTTCAAACTAAAGTATGTTTTTTATCAGGACCAATTTAATAATTTAGGCATTCCTTAAAATGCAGCTTTTAAAGTTTGGGATACACTTGAACATTTTTAGATGCCCACAATTTATTGGGTGGGTTCACACTATGACATAGTAGTCAGTGAATTCCCTAAGTCACAGACGTAGTTTTATTTACATTTCAGAACTCTGGTTTCAAAGCACAGAAAAAATAAAAACAATCCATGCAGGCTTGGGGGTTTATTTTGTTTGTTTGGGTTTTTCTTTTACTGAAAACAAACTTTATTCCACAAAACCATGAAACAGATGATTGGAAACTTATTATGATCGCCTGGGGCAGAATCTGCTTTGGTTTACTCACTCAGAGTGACAGTTCACACTTCAAATGGATCAGAATGTAGCTCGTTTTACAGTGAACTAACTGGTTTTAAATATAGATTAACCCATATCACAAAAAACCAAATTTATAATTCCTAAGCATTAATCAGTAAAGCAGTTTTACCTCACTAAATCTAAATCTGTCGTGTCCCTAAGTTAGCATAGTAAGACGGGACTGAACCCTAGCAGCAACCTTCCAATATGGATATGAGATAGAAAAAGGAATCCTGAAAGAAAAGTTATCTCTAGAAATCTTAGCTATCTGAAAATTGAGTTCATTTACTTGCACAGGAATCGCAATATCTTTAAATGAGCCCATGCAGACATGGGTATTAATATTTTCTATAACTTTATAAAGCACAATGAAACGTAAGGCTATTGTAATTCCCCATTAAAATCTGAAAATATTTGTTCTGAAAGAGAAGAACAAAACCTATGTTTCCCTATTTTCTTCCATGGAATTATTTGAGACATTAACAAATTATGATTTCAACTTAGACATTCTACTCTACATTATTCTTGGAGTAAACTGTGGTCTCTTTTCAGGCAATGCGAATCACTGAACATCAGTAGAACCAGTATTCGGCATTCAGGACAGAGGAAGGCACCTAATCTCTTTAAGGCAATTCTTCAAGTTTCTGCCAGCTCCTTTCAACATGAAGCCTACAAATATCACAAAACCTTTGCTAGCATTTTGGATTTAGGACTTGAAGATCAGTTATTTGCCACAAATAAGTGTATTTTGATAGGGATGATGGAGAATAGAATGGGTGGGTTTCAGTACATTAGTACCACAAAGGAGTGCACAGCTTTGAAAAGACTGTACTAGTTGAAGCAGTACTAATATGCAAAAGAACTTGCATATTACGAAGCAATACCACGGCCCCACTCTATTTAGGTTCTTCAGCTTCATGAGGATTTTACTTCTATTCAGCTTTCTCGGTGCATGAAGGGCTTAAGACATGGGGCCATGAAGACCATCCCAGCACTCTACTTGTAAGCTTGTCTTCAGCTACTATTCTTTTCTAATACAAGAATTAGAAACGTGACTTTTAACCTCTCTGAGACTTAAACATCCAACTCACATGCTAACTTGCTTGGAATTTAACAGAAAGGTTAATAATTAGAGCGATGGAAACTGTTCAGAGCATAAAAATCTCTTGAAAGCCATGGAAATACATAACAGGTTGAATCTAAGTCTTGGGGTACAAATCTACACAGTGTACGCTGAACCACATGGCTATGACATGTCAAGAATTGGTATTTTCTCTCATAATTAATGCTAACCCTACTGGGAAGAATATCAAATTAATAAAAAAATATTAGAAGGCTCAGTTGAAGCACTGGACCATGACTAGGGTTGATTCTGTAGATATGCAGTTACATTAGAATGAAATGTTAATTCTGAGTAACCTAGTTCTGGTAGTTCATATGTACAGTTGCACATCCAAATATCATGACTTTTTCATCTCAACAATACCTGCATAAGATATTCTGCAGAAGGTGTTCATGTTCTACTCTTTGTCAACTTGGTATATAAATATAAAAGGTAGAACATAGAAACGTTTTAACATATGAAAGGTATTTCATGCTAGCTTCCAATTATGTGGTAGTGGTCTCAGAAAACTTTATTCAAATAGCAATTTCAGGACCACCCTACTGAGACAGGAGTTAGCTCTAGAGGACTCCGTGATGCACAATGCTTGATGAAGCAATGGTCTCGGAGCTCATGAAGCTCTAACTGGCTGACAGCAGGAGTTAAGAATACAGATGGGTCTTAGTGACAATAAGGATAGTGATTTTCTTAAACAAGATTTCTAGAAATCCCAAAAGAAATTTGGAGTGAGTATGGTTGAGGATGATCTGCAAGAGAATCAGGCTGGGTTAATGATCTGTTTCACCACATAAGCGTATTTGTGAGAGCCCTTTCTGTCGCTGCTAAGATCTCTCATGAAGCAGCGGCAGGCATGCCATCGTGAAGAGGGCCACCCAAAAAAAAAGAGAAGACAGAGGAGACACTGGGACTTACAATTGTGCATGTACATGCACTTTGAAGCAAGGATGTACTCCTGGTCCCATAGCTTAAATGTAGCCAACGATTCTGATTCCCCCCCAGTCACAGGCTGTGAATGATGGAAAATTCATGATCATAACTTCCCGCTTGTTTCTGAAAACTGTTCTTTGGATTGGGATAAGAGGATACACCAGCCTCCTGAAAAATAGCCTCCGTAATCTTGGTCTGTATGTAGCGTTCCTGTTACAGTTAGGACAGTGAGGGAACTTGGTAGATGAACTGCTGACAAGTGGATTTAATCTATCTGTTTCATGAATTGACCGCTTCTGACAAAGCGGAAGAGGAAACTTAATTTGGCATGGCATGCATGCCAGCATCATTCCACTGCTCCAGTCTGGTGCTGCCTGAAAGCTTATTTTGGTGGGTATTGTGTCCTGGAATGACACAGAACTAGAACTGGCGGGATGTCAAAAAACTTCCAAAAATAGCTTAACCAAACAAAATCAGCTGACCTGTGGAGATATGAAATGCACATTTAGAAACACTCAGAGCTGGAATGTAGGTGAGGCTAAGTACAGGAATGCCAGGTTTATGTGAGTATCTAACAACAACATGAATATCACCAATAAGGACATTTATAAAACCCAGTATTGTTATTTTTAAGTTACTCTGACTTTCTCAACTTCTTAAACTATTAACTCAGGACTCCCAAATTCACTATGGTAGGTAGCTAAGGACTGTTAATCTTATTTTTACTGCTGGGGAAACTGAGGCAGAGAGGTTCACTGACTTACCCAAGGCCACAGAGGGAGTCACTGTCAGAGCCGGGATTAGAGCTCAGGAGTTTCTGGCTCCCAGTCCCAAGCTCAGACCACTAGACCATGGCCTCAGGACATTTCCAGCTGGTCTTCAGTCTAAAAAAAAGTAAATTCTCAAGTATGTTACAGATATGTAACATATATATATTTCTTTTTACTTTGAATGTAATGGTATGAATGAGAACACATTGCTCACAAGTCAGTACATTTTATCTGAGTTACCTTTATCATACATATGTGTATGATAAAGCTCTGCAGAAAAATCTTGATTTAAATTGCAGCCAATACAAACAGCTATTGTATTTTTCAGGGTAAGGAACAAATTGCCTTTCCAACCCAGCCAGCATGTCATTTATATTAATGGCGAGGAATGCTAAGTTGCTCTGTGTGTAAGTAAACTCTATTAAGAAAGTCACGTCCCTTGGTGAAGCTAGATCCTTAGTAAATTTTACTAGCTAAGCACTGAGCTCCATGTCAGAGTAATTACACCTTTTATCCACTGTGAGCTCTCTCTTAGCTTCTTCATACTCCGTAATTTCCCACTTCAGCTAATTTAGCAGTAAAATCGCAAAGGTTTTAAAAGGTTAGCTACCGAGGAACTGGCGCATGAATGTTCTGTTAAGCTCCATGCATTGCAATCACATCATGTAGAAGAAGGAATTAATTAAGTAACAATTAGGTAGTGATGGATCATTGACAACATATATACACTTTGGTGCTAAAATTAATCTCCCCTGTAAATCCAATACATTGTGTTTCTTCTCATCTATACACTGGCAAGTTTTATACTTGAAATACAAAATGGACAGGCCCTTCAGCAATACGTTAAAAAAAACCAGGCATATCTTCTGGCACTATTGAAACTACATACTAGTTCAAAAAAATCATATAGCTTCAGTTTTTATAAAAGAATTGTAAGAGTAATGAGAATAGCAAAAGGAGAAGAAATTTTGAAGGCAGGTGATTTTAAAGTGACTGTAAGGATATTTGTTATATGAAAGTACTTAGTATGTTGAAAGTGCTAACAATTGTGTAGTATTCTCCTGCTATCTTCTTTTACAAGTTGCCATATTGTTTCCTTGTATTGACAGTCAGCTGCTTAATACATAGATTGGCAGTTAGCCCGGTCAGTCCTCGATTCTAAAAGCCTCTTAGCAGATGAAAAATCTTTGGTTCATTCACACCTTGTAGAAAGGATGACAGGGCAGAAGTGACATCCAGATCCATTTAGAGTACACTTTGAGTCTGATTTTCCTTTGCCTTGCACCTTGTGTTGTCATTTATAGCTGTGCAAAGCGAGCACAAAATGGATATAAAACACCGCTACCCATGTGAGGAGAGAATTCTGATTTGGTTGCATTATTTCCAGAGGTGATCACAAGAAGTGCCAGGCAGTGAAAAAATCTGGCTCTGCATGGAAAGTCTAAACAATTTTGACACAAAGCATAAAGTAGCAGCAGCGCCTGCCAAACAATTTATAGAAATTGCACATTTGCTTTGGAGCAATGGATATTTTCATTTGCTGTTTGCTTGGTATTTTCATAGAAAAAATACTAAATGTTCAACTCATCTACAGAAAACGAATCCTATTTCTTCCTTTTTTTTTTTTTTGGTATAAACTTATTTAACTGTGTGTCCTAAAGTATATTCTCACATAAGAAGGAACTCATGTCCTACATAAGATCTCCACTAGTTCTGCCTTTCCACATGCTACTTCTAAACCCGGTACATAAAAAGTTACACTTCTACACATCCTCCTGGAATCCCTCCTGGAATCAATGCCAAAGCTGGCATCATCACAACAGCCGGTCTCAGTCCATCAGAGTTCAATACTGTTCTGGCTTCAGTATGGGTGGCAAATTATTGTCTCAGCATCTACCAAGCAGCGATATCTCTGCTATATGATCTACCACCGCTATGATAATGCAAGACCTTCTGCCAAGTATCTTCAAGATACAAACTAATACTAGCAGGAAAGGCCTGCAAATATTAGATTAACAAATGTGTCTTAACAAAATTGGTAGTTGACAAATTAAGGACCTAATCTGGCTATCGCTGGAGATGTGGTCAAGAATTGTTTCTACTTAATAACAGACATTTAGTGTATAATAATTAATTCAGTAAGTTTGGACCTTTATTTCCCCATAATACTTGGTGGCCATTTTTCTGGCCCTTCCCAACCAGAAATCCTTCCTGTTACACTTAGATGCCATGATGGGCCTGGCAGCTCAGCTGTGTTGATTAGGAGCAGAACTAGAAATTACTTGACTGCATCAGCAGCTGTTGACCTAAGAGTACTGCCACAGTAAATACTGTCTTTTGGTGTTTCTGTTAGAAATTTTCTTTTCCCTTAAATCGCAATCATGCACTTCATAGAGTCATCCTAAGACATAGTTCCCAAACCTGTTACCATTGTCCAAAGCTTAACCTTCAACCAAGTGGCTAAAGAACAAATGAACTTTTTTTTTTATTCTTCCTATTTTCGTAATACTATGTTATAGATTGGGGGTTCTTGGGCTTTTTTTTTGCCC
>RSEF01000001.1:20492191-20505180 GCA_003993805.1 Himantopus leucocephalus | reverse complement strand
TTTTTTTTCTTTTTCCCCCTTTCCCCTTCTGGATTCAGTGCTTCTTTAAGTATTCTGAGTTGCTAGTCTGGCTTGACTGAAAAGTACTGTGTGTTTGTTGTGTGTCTGCATGTGTGATACCAACTGTTGAAGACTGCTTGATGTTAGATGAGGGCTTATGCTCAGAGCTGTTCTACAGTTGGCTCTCTGGCAGAATCTCTCCTCACCAATGACAATGATGTCTCTGTGTGGGGGAGAGTCTGTTTTATAGTATTACACTTGCCATGGCCTTAATTTTACTGATGGTGCATGATTATGATTTCATTTACGTTAATCAAAATCATGAGTCATTCCATTCATGTCAACAGGGTTAAAGAGCTATACAGACAAGTAAGAATTCGGAATCAGGCTTCTGGTGTTTAATCTGAAAGGATATCCGAAAAACTTCATTAAAGATAGATACTGAAGGATAGATCCTCTGCTTACTTTGCATTACTCAGTCATGCTATTAGCATAAAACATCAAATAAAGAACTATAATGACAGATGGCAATGTGTCACAGTACAGAGTACAGGGGTTTTCCCTTTACCTCGGGTACAGAAAATACCCCAAATTAATGAGATTTAAGATAATATTGCAAGTATGACAAAGTTACCATATTAGTTCTCCTTGCCATTGGAAGTTGGCATTAATGTTTCAAAAACTTTTTTCCTTCCTTTGGTTTTTATGTCACTTTTACACAACGTGAATGCAAAAGTTCTAAAGGCAAACAATATTTAAGTAATACCTCAGAGACTGAGTTAAGTTTTATAGCCCTGTCCAAAATGAATATTATGTCTGGTAAATGCAGGAGCATCAAAACAATGATAGCAATTCATAAAGTTTGTTTTGTAAGTATCTTATAAAGCCCTATCAAATCTTCCTTCTTTACTAAAGAGTGAAAAACATGTTAATTTTCCAAAATATAGTCATTCTTAAACAATAAAAGGTTTTGTACTGGTGTCTGTCTCCTGCTCAGACAGAGAAATTGTGCAGGGGATGATGGGCGTTAATTTAGTCCTCACTGATAAGTACTTTTAAGACTAAATATTCTTGAAATTGCACTTACTTAAATTATACTCAAGCTCCATGTAAATCTAAAAAAAAAGATTATAGGGGGGAAAAATCATTTCAAGAGGTCTAGCAAGCTATCAGAATATTGCTCTATTGTATCTCTTCAGATTTTTTCCTTTTTTGAAGTCAGAAAATTATTGGCATTTGAGAACATTTTCTAGAAATCTGTTTGATACATGACAGGCCCTAGAAACTATTACTGTTGTATATACTCTCAGCTTCACTACAGGCACATGCCCCACGACACCAAATCAGAGTTGAGGGTTTTATCAACAAACCAGGATCAAAAGGAAGCTGAAAGAAGGGATCTTTTAGTATGTTTTATATAGGTCTTGCTGATTGCCTCATTGAAAACTAAAGATCTATCTGTACATCTTGCTTTTCCAGTACAGTGGGAATAGCAAAAATATTTTCTCCCCAATTCCCAATGAAAGATTTCTTTTCACCCTGCTAGACCATGTGTTCAGTTTTATACCCTACACTTCCTCAGCATAAGAAAATTTGTGTACAGTGAAGCAATAAGATACTGTCTTCAGGCTGAATACAAATGTTAGTTAAACTACTGGTGCCTTTTAAGAAAACCTTGATACGTTTTCCACTCTTAGAAACTGTGGGAATTAAACATTTTTCTTGTCTTTGTGATAACATTGCTGTGTATTTCAGTAAGCACACTTGGGCACATAGCTTAATTATATGGCAACAGACTACATATCTGTGCCGAAAAACAATTAGAAATCTCACCCTTTGTTTTTCAATAATAAACTAAAGCAAATGAGAAACTGAAGAAATATAGAACAGAGAAGTGACCTACCGTGGTTGTCTTTATCCGTCCTCCTGGTTGTGTACAGGTCCAGCCTGATTTATTGATTAGCAAATCACAGCCTTCTCCTTCTAAACATGGAAGCATTTCACACCACTGTTTTGTTTTGATAATTCGTGCTATGAAACAGAAAAGAAAAGAAAAAAAAACAACCAAAAGAATTGGCAGGAGAATTCACATTTCACTTATCTCTAAACACTTTCTCATTTGAGTTGTCTATTTTCATCATCTGATAACGCAGCCATAGGTTATGATGTAGACAGCCGTAGGCAATTTACAAAATTATTTACAACACCTGCTGTGCCAACAAATTTCATAATAAAAACAGAACTTAAAAAACAACAATAAAACAAAAGACAGCTCTGTTGTTAAGTGAAAGAACATAGAAGTTAGCTAATTTTCTAATTCCATGCTCCATACAGTCAAGGAAAAATTGTTGAGGGGGGCTAACAACCGAAGACTTACTATCTTAACTAATCATTATGGTAGCCCAAAAGTGACCTACGACTGGGATCCATTGTGTTAGACTCTGTATAAACCTGAGCAGACACTCCTTATCCTGAAGTGCTTACAGTATAAATAGACAAGACATACAATGGAGAGAGAAAAGCTATAATAAAAAGGTAGAGGGATCAACATAATGACAGCAATTGGGAAACTCTGTGATACCTGCAATGGTAGGGGCATAGTCAGGGGCAGGAACCAGGAACATAAGAATGTTGTGTTGAATGAAGTAAAGGTTGGGAAATCATGGGGAAAGAGACAAAAAGCAAAGGGAAAAGACTAGACCAAGCACCCTATTACCCTATTACTATAAGGGAAAGGAAGCCTAGTCAGGAAGGTCCCTAACTGTCTGAAAGGTGGTGTGTTGTGCGCTCTGTGGCTCCTCTTAATGCTAGCAGCTCTGGTAAGCTGGTTCTGCAAAATGTCCTCAAGGTCACACACAGCAAGTAGTCTTGGAACAACAGAGCTCTGATTGCATTAAAGCAGATGCAGAGGAGCTGTAGGGAGAAATTTTTCTTCAAGGCAGGGAGAAAAGGGACATTAATTCCTGTAGACTTCTTTCTGGCTTATAATACTACTTCTTTTGGGTTCACCTCTGTAGTATCTGGGTTCCTTCTCATAGACTATGAAGCAATACGACTAATATCTAATATTCCATTATTCTTTCACTCCCCCCCTGTAGGCAAAATTATAGGGTGGAGTGTTAGCTTGGGATACTTTTTATAAAATACATATACAGAGATGCATCACTTGCATGGTGCCAAATACTCATGGGAAACAAGGGAAGGCCCCCCAAACAATCTGTCTTTTGCTCAGGCTGTAACGCTCACAATCCACAGAAAATGGTCCTCAGTTCTTTCAGGGGTCATCTCAGGAATCCTGGGCTAGACTATAAGAAATCTTCAGCACCTCAATTTGTACGTAAGTGTCCTAGGATTCAAGGGCAGAACAAGTTCCACATACAGGGACACAGATCACGTCTTCCTCTATATTGATGTGTGACATCAATACACGCGATATACCTTCAACAGTCATGAGCCCAACAAGAACAGAAGTACAGGAGAAATACTTAGCAAGAGAAGTGTGCAAGAAGCTTACTATGCTCCAAATTAATTTTGGGCCCAAGGAGCTTAAACGTGGACATTTATACCCAGTGGCAGTTGCAGCTTTTTATGCTCACCTGAACGTGTGATTCAGCCTCCCTACGGCTCTGACTTCCTCTGTCTGCAACTACTTACGAATACAGTTCCCAATGCCATTGGATCATAGCAAGAAATAGAAGTGTAATTTAAAGTCTTTTAATAAAATCCTTTCCAACATTTTGACATGAAACAACTTGTGTCCTCCGTCCCGGTACAATTGTTGGTAAGCTCTAGCAATATAACGAACACTGATTTTTTTCAGTGGAAGCTCAATCTGAAATTCACATTAAGATTTTCATTATAAAAAACACTTTAGCTCCCAAATGTCTACATAGGAATTTGCACCGTTCATTAGGCAATACCTATATCGCTGGAGGAATGATTCCTAAACAATTTTCATAACTACAATTTTTTGAAGCAAATCCGTTAAGTTTTTCTAGCACACAATATCCAGAAATCTGGATTGTGCTTGGGGTCTGTAGGTACTGCTCTACTGAGAACGGGATCATATCAGTTTGCGAGGCCAACATCTCCTACGTAACAGATGATAGCCTCATCCTTTCTGAGTTAAGGCATGCATCCAGAGAATCACAGAATCATAGAATTGTCTAGGTTGGAAGGGACCTTTAAGATCATCGAGTCCAACCATCAAAGCCTGCCATCCACTCGCAGGCTTTACAGAAAAAGCTCAGTAAAATGTTAACACCAAACCTCACGTATTTGCATGCGCATATTTTGCAATTCACACATCAAAATGGCTATTTCTATCAGCGTTTCAACAATATGAAGTATCACTGAAAGACTGAACAGTCAGTTAAACTCGAAAGCATGTACTAGATGGCCTCTACTACCTCAGGTGGGAGGTTTTCCTGGAAATATAATTTGAACTATTCTTTAAAAAAATACTTTTCTCCTCTGTGAATTACTCGCAGTGTTTGCTTGGTTGCTATCTTGGAATGCAGCTATCGGTAATATCACAAATATATGGAGTCCTTCCTCTGGGTATTGGTTATATCCACTCAAATTTGGGACACACCAAGAATGTTTCACAGAACGTGAAGTCTAAAGTATTTCTGTGTTAAGTGTATAGACTACCTCATGCATTTAGGCCTTGAGAATTGGAGTCAACTTCTTTTGCGGGGAAAATCTAGTCAGCTCACATGGTTTAAAGCAAATCAGCATCAAAACGCTTTATTAATTTACTAATGACACACAACCAGCACCAGCGCAGCACCAATAGCAGTAAAACAAAAAAGTTAACCCCAGTACCAGGCACGAAATGTTCGTAAACACTTGGGAATTCCTAAACACCCCCTCAGAACTAACCCCAAACACGTCTAACAATGAGTCACAGGGCAGAGGTGGCAGCTCCGGCCCCAGGGCCACCCCCTGCCCCGCGGGGGGCTGCAGCGCGGCCCGGCCCGCCCGCAAGCGGCAGCGCCCTCCGCCCGACAGAGCCGGTCCCCCCCACTCCCCCGGGGTCTCTGTCCCGTTAACAGGCAGTGTTCTCCGCGCCATTCGCCGCAGACCCCGCTGGGCGGGCGGCCGCGCAGATGCAGTGCGCGGTTAAACACGTGCCGCCATGGTTGCAAAAGGGGAGGACGTATTTGTCTGTGGGTTGTTTGTTTGTTTGGTTTTTTTGTTGGTTTTGGGGTGGGGTTTTTTTGTGTTTTTTTGTTTGTTTGTTTGTTTGGGGTTTTTTGTGTTTTTTTTTCTTTTTTTGGGGTTTTTGTTTTTGTTGTTGTTGTTGTTTTGGTTTTTTTTTGGTTTTTTTTTCATTTTCACTTTTCCGTTTCCCATTATAGCAAAACAGCTATACATATAAAAGCTAAACACGCAACATAGGGAGTAAAGTATGCAGCGATTTATTTTATCAGCGTAATATCAAGAGTGTCTATCGGTAATTGAAGCTGAGTTCCGCCAGTCACAGCAAAGGAATACGATGTATTTCCTGAGGCGGTATAGCTGCCTTTTTACTGCCTATATTCACCAGGGGTGAAACTCAGCCCTCCGCAGACAAGAGAGCAAAAAGCCTATCAGATCCTTCAAATCCACTCCAAGCTCCATTATAAAGAATTAAGTGGCACTTAAATGATACATAGGCTTTGTGCAGGCCTTCTGCGAGGAACTGAATTTCATCTTAAGAAGCTGAGCTGACACGACTTTGCATCTCCTCAGAAGGGCTGTGCCCCTTCACTTAAACTGAAGTTAATAGGAACCGACGGTGCTCAGCACATGGTAGAATTGCTTTCCCGGCTAATGCCATTTGAACTGGAGAACAAATGGAGTCTATCCAAGGGCTGGGGTTTTTTTTTGTTTCATACAAACAGTTCTGAGGTTTTGCAGGCAGGCAGAGGTTATACCAACACAACGCCAAGCTACCCGCCAAAGTGTTCTTAACTATTTTGTAAGACACAGCAATTTGCAATGGATTTCCAGTTATTAGTAAAAATAAATAAATAAAAGTCTCTATTCGTGATCAGTATAGTCTACTTTAAGACTGTTCAACTGAGTAGTGTTTCAGAACACCACAGATTATTTTCTGCTAAATACTGCAACGAGATACATTTTGTCACTGAACTTCTCACCTGGTTTAACACTATATATCTACTTTCCTATAGCAAATCAGCTTTATTTTCTATACTTTCTTTTCACACGTTCACGCTACATTCAGGCAGTTATCAATTGCTGCATCTCTAGTCAGTCTCATAACTGAAAATCATGAATTTTTTGTGATAGCAAAAAAGTGAGATAAATCTTGTTCAGCAGCAGTAAATGCAAAAACTTACAGCCATCTAAAATATGTCAGATTAAAACACTCAGATTGTTTCAGTTTGTTTTCTCATTATTTATTTTTTAATGTTGGAGAATGAAGTTAGAAATAAAAGTAAAAATATAGGGTTTTTTTCATTGAATAAGAATATTGATTAAAACAGCATTTGGATACTGAGACTGCTGATTTCAGAATACATCATGCTACTATGTATAAAACTTGGTGTGTGAAATGAATATTTACAAATCATAATGAGAATCATGGTACAAGTACCTAAATTAAGTAAAAAAAAAAAGGTGGCTTAGTTGATGTTTCTCAGTCAATTCCAGGTGCCTGAAGTAGTGAATGGAAGATTCTTTGTAGTGGGGAGTGGGGAAAATATCTCGTAAGCCCAAGCAGAATATCCCATTTTGAAACGTGCTTCTCAAATGAGAACTTAGCTCACCTATACTTCTTACAGAATGATGTTCTCCTTCATGTTATTTTTTTCAGTGACAACTTGTAGTACTTAATTCAAGATATAAAGTATGCATTGGAGAAAATATTTCCTTTGTGATTTTCTTACATTATTCCACTGTTGTTCTCCTTGAATTCTGAAGCAAGCTCATCAGCATAGCTGATTCCCAAAGTTCAGAAATGCCTTTGGATTCATCAGTTTAGATGTAGCTAGACAAACACATTTATCCTAGTGTTCCTCTCTTGCCCTATTAACACTGAACAAGACCCACGTCTTTTATTATTAGTCACCTCCAACTTACCCCAACAGGTTCCATCATCCTACTCCTCTCCCAACTTCTTTGTTGGTTTTACCTCATATTTTTCCTTTTTCCTTCTTCCATTTTTTTCAGCTGTAGCCTTTTGCTCCAACCATTTATCTCCTCTCCCTGATTCAGTACATATACACTTTCTACCTATCAAAGATCCCAAAACACTTTGCAGAACTTATTATGTTTAGTTAGTTTTACCTATAACTGGTAACTGCTGTTCATTGTCCCCGTTTTGTACAGAGGTTAATCAACTTGACCAAGGTCACACAAGAAATTTGTTGCAGAGCTGGAAACAAAACCTCTGAATTCTTAGTGGTTGCTAGCCTGGAGACCTTTCTCTGTCCCATTTTCCTTCAGAAAGACTGTGTGCTTTAATACATAGATATAAGAAGTTAAACAACGACAACAAAAAATATGCAAAGTAATAGGCTTTTAAAAACATATATCAGTTAAATTGCAGCAGCAGGAAAGAAGCCAGCAGAAACACAAACTGAATGACAGCACTGTAATAAGACATTGCAATCATGAACTGTCTTTAGAGCAGCAATTTGACTGTAATAGTGTATAAGCCCCAAACGTTAATCTATTTTACTATACAACAAGGAAACATCACAAACCTTGGATACCTTTTACAGCAGTCGTTCTGCTCCACTTAAAAAAAACTGGAAGCAGTGCTAATTCACAAAGAGTTAGCTCTCCTCAATTATTTATAGGGCATCTAGACCAGAGACTATTTAGTTCTAAGAACAGCAATATAGCAATGTCTAGACACCCATTTTATCATTTAGCTCTTGCTGTCAAGATTGGGAGGGATACTTGAGCTGAAGTTGAGAAATGTGTGGAAAAAAGTGATCTCCTGCGGGCTACAGAGAGGCTACAAATTGAGACCGGGTAACTAGTTGAAGAGTAGAAGACTGAATGACAGGGCAGAGGCTTTTCCTGCAGCTCATCCCAATCATAGCTCTGGTAAGGGAGAAACCTTATTGCAACCCCAGGGTTGAGAAGAGACCTTCAATATTGACCTGTTGCCTGAAAAAGAATGAAAATCTTGGTTTACCATAAACAGTGCAGATTGCACCACACACAGCATATATTTGGGAGGAGCGGGCTAATATACAGGAGATGATCTCCAAATTATGCAGTCATCCATATCATCCCGAACGAGGACTGCCTAAGGGGCACTCCTGCCAGTTACATGAATGGTCCCTAGGAATCCAGCTGTGGCATAAGAGGTGGCTGGATTAAGCTGTGTGAATATAGGAACTTACTTAGTAAATCACAGCAGAGTAGCTTTAACTTTAAAACTACTGCATTTAGCAAGGCTTCCAGGCATCTGTTTAATTTTGAGAAGGCTCTTAATGTTTTGCTGAATCTTCATAAGACTCTGTAAAATAAATATATACTGACAGCTTAGGAGGGAGAAAGTCCAAAGGTATTACACAAATCAGAAATTATTATTAATACATAATAAATCCCCAGAATACAAGACAAAGGATAAAAGCCCCTAGCAAACAAAAACCCCACCACAATTAAGCAAACAAAAGTTGAAGCGGAATTCAGATTCAAGAGGACTCTCATGAAATTCAACAGCTCCTATCTTCTTTCCTGTTTGTGTGTCCAAATAGCAGAATTTCGTCATTACGATGCCCCAAACAGTAAATAAATAAATAAACAATGAAAATAAGCATATAAGAGTAAATGCTCAGGAACACAAGATACCTAGCCCTTTTGTAGTGTAGAAACAAGCATGTATTTACCTGTCCTCTCTCTTTTCATTTCTTTGAAAACCTTAATACTATGTGACTGAGTGATCTAGCGATAGGTATCTTAGATTCGTCTACATCCAGATGTTCAAATATTTCTATGACAGAAGCATTATCCTAAAATAGAAGTGTCCTACAAATCAGCTTCACAGTCAACTAATGTCTGTTTCCATTTTAATTTTCAAGGGCCAGTTTTTTTCTATTTATAATTGCTCTCATTTGATATTGTAATATATCTCCGCATTTGTTCTCAACCCCTTAGCCTTTCGTTGGCAACTACTACAATTGCTTACACGGAAAAGTAACGCAGCAAATACAACGCGTACTTTTCTACTGCTTAAAAAGCAATCTAACAGAAACAGAAAAAAATAATCCGGTATCATTCACCAAATCTCACAGGGTCACAACAAGCCCCCTGACAGTCCTAATAAATAATAAATACAGATAAAATCTACACATTGAATTTTATTTAGGTACAATACATGTGCTCCTAGCCTCTTCTAAGTTGGTGGTTTCTAACTATACAGTAGAATGCTAATGCTTTAAACAGGCAACCTGGGCCACAACTTTGCTCGGGATTTCAGCACTTGCCTGAATATCCACAGATGGACATATTTGCTGGTTTTCAATCTGTGAATGATCTAGTGCTTCATTGTCTGTGGGTAGTTAGCGTTTGCCGTCTAATAAGAGATGCTAATTGAACACCTACCCCTAGAGAAAGCCTTTGTCAGGACTCAGTGTCTTCTATTTCTGTCCCCTGCTGTTCTGCTCTGCTGTATTCAATTAGTGTGCTGGAAGCAAAGTAAAAATTACTAAAAATCTGATCTGTGGTATGCCAGCAAAGAAGCCTTCGGAGATCAGGTTTTCATCACATTTCACTTTGCTGCCAGCACACTGAGAACAGCAAATTTAACTGGAGAGGGACATCAATTTCAGACCCAAAGAAGAGAATCTGAAGACAACCGTAAAGGATAGAGACAAGGGAGGGATATAATGGAAAGTAACAAAAGAGATAATAGAAAAAAGAAAATAAAGAATACAGCAAGAAAGGAAGGAAGGAAGGAAAAAGAGGACAAAACTGAGCTATATGTAGTAGCTACTGAAGCAGATGGGTAAGGTCAAGAACTTGTGCAACTTCTTCAGTGGAGTCAGCAGGACAATGTGGGTAAGCGAAGGCTAAAGACCAGAACTGTTTGTATTTGGTGTTTGGTTTTTTTTTTCCCCTCTTAAGTACACCAATATCAGTCCTTCTGATATAAGCAGAGTACTGCAGGGGAAGATCAGATTTACTGTGGTTAAAAGAAGAACGTGAAAGAACTGGGCAGATATTCATAGCCATCCCTATGTTATGCAGGGAAGGATGGGCAACTGTGGAAGAGGGAAAAGGACCCCAAGAACTCCCAGCTATGCAGCATGTGAACATACCAAAGTAACCACTGAGTAGACAGCAAAGCGGGAATTTAAAAGAGGAAGCCACAGCAGGAATAAAATATGTGCTAGGTTACATGGTAGAGAGTGATTAGTGCCATGGAAAGAAGCTGGGAATAAACGATTGTGAGGCTGGGAGTAAAAGGGAGTGCAGGAAGGGTGGCAGGAAGGTTATAAATCCACCTTTCAACAAGTGTCTGAAAATAGACTGAGCCTCAGAGTGTACATACCCACGGATATGGATGACAAAGGATTCCTGGACACTACCATATCTGCAGTTTCACATTTGACTGCACAATATCTGATTCTGTAGTCATGAAACACATGCTAAAATGATGGCGAAGTATCAAGGTACTTCTTGGGACTCTAGCTGTGGAGCACTCATGTACCCAGGCTTACTAGGGACATTTAATGAACTCTGCACATGCTCGGGGAGGGGGCGGGGAGAAAGAAGCACTCTTCATTTGACAACTGCTTTTGCATAGACAAAGCAGTGAGAATCAGAATGTGAGACTCCATGCGCACAAGAACTGAAATCTGGTAGTCTTTGTTCTTTTTAAAGCTACTTCTGGGAATTTTAGTTAATGTTCTCCAATACGCATTCAAAGGACAAGCATTTAGCCAAGTGTTTCTGCTCTGGCCCTCATTGCTTTTGGTACTTTCCAAGTCCAATGTCAGCACGTACACTGCTGCTGTGACATGGTGGTGACATTTTATTGTGCACTGAAAGAGATAATAATTCAGCTGTTCTCAAGTACAATGGGCTTCCTTTGTCAACAACCACAGCAATGGGAAACTTTGCCCTCCCTTTGTCACGTATGTAAGAACAGAACACGCAAGCAAATTGAGTTGAAATGAGCTCGATGACTACCACAGAATGAGAAGAACAGCTGCTGCTATGAGAACAATTAAAAGTATTAGAAAAGGAAACTCAGCAACGAGACTGTACTTATCCCATAGCCCCTGTGATATCCTCCTATTCCACATGACTAGATGCTGTGTTACAGTAAACTGTGTGCTCTTTAGGGTAAGTCTGTGACTTTTTGTTTTCATCAAAAAGTAAAAATAAGCTACAGTTATGCTGGGGATTTTAACACAAATCAGTGCTATGTGAATGAAAATTAAGAAAAAAATTAATAAAATGAGTGAAACAGGTGAAAACAAGGAGAAAGGAAGCAACTGTATGGTACCACCTTTCACAGTGAGAATACAATTAATATAATGACTTGTGATTCTTTTGAAACTTGTGTTCATAAATATCACTTTGTCAGTGCCCCAGAAAACTTGCCATAGTGAACTGTAACTGTTGACCTTTAGATAGCTTGGAACTGGCCTCTTCTCATGACTTCTGCTTTCATTAGCCAGTATTTGACCAACAGAGGAACAAACGTGCTTAAATACAGGGAAGATGTTAGTTTATGTAACATGCACTGAACTGGTACGCTGTCCATGGGAAACCCTGTTACCGGTGGATGTGTTGTATCTCAAGTGCACAACCACTCGTCTTGTCAGATAGCAGTTTGACGTCATGACTATGCAGAACACCATTTCTGACTCACGGATGAAGCCATGTGAATTTTTTTATGTAACTTTTCCTATATACATAAAATATTACTGTTCCTTACCCAAAACGTATGCGATCTGAAACACTTTTTCTCCTTTTTGTACTTAATTTGGGCAATTACTGGTCTTAAAACTTAGTAAAGCTTTCTCTTTATATACCACAGTATTTGGCATAAATTAAAAAAATTACAAACGACTGCCTTATATAAGGTTTCCATTTTTAATTTATTTATATAATATTGTACATAATATCAGGAGACAGATATCTTAAAAAGACCAATAATACAGATAATCTCCAAAACTCAGCTAATGCGTGGATGTTTTTACCTTGTGTATGTAGTGCACAGAGGAACTGATTTTCAAAGAGTCATCAGATTCTACTTCATAAAAATACTTTACATATTTTATGTAGTAAATACACTACAGTTCAGAAGGAGCTCTGTAACAGAAATAGTCGCTGGTTAGAAGGAATAGTCTTTCTTCAGCTAACAGGCAACGTTTAATTTATTTGAACACATCCAGCAAATCTATGAACAGTCACAGAAGGTATTTTAAAGGCCGGTGGTCTCCCTGTCTCCTTCACCATCAGAAAATATAATTTGAAATTTTCAAGATTATGTTTGTGAAATCAGACAAGAGGGATTGGTCATAGGGTGCAAAAGGGGGAAATGCTGCCTCTTTCCTAGGGCAGGCAATGCATGTGCTCATATGCTATAGCCACGGTGTTTGCAAGCAGGAGTCCTGTCCCCCATGAAAAGCAGCACAGCTGGCCGGCCAAAGGACACAGTAATAGCACAGACAATACACTCTGACTTACTTTTTTAAACTATGAACTCTGAAAATAAGGAGTCGTAAGCACTACACAGCAACTGCTCACATTGTTAAAAATCAGGTTGCCAGATACAAAGCAGCTGACCAGGACAGGTCATTGAGAGTTTAAACTACTTTTTTGTATTGCACTCCTTTACAGGAAATGTGATGGAGGCACAGATTTTAGGGAAAGAACCAACTACACTAATCTAATCTGATCTTCAGCTTTATAGAATCATAGAATTGTTTAGTTTGGAAAAGACCCTTAAGGTCATCAAGTCCACCTGTTAACCTAGCACTGCCAAGACCACCACTAAACCATGTCCC
>RSEF01000001.1:20451934-20474873 GCA_003993805.1 Himantopus leucocephalus | reverse complement strand
CTGTGTTCCTCTTCAGTTCTCTATTTACCTAAGAGCTGTACCTTTCTCTGCTCCTTAAAACTACCAGAATGCAATGTAACAAGAAAACAAGTGCATTAAATAAACATGTTGGAAATACAATATAGACATAAATACTCCTCAAGTGGAAAATTTATGCCTTTCAAAGCAACACCATATTTCATCGCGCTATGCAAATTGAACCTATTTCCTTGGAGTTTATTGTTTCTTGGTTTCTGTTAATGCATGAATCTGCTTATTTTAACCAACAGCTGGAAAAGATGAATCATCTAGAACAAGACCTGTGAGACTGCACTGGAGTTCTGCACATACCATTTCAGGGTCTTAAATTCATATATGCCATAAATGGAAAAACTGCCAGTATTTTTCGAAAAGCATGGAAAATTTGCAGACATTGTTAAAATGTTCAAGAGTACACATATTTCCTCCAGCTTTGCCAAGCAGTAGAGCCTATGAAGTCAACCTGGCTATTTGCTTTTCTTTTCCTCAGAAAAGGCTAGGAAGTCAATACAGAAAGCTCACTTTCCATTTTCCAGGACACGGGTAGTGCATAAACGTACAGAATCACTCTTGATTTCTCTCTGACAGAGAAGAGAGAAAACTGAGACAGCATAAATAAGATAGTAGTTTCAATGGTCTCTGGGTCTGAGTATAAAAGACGTTTGCCAGGCTTTCTCACTGCCCTTGTTACACAATCCATTTACAGTCATAATCAGCCGTAATTAATAGATTACCTACAGTCTCTCCTGTGTCTTCTTTCCCCTTTTGGTTCATTAGCAGACATGTTATGTATACGTTCAAACACGCCTGTAAGTCCAGGGAACTGATGAAATTCTTACAATTCATACTGTTTGTGCTGTGATACATTATCTGAATGTGTAAACAGAACGATGACACAAAATGGCATCAGGATTTGGCATGAATTATCCGCTCACCTGCATGCACCTTTAGTACAGCCTCTTTCTTAGTCGAGTGCAAATTCTGCAGGATTTCCTTTTCATTTGAAGAAAAACCCCAAGCATTCTGGGCCTCTTTTGTAGCATCAGCCACCCAAACGTGAACTGAGTGTCAATGGATGTAGCTGGGACTCTGTAATCCTCACAACAGCCAGCTCTAGTGCCTCTGCCACTATTCCTAGCTTCACTAAGCCGCAGAAGAATAAAACCTGACTTGAATTTTATCATGTTTACTTGAAGATACTGTGAACATTATGGACAATACAGTCACCTAAGAAAAGTGTGGTAAAGGCACATGATTTGGCTGCTTACACACCACAGGTATAATATTTTGTGAAATACAGACTTGGTTGTCAGCAGCCTGACTACTTAACCGTGCACGTTTGATGGGGAACCCCATCAGCCCCTGCATAAATAAGCCGGCAATAAAAGGAGACATCTTTGAAAAGTCTAACAGCTGCTGCAAATTACAGTGTTTCCCTTGTATCACAAGATTATTCCCCATCTTATCTAGGCAGAAGAAGGTCACTCCATTGCATGGGGGAATTTAATATTCCAAAATCTAATTTCAGTCTGATTAAGAACAACAACAACAAAATTCAAATACCAAAATGCTCAGTTAAATGGGACACATTTATTGGACGTTAAAGCCCTGGAGCAATTTGCATAAAAGTTCCCGGTTACAAGGTCAGCTCCTGAAAGGCTGCAGCCTCAGAAAGCCCAGATTTCCTGCAGCTAAGAGGCTGCGTTGGCAATTTGCCGGTATAATTTGTTCTTGATATTTTGGCCAAATTGGACCATTTCTATGAAACATTCCTGTGTAACTATTCACTACATTCCAATGAAATACGCTGAATTTTATTCCTTCTTACTTTTCCTCTACAATGCTGAGCTCTTCAGTTTCACTGAAGTATGTTTCCACCACTCAGGAACCACTCCACTGCTTAAGGACAAAGCAGGCTGCCTGGAATGCCATATAACACTCGAACAAAGCAAGCTTGGTAGTGAGAAGCAATATATTCTATTAGCCCTACTGATCAAACTTATCTAGATAAGCTAGCGGACTCAAACCCTCTTCTTTGGGACAATACGGGACCACAAAAAAATTACTAATTTGAATTCCACTTGCATTTACAGTAGAGCTTCACTGTATCAATCTGCTAAGAGGCAGCAGCCTTGGAATGCAGTTCATGCAGTCTTGCTGTAGCTTCACACTGTGGCAGCTGCAAAAGAGCTGCAGTGCAAATAAAAATCAGGATTTTCTTTTTCTCACCATTGCAAGGATCGATTTCAAATCAAGGCTACCTGTGAAATCAAGAACTTGAAAGCAAAGCAGCAAAGTACAGTGAATTCTAAGGCCTTCTGAAGCCAACACTTTTCCTTTTACCTGCTTTTACAGGTTTTATAAAATAATACAGCATAAAGCCTCAAAGAATTTTGAGGAGATATATTCCGCAGCGATATAAAAGAGGTGCATAATAAAATACAACACACTCATTGCTCAGCAATAACAGACATTTCTTCCAGTGAGGGGTGGATATAACATGGGTCAGGCCATGAATTTCATCTGGTAGCTGTCAATTTAAGCAAAAAAATAAGGAATAAAGGGGAAAAAAAAAATCTTGGCTTACAAGCAACTTGCGAAAGCACAGCGCTTCAAACCTGCATCTTAGATGTCATTTCACTGGCTTTTTTATTCCCTGTAATCCATCAATATAATATGGCACATCAAAGCTAGACTCTAATCTTTTAAATTAATATTTTAAAAAGATTGCAAGTGTTTTGGTTTGGCTCCTTGGAAATGCTTTTTATTTTAACGAATGGAAGGCAGACCTCAAGATGCATGTTTGTAATTTTATTGCTGTACTGCTGACATTGCTTTCTTGACTTAACAAAACCAAGACACTGCAATTGCAGCTAGGAGTTTATTTCTCTTATCGCTTACTGGCTATCAGTAAATCTCAGATAAGGTTTCTCTGGATTAAAAACTGTCACCAGTGAAGTCCCAATAGCAGTATTCATTAGAAATTATTTTACTAAATTTTTATTCAGTTTGGAGCATTCTTAACAGCATTCTCAACTTAGGGGATAGAAACACAACATGTAGTACAAGTGTGTTCACAAAACAGGCCACAGAAGTTTTGCCATTTTCAGATTTGCGACTGCTACATAAAATGCTTTGAAAAGAGGAGGAAGTATATATTCGTTGGAAAATAACGAATGCAGAGCATTACATATTCCCTACGTTGTGTTTCGTGGCAAGAAGATTTGTACGTAGGGGAATTTTGCCAAGACTGAAAGTTCAAACTCCCCTGAAAAAGGAGAGAGGTAGTTCAATTCAGCTAAGGCAGGGTCCTTGGGAGCACATAGAGGCTGTATCTGTATGGAAAAGTCAGTAAGACTCAAGGGATGAAGGTTGTAGGGTAAGACAGTCGGTGCCGAGAACCCAGTATTAACAATATATGGATTTCAGGGGTTTACCCCAGACTAGATCTATCTTGGCTCAACACACTGAACATCCACTCATAACTGGACCACACTAGATGCAATCATGGAAAACATCTTCCAGATGAGTTTCGCCCAGAAAGAATTTGGCTTGTAAGCTCTCTGACTGGCCTGCAATGTAAGGGAAATCATGGTAAATGGGGATGACTGGGAGATTTGCTCTGAAAATGCTTTAGGCCACTATGCATCTCATCTGTGCTTGTTCTGGATGCAAATACCCAAATAATATCTTGATCTTATGACCCTTGCTGGTATTCAGTGATAGGAGGAATGATCCATGGGAGATGTAAGGTTTCTAGACCCACTGAAAGTCTTAAAAATGACTTTCTATTCCAGTGGGTACAGACCTCACCTGTCTGTCTGTTCCCCTTCTGGCATTTATGACAGCACAGCAGCTGAGTTGCACAGGGTAGAAATAGTAAATGTTTTTACCGTACCACAATGCCCTAGAAACCAGTGAATAGTGCTTTCTCTTCTGACGTCGATTCAGAACTTATCGGGCTGAAGAAGGCTCCGACTCTGTCCCACTTCTTAGATTAGTGCTCCAACTACTATTAAGTGAAAAGAGGGTGAGTGATGCCGCTGCCTTATTTTGTAAAAGATCGGATCCTGATATTTTGGGCCTTCATTCAGTATAGAGATGAGATTGCAAGAGGACTGAAATTTCTGGCACTGGTTTCTCATACTGTACGGTGTCTAACTTAGCTAGACAGGATCACTGTCTGAAGACCTTCAATGTCTCTCCCCCTGCTGGCCTTAAAAAGGATATATAACATTTATTTTACAAGAACTGAATACAGAGGCTTGACTTACATAACCACCTCTGATGGTTAGTAATTAAAATGTAGTGTGCCTTCCTAGATTTATACTAGAAAGATTTGCCTGGTGCTATTCTTTTCATCTTTGGCAAAAATCAAAGAAGTTTTTGTGGAAGGGTTGAATAAAAACAAGACAGGTCTGTGATTGAGAAATGGCATGGTGTTAGTAAGCATTGACTTTAATATCTTATAAATTCAGTCTTCACCTAATTCTTCTTGAGTTCCGGAGTAGAATTTTCTTTGTTTTGTTGTATAATAACTCAACTTTATCCTTCCTTTGTATCATATTGTAGTTTTAGAACTATGCATGTTTTGAAGACATCAGGTCCTGTTCCACAAGGTGCACTCTCTTTCTGCTCAGAGAAGGAATACCGAAAAAGACAGGTTGAAGAAAAATCACCAGTTCTTATTGTGTAGCTGGCGAATGTTATATCTCTAAATCACCAGTCATGATTTATTTCTTTTCTACTGTTGGCTCATTAGTTGCATCCATATCTTTTCCCACTAAAAGTCCTCTAAAATGGTTTCTAATTTGTTGGTACAGTTTCACCACTAGCTGTGAGGGAGAGAGGAAAGCTCTTCCTACCTGCAATTGAGTGCTACATCAGCTTGTCTTAGCAAATGGCCAAAAATAAATCAATCGTAGTTTGCACTACCTGAAGAGACAAATCATTCTAATCAAAGTGGTGATTTACCAGACTACAAGGTACTGAGAGTTGTTTTTTTTTTCTTTCATTAGACTAACTAAAAAAGATTTTGTTCTTTTAATCTTCATTCATTATGTGATAGAATCCTATGCGGCACTAGAATAAATAACAACTTAGTCCTTACGTAGTTTAACAAAACTGGAATTCTGCCCGTTGGTCTTATAAGCTCTTATAAGCCTTCTAATCAAAGGAATAACTTAGGGTCAAAACCCCGCAAACCTATCAGGTTCTTTTCTTTTGAAACAGCAGAAGATATAATAGATAGGACTGCTCCAAAGAAGTGACATTTAGTGATGTTCCACAGCAGTTCTAAGAAATCCCCCAAACACATTCATCTGTTTTTCTATCAACACTTAAATAAAAGAAATAGGAAGCGGAATATTTTTTTTTGCAAAGCAAAATATTCTGCAGCATTTTCATTCATCAAAGTCACAATGTTTCAATGTTTATGTTAGCATTCAAGTTATGTTAAAGCAGTGAAAATTTTCCGTACAAGTTTATATTACAATAAGGTCATTGTGAAGGAGATGATGCATTCCTGTTGGAAATGAGTTTGTGTATATGCCTGCTATTGCATTGACTTACATTGTTTGATTAGGATTTGATTATGCTTGATTACACTACTTAAAATTTCCTTACCAACAACTGCTTTTTTGCAATTTTGCAATGTGTTTATTTGCATCTCGATTCTATTTGCCACAGCTTAAAGAATAACTGAGATTATATCATATCAAAAGTAAACAGATAATACAGCCTCAATAGTTTTTCAAACGTAATTGACTTGAAAGTTGGAAGAATGCTGCTGCACACAGCTAAGGTCACTGGATAATTTATGATCTTTTGTGAAAACCAGGCACACTTTTATCTGCAAAGGAAGTTATTCTAGTGTGGATAATACACAAATCTACAGAGACATTTACTAATCACCTTTAGTCTTTTGTGATGTTATTTATTACAAAAAAATATACTTCATAATTACTAAATTTTTAATTAAATGATAGTAAAATCATAATGGGATGCCAATCTTACTATTAATGCTACAAGGATCCATCACAAACATACTTTAACTGTTGTTTCTTAGAATTTATGAACATTTTCCAAAGCAGCAAACAGAATTATTCCTCTTAATTTTTTTTCGTCTGTTTTTGATAGAGTCTAATCCCATTTGAAGAAAATGCCCAAACACCTGTTTACTTAAATGTGTAAAGGAAGTATCCAGCAAGTAAATAACAAAAAACTTCACACTCTCTTAAAATTTCACATTTAAAATGAGAATAAATGCTGGCTGATCCCAGTCTTCAATATGAAAGTATGCTGTTGTTACTGGATACAACAAACTCCAAGTTCAAGCTATTGCCCATTACATCATTTGGACAATGAATCCTTAAAAATAAAGGCAAAAAAAATTTCAGGCCTCTCAAACCACAAATATTAAAGGAAAGAAGTTCAAAGAACATGTAATAATATAAAAACTTAATGGACCGCATTCCCTGGAAACACTGCTCTAGGGCCGTTTCTACGGAAGTGAATTTGGCCCATTTCTTTGTGTTTCATGGCTTCTATTGAAACATGACAAGAACGCCAAAGAAGTGAAAAAAATTAACGTCTCTAATAACGGGCAGACAACAATAACAAGGACATTTTAAACTGTGTTTACATACAAATAACAATCATTTCCACTTGGGCTTCCATCCTGCAAACACTTCTCTTTATACACACTGGTAGTTTCACTATTGTTGATGACATCACAAATGTCAAAACCAGAGACTTAAACCTCGCCTATGCCAGAAGACATTTTTGCTTATAAATATGTTGGTATATTTACATCAATCAATCTTTGAAACAGTGGTGCTATTATAGTATGCTTTTACCCATCTACCATATACACTGGATGTCTGTACAAGGCAGAGGCTCCTATGACTGACATAAATTATATCAGTAAAAACCACACATGTACATACAACTTTGTCTGCAGTGTCAGTTGAAAAATAGAAAGTATATCCCTAACTAACTCAATTATGCTGGAAAATCACAAGTACACTTGGACTTATTTCTACTTTTTATGCATTACCCAAATATTTACAAATGAGAATATATGTTACCAGAGGGGAAAAGAAAAAAAAAAAAGAGAAAGAATCCATTTTAATTTTGAATGCAAATTGAAAACCAGCGAGTCAGCTGAATAATTCTGGCATCTCACTGTGTCTAACTGTAATACTGAAGAAACTACTAATAGTTCAAGAACAGACAACCGAGGAAGTAAAGAGCTAGCAGCAGGAGATGTCTGCAGTAGAGGCAGCATTAGTTTCAGTGGTAATCTAGACTTTCCATCCCCACAATATATCCTAAGCCCTTTATCTGATTATAGAATTCAGAAAGATAAGAAAAATGAGGATTTCTTCAAACAGCAAGGCAAAAATCCTCTGTAAGCAATTGGTAATTCCACCCAGTGCTGAACTGACATATATACATAGGATATATTTCAAATTTACCTCCATATCTTTACTTTAAAAAGGTAAACAAACCTCAGCCTGTGCTAGCCTCCTCCTCAAGCTTTTTTCCCCCAATGTGGAATTCTGTCTGAGGTGGTATCTGAGAATATCTGAGCTATCTGAGAATGAGAAATCATTCTGCCTGAACAACTAATTTCCTCTCCCTTCAAAAAGCCCTGCTTATGTTCTGTTGGTTGTGTTGGTATTAATAAATGGATAGTCAAAGTGATCCAGAAAAAAACACTCTGCAATTCAAAGCAAATTTAAATATCTCAAATTATGATGACTCAAAATAAGACCTCTGGACATTTTTATGAAGTATTCCATAATCTACTATTTTGATAAAATGCTTTATTATGACACCTAAAAAAAAATATTGAACCTGAAGATTTCCTTAATGCATAATTGCCTAGGGCTGATGGGGTCTGGAAAATTTTAAAAGATTGTTTCAAGTGTGTCTAAGAGTGAAATTAGGAAAAGAAATAAAAAACCCCATGTCATCTGTATTAAGAAAGAAAAACGTCCTCCATTTGTTTCATTGGGGATTTCTAATAGTTCTGTGCTCCTCAACAGGCAATTGATAGCAGGTTCAGATGTTATAACTATATCTGAGATGTTCTGTGGGGAAATAACAAACAAACAAGCAAATAAAAACCAACCCACCCTTGAACTTGAAAAAGATCTTTGTTTTTCTCTAGCAAATTAAGGAGTTTGGCTGCTAAGTTCCCTAAAGATACACTCTTTACTGAGTATGTTCCCTTTCTTCATGATTCACCTACATATTAAGGATCTCTGAGCAGAGCTCCTTCATGGCCCAGGACAGCAGCCCCATTCCAAAGAAAGGTTTTCCTCACCATTTGCTGTTCTTATTATTGAAATCTCAAAGACAGAAGACTAGCACAAGGCAGTAGAAAAACTCAGCATAGGAAGAATTGAGATGGGCAACAAGGACCAGGTGGATCTGTAACCACAGCAGGATATTGCCTTATAAAACTCAAGAATCCTTCCAGTGGCAGGTAACCTGAAATACCAGAAAAATGTGTCATGTACTTCTTGGGGCTGGTACAAATAACCTAAGACTGTCACCAGTCACTTTGTGGGAAAGCTTGATTAAATGATTTGCAATATCTGGGAACCTTGTAGCACTAGCAGGAAGATCATCCAGTATCCTTTTTCACTGCCTTTGCCTTGAGGTTACTCTTCCTTCCCTGCACATCACCCCCCGCCCTCCCCCTCCCCCCAATCCCTTGCATTTTATCAAATGCGTCCTAACATAGAAAAACTGTGGCATAGACCCTATGGGTTCTTCCATCATTTTTAACTCGTGTAGAGACCATGTTCTGTTTTTTATAACGAGCAGAGAAGAGGTATTGTGAAAAGGGTAATGCGCAATGGCAGCCATCGCTTGACCGATGTACTTGCTACATTTCCTGACATTAGAATGTTTGATTCATAACCCTGGCATTTGATGTTGTTTGGGGGGCTGTCCAAATCATTAATGAAAACAAGCTTTGGGCATTTTTAGTCGTTTACCTTGATTCAGAATGGAAGGGCCTCAGCTGGCTTGTGTAGTTCAGGCATCCTGAAATGAACTGAAACGTTGCTTTTGGTCTCCTGAAGAATCTTAGTCAAGTAAACAGAATTACTAGCTACTTAAAATACTTTGATTTTTTAAAAATTATTAATATACTTGTTAGTAATTAGAACTAATAAATCATCTATTGTTTTTCTCTAGTTTTTGCAGGTATCCCCAAATGTTACTGTTATCTTAATTAAACTGTTTTACCTGTGGCTTTCACTCAAAGTATAAACTATAACCTACTTTTGTTCTGATTTGCAAATACGGTCTTTCCTCTAAGAATATGATGATTTACATCTCAATAGCAGAGCAGCAATTGTGGACAATGATGCTTAGAAATGATGGAAAGATCTGCCTGAGTGTGCCTGCCAGTGGACTCAGGCAGGCCATTTCCAGTACCTTGGAAAGATGTATCAACATCATGTCTCTAATGTGAACATCCCTTCACACTGAAGTAGCAGCTACAACAAGGCAGCAGCTTACCTGCAGGTACACACAACTGCAAGGCTTCCTCCACAACTGATGACCAATATGGTCTTGGCAGTGCAACCAGGACATCAGTGATTATTACAGACCAACATGAGCAGGACCTCAAGTAAAAAATAAGCATAGCTGCTTTCCCCAAAGAGCCTTCTCTTAGACCATCACTAAATAAGTGTGACTTTGGTGGGACAGGCTTTTTCTGTCCCTGTGCCCTTCACAAGTCAGAGAAGTGTGAACGAAAAATAGGGGCGAGCTTTGGAATCAGGTGCAGGGGACTTGGGGAGAGTCACTGAAGAAGCAGGTGGAGAGAAGCAAGTGCTAAGGGAATGAGAGGAAGAAGAGCTGTGGCTGCTGGGAAGTGACCGACTGGACATCCTTACCTTCAAATTCATGGATGGGTGACTCAAGGGAGAGAGAACGGCACTTCTCACTGCACCAGAGGTTCACGATAAGGGAATACAGAGAAGACAACAGAAGGCACCTTATACCTTTTTTTGTATCACATATAGCCATAAAAATATCTAGTACCTCGATATTACAGATAAGTATCCTGGGAACAATCAAAGCGGGAGTAAAGATCTGCCCTTTTTCAGTTCTCCAGAACTGTCCTAGTGAATTGCAGTCAAATTAAATTGTTTCTTTTGCACACAAAACTAAAGAGCAATTCAAAGATTTGACTTGTTAAGTAAATAATTTTAGTAGCAGGAAGACTACTTTTTTATAACCCTACCAAATTCTCTGCAGAAAAAGAAGTGTTTTGCTTTCACACACCAGAAAGTGTGTGATTAAAATTACTGGCTATTGGGTGAACTGACAACCCGGTCTCTGAACAGATTATGAATATACAAATGTACCCATTAAAACATGGTAGAATTCACACATTGTGAGGAACATCCAGTAAGACAGAGTACCAACATATCTACATTTAAATATGGAGGGATATTAACTTCTGCTCTAGTTTCTGAATCTTAATACATATGAAATTTGATCCTAAATCCATTGCAACTAATGGAAAAATATGCTTAACTTTTTTGTCAACTCTAATCAGGTGATTAATTCTTCCTTATATGTATCCAAATTGCAAGTTTTTGTCCATGATCTCAGGGAAGCAACGAGATTTTTCAATGGATGAAATGAGATGATGTAGCTATTGTGAACCATGACTATCACTATACAATTTCAGAGGGAGAGAAATCTAGGGCATGTACTGTGAATCCTAACACTGTGTCACAATGTGGTAATGAAACAGCACAGTAAGACTCTGCTGCTGTGAATAAAGAAGGGAAGACTGTCCTCACACCGAGGTGAGTATGGAGGCTTTTTCCAAAAATGCACTTAGTTTCATAATGAACACAACACTCACTTCTCATTATATCTTGTTATCGCTTCAGGCCTTGACCAAAGCCAGACAGAAATCCGGTATTAGTGATGGGCATCCTTTCAGGTGTTGAATGCTTATCGGTGAGGAAGACACAATTCACCCCTTAGTCAGTCAAGGGGAAATAAGAAATGCCCATTCCGACACAAGGCTCAGGACAACCGTTTGGCTCCCACAAACCGAGTGGCATTGCCACAAAATAGTTTTTCTGTTGACTAATTTCTCCATGCACATTCTGCAAACCACTTCTTAGCTGCTGAACTAAAGTCTGTTTCGAAACCATGCCAGCTTTCCCAATGCCTAGATTAAAATGGCCATTTACAGTCAGTATCGCTTTGCCTGAAACTACCTGCAAGGGTGGTTTACTCAATAGGCTGTGCTTTCCAGAAACAATTTAATGAAACAGTAGATTCATTTAGATAGTTCTAATGTTGAGTCTTTTGCCATAAAATACCATGTGCGAGAGTCGTGCTGCATCCAAAATTGAAATAATTACACGTGATTTTGAATCAGAAGATTTTTAAACAGTAAGGAAAAGGACAGCACAGCTTTACATGTATCAGGTTTTAACTTTTTTAATGTAAATTAATTTTTTTTTTTACAAACCCTGATATAAATTGTTAATATAATGAATTAATCGCTACAATCTCCTTGTAAGAGATAAGAATGTTCTGCAATTCTTGTGTCATCTGATATGAGTATGCATAAATACATCCTTAAGCTAGAGCAGCTTTCCAGGCAATTGTTTTTCACTAAGGTTTTATGTGTAGCAAAGTTCCTTTATGTTTCATATTATAAAATTAAATTATAATTCCAAGCTAGACTTCATCAACATCTCATTGCACTGATATGTGAGAAAATTTGACAGTGAATACTTGTCCACATTAGCAATAATTTAAAATAAATCAGTCTATAATTAAAGAACTCATTTAAGCAGGCACCTGTAATTCAATTTTTTGTTTTTACTAAACTGTTTTTTTTTTTTTTAAATCACACCTATAAAAATATTGCTACTTTTCACTTTTATTGCTACTTTATAGCCTATTATGGGAAAAAAAAATCCTTTGAGAATGTTTCCATTGGTAACCTTTGCGTTGGTAAACCTCCTTGCGCTCCATTGGGTAGTGCAGGGTTTGCTTCATTTTTCACACATAGACATCCCGTGCCTTCTGAAATGGCACAGAGAGTTTTGCCTGCCCTCCCTCTGACTCTCCAAAGGGCACAAGTCTTGCACATTTTATCTCGTATCTTCCAGATCAGCCCCAATGTTTTGAACACTCAGGTATCCTGGCAAGAAACGCTCATGAGTGGACAACTAAATCAAATGCTAGAGCCCCATCAACAATAATGGGAAGTTAGACACCTGTTGACATGTAGATACTTGAATTTAAATACCTTAGTATAGATGTTTTCAACTGAGAGCTGAAACCCACCCTTGTTTTCTCTTAGCCACTGAACTGACCTCTCATTCTTTCATATCAGTTCAGACGGGTGCGTTTTGAGGCTGATACATGATAACTTGGATTTGAACAGAAGCTGATGACTTACAAAAAGCTCCATGAGCGGTAATGATCTTTTAAAGTCAGAGACGTTAGGCATTATGTTTCTTTTTACAAGCATCAAAGGATCTTTTGCAAGAATAAAAAGATAATACAGAAATGCATAGAGTCTGTAAGCATAAAAACCACAAAACAAAACCAACCAAACAAAACACACGGAAGGACAATATCACTTTAAATATTCTGAACCCATCAACAGAAATATAATTCAATGTCATATGAACAATTTGAGGCTCGTATTTGCCCAAAACAAATCTGTTGGTCAAATGAGATGGTGATAACATACTTTCTGATATGAAAAAAAGTAAAAGCCGCCTTCCTGAGAGGTTTTTCTAACTGAATGTTAGTGCTGTGAAATGAGGCAAAGATATAAAAGAAACTCATGCCTTGAAATAACCCTCAAAAAATGGTGAGGGGGGGGTAGAAAGGATGTGTTTGTTACAAAAATTCCTATATGGTATTTGGGAAACTAGAAAGCACTGGTATTTTCCTCTTTTTTTCTTTAAATCTGCAGCACCGCATGCTGAAAGTGACCTACATCACTCTCCATACAGTACATCAAATAACCCATTATTTAACAAATCAGTGAAGCACCTCTACTAAATGAAAGGAACCTATAGCTTTAATCCCACTTCGATTAACTTCGTTCTTCTCAGAAAGCAGACCTTAATTTATATCAATTTGCAGTAATCTTTACAAGAAAATGCTACTTCACTTACACATGCTGTTTGACAGCAAAATGAATTTCTCAGGCATGTGGATACCCTATGATGGTTCCAATAAAAATTGCCCCTAGTAACAATGAGGAAACTGAACACTTTCTGTCTGCTTAAATGACTTCTTTGGTTAGACAGATGATGAGGTTTAATGATGTATGTTGTGAATTCTCTCCACTAACAAATACAAGTAACACTTTGATCAGTGGAAAGACCTCAAGGACATTTGGTACAGCCATTTAAAGTTTCCTGTACATCTCTGTAGACAGGCATTTTGTTACTGTATTCAGATATACAATTATAGATCTCTGTAAAGGACCAATTGAGCTAAATATTTCTGAAGGACAGCAAAACAGCGTGTTATTTTTACCAATGGGGAAACCAAGGAAAGGAGGCTTTCAGGATAATGTTTTAGAAGTGGGGCAATCTAAACGTAATCAGTTAA
Organism: Himantopus leucocephalus; assembly: GCA_003993805.1. Lineage (NCBI taxonomy): Eukaryota > Metazoa > Chordata > Aves > Charadriiformes > Recurvirostridae > Himantopus > Himantopus leucocephalus. The sequence continues at coordinate 20,461,217 of RSEF01000001.1, read as the reverse complement.
TTACATAATTAGGCACTATACTTAATTCATGCGGCCCAATTTTGTTGAGTACCTATACTTCTCAAGTTAATCGATTATTTTTCAGAAGTCTTGTATCTGCGTGCAATTTATCAGGGTCTACGGACTGGGTCTTCAAAGACAAACATGTACCTCTTATTTATTCGCTTAAGTATAGAGGGACTTAGAAGCTGAAGCAGAAATAGAAGCTTCAGTATAAGTCGTGCATGTACTTACTTTTGCAGAGTTAAGCCTCAATCCATAACAAGATCTGCTCAGATGCCAGTGAGATGCAGAAAAGTCCTGTTAAATTATTCCCTAACCGCATAATCATCTCAAGCCCTAGAGAAGCCAACATTTTTGCTGAATAACGCGCATACAACTAAGTCTTGATACACCAAAGATGTCTGGTGACCAAACGCCAGCAGATCAGCCAGTTCATTTCTTTTGCACCTCAGATGTTGTCACACCCAAGTAAGTGTAAGTACAACATAGACGCTGGAACAGGTTTGGCAGCAGGAGCAGACCACCTGTGACCTTCTTTGTTAGCATATACACAACAGCCAATGGCTCTGTGGGAGGGAGAGTCCAAAAAGAAAGAGGATCTCTGTTTTCAAGTTCCTGCGCTAACATGAAGTGGAGCCTGGATCAGGACTGTAAGCGCCTTAGCCTTCAAGCTGCCTCTTCTCTGTAGCCTTCTTTATTTGAATGACTATTTAAAAAAAAAATTAAATACATTACCAAGTGTAACTTCTGCAACAGAAAGGACTGGGATGGGCTTACTACAAAAGAATCCCTGTCTGAAGACTGAGTAATTCCCTGCAGCCTGAGTGATGAAGGTTAGAAATGTTGCTTCACCTCAGGCGGAACAATATTACAAAATGTACGTTTGACCATCAGTGGGAGACCAAAGTAACCACAGTGCTTCAGTATATTACGCAGGTGAGGGAATGGTTGCTTATTTTCAAATTGTCAGGACTAACTACTGGACTGTCTTAAAAAACAAACATCAAGGAGTCCAACAATAAGCATGAGCGGAACTAGACACCTCGCTACCATCCATATGTAGGCAGACTTGGAGTTGAATTAAACTCCAGACCAAATTTAGATATCTGAGTCCAGACTTCTATTCAGTTGCTCACACACATGTACCTAGCGCTCTCTGAACTGGCCCTAGGTGGCCTGGCCTCCAGCTGGTGATTCAGAAAGTGCAGATCTCCTGCAAGTCTGCTGTCAAAACTGCCAGCCTTGGGTTGATGCTTTTGACATTGTAGAGCATCTTGGGTGTATTAGACACCTATCACGAGGCAACCCAGCAGAGCCCTTTGTCTATACATTCCAAAGAGTCTAGAGAGTTATTCACCTCATCAAATGTAGGCATTTATTTTATGCTCAATAGCTCTCTAGAGATTGTTGACTACCGAAATTAAGGTAGGTTTATCACAGCAGTGAATGTTGCAAGGTTTAGTCTCCTTGGCAGATTTATCCCTGAAACTATCTGCCTCAGTGCAAAATGCTTGCCAAAAAAATCAAGTAAGTGAGCTTGTTTCACAAAGCTGAAAAATCTCACTTCTGGTTTGCATGTCTGTGGTTTACATACACTCTTAGAGCCAGTGGTGAAACTAATACTAGGGAAATGTTTTCTTAATGGGATTTCTCACAGACTGTTAAGCAAAAGATACTCTCAGAAAAGTCGGCTTAGGATTTGGGATTTCTAGCTAAAGAAAAAGATGCTAGTCCTGAAATTCCTTTTTTGTATCTTCTTAGATTATTTTGCACTGTGTTACACTGTGACCGCATGTATAATTAATGTGGCAGCAACAAATCCAAACATATGGATTTGTATGTTTTGTGTTGGTCTTTGTTTAAAGGACAACAATCTGTACAAACACAAACAAACCCTGTTGCCCTTCACTCTTCCCTCCCTCTGGGGTTAGCATTGTACTAAGTGTAAAGGCAGACAGTTTACAAAGCTTTTTGATGTTCAAATATGTAGACATCTACGCAAATGTTATAATTTTGCAGTAAAGTTTTATTTAAACATAACCTTTTACTGGTAAGTGGTCAATTAATTAAGAAGTGTCTGACTTAAGTTTGGGTAAAACATTGCTAGAACAAAAATAGATATTGAGGGTTGGTTTTTTTTAAATATATAGCTCATATATAGTAAAATATATAGTTCATATATAGCTCAAGAAGAGATATCTAATTGGGTCTCTACCGGTTCAAGAAATAACAATTCATTGCACTTCTAATTTGTTGTTTAGACATCGATTATTTCAACTTTAAGATAAATTTGTAAGAAAGATATTTAGGTATCATAATACCCATACTCAAGTGATGATATTTTATCCAGGCCATTAATGACAACAGTATAATCTGGCTTGGATGAGACTCAACAGCCAGGCAGAAGTAATTTTTAAAAAGGAAAAAAAAAGCAGTAGCAAACAAGCACAAGCAGGTAACAGTTTTTGGCAACACAGTTTTCATGTGTGAAGCCCACTCTGGGGCTCGAGTGCGTCGGTAGCAAAAGTAGAGATGCACCCAAGCAAATTATAGCTTTCCTGAGGACAAAAGGAGGGGGTGGGGGGAGCACCATGTGTTTAAAATTAGAAACTCTTCTCAAAGCTTATGATTACAGTTAAATATAAATGAGGGAATCCAGCCCATGACTGTCAAACAGAAACATCTCCATAGCCCTAAGGGCCTTTCTTAAAACCATCTGAGTTCTAGCCTGCTATAAGAAAGGTGATCAGTCACGCATCCCACAATCATACAGGGGAAAAAAATACTTAATAAGAGTCTTAAGTTATTTGACCCAAAAGATTTGATCTAATATTCTTTATATAATATAAAATTATCTTGCTTGACTTTGTCAGAAGTCCCTGAGGAGCTATTGCATAGTCTCAGCTACTGTGTTTTGTTAACTGCCCATTTTTTCCTCAAATGAACCTTGCTGAAAATGCCTACTCATTTCAGCTTTCAGAAAGGTCACTCCTGATTTTGAAAGCATGGATGAAATACAAAAAATACTGATATTCTTTGTCTGGTTTTTATGATTTACTCATTTCCCTATTCGCTTGTTCCTTTTCTTCCCTTCACTCCCCCTCTTTTCCCTTTTGGCTCATACTCATTTTGTGCATGGATGCCTGAGGAGAAAAAAAAAAGCCTCAACGATGTTTCTTCTCTTTTAACAAGCTAATGAAGAAATAATAGTCCAGGATGAAGCTATATTGGAAACACAGAGTCTTTTTCTTTACCTGACAGATACAAGCAGCCTGTCTCCTAATCAACAGCAAGATATCTAGCTAGAAATCCTGCCAATGCTACTTCTTTTATTCAATGGATAGTCATTCAATCAATATGAAATGCATCTCAGCCAAGAAGGGAGCTAAAACTTATCAATCTTAAGTGATCTGGGGAAAAAAAAAAAAAGAAGCAAACAATAGAACAAAAGTCAGGAAGTGTATAGGCTTGTTTCCCTGCTTATTTGCATTTTTTTTTCCTCTGGTAATACATTATACCAGTATAAATGAGCGCATGACCAATGCCTGAGATTCACATTTATTCTTCCAAAAACCTACAGGAAATCACTCAAGCTATTGCTCTTGCAACTAAAACATCTGCACTGCCAGGGATTTATTTCATATTACACTCTTAATTAGCTCATATGTGCATAAAATTTGAAGATGAAAAATGTCTTTCCTAATACAAGCAGGCAGGGTTTTCAATGTCTCAAATCCCATTTATTTTTCTTTCAGATACGTTAGAGCATATAAAAAATCTGGGGGCTGCTTGAAAGACGACATATATTAGAACTGAGGGCTCCTTCAAGTAAGATTTAATGACATGAAGTAATAATAAAATCTCCATTGTGCAATTATTTACTTACAAGAATTCTTACTTGAAGTGAGAGCCTAAACAATGGCTTAAAAATACAGTGGATACTTTCATTGCTTCTACCAACTCTGCAAGCGCATGATGTTATCATTTGGGTTGTATTTCATTTTTGTCTGTTTTTTTCCCCGCCCCCCCCTGAAGACTGGACACCTAAAGAAGCAGGGAAAACATTTCATATGATATACCACCCGGTTCTGAAAGACAAGAAACTGAAAAGGGCTTTTTTTTTTCCTCAGACCTTTTGCCATTACTACAATCTTAGGTGATCTCTAGTTATTTATTTTTCAGGCAAAACTGATTTTTTTTAAGCCATCACTGACCCTTTAAAATTGCTAAAAGGTTTCCATTTGTTTCCAGATTTTAATGACTTCAAAAAATTCAGCTTCAGTTTAAGCTGCCAAAGCTCATTCTCAGCCCAAAAGTAATTTAAAAAAAAAAAAAAAATCAGAAATGTCTTCCTGACACTCACTAATTTGACATGATGAGACACAGTGATTGGGAGGGGTGGAAACACATGATTAGCAGAGCTTTATAGTGAAGCAACCACAGCACATTATGTGCAGACTGCTCTATACCATAGCTACATCTCCCTCAACGCCTCAGTACCAGCCTGCCTGATAGGAGACACTGCCCTGATTTAAAACCACATAAACAATGCATCTACCCCCCCCCCCCCTTTTTTTTTTTTTTTCTTCAGGAAAAATAAAAAAAAAATACCAAAATCAACAAGAGACTGCAACTTGATACTTTGCTTGGCTGACAGGGGAAGAACTGATTTCACCCATCAGTAGAGAAGGGAATGCAGGAAATGAAAAATGCAATACAAAAATAAAACAGACAGTGACTGAAATTTTACATCTGGACATGGTCAGTGATGATCTGCTAAGATTTTGGCAGAGCATAATGAAGAACCATCTTCTTTGTGACCTCGCTGCACATTTTCTCTGCCCAGCTTGGCAGGCACATCTGCTCCTGGAACAATTTGCATGAGGCAAATTTTAATTGAGTCACTGAAACACATAGCCATAGTCTGCAAAAACCAAACAGACCAACCCTGCTTTTGCATCAGTCACAGGGAAAAACGCAAGAGTGATAAAATAATAATTGGTCTAGTGATATCGAAGTGTTTCCAATCTTTGCTGTTTTACATATTTCAGAACGTAATCTCTTCCTCTTTCCTTTTCTAAATTAATCATTTTCTTTCCTCCTGCAACAATATTTTTGTTACAGCATACACTGATATGCTTTTTGCCCTATTAACTCGCTCTTAAAAGTGAAGGAATCTTAGCAATCGAGTTACCCAGCAAAACAACAGTATTAGTAAAGTTGCAATTTCACCCCAACTCCAACCAGTTGTCTCAGTAAAATGATAATTTCGCCCCCAATTAAGGATGGTTAAATTCTAAAATAGGCAAAACAATTTCCATGTCTCTCTTATTTGAAAATAACAAAGAAAACAACAATATATAAAACAATTATGTCAGCATAAATGTTTAGCTAAAATTTTATTTAGATCTAAATGCTGACACGAATGTTCCTGCCCAAGTGGCCACACAGTATATCCTGTATCAAAGTGAAAGTTTTTGACCCTTGACTAGAGTCCCAATCCTGTAAGCTATTGTAAGGAGTATATATGTATGTTTGTGCATATATACACACACACAGATCACACTGCCCATTATGTACATAATCACCGAGTACTCACAGCACTGTCAGTGATCAGCACTATCTCAAGATGACAAACAGGTAGCCACATACAGTTCACGAGCAATTCACATCTGGTTCCCATGCTGGGACTGCAGTATGTGGCCAGTCTGTTGACATGAAGATTTTGGGGTAATCCAAATTCTCTGTCAGAGAATGTGAAGCAGCCAGGTTGTGAGAGCAACACTGCAGCCCGCTCCGGTACCGAGCCAGACACCTAGCCCAGCCCTACCCCACACGAGAGCAGACATTAGGAGCATTTAAACAACCCACTTAAGAGCTGCTTTCAGAGTAACCCCTCGAAGCAGCCCCACTAAGCACGCAGCACGTAGTTCTGGATCTTGTCCAGATGGAGATGTTGAAATGTGGCTTATGCAGCCATGAAGGCTGGCCAGCCTAACCTACCCTGCCGCTGAGCTGTTTGACATCAAACAGTGGTCTGAAGCTTGGGGAGCGCCCTGGCCAGCTCTGCCTATCCATGCTGACTCGTAGAGATGGCCTGAGCCCAGGCGACCTACAAATGCTCCTTGCCTTAGCAACAAAATACACCAGTACCCTTCCAGGAAGGAACTAGAGACAAGCTTTCTGGCCACATACCAATACCTCAAAAGCAAATATAATACACAAAAGTGGAGACACCAGACACGACCTGTTGGTCTCATACAAGTTTCAAGGAGAGGTAGACTCAGCTTTGAGGTAGATGCACCATAGAAACCAGTCATCTTTGTCTTTCTCACAAGCGTCTGTCCACTCAATGGCGTACCATGTACGTATGCAGCGCTTCTCCCACGGAACCACCTGTTAGAGGTCCCTTACTGAGGACAGGGAACACCCACTATATCCAGAATAGACTGTTACTCCTTTTAAACAGGAAAAAACGAAGTTAGCTTTCATAACCAATGCTTTTAGAAAGCAACAGCATTCTATTAGTGGTAAAACAATTTCTTTAATAATGAACATATTTTTCACTGGGTGTACACAGAGTTTGTTTAACAAGGAACTCTAAGCAGAAAAGCTAAACTCAGCAATGCATTTAAGAAAAGGAGTAGGATAAAACCCTCATAATTGTGAAATGGTGCTGAATTAATACTGCCACAGGAGTTCTAAGTTTTGCTGTTTCTAATCCCATTCAGAGTTGTTCAGTTTTATCAGAGTACTGAAGTGCTTCAAAAATGTTATGTTTTGTGTACTATATCCTTTCCAGGCATACCTATAAAGTTCTCCATAAAATGTGGCTATACACCTAGAAAAGAAGCCACTTATTATTTCATTTACATTCAAATATTGCAATATGCACTATGGTTCTCATGCAGTACTGGCTGTAGACCCATTAGGAATAGGAAATTGAGTCAAGAAAGCATGCAGGTATACACAGTGTTTTCTAAATACAGAGATCAGGCCAAAAGCCAGCACACTGTAAAATGGGAAAGCATCCAAAAGAGAGCTTTATGCTGTTCTCAGGCATAAATATTTATCAACCAGTGCAAGAGAATGTGACATTCCTCCACAAGCAAAGAATTTGCTCAGATAGCATTCCAGAAGAGACAGAGGGAAGAGAGAAAGAAGACGAAGGGGGAAAAAAAACCCACAAAAACCTGTTGCCTTTATGATGTCAAGCTGGGTTATAGCATAAAGCCCCAACTAAGAAGCTGAACTAATCACTGTTACTTTTGTTGTCAGGGAGAATGAAGCCTCTTCCAGAACACCAGCCATCTCCATGACTTGCCAACCACTGAGTGAATCACAACCAAAATGGCAAAAGATCGTTACACCACATGAAAGCTGAAGATAATTTACAATTTGATGCATGTGCTAAATGAAAACAAGCAGGCTGTGAGCATGCACCACACTCATCTCATTAAAGCATTACACACCTTTTCTAGCTTTCATTTACTTTCCTCTCAGAGAAACACAATCAGCTTGCTTAGTTTCCTAATGAGTATAATAGACAATCATGTAAAGTAGACTATTGCTTGGTAAAAATGCAGTGGAGAACTGCAGGCAGTCTATTAGATGTAAACTTGCTTAATTCTTTAATTACGTGTCTTTGATCAAAAGCAGCTCGCTTGGAAAGATTTTTTGAAAAGCGAAGTAATGAGCACTCACCTTTCATGTACAGCATTGACTGTTAGGCCAACCTGATATAACTGTGGTATCACTGATTGTATGTCAAGAACACCACTAAAAATTGAGATAATAAATGTTACTTACAGCTATTAAAGCTTTTCTTTTTTTGAGACACAGGCCTGTAAGAGCTGTTCTGCACTTTTAGCTTTTCTTTCCATCTCTGTCAAGAATCTCAGGGAATTTTTAAAAGAGATAATTGAGGCCATTTATCTTTTTTTTTTCTGCTTTGTCCTCAACCCCTTTCCTTTCCTCATTAACCTCAAAATCTCTATTGAAGATCTCTTTCCTATTACTTCCAACACCTTATACTGTTCCTTGGACTTCATCTTCTGACAACCCTTAATCTACTCACAGCCTCTCCTACCTGGTACCTATTTATCACATATTTCCTTCTGATCTCCTTCCTACCTGGTCCCTCAAATAGTTTTCTCTGTTCAGGCTTGGTGTCATTTTGTGACAGGCGCAAAAGAGTTGCAAACAAAGTCGATGTTATTTGCTATTTAGTTTTTACAATCACACTAAATTATTGGCCTGGAAATGGCGTGACAACTGGAAAAGCTTCAGAAACCGCTGCTCCAACTTTTTGCCTACTGAGCATAGACTAGTTTATCATCTCTGACTGGCCGAGGCTCCAGCCCACGTTGTCAGGTACTGGCAATGAAGTCAGCAGCCACACAACAAAACCAGAGAATTTACCATCAAGTGGCTTTGAACCCAGCTTGAAACATGTCACGACAAGTAGGGTCTAGAATGGAGTAAAAAGCCTTTTCAAAGCAGTAAAACTGGGAGTTAAATTAAATTACCTAGATATTTTGAATAAAGAATTGGAACTATTTATTAAACAATCTTAAATGTATTTCTACAAACATACATAGCCATGAGAGAGTAAACTTAATAGATGTTCATTCCTATTTCTCCTTTATACTGAAGTATCACCAACCTTACGACTGATATCAAAGCCAAGAATAATTCACGCTGCCTACNAAAAAAAAAAGAAAAAAAAAAAAAAAAAAAAAAAAAAAGGCAGCTAAGAGACTAAAATTAGGGGGAAATTAAAGTACAGGAATGCATAGGAACGGTCTATGCAGCATTCCCGCAGCTTACTGCACATCAGAAAAATCTGTAGCTACCAATTCATGGTCCTTTGCAGAAACTGCTATTCCTTTCCTATAAGCGTATCATACAAACAGAAGCTTGTGAGAATATTAAGCACCCCAACTTGAATTCATTTTAATTGATCATCAATGTAATTTTTCTTTTCTGTAAATGAAAAAAAGAATATTTCTTATAAAAAAACTTCTGTTGTGTTCAGTTTCATCCCAAGATGTATCTAAATACTCCTCATGCCCTACCTAACTGGATGATTTGCCTCCACAGTTCAGGTCTGCATTATAAGGTTTCTGTAAGGAAAAGAACCTACAAATTATGGACATAAAGTTCCTCATTGTCTTACTTGTCAATACAGCCAGAGTTTGTGCAGACTATTGTTTCATAAAAATAAAAAAATAAGTGCTTAACAGTATTTTAGGAGGTGTCGTGGTTTAGGCCAAATCGG
>RSEF01000001.1:20440450-20451834 GCA_003993805.1 Himantopus leucocephalus | reverse complement strand
ACTCCATGTGTTCACTTATTGAAATCCTACAGTCCAGAATCTATTCCAGCTCCCAGAAATAACAACCTATATTGTTATACTGTTCCTATTTGCAGTTTCTTCTCTATGTCAAATATAATGACCTAATTCTCTGATACCCTTGTTAGGACGCATGTAAGTCAGTATCATGTTTTGCCACACATTGCCTCAAAGTTTCCTTTTTTGGGTAAACACATACATGCAATTACTAGAAGATCATCAAGATTTATTTGGATTTTAGAGTCAAGGAAATTATCCCTAACTTGCATGAAATGTTGATCTTGTTCTTTTTTTAAGATAGATTTTTGGACAGTTTTCAGCAACATTTCCAAGGCATTAGTGGTTTCTGACTGTGATGACTGTTCATCATATAATTTATACTAATGCTAACTTTCAGAAAAACAAACAGAGGTTTTTATAAAAGATGAGAATGTTTCAAATATTCTTCTAATTCAAATTCCACTTTCTCTCAGAATCATAAATTACATCATTAAAAAGCAGCCCAAGTGCAAATACTGATATTATGTTAAATAATAAGATTGACAAGAGGAAGAATTGCAATTATGACATGCGCTAAGCAACTGTGTTCCAATGCAAATGAAAAAAATAATTACATTTCTTATGACTGCAAATTGGTAGTATTCAAAAAGTAAAAGACTTCAGTTTCATATAATTTCTAATTGCCTCTAACTAGGATCTCTAGGAAATGGATCCTGTTTTATCTATTTTAAAGTCATAAAATTAGCACAGCTCTCCTGCCCCATATCTGTTTAGTCTCATATTTCTTCTTCTGACTAAGCTGAGTTTCATCAGTTGTTAGCTGCCTGTAGCAAAGTGAAGCAAATAGTTTCCACTTAATGAACAAGCACATTCCATTCCAGCGTGTTCTGTTCTGAAATACCTGTGGTGCTTCAATCAATGACACACGTGCAAATCCACTGAAGGCTGTAGGAAGAGCAAAGAGCTACTAATATAAATTAAAGGCCTGGGTACAGCACCGAAGAGAAGGTATACTCTGTATTTTTTTCCTTTTCTTCATTTTTTAATGAGATGCAAAATACAGAATTTGTCTCTGGAGAGTCCAGACTAAGTTTCCAGGGACGATAGCTAAGAGAAAATGGTTCACATAGTAATCTAAGCACTTCTGATTACACAGCCCTCAAAGATAATATGCAATTGTAATTGTATTTTAAGTTTCGAGTAAAGTATTACATAGGAAAGCAGTGCAACTAAAAATACTAACGTGAGATTGCAGACTTAGTGCTCAGTATGTAGGTAAACAACAGTGTTTCTGCATTTTCTCTGAGTCACTAATGTAACCCAGAAATCTAATTTACCGGTGTCTTAGCAGTTTTACAGAAGCAGTGCTACCCCGTGATTTTTCTCACTTCGTGATTTACTCATCTGTTGATTTCTGCACATCTTCCTGCTCTTCTGCAATGCTGTTTTTGCTTCATCCTATGCATCAGAGTTAAAAAAGAAAACTTAAGAGCCTGATGTAATTCAGCTAGTCATTTTGTCCCACAAAGTTAACCTGCATATGTAGGAAAAAATTCTATCACTTTATATGTGTGTTCATGAAATACAGGGTTTTATAGCAGGGAGATGCTACATATCTGCACTGATAGACTGGAAGATTCATTTCCATTGTGGTAAGATCAGCTCAGACTTAGTCTTCATTGCATGCACTAGAAAATTTTGCTTGCGCATTCATTCAGTTCTCTGCACTAAATCCATGCTGCAGCCTCTCTGATTTTATGCATTTCACTGATTACCCTAAATGAGGAGCATGGTCAACCAAGTTTCCTTTGTCATGCATGGAGAGAGTTCCTTTTCTTCATAGAAAGTAACTCAGCGCAACTCAGAACATCTCTTTGGAGGTTCTTATTACTCTCCACTGATGGTAAAGGGTGTTTAAAGACGCTAAGATCCTAACACTGGGGCCTTTGAAAACAACCTGAAGTCAGGTGGGATCAGCCTTGGCCAAGCACTGCTGATATACTGAAAGGGTTGCATGCAGCCATGGTATGGTGGTCATCCCATGAAATTTCATACAGATTGTCCAATCAATCTGAAAGAGTTCATAACATACTACAAGTATCTTCAGTCTTCCAGTTGTGAAAGGCTGTCTGTTCAACCTATACTTTTAAGCAGGTTTTAGAAGAAAGAAAGCTTAGAAGAAAGAAAGCAAGAAAGAGAGAGAGGGAGAAAGAGAGGGAGAAAGAGAAAAAGACAAAGAAAGAAAGAAAGAAACAGAAAGAAAGAAAGGACGGAAAGAAAGAAAGAAAAAGAAAGAAAGAAAAAGCAAGACAGACAGACATGCATCTATTTTACAAGATTTCAGAACCAAAAAATTTTTTTAAGTCTCCCCTTCACCCTTTTCTCTTTCTGCTGACCTCTTCCTTAACCAGTTGAGTAGGGACAGGAACACAGACTACTAAAGAAGGATAAACCTTCACTTAATAATGGGATGAGAAGGGTATGGGAAACCATTGCTTACCTAAGCCAGAATGGCAGAGAAAAGAAAGGGGTTAAGCTTCCTCTCTTTGAGCAAAAGTCATGACTTAGTGGTCAAAACAAAAGAATAAGAATATAGGGCTTGTTCCCTTTCTTGCTCCAAATAAGCTGTCTGAACTTATTTATCTCTTATCTTCTCTATGCCACTGTTTCCATGTCTGTATAATAAAGATAATAACACTTCCCTATAAGGTTACTGGAAAGTTTAATTCATTAATGTGTGTAAAGTGCCAAGCAATTCTTAGGATGGAACTGTAGAAATGTGAAATATTATTAAACTGTCAGTTATTTTTCTATAAAATTAGACCCTTTTGTCTAAGTAAAAATAATTGGTCTGACGAGAAGATTGAAAACTTTTAAGTATAACATAAAAGCTTGCTTATAATGATGAGATTGTCAATTGACGCCATATACTGTAGAAATTGCAGTTCAAAGACTGTAGCAGGACAAGAAAGAATTATTTTGGCTAGCTTAGTTCACATTTATATATATTCCAGTATTATTATCTCTCTCTCACACACACATAAAACATACAACGGACAAAGAAACAAATACACCTCTGAGAAATCTTTACCAGCTTGACAGTTAAAAATATACAGCTCCACTGCTAGAGTTTTTGATGGATATTAAAGAAGTTAAACTTTGGAGTTCTTTAACAGACATTCAGAACTATTAAAGCACAAGTTTCAAGGAACTGCACCCAGAGAGATGAACTATCAGAATTACAGAAGATTATTAAAGAGATATTTGATACCTGTAAAAGAAGGCTACAGTTTTATCTCACGGGAATTCTGGCAAGCAGTGTGCCTATGTGTTATAATAAGGAATGACGATGAGAAAAGCAGCATGCTGGGAATAAGCAGAAAGTCGACAAAGATGATGAAGGGCAGATTTTGACAAGGACTTTTTCAGTCAGCCTGAGTTCCTCATAACAGAAAGTATGTTTGAAGAAGGCAGCTTATGAGCCAAAGAGTGGTAACATTAATGAATAATCCAGACAGGCAGGGAAAGTACCATGTGTTCTTTTAACCACCTCACTTTAGACGGGAGCCATGGCAGAAACTCAGTCTGGCTCCTACCTTTCTAATCCTTAACTGTGATCACAGAAGTTTGGCAACACCACTTCCCTAGCAGTGAATTGTACCGTGTAGTGAGGGACAAGCTAGTGTGTGAAAGAGTAGTTAAAATTCTTCTCACCACACCTCTTACCTTCAAGGGAGTAAAGACCAGATGTTACCTTTAACATAGATGTATTGCCACTGAGCCTCAGCCACTGTTTGGTTCTGCAGCTCCCATAGCAACTGCTATTAAGTGCTAATAATATGATTAGGAGAAAAGAAAGAACTGATTAAATGCCAAAAAAGTAATAGAAACATTTTACACCAATCCTGATAAGGGTGCATATCTTTACACCCGGTGTTCTAGGAAATGCAACTGAAAACACTGTTGATGACACGAATCAAAAGGAATGAAGTACATCAAATAGTGCATGGTGGAATAAATACTGCTATCTCATATTTGCTGCAAGGTAGCAGTATGCTAGATAGCAGAGTGACGAGTGTGCCTTAAAAAGTATAGATCGACTCATAGATAAGAGAACCGAATGACTTGCAAACCAAGTGATCCTATCTACAAGTAAAAGAAATGGAATTCCTGTATAAAATGTTCAAGCTGGGATATTTTATGATCATACTAAAAAGGAAGAAACAGTGACAGCACAAGGAAAATAATACGTGGTTGCAAAACAAAATTCAAGACTGTAATTCAGCTGAGGTCTGCTGATCCCACAAAGCACAAAAGCACAACTCAAACAACTCCTGAATGACAATGAATGACTGAATTCCAGCTTCAGTATTTCAGCTAAAATCAGGATGCAACATAAAACAGCATAACAAGACTCTTAAATCTGTTTCTTACAGTCTGCAGGTAAAAAATGTCAAAAAGCCAAAATGGCAGCAGCTACCATTTGTGAATTTTAAAAAGATAATTAAATGAAAGAAAGGCTCCTGTACACAGACAGGAGATTTAAAAGGTTAATGAAGGTATAATAAAGATGGAGATCTGACTATGAATGCAATAGTGACTTGAAAAAACAAATGTTAATGATGGGCAGAAAAGAAAGCTGATTAAAATAATTTCTGTTGAACTCTCGCCTTCCCACTTCCATTCCACTTTTTCTGGTCATTTATTATACATATGTACATACATAAAATATAAATACATATAAAATTGGTGTCTAAATACAGAGAAACATATCTAAAGATATTTTTTCACCTCAAAAGATTGCTTAGCTGAAAAGCCAGTTGGAATGTCGATCTTTTCCTAAGAGAGAATAATGTGGGATCTCAAACCATAACCACCTCCCATGACCCATTCTGAATCAGTAAGGCCTCTAAGAGAGCCCTAAGAGTTTATAAACAAATTAACAAATAGTTTTTATTTCAGCTCTTCTACTTCACCTTGCCAAGCATCCATAACAAGCTGAAAGTTTATATAGCTTTCAGTAGCTATTCTATCTTTTCTCGGTATTTTGAAACTATCTAAATGTACGGATGGCAGAAACAACTTCCACATTATTATGATGTTTTACTTTTCCAGCCAGGTAACTTGGGTGACAAGACTGGAGGTAAACATAAGCTTCCTCTCACTGACTTTCAGTTTGCTTAAGGTGGATGGAGCAAAGTTATTTGTTTCTCCATAGGAAGATTTACAAAAGGTATGACACAGTGTTTGGGTTAACACGATAGGTATTAGGAATAGTATCTTTGGGCGAACACCATCCTAGGCAATACTTTTCATTCTTCAGAGCTCTTGAATAAATAAATGCAACATATTTCAACAGTGTGAGGTTATCCTTGAATTTCTCAGTTTCCATAAAAGTATTTCTATGATAAAGCACACCCTGTCTCCTATTCATGGAATATCTCAAAAGATCAAAAAAATCTCTAAACTTTTCTCTAAATCTCTCAAAACTTACATTGGAGTTAATGCCTATAGGAAACTACTTAAAACGATTTAAACTTCAATCTGGATTAATTACAAATGTGTAAAATGGGGACAAAAATGCATATATATTTGGATGTATAAAACTTGTTTTTGGTATTACTGTTCTCCCTCAGGCTGTATCTTACAAAGTAAGGTTTGAAGGAATGAAAGCTCTTATGAATCTAAGTACCACAGTGTCTTCATGTAAACCCTAATGTAACAAGTATTTATCCTGCATACTGTATACAGCTGTAATACTGTTCTTAACCGATTTAAATAATAGTTGCTTCAATCTACCTCCTTCTTTCAGCAGAAAATAACATCAGTGATATTCCTGGAAAAAGAAAGCGAAGAAAGGGGATTTATAAAATATTTTTACTGACAGAATAGCCAAAGCACAGGGTTTATCTGAAAGATCCTCCAGCTCCAAATTCAAGTGGCACTATCTCAGGGGACCTGAAAGTCCTAAAATGTGTGTTAATTTTATAAAGCATTTCATCAGCATAAGGAGACGTAATTCAGCAAAACCTGCCTGGAATTAATGCATTGGGCCCAGAAGCTGAAATGCGTGTGCTCACAGAAAGGTGAATTTAAGTCTTTTTTGCATATCCACCTTCTTTCTAAGACGATTTGTTTACTGAGATGGACTCCAAAATAGGTTAGAAAGGGCTCAAGGTGTTAACATTTATGTCTTCTTGCCAAAGCATCCAACTGACTAAAACCACCACTAGCAATGGCTCCTCTTCCTAACCACGTGCTCCACCAGAGAATAGGAAAGCAGCAGTGGAGAAAATGTATGAGTGGTCCTAATCCTCTGAATGTTTTCTGTGTAGGAGGAATTTGGGATGGTGGTAGGGTAGCATATATTGCAGGAGGAGTGCAGAGCATCCTCAATAAATTTCAGCTTTGGCAAGCATATTCTCACTGATTTCATAATCGCTGACAGTTATCAGTTGGCTGGGAGCAAGCTACAAGACGATTGCAGTTGAGAGTAAGTGAAGTAGAGAAACTGCTTAAAAAGGGCAAAGGAAAAGAAAGGAGTGCTCTGGCATCAAACATGAAATGAATCAATAAAACAGCAGGATCCCAATACTGGCGGTGGAAATAGCAGTGAAATAACCTGTAATACATCACTCTGCAATGTCTGGATGTGGGAGAAAAGGGGCAGTCCACAAGGCAGCATCCAAGTCAATCAAGCAACATACAGAGTGCATATGTGACCTATACACAGACACACAGAGCGAGCTTGCTATGACATGCAGACAGACATCCTGGCCTGAAATTTAGCTGACTCAGCAGGCCACGAGAAAATACTGAACACAACATGAGAAATTATTGCAGATAGCAAAGAACCATGTGAGAAGGTGACAAAAGGGACATAGAGCGGTGGTGAAGGAGAGTCCTCTGAGAAAGACCAAACTGTACAGATACTTGAAGGGTAGAATTGTGGACATTTCGTGGAGGGAAGACCCTTGCAAGGCCATATCAAGTAATGCCATAAAAGGCCAAGATCACCTAGGTAATGGTATCAGCAATACCAAGTTTGGTATGGATGTAGGACAGGACCACCGAGGCCAGCAACTGGGGAGACAGGAATCTTAGTCTTGCCCCTGGATAGACCACATGTGTGGGGCCAGCTCCTGATCCGTTTGTGCACGCTTGTGTGTGTGTGTCACTGTGTGACCACCAGCAAGCTCTTACCCTCACCAGCTGGCCAGCAGAGTGCTGTGGGTGTCCATGGTGGTGCCAATTCGGGCATGGCTTGCTTTGTTGATTGTGGCTGATTGTGCCTCACAGCGTGTGTTGTGTGCATACACGTGCACCATTGTGTCTGTGTGTCTGTGTGTGTGTGTGTGTATGTACATACACCTCTGGAATACATGCTGTCCTTGCTACAGGCTGGACCTGCAAATGGGAACGGTAGCAAACAGACTGGAGGAGAAATCACCCGGGCTGGAAAGTCCACTGGATTAGGGTTGTCATAACAGAGCTTATCTCTGGAAGTCCTCTGCTCCAACTTAATAACTGTGGGCTTTAACCTTGGAGATGGAGAACCTGTGTTGATACAATAAAACTAAAAATCAAGCTGCAAGTTTAAAGGAGTTGCAGAAGTGAAATATATGTGCTCTGTCTAGCTAAGAAAATAAACTCCTTCCTTTCTCTCTCTCATCTGCCCCATCTACCATATATGCATGCTTATGTATGTTTATGGGTGTGTGTATAAAGAGGTAGATAAATAATATAGAGACAGATAGATGTAAAAGAATCAATACATTTTTGTTCAAACATTTTTGTTCAGCTTGAACTTCTTGCTTGAACATTACAGAGGGGCAGGATATATTTCTTTGGGAGAGGGCAAAAGCATCGTGCTACAGGTGTCACTGAACGTACCACACTTATGCGTAAAGTTTTTTTCACCACACAGATAAAAGATAAATTTTTATTTATTTGAGGTTCATTTGGTGGTGATTTGGGGTGGGGATTGTTTGTTTGGTTGCTTTTGCTTTGTGGGTGGGGTTTTTTTGATGAATCATTGCTTACTATTGTAGGCAGGAAGGACATGAACAAGCTGAATAGATTCACAGCCATGCCTCTTCCTAGTTTTTGACAATGTTTTCAAATATGTCACTCAAGAGTAATTTAATGGTGATAATGTATGTCTAATGAGTCCTAGTACTTTGTGATGAACACCAGCTTTCATCTCAAAGATGGTTTATCAATAGTAGAACCTTGTCAGGGGAACATCCAGGGAAATTTACTGATATCAGAACACCAAAATAATTAGGCCATTACTACTTACCTCCTGCATCTGTGCTTTTATTTCTGGTTTTGCCCACGTGATTACACAGAAATAGCACTGTAATGCCCAATAACACCATTCAGTAAGGAATTATATTTGTACAATTCATAGCATGTAGTTTTACATGAGAATCAAGTAAGTAAATGCCCTTAGACAAACACCCTGAGCGTCGTCCTGGCTATTATAAAAGAAATCAGAGGACTCAATGTATTGAAATAACTTCCTTCAGAGCATATATATCTCAGCACACAGTGGCTACTCGGCGGGCAAAGCTGTCACGGCTGGATGCCCAATTAAAGATCTCTGAGGCTGGCCTCTGAAAACTTATTTTTAACTCTGTTTCAAATGCCTGTGGGATGTTTGCTTTGCTTCCTTTGCTATCTATATATTACAACCTTTTCATGGAAATTTATATTACATTATACAAACAATTAAAGGAGATAAGGATAAGTAAAAGGCACACTTGTAGATGCATTGAAGGAATCTTGATTTATTTTTTTTTTCATTTTCATGGTATTAATTTCAGATGTGCCTCATTTAAAAGAGCAAAAAAATATAAACATTCCACCTGAATTTAAAACTGAAATGTCTTTATGGTAATTACAGTGGAATAAAGTAGAGGCTGTGGACTCCAATATTAAATGTACATACTTCAAACCTAGATTTTCCATTTTGCAGATGCTTACAGATGAAAGTCCATCTGAGCATGGAACAGCATTTGTGGGGGTGGTAGTAACCATATCTGTCAGTCACTGCTGTACAGCTGCTATAGTCAACATTAAATCCTAGCGCTGGATGCTTCATGGTGCACTAAGCAATAAAGCACAAAAGAAGTCAAGAAAAAAAAAAAAAGTTTGCTTGTTATCCCTATTGGCCAGAATCTCAGCTGGCATAAATCAGTACATCTTCACTAACCTCAGCATAGCTATGCTGAGTTATATTACCCGTTTCTTTAGAGATGTCATTCACGATGTCTTTCTACTCAGGAATACATGATCAGGTATACTTGTATTTCCTAAAGCTGCATGAACTATAAAAATACACATACAAACACGTATCAGAAGTATCCTATCTTCAGAATACAATTACTAAAGCTAAAGGAAGTGTAGAGACAGACAAGATGATAGTATTCAGACTATATAATTTGAAACCAGAATTCTGACTGTGAAATTGGTTTGATCTGTAGACAAATGTCAGCTCTGTGCCCTATTAAAGTTGCAATTGTTTTAAAAGGACATATCAGTGAGCCCTGAAATGTTGAATAAATGTTAATTGGAAGTCAAATAAAATATCATGAGTAAGATAAAATATACAAAGGAAAAAGCTCTTTCAATCTACAACACAGTAACAGCTGGATGCAAGAAAGAAAAACATTGCCAAATAGTCAGATTCCATCTTAACACAAGACAAGACAGATACTGAAAGATAGTTTATTTTTAATGAGCATAATCCTGATCTTTTTTTTTTTAAGTAGCTACCATGAGAACATATTACTTTTCAAGATTTAATTGCATGATTACATTGATTGTTGAGCTACTTATTAGCTATCTTACATATGCTTAGCAGTATAAAAATGCATGGGATTTATGATTGCTATACCATAGTATACCCATGTAAAGCATTAAGAATTTGTATAATCTAATTAAAATAAGGAAATAACAATTTGTAATGATCTACCTTTTTATTATTCTTCCAAAACTAAGCATTATGAATGTTTTTTTTTTGTACTTCAATCATTTTCCTTTGGTACATTTGTACAGTTTGACAGCAGCAATTTAAAAATGAAGACAGAAGAGGGATTTGATTTTTATTTTTAATTATGGAAATGCAGTCTTCTTCACATCTACTTTCAAAATGATGACTAGAGGCTATTTGCTTAAGTGAATGGTGAACAGTAGGAGCAGTGAATAACCACACTTACTGCAGGTACTGTGTAACTTATGAAGCTATACTAGAAGTCTGCCAGATATAATACTAAAGGGAAAAACCATCAGAAGATTGTATTGTATATCCTACTCATGAGTAAAAATAGCATTTTGTTGAAATGCAGTAATCACATCTTGTTGTGGGACAGCAGTCGTGAATTTTATGGGTATACTCTTTTCTAAATCCTGCTAAGAATTTTGTATCTTGGCAAATTATTTTAAAATATTTTAACCCCAATAATGAAATAAAACCTGATTATTTACATGCACGTAATATTATCAATGTCACCAGTCTAATGCAATCCTTAAAAAACTCAAATGCAGTAATTATCATAATATTGCTGGATATAAAAAAAAAAAATCTAAGGTCAAATGATACCTAGTTCAAAACAAATTCTAGCAGAATATGCCAACAAATGAAATAAACGGACATTGCCTATTCTGTGAGAAAACAAGACATAAGAGCTTGGTTCCATATGAGTCAGTGAGAAATATCCCATTGGCACAGGCTGAGCAACTATTTGATTTAAGGCTTTTGTCTTTTTTTGTTAAAAAGGGTATTCACATTTCCAGTTCTGCTAATCTGACACTTTGATTGTATGTTACTGAATTTTCCCCCTCTCACGCTCTTGGAGAAGAACAGATCTGATAAACCACTTCTGAATTTGTTAACAACAACAAAAAGGCCCTCTTACTATTCATTTATCTTCAATATACAAGTGCATCTGGAGACTCATCCATGGGAAAGAATATAATATCTATTAAATTGTAATCCTTGGCTCACTACATCTGCAGAACTAATTCCCATACTCTCCGGAGAGGCTTCGGTTTTAGTCTTGAAATGTAACCAACCAGCTACAACGGAGTCAGTCAATCAATGTCATGAAGGCAGCTTCAGCAACCTTAACTAAGCACTCCATTTATTTTTCACTGGTAGACAAAAAAGAAGAACAAAAATATGAATTCTACCTTTTCGTATTCTCTCCATTCTTCCCACTTTGTTAGGCCTTACTTGAGTGATGAAAAGTTTTGCTGACCTAATATTTTACTATAGCAAAAGTTTTGTGGTCTGATTTGTTTAAGTATTGATAACAACAATAAGCCTACACATACTGCATGGAGTATGTGCATGTGAAAAA
>RSEF01000001.1:20408746-20440350 GCA_003993805.1 Himantopus leucocephalus | reverse complement strand
GCCTACACATACTGCATGGAGTATGTGCATGTGAAAAAAAAAAAAAACCCAAACAAAAAAAACCAAAGGAAAAAAAAACCCAACCAAAAAACAACCCACAAACAAAAAAACCAACCCTGTGATAGTGACTGCTTGACCTTAAAAAGTAAAGGCTTATAAGGAGTTACAAAAAAGTTTTCTTCTCTTTAGACAGTAATAGTAGGATCCCCTGACAGATTTCTGTGTATTTCTTGAGGGGTGCAATTCACTAGCTGAGTAATCCTCTCTTAGAACTGGGTAGCGGAGGGAAGAAGAAGATGAAGAAAGGAAATCAGCTATAAGCTTTAGGCTGTTAACTTCAGATTCTCCCACTGGGGGGGCCAATCTCCCTTCCCACACACAGGAGACAAGACCCCCTCCAGAGTATGAAGCTGGTCTTCTGAACTAGGCTCTGAGGAAGACTATCACCTACACAGGAGCTTTGCACATGAACTCTCAGGAGGCCTCACACTTCTTGTAGTGGAGGATAACATCCATTAGGCCAATGCATGAAGAAGAGAGTAATTTAGGAGTGGAGTTTCACGTGAACATAGAAGTATGAGAAAGATCTTGTTAATGTAGTTAATTAGTACAGATTGTAGTTTTACATGCAAATGAAGTGCCATGCAAGTAGTTTTCACACTATGCCCAAGGTTAACATTTTTATTGTATTTCAATTTATACGTTGTACTTTTGAATACAGGACAGCAGAGATNTTGTATTTCAATTTATACGTTGTACTTTTGAATACAGGACAGCAGAGATAATTTGAGATTACATATATTGAAATGTAGATTCCAGGTTAGAGGCCTCGTTTTTCATTAGTTCCCCAGGTTATTCTGTTTTTTTCATTTTAAGAAACTAAAACAAAACACCTCTCCGCNTAATTTGAGATTACATATATTGAAATGTAGATTCCAGGTTAGAGATCATAAAGGCCTCGTTTTTCATTAGTTCCCCAGGTTATTCTGTTTTTTCATTTTAAGAAACTAATACAAAACACCTCTCCGTATGGTCAGAAGAACAATGTCTTCTAACTTATTATGTAATAATAATATCCAGAAGCTAGTGTTTTAAATGATACATTTGGTTGAATAATAAACAGACTACTGCTGTAATGAGACACAGTGTAGTGAGGAGAAAAGTTTAATAGAACGTTTTCAAATTCAGAGTGGAAGCTCTTCTAGAGAGTGAGGAACAAACTTTACTATGTAACACAGGATTTTACATTGTCCTTCAACTGTTACCACCCCTATATGTGATCAGCATAACACACAGAACCAGTTTTTCTTAGTGCTACAGGTTTTTAAAAGTCATTATAAAATTATTTCTCACTAAATATTTCAATAAACTGCAATAATTAAGAAAAATGTCACGTCTGCATATGCTTATTTATGGCATACTATACCAACTTCTTTTCTATCATCATGTCAACTTCTTCTATCACTATTCTTAATCCAAACTAATCCTTATTTGGTGGGACGATCCTGCCATGTTTTAGTTTTCAACTGTCCCATCCTGCTATGCTTCATGGAGTGCATCAGCACTTTAGATCAATCTCCTAGTGTACAGTCATGTATTAATCATCCCATTTCTGTGCCTTCCCTCTTGTTTGACT
Organism: Himantopus leucocephalus; assembly: GCA_003993805.1. Classification (NCBI taxonomy): domain Eukaryota; kingdom Metazoa; phylum Chordata; class Aves; order Charadriiformes; family Recurvirostridae; genus Himantopus; species Himantopus leucocephalus. The sequence goes on along the minus strand of RSEF01000001.1, from coordinate 20,438,714 downwards.
CGTTGTCCATACTGCTGCACATTTATGGGGACAGATAAATCAGAATCTTTAGGGGTTGATGGACTGTCAAGGTTCAGTCACCTCTTACTATTATTTATCCCTTCTTATACATTGATATGGCAGTTATGGAACAGCACCGTTTTCTTCATTTCCCAGAAGGGCAATGCGACAAAGGGGATGGAATATATCCTGTGCAACTTCAGACATTCATCTCATCTAAAAGTGGCTGTCTAAAACAGTTCAGATGAACCAACAGAGGGAGTTCAGGATGATTAGCTGAGATGCGGTCATGGGAGATGAATCCAAGTCCACCTGTCCAAGGTCATCCAAGAAGTCTGAAAAGACATTTAAACTCAAACCTCAGGTTTATATTTTGTATGCTGGAACACCCGAGAAGTACAGTGATGGAATAAATTTGTCAGACTTAGGAGAAAGGGTTAATGGTGTAGCAGTGTTCTTATGAACTGAAAAAAGCTTTTAGTTTATGGATGTCACAATCCAGGAGACAAAATCCCACTGTCTTCAGAATCTCATTTGATATAAATTACTTTCATCCTCTTCAAAATTTTAGAAGCTACATTTATGGTTTTTGTTATTAATTCAGATTCTTTAAAATAACCAGCTCCTTCAGAAGGAAGTGCATTTAAAAAATAAGTTTGCAGTTTTTAAAATCAAATACACAGATTTGAGATCTCCCTGCATCTAGGCCCATTTATTATTTTAAACATAAACAAACTGAAGAGTCAAATGATGAATATGTGAATATTTGTATTGTGTTGCATAAGAAGAAGGGATCTAAATGCTATTGAAGTAGTTGAGCTATTGAAGGCTGAGATCTGACTTGTACAGCAATAAAGAATGTCTCTGTTACACTGAACACATTCTGTTGACTCAGGTAACGATATTTTATGCAAAAAAGTGTATTAGTGGATCCATATTAAAACCTGATAGTGGTTTTACTGATATTTTTTATGTCTTTGTGACATTCCATGACCTAATCCTTTGAAAATGAGTTGAACAGTGCACATGAAAGCACCAAACAATGGATGAAGAAAAGATATGGCTAGAAGTGAATAAAAGATTGGTTCTCCTTTCATTCACTTTTATGTCCTGCTTTCACACTATTTTTTATAGTACACACTGTCATTCTCAGTTGAAAATGTGACTCCTATTAGCATAAGGTTGAATTATTAGCCAACACAGAATGATTTTAAATTCCAGTTCTTACTAGGCAAAGACAATGACAACATCAAAAACTAATTGCTTTTTTAAAGAAATTCCTTTTTTCAAATTAGCCACTTTCTCAGTCCATACTGGTCATGTTCTGCCCCAACAGGGTAGTGTAACAGAGTGACTGACTGAAAATGAAAAATCTCTTATGTTGTTCACATCCACTTTTACGGACTAAAATGATTTACACATATTTTTGAATGGTATATTGTTTACTTTCTTTCATCTTATGGAGGGTTCTAACGTCCATTTACCTGTGTTTGCTATAGAAGACAAAGGGCTGCATTTTACTTGTGAACATTAGGATCATTTCACCACAAACAAATTCCAAGCACCTCTGTCCTGCACAGCTGCTTTCTGTGCAGCTTTCATTGCAGTGGTGCAACTTTACCAGCTGGGATCGTTATATTTTGCAAATGAGGATTTACACATGTGCAGTGAAAGCTGAGCATAGACAACTGCGACAAACCCAATCTCGACGTGCACAAGGCATAAATTGGCCAGGACCCCTACAAAGATCAAGGGTCTTGCATCAGTCATTTAGTTATTTAAATAGTGTTTTTCCTTTAACAATAAATAGCTGTTATGACAATCCTAATAGGGGCTGACTGATACGGAATTAGACTAGTTGCAGCTGTTCTAGCATCAGGTTCTCCAGAATTTCTTAATGGCCATTGCATAACTAACTCATCCTCTCAACAGAACTTGGTACATGCTGGGGGAGCAAAGATATGACATCACTTTTTTCCTGTCACTTCTGAAATGGTTTTTACTTTAAATATTACTAAAAAGACCAGGAAGGCTGCAACTATGCCCTCTAATAGGACTAAAAAGGATGAAAGCTTTTTTAAATCTTATATAGGAACAATTTAGCTCATAGAAAAGCAACTTGAAGAGGCTGCTTCTACCATCTACTTTATTTTCTCATGAAGCCCACCTGTACTACAATCTGAAAATAGATTTCAGTGCCAATTAAATGTGTCTTCTCTAAACTACACTTACCGAAAGAATACTTGCCTACAAAAGGTAATAGAACTAAAAGCCGTAGGTGTATTCATTCTCAGAAAATCTCCAATTTCCACAAAAAGAAAAAATATGCAGTATTTCTGTATACTAAAACACTGGAACTGTTCTGTAATGAATAACATTTTCAGTCCTCATGATTATTTCTAGCAACTCAAAACAGCGTGTTCTGCTTCTATAATGAGTATGTAATTTAGACTGATATGCACACTCACTTCTATACAAGCTGAACTCCATCATAAGCATCCTCTTCATTTCACTTACCTTGATTTACCCTCAGAATCACTTTGAAGACTCCAAAATACAGAAGTGATTAAAAGGGATTAAAAGCCAAAAGGGACCAGGTCAAGAAATATGCATAGAAACACTAAATAGTACCATCAGGAAGTTTTTTAAAACGCTTTTTTTCTAGAATGGACATATCATGGTATCGCATGCCATATTACGAGATGTGATGGATGGTCTATAATTTGCTAGGTGGGCTATAATTTCAGACTTTACTTTTCCTTGTTGTTTTGACAAAAAAAAAAAGTACACCACCACCACCAGCCAAAACCCCCAAACTCCCCAAAACCTAACACTTGAAAATATTAAAAATGTTCACAAGTGTCACTTTTAGTATTACAGGATGATTGGCAATCAACAAGGTCCATAAATCATAGGCTACAATTTCCTTTTTGTAAAATGGATATTTTTTTTCTCTCCCTTTTAGGTTAAAATTCCTAAGCTTCTTTTTCCCCAAAAAAGAAAAAGTAAAACAAGAGAGAAAGAGAGAGAGGAGAGAGAGAAAAAGCATTGTTCAACTCTTGTAATTCAGGCAGGAGCATACCAAATTCCCCGGTGTTCGTCCGTTCCTATTGCAATTGAAGTTACCCCTAGAATTATAGCATATACGCTAACAAACNTTGTTCAACTCTTGTAATTCAGGCAGGAGCATACCAAATTCCCCAGTGTTTGTCCGTTCCTATTGCAATTGAAGTTACCCCTAGAATTACAGCATATACGCTAACAAACACATATTTTTCTAAGTATGTCTTTGTCTGTATTGCTTGTCTTGTCTCTAAGTATGTCTTCTCTCATGTATATTATTGCGGTGCAATGATCACTGTTTGGGAACGTACTATGAAACTGGAAAACATCTGAATTTGTACTATGATGAAATACATCCTCAAATGCAAAGAGGATATTAGGCATTACAACTATTAATTCTTGACTTCATATAATGACTTCCTATGTTGAAGACAAGTAGTAGAAGAATTTGACCTCTGTGACCACAGCTGTGATTTGAACCAGGGTTTTTTTCAGGAAAAAACAGCAGTTTTTTACCTCTGCCATTCTTCAAACGTGTTTTTGGAAGGACCCAAGGATGTGCTCAGTAGATCTAACTACTTTTACTCTGAATTTCTGACTTCCTAATAATGAAAATTTCCAAGGTAAAGAAAAAATACGAGGGTTATGTTTTCAAACACACACAAAAAGGGTTTCATTCTTCCATTAACTATATGTATCATTGACTTCTATTTCAAACTTCTTCCCAGTGTAAAGTAAAATGCAATACATACTTAGAACTATGTGAATGATAGGAGGGAGGGCTTGTTTTTGCTGGTTTTGCCAATCACTACTAATACAATAGTGAGTAGATTAACAGATGCTGCCAATAGTCTCAGGGGACGTGCAAGTACATTAAGATGACTGCAATGCATCACTCCTGCTTACCATGTAATTAAGTTACAGTTTTCTGTATATAATTTCATTAATATGGATTAGTCAAAATATCAATGCACAAATAAATGCAGACTTGCAAAATGTGTATGTCGATAAAATAAACATAGCGTTCTAGTAACAAGGTAGGAGTCTAACTTCCATAAGATGCCTATTCAATACTGCTACTCAATTGTCATTCACATGGGTAACTGAGGTTAGCTGAACTGTGCATTTATGGCAACCTTCTTTTGACAGGTCCTCACTCTTCTAATATGCTGTGGGAAAAGCTTTTTTCAGTCCTCTGAAGGTGGACTCTTCTGTTTACTTGAATCAATTCTCTGGGATAACGTTATATAAAAGCAAAGGTGAAAAGGAGCTCTATGCAGGACGAATTAACTGAGGTAAGGTAACTCATAAATGAGCCAGCAGCCCATCACAACAGACCACAGAGTCAGCAAAGAACCTGTCACATTTATAATCAAGAGGAAAATGAGATTTGAAGGAAACATAAAAGAAATCATAGATGTCCACCTGTTGAGAAACATTGTGTCCAAAATTAATGTGGTTTTAATACAGTATTAATATGGGTTTCATACAGTACTTTGCTGTGTATCTTTCTGATACACAACTACTGTAATCTTTAGAAACTTACTGTTCTTCCTTAAAGGAACATCTTACAAATGGGAACTAAACAGTAACTAAGAACCAAAGCATCTAGCCGCAGTCCTTTAAGGGGGCGGGCAATGTCTTATGTTGAAAAATAAATTCGGGACTCTAGGTTTATTTTCTCCCTTCCTCCTTTTCTCTCTCCATCTTTCTCTTTTCTTTCATTCCTCCATCCTCCTTTCCTTTTCCTTTGAAAATTAATTACACTTATAAGCATGTACAGTTCTATTTGTCACTTGTCCGTAGACAGCTTCATAGAATATTATTCAGAAAATAAAAATTGCATACAAAATGTTTCCATTCTCATCATACTGTCAAAGCCTTTGAGAGGGCAGAATTCTCATAAACTAATCAAGAAAAGGTAAGAGATTTTGATTTACTGACCTTTAGTTTATTATTTCAGTTAATGTCACGACAATAAATAAAAAAGCAAAACCATAAAAGCTGTACAACAGAACATGGTTTTAGATCCCTCAAAGAGTTAGGAAAAAAAAAAAGAAAATACATGGGCTCCTAGTTAAGTATTTTTATCTTGAAATATTAATATCTATATCTTTTTCAGCCTGAGTTTATACAGAGGAATGACAAATAACATCTCCTGGCTCAGTTGTGTTTGCAGATTAGTACTTTTTGAGTCAGAGAGAATTAAGCTCTTTCACCTCCCACGGCAAAGGTAAAGGTGATGAGTTTCTATTAATAAAGCAAATAAAATCCTACACCGCAGCAGACTATCACAAATAAATCATGCATTTCCAGCACCACGCATTAAGATGTTGTACATTAAAAATAAGACTGATGCGATGAAAAATGACTCAAACCTAAGTACAAAGACATAGAGATTTACAGCATTGTTCTACAGAGAACAAAATGGCTTTCAATCCTGTACAGCTGTTTAGGAAAAACAAACAGACAAAATGAAAGCAAGTGGACTACCGTTTTCTGAAAAGACAGGAGGGTAATACAGCCTTCGAGCGTAAAATAAATTAATAATTACAATAATTCATTCATCTGAGCTTATTTTCCAGCAAGTTCCCTGTTGGTTTCTTAATGAGGCTAATAATGTATAATCTTTACAACTGAAAGTCTCAGAGGAAAGTTTACACTTCAGGAAAAAAAAGAAAAAGAACGAGACGAAGTGCCTTAAGAGTAACCTAAAGTCTCACTGGGCTAGATCCAAAAAAGCGGTATTGTAAGCCTTAGGAGAAACTTCTACCCAAGTTGTGCAGCCCTGTGCAGCTGTGGCATAACTGCATCAACACACTAGAGCTCCTGATGCCCAGAAGCATCTCCTTGTAGACACCTAAACCGGATTAGGATCAAAGACTACGCAGTACACCTCAGCACTCTGTCTCACATGATACAGCAGATATTTCCAAAGCAAAAAAAACTAGGTATCACACACATACATACACACAAAACCCAAATACAGATGTGTAGTCTTACAAAATNACACACATACATACATGCAAAACCCAAGTACATATGTGTAGTCTTACAATAGCAGGTAAAATGCAATGTTGATAGCTGTTTTCCTTTAAAAGGGGGATAGTGGGAGACGGCACTTTTCACATGGTCTTGTAACCAGCTCGGTATAGATTCAACACCTGTCTTGCCCGCGATGCTTCACACACACCTCACTCGCTCTTCAGGAGCGCCTTATAAAACAGCCTCAGTATAGTCTCCATTCCTGTTGTCGATTATCTGTCATCATGCTGAAAATAATGCAACCTACATCAAACACCAGAAAAAGTGATCCAATATCCTAAACTTTCCAGTGCTATTGCAGTTCTAAACCGTACTGGATTATTGGAAGTGTGAAAATGGAAACTAAGGCCCTGCTGTGAGACTAGATAAACCAACAAAATGATTTTATTTTAAATATCCTGACTATTCCTGGCCTAATTCTGACACCTGTGATAATGACTGTGATTCTGACACTGCCAAGTATCTTGTCTGGAAATGACAATATGTGACATGGAGAGACAACAGGGAGGCACGGAGAGGGAAAAACGTATCTTCATATGCATAATTAATACACATAACCATGAAAGACACTGCATCATAAACACGTCATAAACATGAAAGCAACTAAGCAGGTATTGTTTCCACTAGTATCACTGCAACATATAGTGTACAGACCCGACAGATGAATTAAATATGCTCTAATGGAAGTTATTTTTTCCACTTGTACACAAAAACTACTCTCATACAGTTCAGGTGGCATTACTTGGACTGTGAGAGACTATCCAGTAACTCAGAACCACCACTCCACATCTTAATGAGGTAGCAAAATTGTGAGGCTGCAAAACTAAAGATTAGGAAGTTTTCTTGCTGTTGCAAAAGAGCTACATCCTGGCACCTAACTCTCTTTTTTCCTTCTTTTACCAATAAAAGGAGCTTTGGCTGTTCTGGAAACTCAAATACTTGATTTGATCGCTCCTCAGTTCTTAGATTTTTCAGCCTATCTTTTAGTTCTCTCAACACTGCTAACAAACAATAGTTTGTAGTAAAGCAAAAGACTTTTCTTTGAACCATCAAATGTTGTGTGGATCAGGACTCAGTGTTCTGACTCACGACTGTTGAAAATGTAATAACAATATAAAAAAACCCTCTTTAACAGAGACAGAACAGGCCTAAAGCTGGAAACAGGGTGTAACTATGATAGACCAACAATGTTCTTTTCAGAGTGCCAGCGTGTTGCCAATAATTTATTAACATTTTAATGATATACTTAAATGTCTTCTTTGTCCCTCTTGTTAAAGAGTTTGGCACTTTGCCTTCTTATAAAATCAATTTTTACAAATGTAAAAGAGTAGTACTTACAGAAAGCTATCTGTCCAGTCTGTGAAAAAGGTAAGAGATTTATAATCTGTATGTTTCCCAAAGGGAAGCTGCTGATCTAAAGATGCAGCGACCACAAAGCTATTCCTGACCACGCCTCATGCTAAAAGTTATGAAAGAAACGGTCTCTTCTCCTTCTGCCAGTCTGATCCCTTGGACAACTATGCAAGATTTTATCAGAAAAAGATGTATCTTCCTAATACTGGCAGATGATCAGGGACTGACAGGCAGTGAAAGGTAGCCACCTGCCTGTAGAAGAGCAAAACTGGACATTCAAAAGTACAATCACAGATAATAACATTTTGGATTAGAGAAAAGATATATAAAAACAATGACAAGAACATTGATATTAAAATTAAAATAAAAATACAACCTACCAAGCCTGAAGCGCTTTCTCTTCTTTATGTCCGGAATTTTAATTAAAATTTTAAACAAAAATAAGCATGACATCAGACTTGCAGCTATTACAGCAGGGCAAAGGAGAGCGATGCTTGTTTGATATGGTATTAGTAAGTTAATAATGTGATAAATCTACTTATTACTTAGCATTAATCCCAGAAACTATTGAGAAGCACTTGATAAAATCTGCCCTTAGAGAAATGACTTTCTCCTTGTTTGAGGAACACATCTAATTGGGTTTGAAAATGGCGTCTGATCCGCTAATCTGACGATTTAGAATGAATTGGTCTCCCAGGTTTTATATACTGATAAATCTACAACTGCTGGGCTTTCAGTAGCATTCTCATTTTTAAGTGTTTTTGAGATGAATCAATGCACATTTGGACAGATCACTCTCTCTCCTTCATCTTGATTAATCCATTAAACTTAATGCTTTAGACCTCGTCTGCAGCAGAATCTCCTTGAAAACCTCGGAAGGTAAGTTAATCATGGAAACAAGGTGATGCCACATCACAGTCCTTAATATCCCCATTCTGATAACCTGATTAGTAGATCTAAAACGTTAGGGAATTATTTTTAAGACCCGAGGATCTGAGTTTCCAATTTAAACTTTGCATTACTGACTGCAAGAAGTAGATTACTTTTGTCAGCTGTGTGAGAATATAAAAGGACTTCAACTAAATGAGTAGTAGACTTCAGTGCAGTGTACAAGCAGTGAAGAACATTTTTATTCAAGTAACATTTGTATATAAATATACATCAGTGACATACGAGTATAAAAATTGAGAGTAGTATCAATGTTGAAGACATTTACTGATATACAATAAAGACATCAAAATAAAGAGCACAAATACAGGACTATCCCATTTTTTTCCCCTGCCTTGCCACATAAGAACCTAATTTTTCTTCTCCTTCTGAATGTGTTCAACTAAAAAGTTTCCAGTATTGCACAGTAGTAACAGTTATTGAATATATGACAAAATGACTGATAAAGCAATAATAAAATGTGATTAATAATTTAAATAATGTATTTATAACACAGGACCATCTTGCAAAATATAAAACACAGATATCAAAGAAGCCCAAAGGAGCCACTTTCTGCATCAAGTAGCGTTTTAAAATTTAAGACACTTCAAAGCACATTTTTAGTGTCCAGAAAATATTCTGTAGAAAAAAAGACACTATATTTTTATAAAGACCTTAGGGAATACGCTGCCCATCCTTATGAAACCAATGATGCATTCAAGTAGATGTTGCCTTATGTAAAATTTTTATTTCTTCAGATACTGTCTTTAGGTGAAATCAGTGTTTTGGATAAAGCATAAGCATATATAAACGCATGTAACTTCCTAACAAGTTATAATTGGGACAAGAAAATACAGGAATTTCAAATTCTAACTCAGCAGTTGTTTTAAGAAACTTTATTCCTTCCCAGTAGCTAGAACAGATGAAAGATATATCACACTCAAAGGAATTTCAGAAGTCTCAATTATAAATATACCCAGTTTTCGTAACATTGCTTTGTTTTTCTATTAATAATAGAACTCTCTCCATACGCACACAGGAATGGTGGACTGTTGCATCAGTAATAGATGAATGGATGAATTCCACTATTTTGAGAAGTTTTGGTGCATGAAGGAATGAAAACCATCATATGCCACAAAAAATTTGAGCGTTAAATTCTAGTTATTAAAAATCCAAAATGTTAAGCAATGTCAGTTGGAACAGGATTTCATTCCTCAATTTAAATAAGTTCAGAGCCATTCTTGTTCCTTTAAAAAAAAATCCCACAAATCTACATAAATTCTCATTTACTTCACTAGAACCAGATTGGTTTTTTAGTCATCTGAATAGGGGCTGGCCTCTAAGGCACTCTGTTTACAGCGTTTTAAAGCACAATGGCACAGAGGTTGTTGAGGTGTTTCAGTGGAAAGAGGCACACTGTGATCAGCACCTGAGTCACAATTGCAATAAACAATTATGAGAAGCGCTGAGAGACCTGGTAAAGAGAAAAGACAAACTGTTAAGAAAACCCTTCCTCTGAACAGAAATCAGCAGGAGGAAAGAATCCTCAAGGACCTGCAGTATCTTGTCTGTGCAAATTGTTGCAATTTACCATTTTGTAATGCTTCTTTTGGAGTTCACCACCTTTGCCATTAAGGAAATTCACGTCAGAAAATCCCTGACGCAGGGTAACCCTCAGTGAAGTTAGGCTGACATACCGAAAAGTAGCACAACCTCCGATCTTAGATTCCTCTAGAAACTGAGGAATACCTAAATGAATGATTTGTGAAAAGTTTAGCGTGACTTGTCTAGAATGACTTAGAAATTTGTGGCACTGACAAGAATAAAATTCAGTTTTCCATTTATGAAACAAACCTTTCTGCAGGTCTTCTGCTTCTTTAATTCACCGATGGAGGTTTAACATCACAGCAAAGGAGCTCCGACAACACTGCCTGCTCTGACCACATGATAGTGTCTGCTCATATAAGTATAGCCTTGCCTAGCCAAATGTACAGACAGCCCTGCCTCAATTTTCCAGCGCAACTTTACGACCTGAATAATATTCTTCTAACACCTTTTTTTTTCGGTCTGGCTTCCTAAAGACACGATACTGTAGATAACGCTGACTGCGCATCCCTGCTGTTAACATTTGAACCCAAAAGTTATTTGGCTGATTTCAAACAAGACTGGCAAAGACCAACAAATATTTCTGTAAATGCTGGGAAAAGAGACGTCTGGGTGGTTGAAAGAAATGCTGTGTGCTCTTATAGAAGGAAAGGTGGCAGCCTGAGCCCACCATGAGACATGATTTGATTGGAAACCATGCTCCACAGGACCATGGCTTGCTTGGTAATTTTACTTTTTTTGGGGGGAGCAGGAAAGCTAGCAATTAGAAAAATGAGACATCCCACTATATGACATCAAACCAACATGAACACAGAAGAATGATAAGCAGATTTTCCATCTTCATCACAAAGATCACTGCCTTTTGAATTAACTAACAGCACCAGGAATATGCATTGTCTACATCAACATTGAAATAAAGTCAGCTCAGGGAACATTTCTTAGTCCTGAAGTCAAATGACACCAACTTAGATCTTCTCTGAGCCCCATACAGTAAACAGGGGGTTCTAAGGCAAAGTTATTATTTGCTTCTGTTCTTTTGTTTTGTTTTGTTTTGTTTCATTTTCTAGTTTGAAGTGTCTGAAATAACAGGAGGAAGGACCGCAGTCACTCACAGTGGTACTTTTTTTTTAGCATGCAACTGCTTGTGTGCCATGCGCCGGGATAAGACATGACAGCACATGGGAGTATTTGATGGTGAAAAGCACGCTGAGATCATGATGGAAAACTGTGAAGGGAGTCAAACTTGATTTTATCTTGTTCATACTGCTCCTTTGGGAATGGCCCCTGGCATTTAGTCCCTCAGGTACTGTCTCAAACAGCACTAGCTGGCCCAAACCACCCATGTGTCAGGGACCAAGCAGGATGGATTAGTGCAGGCCAGGGCTCAAGCTGGTGCTCTGGCCCTGTTTTACTTACTGTAAAGATCCCTGCCATAGAGCCAGCAGGACACAGAGAGATGGACAGAAGAGCTGGATGTAGATGAGAAATTGTCCAATGGGTTTCACTGATGTCCACTAACAGAGAAAGAATAGTAAAGTTTGGAAATCATAAATCTATTTATATGGGCATATCCTTCTACCCATATTCTCCAAGTTAAGCCCATATGCCTAATTCTCTTCAATTTGACATTATACCAAACTGTTTTATTATTTTCTAGCTCTTCACTGTTGCCCCTTTCTGCTCACTTAGTTCCCATCTTCTCTCCCCTGGCTTCTCCCAATTTCCTCCCTTTCCTACCCATTCCTAGTATCATGCTTAACAAAGCAGAACATATTATTTCCCTAGTCTCTTTCTTGGAAACAGATGAACCATATTTAGCCTCAGGCAAGCAGCTGGAATGAAGAATTTCAGTCCAAAAGGATAAAGTTTAGTAGAGTTATAAACAATCAAAACCAAAGATCCACCTTCAAAAACAAAGATCCACCTTTGTGTTAGACAAATAATATGCTAAAAGATGTAAGTATAATACAGATAGCCTAATGTAGACTCAAAATGAATAAATAAAAAACCAAAACCCAAATACACCTGATATCTTTTTAGCAGTACAGTCTGGATGGAAAATTTCATACTTTCGAGACTAAAATTAGCTTAGAAAAACAGTTGCAAACACAGCAACGAGGAGTATATTCTGACCACTTACCAAAAAAAAAGAAGAAAAAAAAAGGCAGAATGAGATAGCCTAATCAAAAGGAAAAAAACATTTCCTGCTTCACAGGTCACCTAACACTCTGAACCCTGCCCTGCAATTCTTCTGATGCCAAGCGACCTCTGGACACTGGAGAATAAATAATACTCATTTCCTCGCCAGCATGTTGCTGGATGTACCACTAAATAGGAGAGAGACATGGCAGCATCAATATAAGAATTAAGACAGCTTACTTTAAAAAAAAAAATGAAAAAAAAAAAGAAAACAATCTTGTCAGAAGCACAAATCAATGATTCCTTCCTTTTTGGCACACTCAAGTTATACAAACCAGTGAAAATGGCGGTATATTTTTTCTGAAGATAAGAGACCACTCTTCCTAAAACACTGTGAAATCGGCTGGTACAATCCCATGCTAAGTTCAATCTCAAACAGCAGCAAAACAAAGATCTGGGGGAAGATTTTTATAATGACTGGAAAATCTTAGAAAAGAATATGAGGTTTTATATCTATGCAACGCAAGACAACAATTTAAGCTCACATCAAAGAATGCAAGAAGATTATTACAGAAGTAAGGAATTTACAGTCATCACTGACTTGCACAAAGTAATGATCTGAGTTTCAATGCACCAAGTTTTGGGTTTAATCCTAAATTATCACCTTTGTGTCACTAGCTAAGGTAAAAACTAAAGTGGTGAGCAGCAGCCTGATTACATATGATAAATACTAAGTTGCTGTACATGAAAATAAAAGTCATAAACAAAAATGTCAAAATTAAATAGTTCATATATAAAGTTATCAAATTGATGGAGCATCTGAAAGCTAAAGCCCTCCAGTGAATGTGATAAATCTGTGTAAGTTAGTGTGAATGCTAAATTCAGTATCTTAAGAGTCAACCAAAAGAACTTCACAGCTGCATCAGTCCACACAAATGGGTAACAGAAGTGAGAAGAATGAAGGGATATGTTATTCATTGGATGTTATGAGACAGTGGTTATACTTATATCGCTAAAATTATTCTTTAACTCTGCTATATCTTTAAAAAAGTATCTCTTACTTTTCACAGCATGCCAATGAGATGTAGGACAGAAATGGTCTACATGCTCTGTTTTCATTATCTGGCAATCTGCATTTTCATGAATACACCAAGACTACCTCATAAACCAGATGGCATTACACAATGAAATTGTTTCAAGTTGACTAAAAGATAGGAAAGAATATCTGTAATATTAGAGAAATTCTGTAATAGTGCATAAATGGTAACAGTTGGACAACTGCAAATATTTTTTCTCGAAATAATGCCAACTTTGTAATTGTGGCAGGATATGAAAATACATATAAGAAGCTCAGGGATGAGTAGAGGCATTTATGCAGAGAAAAAATAGTACAACATCTAAGTTGTACTTTTACACTTCTGAGTATCAGAATTAATTAAAAAAAAACCCCAACACCAACAAAATCCCCTTGAAAAACTATAATGCAATAAAAACTTTCAAAATATAAACCCAATATGTTTTCTGAAACCTAAGTTTGAAAATAAAGTAATGCCAGTTGTTACGAGAGGTACGAGCTACCTCATTCACCTCCCTATGGCATTATATCCAATAAATCATTATTATATTTTAATAGCTTGATTTTGAATTTTTTTCCAGCTTTTCAAAGCATGGGAAAAAATCAAACATAAGACTCCAAGCATCCATTAGTTAGTGTGAATAAATCTGTAATGCTATATGAGTAATTCTTGGAACTACACACAAACCACTAACAGATAAGAAAGCAAAAAAAAAGTCAAGGAGAAAAAACAGCCCCTCCATAAAGGAGGAGGATCTGAGAAACTGATTGTCTTTCCTCTGCACATTGCTTCAGGTGAGCATTACGTATATAATTATTATAAGTGGAGCTGCTATTAATTAATTCTTGCATACCATGTTCAAAACAGTTGAATGTCAGAAAATGTTTGTTTTAAATACACACCTATAATGCATTGTCCTGATCCCCAGTTGCTTCACAGATGCTGCTGACAAAGGCACACAGCAAGTTCCATTTCACATGGTACACTGTTGTGAATTTTGCTCTATTTATTCCTTACTATTACATGCATTGTTGTTATTTATTAATTATTGCTATAATCTGTTTTGAGTAAGCTCAAGCAGCAGAAAGGTCATTTAAGGAACCTGAAAAATACTTGAATGGGGCTCCAGAAAAATCTCAGAAATACACTTGAGATTTCAAAAAGATAAATGGGTTCATGCCTTCCTGCTTTTTTGAAAACATGGAGAAACAAGCTATTATACTATTATATTAAAGAAATTAAATGTCAAGAGAAACTGTTTTATTAAAAGACAACCTAATTGGAAAATGTTCTATTTTGTCTGTCGCAGAACAGAGTTCTTCAATCATAAAAACCCCAAATGTTCCTAAAGAGCATTTCTAAGAATCTGTGCATTTTATTCCCATCATAACCTTAAGGTAATATCAAAAAGCCAGTGCTTTATATACTGGTTGACTAAAAATAATAACTAAAACCTTCATACACATTTGCTCACGTGGCAGAGATGGCTGGACATGAAACAATATTTGTGAACTGATATCTTCCTTCTCTGTATCTAGACCACTTTTATATTTCATACTTCCACTTCATAAATTCAAGGCGGGAGGGAGTTAGTAGTTTTGAAAGACAGATTCTAAAAGGGCAGAATACTTTGAATTACTTACTTTAAATATATTTTCTCTACAGGGAATATACTCTTGATAAACCCAAATCAAAACAAGACCCCCAAAAAAGCTCTGAGACCGTTTCTTACCAAATCCCTCACAAAATATATAAACTTTTGTCACAGTCACATTTTTTGTAGCACTAGGCAATTTTCCTTTGACTACAACAGATTTTTAAAATAAAAATGGAGTAGAAATAAAGAGAACAGAGTAAGACAGGTCACACTTGTTGCATCTCAATATCTTTTCAAAAGAACCCTCACATTTAACACAATTTTTTTCCTCTCTGTGTGTGTTTTGAAAGCTTATTTGTTGCAAATATTGGGAGAAAAAAAAAGATTTAAACAGGAAAACTAACTAGCAAAGACATATCATCAGTAATCATGTTTTGTTAGTAAATATTCAATTTGTGCCCTAGGCTTCAAGCCATTTTACAAACATTTCCTGTTAAAACATTTTTATCTGCTGTACAGATTTACATGCCAACATGTGCCAACACATATGGCTATTATCAGCCAATGGTGCACATTTGCTTAATGGTTCCAACATCAGCTTTTGTAGACCTATATAATGCTAACTGTCAACGCTCCCGCTCACTGGAATTTTTGGATTATCTTTTCTTGCTGTTCACAGCTCAGGACCCTTGTTAACATGAGCAATTTAATTTGTTTAAAGATTTTTAAAATTAGAAAGAAAGACTGCTCCCTGTTAGAAGAACTATGAAAATGACTCTCTGCTCATGTGAAATTGTTTCATTTCTGAGAACAGACCATGATGAGCCCTGGTAAAACATCTGATAACTAAGAAAGAGTGCTGTTTCTGATCCTCCTAATTAATGAAGACCCGAAACAAAAATGAAGCGAATGAAAGCTCAGGTGTGCACTAGATCTGTCAAGGGCAAGACAGTCATGTGTGTGAGACAGAGCCAAAATAAGGCTTAAAAATATTAAGCATGGATGATCCTAAAATGTCTTAGGGGATCACCCCTTTGTTGTATGCAATGTCTGTTTCATAGTGCTTTTGGTCAAAAAAAAAAAAGAAAATTGAATAGCAAAAAGGAAAAGGCAGCAAATTTGCACAGACCAGAAACAGCTGAGCTTCCTTAGTGGGGAGGACACTGCAGAGTATCTGACTCTGTTTAACTGAAAATGTGCCCTTTGCTATTACCTGTTGTGGAACTTGCGGTGTCCTCCAATGCACTATAGAAACAGTTAACCGCTAACCTGATATTTCCTTAAAAATAAGTAAAGAGATTATCATGTCTCTTGAAACTAAGATGCCTTAAAAAGGGAAGCCCTAGACTCCATGAAGTATGTTTTTTCTTTATACTAATTCCAGGCTACAACAGCATAGCTGAGCATTGGTGCACTTTAACAGAACGACACATATACTGCAATTCATCTAAGGACTTCTGCCAGGTGTCTTCCTCGTCAGGTAGGAGGAAAAGGTTAAAATTAAATAAATGTCTTGGTTTAGAACTCATGTGTTTTTAGCTAATGAATTTTTAAAGATACATACTTATAATATAATTCTTGTGGATTTTGCAGCGCCTGCATCGCTGTTACCAGGGTAGTGCAAGGCATTATTACCATGTAGATACAAAAATAAAATTACATGACTACAGAATGTCTATCTTGTTCTAGTCAACGGTCAGATCCTTAACTTCTCGTACTGGTCATGCAGTTCAGACAGTTAATTTTCCAGACATTTTTGAAGTTAAGCTTCCTTCAGAGTTCCTCAAATTGGACATACAAAATCACAAGCAACTAATAAAGTAGGTGAGTTACTTCAAGGGCTGTGCTGTGGGTTACAGTATTCCAGCCCAGCTGTGCAGGGCGGTCATACTCAGGATATTTCCACACAACCCTAAGAACAGAGATCCTCAGGATGATCACTTAGATATATTAAACCCACATTGACTTGGCTATATGGCTTCCAGTACCTCAACTCAGTGCTGACAGCTACTGTGGATGTCTCAGAAAGAGTAAGGGTCACACAATTAGATATAGGCTGTGAATTTTCTGGATGAGCGTCATACTCCTTGTTAGTTATGCGTGAAAGAGAGGGCACTTCTGCACTGACTTCTTGCTTTTGCGGGTGTGATAAAAGCGGGTAAAGTTGAAGCCAGTGCAAAACTTTGTGAAGAAACATAAAGAGCAGAGGAAAACACGAAACTATTTTCCCACTACTCTGCACTTGATTGGACACAATCTGCCACGTGTGTTGCTTTAGGATAATTTAAACTCTGAATTTATACACTGTGTATATCTACAGTTCAAGTTGTTATTAATAACTGCATTTCACAAAATGTCCTCTCTCTGGGCACATAGTATGCTGTACCTATCTGATAAGTCCAAAGTTGGTGGGCAGATGTTGCAAGTCATCCACGGTATGG
Source organism: Himantopus leucocephalus (assembly GCA_003993805.1). Classification (NCBI taxonomy): domain Eukaryota; kingdom Metazoa; phylum Chordata; class Aves; order Charadriiformes; family Recurvirostridae; genus Himantopus; species Himantopus leucocephalus. The sequence continues at coordinate 20,421,468 of RSEF01000001.1, read as the reverse complement.
CCCACCTCTCTAGAGCCTGTGTGTGCAACAGCCAGCCATCTGTTTTCTGGACTCTCTGATCTCCCCATTCTTTTAAGGCCAGCCCTATGGAGAATGACGGCAGCAATGGCTTGTCATCCAGCGAACAAATATCACACCAGCTCCTTTACTTTTTATATTGCCCAGGGAATGTGGAATGGATTATTTTAATTATAATTCACCTTGTTAATTGCATTCTGTTTGTTGAGTTAAATCCATTTAACCCAGAAGTTCTCTAAAGAGATCTAATAAATTTGGATTATATGAGTATTTATCAGTTTTCCAATTACAGATAAAAACTGACAAAGAAAAAACAAAAGAAAAAAAACCCTAAAACAAACAAAAACTAAAAAAGCCCTTTTCAAGTGTTAGGATGGTCTGAGCCATTTCATTCTACGCTGTGATTCTGTCATACGTCGCATGCTCAGCAGGTATGCCCTGATCTGTTGAAAACAGCTGGGTCGTAATTGTTTGTTAAAAATTTCACTGAGCACCACAAAGCTCAACATTCAACAGTGTATCCAGAGAGCCCACTGCAGTGTAGTATGGGTGTACTCAAGCTGGCTCAGAGTAAGATCCAGGTATTGGAAACATAACAACCATGAGCTCTGCACAAGCAAATATTGCCCTCTATTTTTCAATTTTGTTAATCTGATGTGAGCAAAAATGTTAAGAGATATTTTTGTTTTTCAATCCTGACATTTCATTGGACTGCGATTTCTTCTCTGTTTCATCCTTCTCTACCACAATCTACTCAAATGTGTGTAGCACCTTCTGTCTGCAAAAGGAAACACCGCTATGGAGATACATGAAGTATGCTTTCTATAGAGATTCCTTCATACTCTGGCCTCTAAATATGATCCACACTTACAATGAGAAAGTAGAAATCAAGAAAAACGCTGCTTGTATTAAACAAACTGTTATAATTACTTTGCATTCAACAAGGTAATGAATAAGGACCTATAAGCAATACAATGATTTCTCTTCTTCTTTTGAACACTCTTCTTCAGTCTCACCGTTATGTTGGACCGCAATCCTGCAGGCAGTGATGGAATTAACCTCAAACTAACCATTTCATTTTTTTTTTCCCCAATGAAAGTCCTTAAAATACTTCTTAGTTATCTCTTTGTTTATGGTAAAGAGTTTATAATGAGAGTTACCTGATAAGAAAAAAAATGGATTATGCTGGAACTGAAGATATGCAAAAATGGAACTTAGTCTTGGCTTTAACAGCCTCTCTTTTGACATTGTCTCTTAAACCAAGACCACAATATCCATGCAATCCATATCTATACAGCAAGCAGCTGTGTCACAGTCCACGGTGATTCTGGGCAGTGACAACCCGCTTTGCATGCTAGACCCAAACACTGCACATGCTCAACTCCTTTTTGTGCTTTGATGGCAATTCTGTATGAATGACTGCAGATGGTGCCTGCTCAGTCATATCCATCCCGTCCACTCCTACCAACTGCCACCATAGTTTTTTAAAAGGAGGTTGTACTGCCCTATGGCCACTTTTCTGGGGTGCACAGGCAGATAAGTAGTCCCCATAGTAGCCAGACTTCTGTCAACCTATGCTACGCAGTCCTGCCACTCGCCCTCGCTGGTGCAAGCTCCCTCTTTCCACCGCAGCTCTGTATCGCAAGAGTGACGAAGGGCGAGTCGACATGAAGCTCCAAGCAAGCTATGCTGCCTCTAATTCTGACATCAGAGGGCTGTGCAAATGTCACAACCAGGTCTGGAAGGGGTGTCATGCATGAGCTGGACCCACTCTGAATGGGGTACCTTGGACATGGTGTGGTTCCTCTTGTGGGGCTGCAAGGGTCGGCAATGTGGATATAGACAGACTGGTATTACAGAGGGATCTAATGGAAGTGAAGACATAGTTATTGACATCAACAGCTACTACAGCTGAAAACTAGGAAAACACTTCTTTACAACTTGATCAATGTTATGATATGTATACATTTCTCAGGAGTTATATTTCTAAGAGTAATGGGATGACATTGTTTCTCAATGTATATAGACTAGCCAACAATTCCTTTCATTAACTAAATTCAGTAAACGAGTAGTGAATTTTTGCCTTAGAAATCAGCTGCAGCATGTCAGCTATACCCTCACACTAGGGGAGAATCAAGAGTTACCTTCTGCCTGGATTTAGACTGTTTTAAAATTAAAAATATATAGACTTTCTCTTATGTAGTAGTTTCTCCGATGTTGGCCAGCACAGAATGGGGCTGAGTCATTGCTCCTCTCAGATGACTCTTCCCTGAGTATAAGTGTGGCCAAGAGGTCTTTTCTAAGAAAGATCTTCTGTGAAGTCTGATGGGGAGAAAGGGAGAAAGAAAGGCAGAAATTCCTGATTACTATGCTCCACACAATCTCTGAGTACAGTCTCAAGATACAAACTAGACCTTGGTACACAAAAGGAACTTTCATTTGCACATTTAATCAACACGTTTCCATAGAGACATATATGTGTAAATCTCTTTTAACCTGGTTTTACATAAAAATTTTGGAAAATCAAAAACCTTGCCAGGTTGTTGTGAGTGGACTCTTGCACTTTCATTGAGCCTTGTTTAAATTGTAATAGGTGTTACATGGGTACCTTGTGCAGATGGAAAAGTGAGACTTTTTTTTAAGAGAGAGAAGAAAAACAAACGATACTTATTAATGAACAGAGAAAAAAGAACACAGATGTGGTTCCCATTACTACATCATTCATTCTCATTAGACCCAATCTCCTGTATTAGAAACTTCAAATTGCCAATATCAGCAGCAGAAAATAATTTGAGGTGTGGTAATATATATATATATATAATTTTCTGGGAATCATTGCCTCTCAGTGTATTAAATAAACACCAATGTTTTCTGACCAGACAGTTCCTGGCCACAAAGTAGTTAGCAACTGCTGAGAGTAACAATGGGAAACAAACCAGTACATCAAACTAAAGCTCTTGTGGGGGGAATGAAAAAACAAATAAGCAAGCAAACAAATAAATAAATAAATCTTACTGAAAAGGGGAAAAAATTGGGAGGAATTTAATGTAGTATTATGCACATAAGAGTATTATGCACAACTACAGAGTTAAACAGAGTGTGCTGCTTAAAGACAGTTAATCTCAGTGTAGTATTCTATATCAGAGGTAATTATAATACCACTTCTTTCACTTTCACGTAGCTAAAGGAGTTAAAAGAGTGTGACAGTACTTCTCAGGACCATTGTGCTAACACATAAAAACAAGGATGTAAATACTCCAGGCTGTGTTACTGGAAAGAGAAAATGTGCTAAGCCAGTAGTTACTTGATCTGATTTCAAATGCTACGCATCTGAGAAGATTTTTTTTTTTTTTGCTATTTTCTATTTAGAATCATAGAAATTTCAGTTGAAAGGGATCTCTTAAGGTCATATGATTCAATCTCCTGTTTCAAGGAGGACTATCTTCAATTCCAGATCAGATCAGCAGTGGCTTTATCTTAAAGTCTTGAAAACATATAAGGATAGGTAACCTGTTCCAGCTTCAATCTATCACTACTGAGGTAAGTTTCTTTACGTCATCTCTGTAACTCTCCTTTAAGTACTCACACTCTCCACAAGATTTATCACATCGCTCCTTAGCCTCCTCAAACTCTCTTCATAAGTCATGCTCTATGTCTCTAATGTTCTTGGTAGCAAGTTTTCTGCAAGTTTGCTGGAAAAACAATATTATATTATTAAATGCAGTAGTTAACATTAATAGTAATAGAAATGGTTCTGGACACTTAAAAAACATCACCCATGCAACTCTAGCTTGTTCAGTGTCAACCTGCTCTGGCAAGCCTAATTTATAGGGATAACTCTGTCTCCGGTAAAATCTACCTCATCAGTAAGATCTGGCTCTGATTTGCTTTTCCTTTCTTCATTCTGCCTTACTTCTGAATTTTGGAATAGACAATAGAAATATAATTATTATAAAGATTTCATAAATTATAAATACTATTCTAAGATTTAAATATGACATTATAAAATAGCAAAGCTGTTTGGGATTTACAGAGGAACACGCTCTTGTGTCCAAATGATTGCTCTAACGCTTTTATGGACTTCAGTGTTTTCTTTCATCTCATCTCTGTGGCACGTCGAGTGGTGATTTGATCAAAACCTCTTACAACTTGATCCCTTATAAAGACAGATGAAGGCAATGTCTTTGAGAGAGACAGAGCGAAGACAAATTGAAGACAGGGAAAACAAACAAACAAGACAGTTAACTGCTTTACTAATAAGAAAACCCTGAATTCTCTTTTTAGGCATGCTAAAGACTTTTATGTTCTTTTAGTTGATAATCTGTAGAACTACTTCATTACAGACAACAATTAAAAAAGGAAATCTTGCAGAGGTTTCAAATAAGCCTTGTTGCTTTTTGATTTGTAAATCTTAAGTAGAAAGCGATCAGCAACCTGCCAGGAGCTTATGAATTCACTTTTAATGAAGGTTAAAAAACTATGAATGTTAGAAACAGAATCTCTTAATTTTCTGTATTTTATTCTGCATGTAAGAAAGAATAAGTTTTTTTAGTACACTTAATATCATAAGTCCACAGGTGTCCCGAATGCACCTACGAAGTATATCAGCTTGTCTGCTGGCTGAGATTTAGGCTGCCTTGCCAAAAGTCTGCCAGTTTAACTGAATAATTCATGATGCTTTATGATCTGGACTACCGTCCACAAGAGAGACAAGCAGACTCATTTTTCTTATGTCTTGAAATTGGACTAAAAATGTGAGCCAAAGGAGAGAGGAAAATATGCTTTTACTCCCCCATTTAAATAAGCTTTTCCCCTTGTGAGAAATGCACTGTATTGCTACTAGTGAGTAATTTACTATGGTAAAATTGCTCTGATGAAGATGGTGAGGAGCTTGTGGGAGTGTGAGTTTTCTAAGGAAGATTTAGTTAAAACCCAGGAGGTAAAATGTAAAGGTAAAAGTGACAGAAAGCAGACCAACTTTTGTAACCCACTATATTTGGAATACTGCTATCCTACTTAATTCATATCATGGAATGGTTATAATGGTTTTATATTAAGCATTACTTGTGTACCTCAAGCCTTTCTGCAGGACTGAACCAAGTGCAAAGATTGATTACAGGCCAAAAGAACGTAGCAATGACATTTCTTGTGTGACAATCTGATTCTCAGTAATTATTACTTTTAAATTCTGTGGCAATTTGTTTTATCAAATGACATATTTTTTTGTGTCAGGTATCTGTAACCTTTTATACATGACTGCACTCGGTATGGAATTATTTTGATAAGAGAATGTTAGTAGAATGTCAGCACCATCAATGTTTTCATCTCTGAAGTGCTCCCATCAGAGATGTGGGGTGACTGGTATAATCTCATTACTAGAAAATAATTCCAAAGATGTCTATAGCACTAATCCACTGAATTCACAGTGAATTTTACTAGGCTAAACCGTCAAAAACTCAAATATGGAATTGTATGTAGATGAAAAGTAATATGAGAAGTAACATTTCTATTTTTAAATATAAAAAATATTTGATACTTATTAACTATTTTTCTTTTTTTTAATAACTAATTACTACAGAAGATATATATTTATATAATTCAATGTTTGTGACCTTTAACGCCTTATTGGTGTATGCACAAAGGATCCAGAGTTATGAAGTCAAGNATGGAATTGTATGTAGATGAAAAGTAATATGAGAAGTAACATTTTTATTTTTAAATATAAAAAATATTTGATACCTATTAACTATTTTTCTTGGTTTTAATAACTAATTACTACAGAAGATATATATTTACATAATTCAATGTTTGTGAAATTTAATGCCTTATTGGTATATGCACAAAGGATCCAGAGTTATGAAGTCAAATTGTACTTTTTTATTGACTTCACCAAATTAAGATAGTTATTTTGCCCACATTTGAGCAACATTTTCCTCAGATCTGTAGGCTATTTAAAAAGTAAATAAAATTAATAATCATAAAAACTGAAAAATGCATTGCTTAAACTCCCTCAAAAGGAAAATATTTATATTATTCCTTTCATTTTCTGAACACCAGGGTTCAGATTAAAAAGCAAAAGATGATTTGTCACTTAGCTATACAATAATCAAAGATTAAAAATCTGTACTCATATTTCTGCATTACAAATGCTTTACACTGTAGTAATAGGTAAAAGGAAAATATCTTAAAATGCTCTAAATGGACTACCCCAGCCTTTTATGTTTCCTTTCCTCATAAGATAAACCGGTATAGGATAGGAAAATTCTTATTCAGAATTCACCTTAAAAATGTTAATGCAACTTTAGTTTTTAGCACTCTTCAAACTACTGTGAATAACATGTGTTTTCTACAGCCATTCTGATATTAGCATTACCATAACTAATTTACCTATGAAGTCTATGAAAAAAAAAATCACTTTTTTTTTGTATGAGTGCGTTCTCAGATTATACTTCTGCATAGACTCTGTTTATACAGGCCTAATTGCAGACCAGCAATTGTTGCCTTCAGAAAGTGAGAATGGGATTCATCTCATCTAATAATAGATTTATACAAATTAACATGCTTAAATCTGAGCTTATCACTCTGGGCTTTCTTAACAATCAAAAAAGACACATAGATAAATGAGTAGGATTTCATAGGATCATAGGCTCATTCAGGTTGGAGGGGACCGCAGGGGGTTTATAGTCCAACCTCCTGCTCAAAGGAGGGGCAGCTCTGTAGTCAGATCACGCAGCTCTTCGCTTTATCCAGTCAGGTCCTAAAAACCTCCAAGGGTGGAGAGAAACGGAGAGGCTGCGCAACCTCTCTGGCCAATGTGTTCCACTGCCTGAGTGGCCTCATGAGGAAAAAGCTTTCTCCTTATCTCTTGTCCTAACCACTGTCATCTTAACTTACGTCTGTTGTACCTTGTATTCCCACATTGCTCTGTTGTGAAGAGTCTGGCTCCATTCTCTTGATAACCTAGGGCCCTAGAGCCCTGTAGTCACTCTTGGTATGCTCCATCTCTTCCCTGGCAGGGAATTTGAGACAGTTAAATTTAGACAGTTTCCATACTAGCTATTTTCACCTCAGATATTGCAGAAAGGCTTTTAATGGGCAGCGATATCCGAGATATTCATTAGCAAGTGGATTTACTATGTGGGTTTTTTCCCTTGTCTTCTCCATTTTCTTTCTAGCTTTATTTCGTCGGAATTACTCAAGCTGATCATAAATTATGAGGCTGTTCAGGAAATACTGTTCCCACATACACAAAGTCATAAAAGAAAAAGCTGATTAAGTTCAGCCTGGTTTGCTGAAGCTACTTGAATTACTTAAATGCATACTTTCACCAAGAATCTCAGTCTGAGTTTACCACCCAGCTATGAGTATATTGCAATGATTTAAACCAATAGTGAATTTCTGTTCACATCGTGGAGTGTGATTCTATGGAGAACATATTAATACAATTATGCTAAGAGGCTATTTCATTCCTTTTTGGAGGTATGAAATTCAAAATAAATTACTATAATAAAATCTGGCTCTCTGCAACTTGTCTGTAATAATCCGGTTAAGAAACCAGTGGTATTATGGTATATGTAGTTGTTTCTCTGGACAATATATGAAAAGAACCTGAGTAATAAGTACTTCATTGTAGGTTGAGACATAAATGGTAGGAATGAAAAAAAAAATAATAAGCTCATCTGTTTTCCCATAAACACTGTGAATGAAAATTACCTGTTTTCCTTCCATTGCACTGGACACGGAAGGAAATATTTTTTGATTCTTATAACAGGAATTCCTAATTTAACTGAATGCTTTATCTGATGATGACTCTGAATAGCCATAATATTATCAATATCATATTATGTTAGAAAATTGTTCAGATATTTTAGTTTTCAATCAGAAGGTGCAGGTTTTACCCATAAGCATTAAACTAAATAGACTCAATATTAAAATGAGTAAAGATAGCGCTGCATCGTCCAATAAAAATGCTGTTTTCCCATATAATCTATAGTAATCCTACTCTCATTTAGAAGCACAGTAATTTTTACATTCATGCCTCGTAGCTAATGCCATCAGTGCTGTGTAGAAATAATAACATTTCTGTAGACTTCAGAAATAAATTGTTTAAATAGGATTTTGCCATTCCTATTATTCGTCCCAATTCTGTTCTGTTTATGGGGAACCTCTGGCAAAGGTTAGATGAGATGCAAATTTGATTAAATGGCTCCAGCTGCCTTGCTGACTTTGTTTGTGTTACGGTCCATGGCAGAAGAAGAAGCAGGGTGCACTCTATTGCATTCAAGCAGCGCAGGAGGCGAGGTGTGTGCTAGTCTGGCCAATGCCAGGAGGGGCAACAGCATGCTGCACAGAGGGACTTCCTTCTGCTGCATTCACTGCAACTTCACTTGCCCCTTCCCCCAAACTCCCTTGACTCCTTCTTAAACCACCTGAGCAACATTTCTGAAAATCGAAGTTTCAGAGTGACATTTCAATCTAACTGATGATTCAGTTGACTAACAGAATTCTCCCTATGCCACCTAACAAAATACAGTTCTATTGGTAAATATATTTGACTTAAGGAGACATTTTTAATCACTCATGACTAGCTGTGAAAATTAAAAAAAAAGATCATTGCCCTCGGTGCCACCTGTTTTCAAACACACACTAAGTGCTGACACTCCATGTAGACATTAAAGAACTGAAACAGTATGGCAGGACACGAAACAGAGCTATTATTTTTTGGGTAACAAAATCAAATTGCGCAGGCAGAGCATGTGCTCTGGCAGTGTTGAGCACCATTGCTGCATATATGGCTCTGCAGATAGGTGTTCATGTCTGTCTTCTTCACTGACACTAAGATTTGCTTGATACAGTTTTTATTCCCTCACTCTTGTTTGTAATAGATCTTTAGATAAATGGAAATGGAATGTTTGACTTCTGCCAAGTGTTTTGATTTGCTGTTCGTTCCACCTCCTGCTCCGGAAGTTAGGTGTCGGCTGTTGTCAAATATTTTGTTCCAGCATCATAATACCAGTAACCGCAGAAGAACAATGTCTGCTACAAGACACGCAGATTCATCTCAACTACCCTCATCTCAACTGTTGCAAGCAACTGACAGTAAAAGAAATTATCATGTTCTGTACTCTCATGTCCTATAAATTGTCAAATTCTGAAATGTTGACTTCTAAATCAAAATATAGCAGCATGAATGAAGGCTGTAAGAGCTGCATATGTACAGATTTAATTTGTTTGTGAATGATTTGAGCACAAAGTTGGCAAATATACCTACTCTTATCCACAGAAACAAATGTTAGATGTGATTGTCCTCTGTTAGGGTGTTAAGCTTGGTTCTCTGTCACAGAGTGTTAAACTTCAGTATGCACTGTGGAGCAAACTATAGTTAATCTGTTACACAAAAAATCACAAACGTTAAGTCTCTAAAAGAAGGAGAAATATGAAAACCATTAAAGTAACTGTAGCTTTTAAAATTAAGCTAGTATTGCTTATCCACAAAAAGCTCTGGTTCGTTTTGACTGATGAATCCTCATAACTCATTGACAGATTGTTATGATCTCCCAAACAGTGAAACGTAGTAATGGGAATGCAGTAATCAATATTGTCGGCAAATCACAATCTCAGATAGTTACTCTGTGTTAAAATTTAAGGGAATATGATAACATTCCTGCAGCTGACAGCCATACAGATCTTTCCATTTTTCAAAGGACACACCATTCATCTTTCATATAAAAAAAATTATAGCTCCCTTTTCAATCAGGAAAGTCCTACAATCTGAGCAAAATTTGGAGAAACCTCAAATCTTTAAGTGCTATATCTTGGTATTATTCAGAATTTCAGATAGCTTTGAAATCTTCAGTAACAAAATTACAGTCCAGAAGGAAAACTTATCACATACTTAGGAAGACAATGCACAGTAATTTCATCATTCATTATTTTCAAAGATCAAAGTTATTATCTTATAGAAACAGACTAATATTTCCAAGCAAGCATGACAGTTGTAAGTCTTCTTCAAGTGACAGAACTGATAGAAGCATAACTGAAAAAAATGTTTATATTTAATGAACAAATGCTATGAGCTTCCTCAGACAATGGTTCCCTGTAACAAAGGCTCTGGCAGAATTGGACTTCTACTGATAAAGAGATTTACCATCCAATTTTCTGGTTCTGAAGAAGTTACAGGATTTTTTAAGAAAATGAAACTAGAGAAATCTTTAAAATCTATTTATAAATTTTTAAAAATAATGTGAAGAAAGGACTTTGGTTTTCCTCTGTGAACTAAAAATATATTAAAAAAAAGTCTCCTCCTTGCTTCACTAGAAAACTCAAAAGTAATAATTTAGGTTGAGAACATCTACCAGGTCATAAATCATGTGAGAAATAAGGAATTAATCAGGAGGAAACTGCCGTACCACTGCATGAAGCTGGGGACACTGACTGTCAAACTTCAGGTGAGATTTTACCAAAAAGCAGGCATGCATGTATCATGAAAACATCGCACGCTACAACACAGAGGAAACCGCAGTGTCTTGGTCAATAATCCAGAAAATTACAAGATAGTTCTGATTGACCTTCAGCGGCACACATTCAGGAGTTCAAGCTGAAGCTGACTGGATTACCTGCACACTCAGAGGAAACTGCGTAGAACGTGTATCTCGGGTCTGGGAGGCAGGCTTGGAAGGGAAGCCAGAGAAACAGGCATGGCACCAACTCTTCAAAGAACACCAACTACACAGGGGACTTGTATGTAGCAAAGCTGATATTTGGAAAATTTACATACAGAACAAGAACTACTAAGAGATATTATACAATGAAATACTGAAGGCAAAGACAAAAATAACTGCACTACCACTCCTTTGGGGCAGGCTTTTAAATCCATATGTTTTCCAGTTCACAGCAACAGAACACTGGTGTTCACTTTATTGTGCTTTTAGCTCTAATACATCATCAATCCATGTCTTATTTGCATACTCATTGAGCTCATATGCATCTAAGGGATGCTAGCCGGAATACTCTAGAAAGAACAGGCCCAGCATATTACACAGAATTTATGTATGTGACTTAATACATCTTATTTTTTTGAACACCATCATTTATCTTCATTGACTTAACTATATTTAAAACAGATCACTGCATTTTTGTCCTGTTTTATTTTCCATGCTGTATTTCCTTTTCTTTCTGTTTCTAACTTATGTCCTCTAAACATGGCATTCTCTTACGTTATGCTGTCTGCGTCTTCCTCTGCTAGTCTCTTTCCTTCTCTCTCCAAAATTGACTCCAAATCTCTATTCCTAGCTTTTGTAAAAGTTACTTCTTCCACCTTTATTGCTTTTCTTGCACCTCCCTCAACAGACATTCATCATCTATTCATAATCTCATAAAGAAGACCTAGAAATACCACTAGTCACCTAAAAGACAAAAGAAATATATCTGCTAATCAAAGAGTTGCTTGAAATCCAGACTAATGTTCAGGCAGAAACCTTACTGAATCCTGTCCAGATCATCCCCACTGCTGGAAAATGGGATTGTGAAGGGATTTCTACCAGGACACAATACTTGGAAGGAAATTCAGGGGACTAATATTTCTTATCAGCTACAAAAAGTAAGCTATTTTAGTAATGCTTTAAGAGACTCATATTTTCTAACATCATATGTAAAATTAAGATAAGCTTATAGGGATATGTGACTATGTTACTTTGTTAATATGGATAGCAAGCATAAAGCTAACTGCTGAGAAATTAAATCCCTTGGAAATATTTTATAGATCTACTTCTCTAAATTTCTTTCAAGAGTAGCTTAAACAGAACTAAAAGAAAGTATTTGCATGTGCTGATTGACATAGGGATGGTCCCGGAGGAGCTTGTACTTGAGCATACAAATGTGATATAAAATCAAATTAGCATGCTAAGGAAATTAACACTAATATAAACACATTCCTGAATAGTCCCAGATAGCTAATCCCTGGGAAGAATAACTTAAATTCTGTTTTTATTTATGAAAATGGATTCTATTAGAGTTCTACTTGCTAAAAATGCTCTAAGCCTTAGGCTATGCCTGAAGGCAGAGACATAATATGTGCTGTAAATGCCAACTATTTCAAGTATTTCTTCTTAAAGTTACCCTAAATGTGGCAAAATTATAATACCATATAATGAGCTTGACATTCAATTACATTAACAGTATACATATATATGAACTAATTTCCTGTTTGAATTATTTGATAGATCTAATTAAATTATAATTTAAAATATTATTAATCTTTGTTAATCAGCAGCAGTGAATGAAGATGCCTCAAAAGCAATAGGTTTTATATTCTCTTTCAAAGCTTCAAAGATAAAATGACTTGTTGTAGCATTAATTCAGTAATGAACATAAAAACATTTAGCACCTACAAATCTGAAAAGGAGTCCAAAAAATCCATTAATAATGAAGTATGAAACACTTGCAACAGATCTACAAAACTTGCCTTTTAAGCTAATAGAATTAAAATAATAATCTTCTACAATACAGATCTAAAAACATATAATCTAGATTAAAAAAAATACAAAAAATAAGTAACAATAAAACCAAAAAGTTTTAGGATGCCAAGGAAGGAAGATTTTTTAAGAATATGAATTCCTAAACTTAACCTTTCTTTTATCTCTTATCCCAGAATATGTTTAATGTCTTACTAATCCAAAAACTTTATTTTCTGTACAGGTGATCGT
>RSEF01000001.1:20364484-20379137 GCA_003993805.1 Himantopus leucocephalus | reverse complement strand
ATGATCTTAAAGGTCTTTTCCAACCAAAACAATTCTATGATTCAGTGCTCCAGCCTTCTTTTCCACACTCCAAAGTTGTCATTTCCCTTGGCTTTATACTTGTATATAATGATCACATTTCCAATACTTATGTAGAAATTGAAGCATTCTGACCTAAGGCTGTTAAAGCAAGAATGCAAACACTAAGTCTAGGGTAACTACTTACTTTAAAAACATTGTTCAGAATTGGTCAGTATCCTCAGCAATCACTCTATGTTTTGTGCTTGGAAAATTAAAAATTCAGTAATGCATGCAAAGCTGAAGCCTAAAGTTTAAAATATGCTTGCTGCTCTACCTAGAAGACATATATGTTACCAAAAAGAGCCTGTCCTTAAAATCTTTTAATTTCTATTACATATACCCAAAATAGTAAACTTTAAAAATATATATTAAAAAAGCTGATTATTCTCAAGGTCAGGAGGACTGAGTCTTCCAATTATGTAGGACTGTTAAAGGAGATATTTAAAATCTAAACAGCAAAACAGTAATAAAGGAAAGCATTAAAAGTGATAATTGGATAGAAAACAGCTGATTTTTTTCCATTGGTTATTGTTATTGTAATGCCAGTGCTAGTCAGTGCATCAAAACATCCTATTACAACTGAAGAAAAAGCAATTCATAGACTTTTTCTTTTTTTTTTTAAAGTCAAACTCCAAATCAGTTCTATTCTTTAAGTGAAACACTCCGAAGGTTTTTTTTTGCTACCACAAATAAGAATTTATTTCTCCATTGTGATGTATAGTCTAGACTGCTACATCTTCTCTTTGTTGAAGTGAGGAACTTCTAGCCTCCAGGCTGGCTTCATTCTATACTGCCTTGGCCCATGCTCTCCAACCTCTTTGGTTTTTGCTGTTCCCTCTTCCAGCTCTTTCCAACCACTCTGTATCAAGTAGGTCTGTCTTTGCTTTGCTCCCTACTAGCAGTGTCTTCCCCAAAACCCCTCCTTTTCATTTTGAGAATGCACCACTTCAGCAATACTGCCCCACAGCTCTTTGGCTGCTTCCCTTCTTTTGGTCCTGTGGTCCACATGTTCTCCTTCACAAGTCACTGAACCAGCGAACATTAGTGGGGAGCTATGTGGGAATGCTATGTGGGGGTTGGAGGAGATTTACATTGTGCAGGGCAACAGAGAGAGTCTGGATGTGGGTCTGTGCTGAGTGCCCTGGTAATGTACAGCAGTAGCTGCTTAGATGCCTCCTGGTTAACACACAGCCCGTCAAAGTATTGTCCAATTCTGTTTAACCCTCTGGGGTAAAAAAAATCTTTATTGATTGCTGTGGGGGGAAGAGGTTCAGGGAAGGAAGTGGGAATGAATTGGCTGGAAGGTGAGTCTGACTCAGGGAGGCTGGTAACTGCCAGCTTAATTTATTTCTTTATGTAAGATGAATTTAGCATGGGAGCTCACAGAATGAACAATAAACAGAAGGTACTTCTTGTGTGCTTTAGAAAATATGGAAAGGACAAGAAAATTCTTATCACCTTCCCGCTTACCTGAGTTTTGTCCTGCATCTCCTTATTTCATGTATTCGGCTCCCTTCTTGTCATATGTGCCACTTTCCCTTCAAATAAGAGTCTGTTTCACAGTAAATGAGCCTGTTTTGCACCAAGTCAAAGTCACGTTTGCTTTCACAATACCAATTTTTTTCTTGCTGACTACAGCCTAGATCTGATCCTCCCTCTCCCTCCGTTAAGGAGAGACAATTCTTTCCTTCACTCCTTTTCATTTCTCTCCACTCAATCCTTGAGGTCCCACCTTGACTAGCTGGATATCCTCTTCCTTCACGTTCAATTGGAGCTTAACCTTGCTCTCTCAAAAGGGGCAGAGGTCCTCTGTGTATGCCCTCCTATGAAGGATGCTAGAGGAAAGACTGAAACTCTCAAAGAAATACTCTGAAACAAGTGGATGGAAATATCACTTTCCCACTTCCACCTCATCTGAGAGTACAAAGAAGTTTGGAGGGCTTTCTTCCTTATCCTACTGCCCACCATCTGGATAATTAACAAAAGGAAGCATCTACATATCCTTATTTCCTTGTACAGCTGTAGAAACGAGGACTTGGCCTGTCATTAGACTGCAAGTGCTTTCAGTCTAGGACTGTATGAAACTTGCTTATGAAGCACCTTGCATGCCAATGATATCATAGAAATAATACAACAATAAGACATAAGCAAAACAAGTTATGCAAATAAAAAATACAGTCATACCTAAAGTTTATTTACAATACGAAAATGCCAGCTTTAACGCCATAAATTTTTTCCCTTCCTGCAGTATGACCTAGACAGCAGGGGAAACCCAACTCCTTTGCATCACCTTAAATAGGTAGCTTTCTAATGTTCTGTCTTCAAAGAGGGTATTTTCTCTGAATCAGCCCTGTTCAGAGTATTCTGGAAGAGGCATACGAAAACGCCTAGCATTAACTACTCTGTTCCAGGTGCTGTATGTAGCAGTGCTATTAATGTTGTCACTAATTTAGCAATCAATTCTAACATTTTCTAGGAGTCTTCTGACACATCATCTATCATCACAGATATTAAATCTAAGGTAAGTTAAAAATAAAGCGGTATATAGCTTTAAAATGCCATTTCTAACCACATTATAAACTTTCTTGGTTCACTTTTATGAAACATATTGTTCTCTGTATATAGTTCTCTGTGCTTAATGAGATTATTTGGGGATGGGAGGGGAAGTACTCCTTGATGATGCTGCTTTCATATACTGCCAGAAGTGTCTTTTAGGTATAGTTTTCTCTCACCCATTGATGGTAGAGGCATTTCAAAGGCTCATCTCTCTATATTCTCTTGCACTCACTGGAAACAAACATGTTGCCCTGACAGAAGCCCACCTTCACACATGAACAGTTTTGAAAGTTTCCCTTTTCCCCCTCTTCTAGGGATAACTGGAACGTAGGATGACAAGCAGAGGGGGTAATATAAATGTGTTACATTTTTCCGTAAACTGCTTCTGATCAGTGAAGACAGTGGCATTTCCAGAAGGCAATGTGAGCAGCTGATGGCCTGAAGTGTTCACACACATCACATTCAAGCAGAAAACCTACTCTGCTAGTCATCCTATGTTCTCTTCAATCCCATAAGAGAGAAAAAGTGAGAAGCTTTCAGAAGGTGATTCCAATATTGACACTACGTGACCTCTGGCATGCCCATCTCATATCACTGTCCACAGAGGGAGCTTACAGTGACCAAACTCCTGAATTTAGGAACCTCACGTTGACCTATTGCCTGAAGTTAGCTAATGAATCACACTGCAATCAGACTGCTGTGATTGTTAGTAGTGCTCTGCTGCAAGAAATCAAGCACAGAATACTCTATCCAGTGATGCAGTGCCTGCTTATGCTAATGCATAATATGTTCTCTAGTATTTTGTCCAGTTCAATTTAAAATGACTGTAGTAATTAGGCTTCTAGCCACTCCCTTAGAAAATTGTTCCACAATCTAATGTCACATAACCTCCAACCATTTTTCTGTGCTGAACCTGCCATCAGAGCACGTAGATGAAAGAGGATTAGACTCCATGGGTGACTGCTTAGGAGCGTCAAGGAACTAAAGGAAACGAAGCTGTTAGCATTGACAAACTAATGCATCCAATGAAACACCGGGAGGCTGAAGGTGTTGTCTTTCAGATGAAATGTGAAAGCAAGGCGCTAAGCATTAAAGGCAATTAAAGTTCTCTCAGCACTCTTTGCAACAGTACCAGTGTTAACCCCTGGTTCCTGGCCACCTTCCAAATCACATAATTAAATTCTGCTTTCCTAAATATTTCCCTGCACTATCATTTAGAAAGGCAGCCATCACTTAACCTGAAATGGTGTATTGATGCTTGGTTTAACCTCAAAGAAGGATGCATATGAGTGAAAAATAATTCCAGTTTGGTCACTTTGCTATAGGCACAAGGCTTAGATAAGTATTTTATCTTCAATTACATTTTATTTACTCTTACCCCAGATCTATTTCCCTTATATATCCAAAGTGTTTCCTCTCAGTCTGTGGTGTATAATTCTTCAGATTCTTGTAGAAAATAATCTGCCAATTCACTACATAATTATTTAAATGCAATTCCTCTGCATCCCTGATTTGTTACTCCATAAGTATTCTTCGATCATCGAAGGAGATCTATAGATCTACTTGCCATTAGGAAGCAGCTGATCCTTACAAAAAAAAAAAAAAAAAGGAACTCAGCCTGAGAACCCATAAACCCATACTGGGCCTGACTTTCTAGCTGTGACCAGTACCCACTCTCTGCTACCTGACTGCTAACAGATGAATTATTCTGTGGTAAACAATAGCATTATGCAAAATCTTGGTCTGGATCTTTATGCCACATCCAGTCACAGAATCACAGAATCGTGGAATATCTAAAGTTGGAAGGGACCTCTAAGAATCATCGAGTCCAACTCCCTGCTCCTCCTTTACTTTTAGGTAAACCATATGACTAAGAGCATCGTCCAGACACACCTTGAACTCTGACAGGCTTGGTGCCATGACCAATTCCCTGGGGAGTCTGTTCCAGTGGCCAACCACCCTCTCAGTGAAGAACCTTTTCCTAATGTCCAATCTGAACTTCCCCTAATGCAGCTTCATACTGTTTCCTCATGCCCTATCGCTGGTCACCAGAGAGAGGAGATCAGCACCCACCTTGAGGAAGTTGTAGGCTGGGATGAGGTCTCTGCTCAGCCTTCTCCAAGCTGACCAAGCCAAGTGACCTCAGCTGCTCCTGCCTTGCCGTCAAGACCTTTCATCATCTTGGTCGCCCTCCTCTGGGCCCATGTCCTGACATCCTTCTTATATTGAGGTACCCAAAACTGCACACAGCACTTGAGGTGGGGCCGCAGTCATTTGAATTTAGGTACCAAACACTTTATAACATAGTGAAGCCCTTAACTATTGTTCTTGATGAAAATATTCCTTTAGGGTAGTTACTGATCTGCTTGTTACCTTCCTAAGCAGGTTTTGGTGGGTGTTTTTTTGCATTGGTTGATTGCTTTTTTGTCATGTCTTTGGCTATTCCTGTTGTGGATTCTCAGTCAGGAGAGGAAACCTAACTTACCTCCCTGTATTTCTTATAGACACATCAGTGTTGCCATTGATGCTGGAGCTCCTGATACATTTGTTTTATAACGCTCACTTTCTGTCTTGGGGTGGAACAGTGGCATTTCTTCCTCAGAAACACTTCAATCTCTAACTGACACTTGACATTCATGACTAAAGAGAATAAATGTATTTTATGGGAGCATGTTTTTAAGATTTTACCAAGTTTGTGATATTACTCAGAAAAGAACTATTACTCAATTTGATTTGGAATGTCACATGTCATCCTTAACAGTTTGGAGCAGGAAGCAAAGCAACCATTTGCCCAGATTCAAATAGAATCATAAAACTGTAGGATGGTTTGGATTGGAAGGGACCTTTAGAGATCATCTAGTCCAACCCTTGTGCCATGGGCAGGGACATCTTTCACTAGATCAGGTTGCTCAAAGCCCCATCCAACCTGACCTTGAACACTTCCAGGGATGGGACATCCACAACTTCTCTAATGTTCATGGAACAACGTGTTCCACCACAGCTGTCTCACCACCCTCATTGTAAAACAATTCTTCCTTATGACCAATCTAAATCTACCCTCTTTTGGTTTAAAACCATTGCCCCTTGTCCTGTCACAACAGGCCTCGTTAAAAAGTTTTTCTGTGTCTTTCTTAAAAGCCTTCTTCATACATTGAAAGGCTACAATAAGCCCTTCCTGTAGCCTTCTCTTCTCCAGGCTAAACAACCCCGGTTCTCTCAGCCTTTCTTCACAGGAGAGGTGTTCCAGCACTCCGATCATTTTCATGTCCAAATAGTCCCACTCTCTTCCTAAACTTAAATCTTCCTCACTATACAGTACACTGCTTCTGGTCCAGCAAAATATCTATGTAGTATTATTCAGTCTCCTTTTCTTTTCAAATCCATCCCACTTTGCCATTTGGTTTTACTTGTTTTAAATTGACATATATTAAATGCAAAAAAAGTTAAATGTATAATATTTACAGTGAGGAAATATTTGCAAATATCTACTATAAACCCAGGATAAAACAACATAAATAGCACGTTAACAAACGTGTGAAATATTCTAAATGTAAAAGCTACAATTCCCATTTTTGACAACCATTATAGTCCTCTTTTTCTTCCCCAGTATGGATAAGACACTTTAGAATGATGAAGCTCTCCAGGTATTAGGCAGTCTTGTTTCAAGTGCATGACCTAGGATTCTATTAATGATCAGTTCTGACCCCTACACCTCCCTGTAGACTCCTAGAGATAATGAGAAGAGCAGGGAATTATTGATCTAAACTAATGTGGCAACCTTGTGGATCCTGAGTTTCTGTGTTAAACAAAATCAATCAATGCCAACTGAAAAGCACGTTAATCATAATGTATGAACAAATTACACCAACTAAGATTCTATAGAAAATAGTATTGTTACAATGCTCGCAAAAGAATTAAAACTTTATTAAAACTTTAAAAAGTAAAAAAAAAGGACCTTGATTCACAACATAAAGTATCTGAACATTTTGAATTCAATTACCTGAGCTCCAGCTATTCCAAATTTAGGAATTCTGGATACCAGGATCAATTTCCTGGGATTTCTCATAGCACTTTGTGAACATAAAAGTAGCCAGAACTCAAATCCAGAGCATTAGAATCTTCTAATCACAGAATTCAGGTAAGCAATTTAAAGATTGCCATCCTAATTTTCTCAAGCAATTAAACCACTTCTTTCACACCACTTTTCCTCTCATCAACTGTTACTATTTTCTGGAGAAAATTGTTGTTTATTTTTGAGCTATAAATATATATTGGACAGAATTACTGGAATCCATTGAACACTTAAATGATTACCCCACTCTTCTCAGGTTAATATACTTGTATGCTATGAAACGCTTCGGCATAGCAAATTTTATTTTCAGATGGATACACTTCTTGTGAAAGACCGCAAACCATGGATGCATGTGTACACACACTGCTATCAAAGACTTTTTGTCACTTGCTTTAAAACAAGTTTAAATTAGTGAAGGTACTGGACAAAAATAGAGAATAATTACTATCTTCCAATCTCTCACAGGCTCCAGCCTAAAAAAACTGATGAAGCTTGACTGACACACAGGGAAATTACTCTGGTGATAAACCAGATGCTATATTGAAATATAGTATCTTATCAAAGTAATGCAACTGAGGTCATTGCTATGGAATTTGATCTCAAAAAAGGGACTAGGGAATGCTAGTTGTAAATAATATAACTAAAAGTGCAGGCAAACTACTGTCATGATATCACAAAACCTACATTCATGAATAAAAATTACATCAGAACCAAATATACGCAATATACATTATGACTCTGTGGGTCTAGGAATGAAGCAATCAACACTAAATCAAGCTTGAAATCAGGATGAATATTGATGCTATTTTTCCAGATTACATTAACAACCTCCCATACTTAAAGACTGCTAGAAAAAAATAAAGAGTAAATCAGCACTCTCCATCACAGGGAAACATTTCAAGAAAATCTCTGCTCTTCATGCTCTGCTCAGAGCAAGCCCTAGACACTCCATTTTCATTTTTAAGAATTCCAGTTTTATCTATCTGACATATACTGTCTTTCATTTCTTAGGAAAACACCTCAGCTGATGTAGCAGTGGAAATCAGAGTGGATTTTGTTAATCTCAGGACTTACTCTAAGAGCTACGTTGACAAGGGCAATCTCAGACAATGCTTGTGGGGTTTAAGAGCCCTTAAACTACTTACTCTTTTTGCTGCAATAATTGACACTTGCATTTCAGAGCTCCGGGAAATATACAGCATAACTGCATATATTCTAAGGGACTTCTCTCCATTAAACGATGAACACATGGTAGCCAGGTACAACGTGATGCATTTTAAGGTTGTAAAATTACCAGCTTTGGTCCTGAATCTTCAAAACACTCCCTTGACAGAAGCTGTAACACAATTGTTAGCTAATGTTCCTTGCTAGTAGGTTAGCAGGTCATGTTTACTATGCCTGCCTCCTTCACAAATGACTTCGCATTAATTATTAAAGGTCTAAGGTCTAATTCTGCTACCTTTACTTCAAAACTAATCTCATTAAAATCAAGACTGTATAAAGAATAAAACTAAAAGAACCATATCTTTGGAAAGCAAACTGACATGTAAAAAAAACCCCACTGCCCAATGAGATTTTTTCTTTTTGATAGCAGAAATGAAAGCCCAAATAGCAATTACGTTCTTAACATCAACTATAATATAAATAAAGAACATTTGCAAAAGTACACTCTATGTTCAATTTAAGAAAGTTCAGAGAAGGATTTATTTATTTGTTTGGAAAACAGGATTTATAAGAAAAAAGTGAATGGAATGTCTGCCAGATGGAAGATTTCCATAGGTGAAAATACCCTTCTCATAGGGGAAAAAAAAAAAAATTGTTGTTGCATTCCTAAACCAGCAGCATTTGACTTAATATCAGAAACAAAACTAGCTTTTCTCAGACATAATTTTATGTAGATTTCATGTCCAGAAGAAAGCATTTAGTAGGTGTGTTTGAAACACTTTATTCTAGAAAAGGATAGAAACAGTACGGAAAAAATCAGTGTGTATTCTTTAAACTATGTACCTGGTAAATTCGCAGATGGATATTTGTTAGTCAATTGCCAATTTACCTGCCAGCTTTATTTGCAAGCAGATTAGAGACAAGATAAAGTGCTCATTTACTCTTTCCGATATAATTGTGTTTATGGTATGTAAAACTGTGGTTTTTAACTTTATTCAGGAATAAAACCTACAGATCAAAGATTGGGCTTGTGTCTTCTTTTTAATTTGGGAACTTGATATACAGTTTTAGGTATCATTAACCTTTTTGAGCTTTGACTACAAAACTTCACTAACAGTGTCCAGGAAAGCAAAGTAGCATGTCCTGTGCGTCTTGCAGTTATCATTCTTAGCAAAGGGCTCAACATCCTAACTATAAATATTTCAAAAAATAATAAAGAACAGTGTTATTAGATCTTATTAGAACTATGTAGAAAAGGTTTAAAAAATGAATGATAATACGTGGACACATAAGTTAATGGGAAGCTCGATTTTCAACTGATGAACTTCCCACTTATTTTTCAAGAATGGAATATTACATAAAGAACGCTTTCTGATTACACAATACCTAACCATTGATCCTGTCATCCAGTTCTCTGTTTTCATTAAATGATGATCAAGCACATTGAAAGCAAAAGCAGAATTTGAAACAGCCCTTCTTCATGAGTTCCCAGTAAAATAAATAAAAAAAAAATATTTTCAAATGTTAAATGACCTCAAACCTTCCATACTTGGAAACCAAGCTAATACAGCAACTGGAGGATGAGGTGTAGTCATCTCTTCTTACTGACACGTACATCCTAGTTATCTTAAGTCTCATCACCACAGGTGTCTTAAGGCAAGGTAGGGAAACAGTTGAGTACCAGAGTGCTACATCTGATTTATCTTACGCACTTAGGGTAAAATAAATTACTCTGAGAAGGTACCTTTTGCTCTCCATTGGGTTTAAGAAAAACTGGAATTACTAGGTTAGACAACTAACTTTGGATACCCAAGTTACAGCAAATGAATCTCACCACAGTCCATAATTGACTCAGGAAAAATTATGTTTAGCTCCCATCAGATGATGCAAAACTTGTATGTTCCCTTAGAACTTTGCTGTTTTAAAGTAAGAAACATATGATGATTTTTTTAATTGCTAAAAAGTATTTTTGCTAAAGTTACAGCGATAAATGACATAATAAAATCATTCCTTTCTTAAGCAATTAAGTCTTATGATCTTACAATAAAACAGGAAAGAATTACTGGATATAGTATCACATTACAAAAGAGACAGCTAAGAAACTGTCTTACAGAGTAACAAAAACAGTGAAAGGAAAATGCAAAAATAGAATGTGCATGATGTTCTATATTTAGCTTTGTGTGTAGGCTCTGAAATCTCCTTTGAGCTGTCTTCTTTGATAATGACTGGTAAGACTAAATTCTGAGGCAACAGTAGGGTGTTCTCAGCAATATTTTTATTTGAGGACTCAAACCAGTCAGTATTCAAAGGCAATCTGTGAATTTATTATAGTTCTGTACAAAAGCATCTTTTTACTTTTGTTCGCTGAGCCTAGACCAAAACATAACATTTTGCATCAACTATTTTCAATAGGTCTCCAATTTTATTTTTAATATGAACGTTTGCTAATAGCCTTGCACTGGCAGACCTGTCTTGAAGACTGTCCCATTGTTAACATCTTATTTAGCTGTAACACAGAAATTCGTCTCAAAAAATGGTCTCAAAGTGAAATATTTTCATACCTCCCTGTATGTCAGCAGTTTTCCAGCTGCATGCTATCACTGCATCTGCAGTGAATCATACAGAATCATCATTTTAAGGAGAGAAGGAATGCTGCACATGTGAGGTATATTCAGATACAATATTCCAACTATAGTATCAGTGTTTTCTTCAACAACATTAACTATCACACAGGAGCAGTCACATTAGCTTCCCAGTGGCATAAAACCTTTGAGGATCTTTTGCAGTGGTTTTTTAATGTTATAAGGAATAAAAAGTAGGGGAAAAAAGAATGCCTTTCCACTACTGATGCTATCATCACATGCAAAATATAACGGCATCATACCCTTAACATTCAACTGCATATCAAGCTAAAACAAAAGTGAAAATTCCAATTAAAAAATTGTAACTGAAATATCTGTACTATTAGTCAGTAATACCCTTTTGAGCAATTTCAATGGTATTGCCATTGTTAGTTGGGACACATGAAAATTTCTTCTATCGAGCTTTTATATTTTTGTGAGACACTACCAGTTTACACCACTCTTGTATTGGCAGAAACTGATTGAATAGATCTTTGCTTCTTACCATCAACACAGGCTGGCCTTGCTCTTGTTGTACCGGCAATCTGTCCTTTTTTACATGCACAGCGAGCTGTTTGTCGGGCTATAGTCCTTCGGGGCTGACTGCTATCTCTGTCCAAAGTAACAATCTCACATGTACCTGCAGCCAGTTGACCTGGAAAAAGAACCAGCAACAGGTACCAGAGTCACTGAATGCACTACAGGCAATCTATTACAGCCGAATAGAGTCATGGCCCTATGTCACAGCAGACACTCCACAACAAATGGGCAGCCAGCTGATGGATATAATAAAACCAAGATGACATACAATTTTTCTTTGTGGTGGACATGTGAAAACCCTGCAAACTGGTTCTGTCAGAAAATGATTATTGTTCCATAAAAGCCAGAGAGCTGAGGTCACACAGGTTACTTTTACTTATGTCGGCTAAGTAAGGGAGCAATCTGCTTTTACAGTAATGCAATTTAAATGGTGTGCTCTTTACATACTTTCAGAAAAGAAATGATAAAGTATACGGAAAACAAAAAAAATTCCCCACACGTCCTTGAATATAATGAAGTCTTAACTGTTTTGTGTATTGTTTTTGAAACAAAAAGTCTTTCAAAGTATGCCCGTGTTTGACCAGATTGTCAGTCCTTTGGCTCTTGCCTCATCTAAACTGAATGGCAGTTCATTCTCTACCTGACTCATATTTGAAGTAGCTGGTCTTTTTTCTTTTACCAAATTTACTACGTAACCATCCTGCAAATGACAGTAAAACGGCACTGCCCTGTTAGCACAGTAACACTGTTTGCTTTTTATTGGCTTCTCCAATATATGTAGCTTTCCCTGAATACTAAGGAAATCCACACCACCTAATTCTGAATTGTGACCATGCTCGGAGAGGCAAAACAAAAAAAAATATTTTATGAAAAATATTAGTCTGAAGTACACGTTACACATTTAATATGATGCAATTCCTCTGGTACAACCAATAGTAGGCTACTAGTATACCAAAATACTACCTTTTACAAGCAAGAAAGATACATTATTGAATTTCAATGTGTAGTAAGATGGAAAAAAATCCCAGCTATCACTTTGTATAACTTATCATTTCTGGATGTTATGGTACAGTAGTAAATATAATTTCTATTGGATTTTGTCTTTGAAGACAATCAATTAGAAACCTTCAAATGAATTTGTGCAAAAATATATCTGCAAATCACAAGCTTAATATATTTTGTTTTCATAAAAAAAAAGATTGGAACAAATGCAATATTGTATTTATAAAAAAGGTCATGCAGTTTAAACGGTATTCACAGTAAATTATTTTTATGCTGTTGAAATATTGAAAAAGAACAACAAGAAAAAAGGAGAAATTTAAAATATATTTTAAGATCAAAATCAGGAAAAAAAACCACAAAAAAATCCGAAACATATATGAATTGCATTTAATTTAACTCTGAAAGTGTAATGGTATTTCCATATACTGCACTTTTTCCATTCAGAACACAAGTTTATCCAATATATTCTTCTAAGAACCAGCTTACAATGCTACTGTGCAGATACTGTTTTGAAACTGTCAGAATAGCAAAATATTGTAGGCTGTCAACAGCATTGTGACTGGTTCACTGCCAAACCACCTAAATTTTATCTTGCTGTGACTCCTACACTGCAGTGAATTACAACATGGTAAAACTGAGGATCTCGAAGATGAATATGGAACAAGGTACTCCACAACTTCATGCAAATATATGACATATATATAAGTAATATACATTAGGCATTTATAAATACAGATATGATATCCGTGATAGTGAACACTATCACCGTAGTGTTTCATGGCTGCTGGCAGCTAGACTTATGAGCTACAGTCAGTCCTGGGTTTCTACTCTTTTCCACCCACTCTGTTAATAAAAACATCTTAGGATAAACATACTCATGACAGAATTTTACTCTATTATATGTTGATTTTTATGTTGTTTCCTCTGAAATCCTGGCTTACAAAGCATAGGTTTAGCAAGAAAGGGTGGCACATGATTTTCCAGATAAGGACAAGGGAAATCCAGCTACACTAAAACATCTTGCACTGAAAAAAAAAAGCATTCTTTTTTCCCCCATCACTAATATATTTCATTCTGGGTTGCAAGAGATGTATTGCTCCCAAGGAATACAGCTGTCTTAGTAGATTATGTAAAAAAGACATAATCAGAGGTGTATTTAGATCTTGACCCCTTAGGCATTTGCACATCATGATTACAGTCCTGCATTGAGAATAGAAATTGAATGGAAACCAAAGAAAAAGTGGAAGCATAAATATGATATGTGTAAGTGGTCCTGAGCGCACGGGTTGCCCTATTCTCCACTATCTCTAAGTCTTTATACTATTGTTACTTTCATTAAATATATGGTAAATCATATAACCTAGGTGGATCTTTATATAAACCCCCCATTTCAGAGGAAAGGAACCAGTTTTACAGCACAGGGAATGTGAATAAGGACTATATTCAGAGAAAAAAGAACAATGAAGCTTTATGTCAAGATAATTTGAAAAACAAAAACCTTTCCAGGGTATGCAAGCACTGACTATCGACAAGATCGCCTATAGATAATCTTTTCTGCTTTTGGACCTGTCCAGTTTTAGTTCTGCATAGGTTCATCTTAAGACAGCTGGATTATTTGTTTTTTATGATTGTTTTCCGCTGTTTCTTCCAGGCATAGTGACCTCATTTTTTCGATGAACTTAAAAAATTGGGATACCTAAATGAGAGCAATTGCTATACCAAGATAAAGTCACAGTGCCTTTCAAGAAATTTTGTGCAGCTATTAAAAATAAGGGAAAACTGGAAAGATTTTAGAAACATTTCATAGGTTATTTTTTTTTAAAAGATCATTTCTCTGTTGCCGTTCTTGTTTCTATAGCAGAAGAAAACTAAAAGTTACAGTAGAACTGCAGCAGCTCTTTCCACGTACATGAATAAATACTTCCCATACATGAATAAATACTTCCTTGTGTCACAGGGTGCAGAGATTGCAAGTATATTGAGCACTGCAACATACTGTACATCCACTGTTACTTGGCTTTAGATGGCTGTAAAGCATGAGAAGTATTAGTTAAGGTTATGGAGGCCCATGTCCAGAGATAGAGTCATCCCATTGTAAAGTGTGTCCTCTCCCTCTCATAAAGTAGAGGGTAAGTCTACAGGAGTACCTTACTCAGATGATGTGTATGCTATTTTTGCTTTTTAACAATTTAATCTAGAAATGTAAGGTACAAAATGATGGCACAAAAGGAACATACTTCTTTTAAGTATGAAGTATCAAGAATTAGGATACCTTTCATTTTCAGGGAAGTTGACATAGTGACCGCTTTCAAAGATATTAATGAAAAAAAGGCCATTCGTGTGGGAGCGTCTGAACACTCCACACTGCTAAGCACAGAGAAAAAATCTCAAGGCAGCAACGAGTGGAGTTTCACTGAAGCATTTCAAGTCGAGAGATTAAGAGCCACAGTCTATGGAACAGTCATAAAGCCTCGTTATTTTCATTAGATCGTATTTATGTACTTGCAGTATACAAAGCAATTCACCTTCCAACCAGAATTAAATAATCTTGGGGGAGGGGGGAAAGGCAAGCATCATCACAGAACTCTGATTCATTCTAGCCTTGTCTGAAAGTCTTTCTTCCAAGAAAAGAAAAAAA
>RSEF01000001.1:20321915-20354525 GCA_003993805.1 Himantopus leucocephalus | reverse complement strand
CATCCACCAGTACCCTCAAGTCCTTCTCCTCAGGGCTGCTCTCAATCCTTTCATGCCCTAGCCTATATTGAAAACAGGCGTCACCCTGACCCAGGTGCAGCACCTTGCACCTGGCCTTGTTGAAATTCATGAGGTTCACATGGGCCCACTTACCAATCTAGTCCAGGTCCCTCTGGATGGCATCCCATCCCTCAAGGGTGTCAACTGCACCACTCAGCTTTGGTATCATCTGAAAACTTGCTGAGGGTGCAATCGATCCCACTGTCTATGTCATTTATAACGATATTGAGCAGCACGGGTCCTAATACAGACCCCTGAGGGACACCACTCGTCACCAATCACCATCTGGACATTGAGCCATGGACCATTACCCTCTGGATGCGACCATCCAGCCAATTCCTCAACCACCANCTCTGGATGCGACCATCCAGCCAATTCCTCAACCACCAAACAGTCCACCCATCAAATCCGTACCTCTCCAATTTAGAGAGAAGGATGTTGTGGGGGACCGTGTCAAAGGCCTTAGAGAAGTCCAAACAGATGCCTTCTGTTGCTCTTCCCTTGTCCACTGAGGTAGACACTCCATCATAGAAGGCTGCTAGATTGGTCCGGCAGGACTTGCCCTTGGTGAAGCCATGCTGGCTGTCTCAAATCACCTCCCTGTCACCTCCATGTGCCTTAGCATAGCTTCTAGGAGGATGTGTTCCATGATCTTCCCAGGCACAAAGTTGAGGCTGACAGGTTGGTAGTTCCCAGGGTCCTCCTTTCCACCCTTTTTGAAAATGGGTGCAATGGTTCCCTTTTTCTAGTCACTGGGGACTTCACTTAACTGCTATGACTTTTCAAATCTCATGGACAGTGGTTTGGCAACTACATCAGCCAATTCCCTCAAGACTCTGGGATGGATCTCATAAGGTCACATAGGCTTATGTATGTTCATGTTCCTCAGGTGGTCACAAACACGATCTTCTCTTACAGTGGGAGGGACTTTTGTCCCCCTGTCCCCGTCCACTTGAGAGGTGTGGGAAGAGAGATTGCCAGTGAAGACTGAGGCAAAAAAGTTGTTGAGTACCTCAGCCTTCTCTTTGTCTGTTGTTACCAGTTTGCCACTCTTGCTCATCAGAGGGGGGTATGCTTTCTTTGACCTTCCTTTTTCTTTGCATGCCTTGTCAAGTTCAGCTCTACCTGTGCCTTAGCCTTCCTGACCCCACCCCTACACAACCGGGCAGTGTCCCTATACTCTTCCCAGGATACCTGTCCCTGCTCCCACTGCCTGTGCATTTCCTTCTTGCTTTTTAATCAGTGGTCTCAACTCAGCCATGCTGGTCTCTTGCCTTCCTTTCCCTATTTCTTACATCTGGGGACTGAGAGCTCTTACGCTCTGTGGAAAGTGTCCTTAAAGATTTTCCAGTTCTGTTCTGCTCCCTTGTCCCTGAGGGCAGTTTCCCAGGGGCTTCTATTGACTAAGCCCTTGAACAGCTGGAAGTTTGCTTTCCTGAAATTCAGGGTCCTGACTTTACTCTTTGCCTGACCCATATTCCTCAGGACTGCGAACTCCACCAGTGCATGATCACTGCAGCCCAGGCTGCCTGCAATCTTGACGTCACTGATTAGCTCACTTGTGTTGGTGATCATCAGGTCCAGTATTGCATCCCCTCTGGTAGGGCTGTCTATTACCCAGCTTAAGAAGTTATCTTTGATGCATTCCAGGAGTCTCCTGGATAGCCTACAGCTCGCTGTGCTGTTTCTCCAGCAGCTGTCGGGGTGGTTGAAGTCCCCCAGCAGGACAAGAGCCTGTGAGCACAATGCCTCCTGTAGCTGGAGTAAGAAGGCTTCATCAATAGGCTCCCCTTGATCAGGCAGCCTGTAGTAAACATGAGCCACAGGGTTCCCTTTGTGGCCTTGGTCTCTAACTTTTACCTTTTTTTTAAAAGGTTTTTTATTAATTAAATAATAATAATTAATTTAATACTTTAAAAAAAAAATCACTTCTTTTAACACCAGCTGTCCCTGCCTGCCTTGCCTGGCTGGATCCATCCCGCAAGGGACCCAGTGCCCAGGAGAGGTGGCCGTTGGATGAGTCTGTCTTGTGCTCTGCTGGCTTGCACTCCAAGTAGGTGTCAGGGTCTGGCTTGATCGCATCTCTGATGATCTAGAGTGGTGAGAGCAGCTCCTGGTTATCCCTTGGGAAGCCCTCCTTGCCCATGAGCATAGGCAGCTTCTTGTCCTGCTGGACCCTGCATTTGCAGTTGTCCTTGCCCAAGAGATCAATCACGCTGTATGTGTTGGAGAGCAGGGCCGGGGTGGGGCTGGAGGTGCCAAGATGGGGCTGGAGGCACTGGCAGTGCTGCAGGAGGTTGGTGACGGTGTGCCAGCCTCTGCAGCTTCACTGCATGGTGGGGTACCTGCACTTGGCCGCCGGCTCCCTGTGACCATGCTGCTGTTTTTCTCCACCTTGAGGATGGCAGGGGGCTGCCTGGCAAGGCAGTGGGGCAGTGTTGGAGGTGCTGCTGGAGCCCGAGGACCCCCAGGGCACAGCCGGCTCTTGCGAAGGGGTCATGGCCCTGGGATCAGCGTCAGGGGGAATCTTGAACCCCTGGGCTGTTGGCAAGAGGGTTCCTACTGCCAGGTGGCTTGGCTGGGCAAGCTGTGTGCTGCGCAAAGCCTTGCCTCCAGCCTTGGGGCTTGTGGCTTCTGTGTCCCTAGAGCACTGGGGGTGGCTTCAGTGGGGACCTTCTCAGCACCAGGAAGGCTCGGGTCCATGTAGGGGGGGAGCTTGGATGAACCCCCGCTCCTTCTCCTTGGGTCCCTGGAGGTGCTGGTTGCATCCCCAGGATGATGGTCTGAATGTTGGGGGACCCTGGCTGCATCCCTGGGATAGTGGTCTGGGTGCCAGGAGACCCTGGCGGTGTACCCAGGGTGGTGGTCTTGGTGCCAGGGGACCCTGGCTGCATCCCCGGGGTGGTGGCACTGGCATCAGAAGTCCTTGTCTGATCTGAGGGAGCACTTGCCTACTTCTCAGGTGTCACTGGTGCTCTCTGTATCCCTGCTTACATCCTCAGGGAGCCAGTCTGTGTTCCTGGAGTTCCCTTGCTGGTCGTGGGCTCAGGCTTTGTCTCTGGTCCCTTTGGCCCCAGTGCTGAGCTTGCCCTGTGCTGAGTGTCCATGTCTGCCTGGGGGTGCTCAGCAGGGGCAAACTGACCCCAACTGCCCTCCTCCTCCAGGGCTGGGCAGAGGCTCAGCCTCTCCTTCAGCCTTTTCACATCACTGTCCAACGTCGTCTGGTCGTGGAGGCCTGGCAGCTGGCCAGCAGCATCCTGGAGTTTCCCCAAATCAAGCACCTCCTGGATTATCTGGATGTCCTCTCCCATGCACGACTGCACTGCCATCATCCCGCCGGTCTCCTTGAGGAGATCCTGGGAGAAAGCCATGGCCATTCATCACATATTCAACAGCCAAGAAGGCGCAGCAGCTCCCCAGAGACCCCCACCCCGTGCCGGGGGGACCTGTTGCACAACCCAAGTCAGCAGGTACAGACCCAGCCCTGCCTGCCCTTGCCAGGCTCTGTGCAAGACTGCTACAACCCCCTTAACCGCAGCCTGGCCCGTGAGGGCAGCAGCAACCACCACTGTTTGACGACACAACTGAAATCTGCAGTAGTATCCAACCAGAACACACAACTAAAATTATTGCCTAAATAGCAAATATACACATATATGTGTACTTGTGTGTACACATATATGTATGCATATGCATGTGTGTGTTTACATATGTTTTTTGGAGTATTATAGATGACGTCTACCAGGAAAGAAGAGTAAACTATGGATGAAATACATATATTGTCAAAGGATGTTTTGATGTACATATATTGTACCAAGTTGACATGCATGCATGGCTCATATAAACCTTATGCACAAAAATATATCTATTGTTACTAACTCACATTTTCCTATCGAGATCAGCAATACTATTTCCCATGCAATGTGCCCAGCTGTAAATGGTGACACAAACACAAAGCAGTGAAGAACCAGGCCTTTGAACTGCAAGGAAGGGGAAATTTGGCTCCATTCTCAACAATGAATATTTAATGGTTCCCTGTTCCACTTACGTCTGACAATCCTTCCTACCAATTATCCTTTTCACCAACCCTGGCAGTAAAGACAAGAATAAAAGATCAAGACTGGACTGGTTGCTTAGCCCTTCACATAAACCTCTGCACAGTCAGGCAAATGTTATAAAGTCAGAACACTTTCTCCTCTTTTTTAATGTGATTAGATAACTGATATGTTGCCTCCTCTCCTACGATGTGAGTTTCATAGTTATTACTGAGATTGTATATACAATCTTAGACACATAAATGCATGCCCATATGCACAAACACACAGAGGTGCATATCATACCCTATCATACCCTGGGATAAGAAATGTATCAAGTTTTTTTGCTTTCTGCTTATTAGAAAAATTCATTGATAGTGGTTACTGTGCGATCAGTACGCAACCGGAAAAAAAACAGTAAAAAAGAGAAAACCCGCAAGATATCCAGGCAACCAATCCTTTCCACATTGTAAGAGCTCTCTTGAGTGAAGAGACTTCCTTGGAGTTGGTGAAAAATTAGCATGTTTGCCAAAGTCGCTTGGTGACAAAGGACACAGGTTTTTTGATATTTCAGCCCCAAACACAAAGAAGTAGAACTAGCAAAACATAAAAGAAAATAAATCTATTTAATAATCTGATTAGTTTTTACCTTCCATTTTTCCAGTGATGGAGCTGTATCCAGTGACAGTGTAAACATTTTACTTTGCACAATGTAAGAACCACAATAGAAGAGTGTAATTAGCACTGGAAAGACATTCTCAAGGAAGTACTTTGATTTCAAAAGACCGTTGGAGTGATTGTCACCCCTGCTGTGCTTGGATTCCCTCTTGATGTGCATAAAGTGTGAATGCAGAACGCATTATTATGAAACTCGCTCATCCTTGCATTTGTGTGCTCATTGCTTTTGCCATCTTGTGGTGACCAAAAATAGAAACCTACAGAGCACCATATAATTCACACTAGAATAATGCTGCTGCATTTTTTAATGAATTCCTCAGTGCACATGCTGAAGATCTACAACTCAAACCATGCTCTGCATTCTGGCATTTATCTAACAAATGTGCATTCATTTTCCTTTTAAGATTGAGCTCACTGAAAAACACAAACCATAGTCTGAACACTTAAAATAAGCACAAACATGAAATGATTTAATACTACATAAATGTCCTCCAAAGGGTTTTATCAAAATAAACTACTAGATCTTTTTTTTAAAGGAAGCAAAGCGCTTCTATACTCTCAGCACATACAAAGGCAATGCCTTTATAAAAATTGCCATGTAACCCAACTACAGAACAGTTTAATGTGTGATAAAAGAAATTGGATTTGAACTTCATAAACCAGTCAATAATTATTTATGGAACAGAGCCATTTGCGGGCTTTAGTTTGTGGTTTCTTCTTTACATTATCAAGGAAAGCAATGAATATAAAGTATCTACCCCTCTTAACTTTAACTTTTAAAAGAAGTAGCACATTTTTGAGTTAGTGGTCCCAAGGGAGAGAAGATGAGGCCTTCTGTTGCTAAGCAAGAGTTTGCCAGTTATTTCAAGCTTTAGCTGAGTACAAGCAATAATCACTACTGCCTGAAATATACTGGAATGAAAGTACATGGGACCATTCATGACACTTCATCAGCATGCAGGAGGCAAACAGAGTGACTGCAGTGATTGAATACAGGCTCAGACTACTGGCTTTAATCTCCATCTCATTCATTCAGCCTTTACTTTTGGCACAGCTGTATGATAAACACTCTGACATTCTTCCTTGCCCACCCTTCTTTGGAATCCCATGATTGCTGTGTGCATGTTTGTTACGTACTTAAGGTAGTCAGTCCCCCCCGCCACCCCCCTCCCCCCCAAAAAAGCAATAAATATTTAGATATGGGTAAACTACAAGTTTACTAGTCTTCCTATCAAAGCACCATTAGTTTACTGAAGGGGTACAAAGTCATGTTCACTTTGCCTCTGCAGAAAGAACAGAACAAGGTAAATTTATAATTAATACTAATTCTTTGTACTAGCTTCTGTGCAAAATTGCATATATGCAGTGAATGTATATATTTATAATAAAGTATAGCATTATTGCTGATGTTAACAAAATTCTGATGTTAAAGAAATTACAGTTCATTACTTAGTATTGGGGTTTGGGTTTTTTTTTTGTTTTGTGGGTTTGGGTTTTTTTTTTTATTTTTGCTGTATATCATTCACCTTCTCGCCAAGAAGAGCGCATATGCAGTTCTATATCACCAGGTCCCTGAATTTTCCTTGGCTTTACACCCAGCAGGTACTAAGGGTACTGAATAGCTTAGGGTCTAATTGGTAGCTTAAACACGCTACGGTAAAGTTAATGGAGTTACATATGTAAGCAGTAGCAACCTCTGCAACTGTCAGCAATTGTTTTGTTGATGGGACACTTGTGTCAAAAAAATAACCTCTATTTTATATTGCTCCTTCCTCATATTAAAATAGCTAATAGTTTTGGGGAAATCTGCCTGGTCTGCTTCAAGAAGTTAGGGTGAATTCTCCTGCTCAGTATGCCAGACACCCTGAAATCACCAGCCTAATACACAAAATTATCACAGCTTTTCACTCACTTTTTGTTTTGAAATTGATGCTGTTTGATCACTACAATGGTTATAATTTAATTAAAAAAAGAAGTATTCTCAGCCAAACAAAATACTATAAAGAACCTATTTAATATTGTCCGCTCTGACTAAGATGGAAAAGCATTTGCAGTTTAGCTGACTGAAGGCATGTGGCCATCCCTTAATGTTCAGAGACAAGCGGGACAGAGCCCTGCAGAGGGCTGGTCCTATAGTGCCCGTTACTGATGTGAAGATGCCATTTCTCTTACACTAAGTTTCATCCGCTGCCAAAGAGTTACTGAACAGCCAACATAACAAAACTAAAGAGAGAGAGGGAAAAACAACCACACCCTGTTCATGCAACATTCAACACCATCTCTTTCAATTAAGTAAAGAGCAATTGATAGGCTGCATTGAAATCTGGAGACAGCAAACAGATCACTGAGTGAAGGAGATAGAAAAGATGAACTTTGCAGGTTCCCAGGGAGACGCAGAAATATCCTTAGGATAGCTAAAATAAATCTTTTAAAGAAAAAAAACCTCAGTCAACTACAATGCCACCTAAAGGAAGGGATCTAAAATCTGTCTCCGTGAAACAATGCAAATTCTGCATTTTCTACTCTCTCCTTATATCCAGGCTGAATTTGCAATAAAGTCTACTAGATTTCTAAAGCATATGAAACATTCTCTGATTCAAATGTTACCAAAGACAGCAACACAGAAGTGGAAAACTAAGCATTTCAAAAGACCCTCTCGAGCTTTTCTGCACTTAAGTAGCAGCAAACAATCCAGCACCTTCTACTCCTAAGTACTCTTACCATATTTTGTACTCTGAAGGAATCAGTTTCATTACCATTTACTTCAATCAGAAAAAAAACCCCTTGAATCTGAAAAAAATCAGCACATCAGTGTGAGAGTTGAAAATCTTCTAAGCAGCAACAACAAAAGAATACAACACACATAGCAAGACAGACTGATCTTATGACCTGTATATCCTTATGAAAAAGGGAGCTCGGTCGACTCTATCTCCACTGTAGTGCAAATACATTGAATTGTCAGCTAAAGACCGATACCACTATATTTATTCAACACTTTGCTACTGTGACAGTTCTGTCTTTCCTGAAAACAACCATTCACTAGTAGTAATTGGTCAGTAATATTGAATGATGTGCGTATACCAGCTCACATTATTTTATTTTTTTTTTATTCTTTATTTAAAAACAGAGAATGTCACCACCACAAAAACACCACAAGTTTCAGATCCCACTCCAAAATGTTCATACTGGCTGCTTAATTCAAATATAATTAAAAACAACATGTTTCCTTGCCAAGAAGTTAAATGTACTACCAAAAACCAAAAAACAAACCAAAAAAAGACAACTGTTCAAAAGGGTGCACAATCTGAGTTATTTATGACAGATATGAAAAAAACATTCTGTTCATGAGACATCTATCTCTTAAACTAACCGTTCTATCAACTGTTCTTATTTCTAATGTAGTTATTTAGGATGTATTCTAACTGGTGGGCTAATGGACTACCAGACCATAGAAAGGGAAAACTGACAAGTGATTGCAGGTAACATACCAGCGTACTGGAAATATAAATGATGAATATCACAGGAGACATCATCAGTGCATTGTGACCTGCTTAAAAAAAGAAAAAGTCTTCTTTTTTGATTCCAGAAAAGTTGGATCTTCCTTTTAACACCATCAGGCAAAGCAGCTTGCTCTCTTTCTTTTTTCCATCTTACTTCCTTTCCTTATTAAATGCAGGGCAAGAGTAACCTTGCTTCCCAATGTCAGGATTTATGAATTCTCATTCACGGTGTCCAAAGATTTGCAAGACAACCATCCTGACCTTGGTTAAAAAGAAATCGTTCCGAATGAGTTTAATGAGGATTTGAAGAAATGGCCTTGGAGCTGTAGTTTGAATGAAAATGTGTCCACATTTTGCCTTGTACCTTATGAGGAGGCATGAAACAAATTATATTCGGCATTTTGCATTTGGTACTTTTAATCCTCACACAAGTTGCTTACACGAAAGAGCTAATAAAAATTGCCCGAATGAGTCATTATTCCTTTCATCTGCAGTATTTCATTTCGGTTTTTTGTCGACTCCAAAAATAATACACTAAGACAAGAGAACAGTAAGTCAGTAGCACTGTGGGTAAACTTCAAATTTAAGTTACCAGATTTCAGAGGCAACTGATGACTGCTGATGTCTGAAATGTTTCTTTTGATTTCAGCTGGAAAGTTTTTTTAATGCTCTACTAACAAATTGAACAAACTCTGAGGTTTTCTTGTTAAAATATTTTAGGGAGATTGTGTTTTTGTTTTAAAACACACGACTGCTCCACTGAACTCTAGATACCTACTCTGCCATTAAAATAAACCAACTCATCAACAAAAAGTAGCTAGTCTATTTTAGCACTTTTCCACCTTTAAATACACATTCAGACATGTGGTCTTATTTGTCATGTCCTCCTTTTGGATATCATGGGCCATAAATGCCATCAGTCTGAATTTCAGTGGATATGGCACAGACATGTCAATGTTAATGACAGGAGAGATACTTAGTTCCCTGAATAAACTTCTGTAGCTAACTGCTAGACATAAAGCTAAGTAATTAACCATGTAAGATGCAGCACAACAAAGCCACATGCTTATCAGAGGACAATCAAATCAGATGACATAATGAGATTTGGTAAGACTTCAGAGCCCAGAATGCTCTGCAGTATTGCTCAGGAAGACAGCAGTATTTTTCCACTGACTTCGGTAAGAACCATCTAAAACCCTGTATGATACTATTTTCTGCTCATATAAACTAGTCCAAATTCAGCGTTGAGAGATTCATACCGCTGATACAAATGGTTAAACACCATTTTTAACATGCCCTTCATTGTACTAACTTACATGCCCCCACAATCAGAGTTTGAAAAATTACCAAAATGGTGCAATTTGAATGTAATCATTTTCTCCAACTGTTTGGAGTGCTCTCCACTGTTTCAGTGTCTGACCAGACAAGGATAAGTGAAAATAAAAGTCATATTTCCACCTCTCTGTAACAAAACTGGAAAATAAAAATCTGTATTAGAAGAATGCTAACCTATATTCTGCAGGTAAAAGTTTAAAAACTACATGCCAGGAGAAAAACTTTTAAGCAGAAGTCAGTGCCAACCTTAGCTGGAATAACCTGTGTTCTTTAGACTTCACAGCTTGTCTCTTGAAAGTTCTCTGGCAACATGTGCTTTTTCACATTTGTCAGCTAAATCAGAGATCCAAATGCAAAATATAACATTAAGGAACAGTGAGTGCATTTGCGACGCTCCTTGGAGAAATTAGGTACACATAAGGCAATGACTATATTACATGGAAGTTACTCTAATGTAACTTTGTTAAACTAATTTAATCAAGGAAGATTAGTATTCTCTCCTAACATCAGTGCATACTAAGGATATTTTACTTTTCAGAGAACTTAGCTATCCCTAGGTATCAATGAAACAAGATACACGACAGCTTGGCACACTATTTCAAACCACATACTATTACCCTAATTATTCACAATGCAATACAAGTACAGACACAGAAGTACAGAAAACTTTCTAGTCAAATTGTGTGTCCCCCTGATTACGACATGGAAAGCAAGCAACTTGTCTATATTTCAACTGTGACACATTGAAACAGTTCTACTGAATAACTTAAACCAGTGGTTTCCAGGCTCTTTGGACATAATTCTCATTGCACTCCACAAAATTCTCTGCAAACAATCCGTACAGCTGCAAGGAGGGAAATAGTGAACTTTATNAGGAGGGAAATAGTAAACTTTATTGTAGTGTGGTTGCACATACCTGCTGCAGATTGTGGACCAGGGACAGTCTGCAGACAAAATTTGGGGAACATTGGCTTATGTTGCCTGCCACAAAACACACAGGTCAGGTTTTGTAGCATTTGCCATAATGCTAGGCAATCTCTTTGCCAATGAAATAATAATCCAGTACATCATATTGCTGAGTTATTAAATCTGGTGTTCAGTTTCAGAAATTAGCTGATGTTGAAGAAAATTTCTAAGGCAAAGGACTGATGATGCGGCAACATTTATACGTGCCTTATACAGAAAAAGAAATATGCAAAATGCATGGTATGATGCCTTAAGCAATCATTTTCCCATCACAGTGAGATAGCCCATATGATAATGATTAGTTTTGCACTTGCTAAGTGCTGCCAAGGATCACTGAATCCTAGGGAGCAAACCCACTTTTCAGAAAAAAACTGTGCTGTGGAGCGATAGCCTTTAAAATGTGAATATCATCAATGAACAGTACTTCCATCGACAAAAGCTACTGGCTATCCCAAACAGTTAAGTCAGAAACAACAAGCATTAAAATTAAGTAAAATTTTACAAAATGCTTGAAGGGCACTGCAGCTGCAAATCCAGCTACATGCTCACCATTCAAACCACTAAGTACTGGTATGCACCTCACTCAGTACTCCTCTCCAAATCTCTTCAAATGTCACAGTCAGAGTACCATTTTCATAAACACTTTGCTGTTTTATGAGACATAAGGTACATGAAATTTTGCATCAGTCACCTTTTTTTTCTTTTTTTTTTTTCTTTCCCCCAACATCAATTTGTAATGTATATATATTAGTCAGGCTTACATAGAAGCTTATATTTCAAACCTAGGCTAAATGGGTCTAATCCCATTGCTATTATCCTTTAAAGGCTTTTATAGAACGAAGCTTTAAATCACAGGCTTCAGAAGGAATCTTGATCTTTTCTTTATTACGTTATAACAAAATCAATTATTATTATCATGAGGAGAAAACCACATTTTTCATGAAAGCAATAACTGAATATACGTTATATATGTCCCAAACACATAAATTAAGAAGATTCTCAACAATAAGAAGGTCTTTTAGCAGCAGGTACACCACTAACCCTGGTCTTCTCTTCTGGGCAATACGTTAAACAAGAATATTTTGAAAACTTTATCTTTCTCCATGTTACTTAAAGATTTGCAGCAGATTTTGAAGATTACTACAGGAAATTGTGACAGATTCCATCTGGTGTAAGTCAGTGGCATTCCACTAAAATAAAATAAATTACAAAACCAAAAATCTGATCCTTTGAGGTAAAGCTTTAAATCATCTGAAAATATATGTTTGTGCTCCAGTATTAATCCTACCTTTGTAAAGATATGGTTTATATCTTCTTCAGCTTCTTTAAATAGCTGTTACATTTACATGTCAATCATTTTTGACTAGCAAAAATAGAACTTTAAAAATTCTGTTGAACTAAAAATAAAAATTTCTTTCCAACAGCATCAAAGAGTTATTTTGTTTTATAATGATTCTGTTTAAAAAACACATAATTAGAATCTTTCGATAGAATGCAAATATCACTTTTGGCAATTTTTTTTCCTACTTGTTATTTACTTTTCTCTGGTAAATCTAGCATACAGCTTCTGAAGGCCTCTAGTGCATTTATTTTTGAGCTCCTACTCTCTAATTTGTCTTGAACAAATTTTCTTTTCTCATTTTTCTATCACATAAGTGCATTCCCTAGGATGATTATGCTCAGATTCAATTTGTCGGTTTTTTGTCCCTCTCATTCATTCACCTTGAATATTTTCAAATGATAGAATCATATTTTCTTAAACATTTATCAATTCATTACATTTAAAATACTACTTTGGGCTTTAACTATTATTATGCATAGCCTAGGCAAGCAAAACAGAGAAAGGAAACATTTTGACTACGAATTTACAATGCATTAATTAATCATGGGTTTGAGAAGTAAGACAATGCGCATCTGCACGGTCACATACATAGGATTGTACAGCAAGTAACTGAGGCAATGCTCAGGTAAAGATGCTGTGAACAATATCAACTAGAACAATAAATAAATAGACATTAATTTACACATAAGTGTCTGAACTTTAAGAGCTTTGCTTTAAGAGCTTTGAAATTTAAGGCTATTGCTGAACATGAGCTTATTTCAGTAGGAAACATGCCTTCAGGCCAGTAAGTGCTCTGAGGTCTCCCATTTGATTCTGTCCCTGTTTTACTCAAGCTAAAAATAAAGGGGAAAAAAGAAAAATAGCCTTCAGTCCAAGAATGCTATGAATCTCAGACTCCTCTCCCGGTCGCGTAAGTAAAATAAAGGGATTACACTTTCATAACTCAATTAAGATCTACTCTACACTATATTCTATACAATTCTGGGGGTTTTGTCACTTGTACAAAAGAAACTGCTATGGTGAAACACAAACTTTTCTTCCTCAAACTGAAGATTAAATAATTGTATGTACATGTAACTGTTTACAAAACAAACTGATAATGTTTGTAGGTATTAAGGTTATGTGTGTACCCAAAACACTGTAAGTTACTTTATTTTAAGTAAAGATTCAAATGTATTCTGTTTGCTCTTTAATACAAAATTCAATACATGCTCTCTATGTTATGGAAGCAATTAAAGGGATTTATGAGGAGGAGAACAATCTTGCCCTTGTCACTTGCCTTTAAATAGTCTATTTTGAAAGAAATAAATTATTTAGGACACAACATTAAACTGTGAACCAAAGTATAATTAATCTGGATCCTGACTTTGCTTAGCTGTAGGAAGGAACAGGAATTGTTTAAACACATATTCTGAACTGTGTCAGAGCCTACATGGCCTACAGAGAAACTCAGAGAGTGCATCTTTGATATATCAAAATATCTTATAACAGCATTATAAGAGCTCTACTGAAAACCATGACTAGACAGA
Organism: Himantopus leucocephalus; assembly: GCA_003993805.1. Taxonomy (NCBI): domain Eukaryota; kingdom Metazoa; phylum Chordata; class Aves; order Charadriiformes; family Recurvirostridae; genus Himantopus; species Himantopus leucocephalus. Next base: position 20,341,081 of record RSEF01000001.1, on the reverse strand, counting down.
GCATATGCTGACCTCTTTCAGTTAACATCGCTCCATTCTGCTACTGCCCATCAGATGAGACAAACTGAATGGCCCAGAGGATCTCTTCTAACTTTGGAGGAATATGCATGTTCCCTTTCTTTCTCATTTATAATCCTGCAGCAAAGTAAAAAAAAGGTTATTCACTCTGTAATTCCTGCTTCAAAATATTTTGTCGAGAGGTGTGTTCACAGTGCAGGGTCCGACTGCCCATGTTGCTTCAGAAGTACATATGGCAAATGAGTACCAGTCCTCCACCGCTCCACAGTACTGGTAATGAATCAGAAGTCCACCCAGATCTTAGGTTTAAAATGTCCAAGGGGAAGGAGGAAAAGCTGTGAATTTACAATCAGATAAATCACCTGAGGAAGGACTGCTAGAGACAAGTGATCTTTCTTTCTCTCATGACGTTCTGTTACACAGCGGCGGCTCTCAGCAGTAGTCCCCACAAAACACCATATATTTGCAGAACAGTTTCAGGATCGCAAGTTGAATAAGGACTGAAAAAGATCTCCTACAAAAGCAGTGTCACATCAGCAGGTCTGTAAGGTTTGGTGGATTTCAGAATGAAGCTCTAGGTGGCAGCTAGATGTGCAGCCTCCATATGCTAGGGATGGAGGCATTCTGAAGAAAATAAGACAGCTATGTTAATCTAAGGTGGCTCCAGTTCAGCAGACAAACTGCTTCCCACTCAGTTAGCTATCCAGTAAGGCAATCTGTTGAAACAGCTGATTTCTAGTTCACTTTGTTGTCATACGGACAAACAAGGATTCTTCCTGAAAGGCCTCATCCTGGCAATGTAAGGAGAGACAGCTTGCCTGGGAAAAAGTGTAAGAAGAACTAGCACATACACTGGGGCAAAGATAGGCAGCCTTGGCTTAAATAAAATCCAGTGCCTTAGAAAATAAAGGGTGTTTTCTAAGGATAACTTATCACAGAAAAATGTGGGGGAGGAGGGTGTAAATATGTATATACATCATATTCATATATAAAGAATCCACCACGAGGATCCAGATTTCTCCCCCTCTCTTGGTTGGAAACGAATATCCTTAAGGAAAGATGACAGAGGCTAAAGTTGTCTGAAGGCTCAAAGGGCTGGCCCACCACTAATCTAACAATCAAGTTAAGGTATGGAGTATGTTAACATACTGGAGGAAATACTATTCGTTTCTCTGACTGCAGATTCACAAGTATGTTTTTCAGGACCCCCTGAAGCTGGTCTGGCTCTGTCATTTCCTTTTGATGTTCCAGCCAAAACCACTGACTTCAGGATGCATGTCCTCCTTCTTCACCTTCCATTTATGTTCCTGTTGGCAAAGGCTCACACAGTTTACAATTACTTAACTGTCATCACAAGGGTAATCCCCTGATTAATTTACTTGGTGACTGAAATCTGCTAGTGGTTTGTAGTGAGCCACGCAACCAGAAATAATTTCATGTTATTTTCCTTCCTCTAGTACCGGTTGCAAATATGCATGAGGTGTACATTATTTGTAGCTGAGGTCCTTTCCTACACATGGACAGAAAGCCTGACACATCTCATTAGTGTGAGCTCCAAGACAGTGATGTATATACTGAACTTCAAGGTCAACTACAAACTCTGATCTCTGAGATCACTGAAGTGAAATACCCATCCAAGGAAAGAGGAATCCATCACTATTAACTTAAAAAAAGCTCAGTGAGAACTGATCCCTGAGAACTGATCCCTATATCCACTCTGTGCTACCCACAGGGAGATCTTGCAGAGCACTTTACTACCCCATCAGGGAAGGATGATTAGGCAAATAAACCATTAGGAGCTATATAGACACATAATATACAAACATGTAACAGTCCACTGTTGTAGAAGAGAAGCTCTATAAACAAAAACAGCACAAAACCCCTAGTTAATTTGATAATAAGTTCAGCTGTTTCAGCATTCGAACAGTATATGCAACTAAACAGAACAGAGGCTCTGGCAAAAGAAACCTGAAGAAAGACAGTTCATTCAAAACTTAAGAGTCAAAACTAGAAAGGCATCCAGTCTGTTCACCTTGAACCCCAGAGAACTGAAGAAAGGTTGAGAGAATTGGGGTTGTTCAGCCTGGAGAAGGCCTTATTGTGGCCTTTCAGTAAAGAGGGCTTATAAGATGGGGACAAACTTTTTGGCAGGGCCTGTTGCAATAGGACATGGGGTAATGGCTTCAAACTAAAAGAGGGTAGATTTAGACTAAATATAAGGAAGAATTTTTTTTACATTGTGGGTGGTGAGACACTGGAACAGGTTGCCCAGAGAGGTGGTAGATGCCCCATCCCTGGAAACATTCAAGGTCAGGCAGGATGGGGCTCTGAGCAACCTGATCTAGTTGAAGACGGCCCTGCTCATTGAAGGGGGGTTGGATTAGATGACCTTTAAAGGTGTCTTCCAACCCAAACCATTCTATGATTCTAGAAAATGTACACCAAGAAACTTGACATCTTTGCCAGGGTCCATTGTTCAGGAAAGAGCATCACTCCATTTTTAATGGGGGTGAAAGATGAGTATCAGGACTCTTTTTTTTTTTTTTTTTTTTTANTTTTTTTTTTTTTTTTTTTTAAGACATTTGCTGCCAGAGAGACTCCAGTGTTTAGATCTTGTACTGACATGGTAGAGTCTTCACAGAGGTAATTAATCTCTGCAGAAACAAAGATATTTTCAGTCCAAAAATGTGATTGAGACCTTAAAGTAAGCATCTTGCTGGTCAAGACGCACAGAGCAATGAACCTTTTTAAAGCTGCAGACTGTCATCATCACCATTCTGAATTTGAATTTCTGAGTTTCAGAATTGGTCTTCAGCCTCTTCAATACCAGGAATACCTTATTGTAAAAAAACCCCAACTTAGACCAGTTCTATTATTCCCTAGTCCAGTAAGTATTTGTATCTTGTCAGAGCAGGCCCTCATGGATAAGGTCTCCAAAACAAGGTAAAAGGGTCAGGTGAAGAAAAGTTGAAAAATGAGTAAAATACCCATGGGATTAAATATGAAGCCTGTACAACCCCAAAGTTTAAGATTCCCATGAAGGATAAAGTATAAAAAGCATGGAACTGAAGAAAAAAAAAAAAGAGGTTAAGCACATCCATCTTTCTTTCAAAATCTGCATATATATTGGAAAGTGTAGGACTGAAGAACATCCATGACTAGGTCAATGACACATCTCTATGGTTCCTGGCATTTGAAATACTTTGAAGTAGGGTATGGAGACAATCCTTGTTCTAGATTTTTAGATTTAATGGCATAGGGAAAAGCATATCACAATCACCCCCAGCCAAAGCTGGGGTACAAAAATGAAAAATGCAGTTTACTACATTCAGGACAAGAATTCCCAGTGGAAGTGTTGAGATGCCAACTATTTGAGTGTGTTTCCACTTGAGTTGTAATGAGCCCAACGGCAGGATCCTAATAACACTCTCACAAAACAGTATCAGGAACCTGTGGGGAGCAAGATGCCTATCCATTTGACCAGTGATTTTCGGAGCATTTTTGCCTAATAGCGTGTTCTTGAAGATGCTGCTTACCTGCAGGCTTCTTGAAAGATCTAGGAACTGAAGCAGAACTTCACTAATTACTAAATTCCATCACATTTGTTTGCATGTTTTCTCAGTAGATATTCTTGGTATCTGTACTGCCCAAAATTCAGATCCAGACTAAATGGTATGATTCATTCAAATATGATTTCCTCTAAGGCAGAATAATCAACTAACCTGAGTACAACATTTTGAGGAGCAGTGGAAGAAGTGGCAGTTTAAGTCTGTATTACTACTACTTTACATTCTGCTCAATCTTACGGTACTTGAAAAGAACTGAGGATGTGGTATGCACCATTCATTTGCACTAACAGGTACAAGACCTCAGTGTATAGAACTTAAAATGAAGGCTCTCTGGGTATTCCTGAGCAAAAAAAGTCTTGAATGCTCACTAGAAAAAAACTTTTGAGCTACGTTTTCCATGATGATTCCATCTATCATTGGAAACTGCTTATAGCACCTATCACCAATGACCAATTATCCAAACAAAATTATTGTCAAGTATCATCGTCATCAAGCAACTATTTATTATTAATAAATACATTTTTGCAACATATTTCCTCTATATATCTGCCTAACAGCCTCTGTTATTAAACAAATAACCCAAAACACTCTCATGATTACACTTCTGTTCAATTCTTGTCACCATAGATTGATGTCTTCTCACTGATAATCCTAAAAACGTCACTGAAACTGGATTTTCCACAGCAACATGAAATGACATTTTTGTGTAAAATTTCCTGTCACCATAATTTATTTTTGCAATTACAATTCATTGAGAATGCAGGATATTTTCTGGCTAGGAATTAGTCACAGTAAAGACGGGCAAACTATGTATACTGGTGGTAGCTGAATAGCCCTTGGGCCATTTATACTACTATTTGCCATGGGATAACAATCTATAAAAATGTAATCTATAAAAAATGTGCCCATCTTATCTGAAAACAGGATTTGAAAAATAACACATCCATTTACTATATCTGTGCTCCTTTGTCTTACAAGAGAGTACAGATTTGGGTACAACGGTCATTGCAATGGGATAAAGCGAGAGCATCTAAGCCAAAGCTTGAAAGAATGAAGATCTACAGTAATGCAGAAAAACATTAATCATAATAGTATGATGTTTTTAAAACAGTATGATGCTATAAGTCTAGTATGATGCTATAAAACCTCATTGTTAAAGATCTCTAATAAAGTTTATAGTATAATTTCATGACACAGGCAGTGGAGGCATCTTCCCTGGGGAGATTTAAAAGTAGAAAATGTGTGGTGGGAAGTGCACTGAAAAATCTAGAAACTTTCATCTTTAATTTCTACAGGGTATGATCTACTTTCAGTTACCCTGGTGTAAATGCCAAAAAAAGAAACCAAAATTGCAAATTCAGATCTTTCTTTAGTTCTTCAGTACACCTCTTATAATTATAAGGGCACATCAAGTGATGAAAGACTGGATATTCCTAATTTGGGACACCTTTTTCCCTGCTAGCCGCTTTGCAGAAAGCAGGTCCTTTAAAGACCAGTAAATATATTTAACACACTGTAACTAAAGCAGTATAAAGGCCTATCATTCAAATAGGAAGAGGCATCTAAAATGTGGACTCAGTGACAGAAAATATGTTCAAATTGTATTTTCCTGCATTGTCTTTAATCTGAGGAGCATCGTTCCCTAAAAGTAATCTGGAAACTCATAACGTGGGTTATTAAAAATAAATAGTTATTAAAAAATCTTCCGGCAGTGAGAAGGAGCCTGGAAACAACTTCTAACCCGACAGAAAAGCCAATAAGTAAAGGAACATACACACAGAGGTTTGGAGGAATCTGCATTTCACAACTGGAAAAAAAAAAAAAAATCTACAATAGATTCTAAAAAAAACCCAGCAAACCAAACCAAACCAAGAAAAAAAGAAAATAGATTGTGAAAACACATACAGAATCTTTAAGTCATGCATCTGCAGTTCTGTTTCATTCCCCTGTTTCCATATACACCTCTTCATTCATAATAATATCCATCAAGCATGTGCACATGATGACATTGTTGACATTTCCTATCTTGTCCAGCATGATGCCATCACTGGTAAAAGAAATGCACCATCACTACCATCTTTTAAATGCTAAGAAAATGTGGTATTTAAAGAATCTTTGGCAGCCTGAAAATCTCTGCTGCAGAGATCTAGAGGGACTACAGAGAGTCTGATTTTGTCACTGGGGGATTCTGTCTTTAAAATGGTGGGCCAGAAACTCCTTACGCTCTGAGTGGTACTGCATAATCACAGAAAATGCAGTGATTCCATCTTGCCATCAAGATGAGCAGTAGGACCGATAGGCAAAGGGAAAAAAATGTAAAACTGACAGATAGGATAACTTGTGAACATTTGCTTCAGCCCTTCATGTACTGTTAAGTACCAGCGTTTCAGCACTCCTCTCAAGAGGTTGTGTGTGTCTGTGCATGCAATTATGGTATAAAACTGATAATATGAAGACCAGATAGAATTAATAACCTTTACTAATTTTACAGTACAAATAGCAATGTAAATATCATGCAGCTTCAAAATTTATGTCCGATGGTGTCCTGCAAGCCCATCCATTAATTCAAGGAGTGAGTTTATTAATTTTTCTAATAGCTTGGAAAGCACAGGCATATGACTGCTAAGGCTGGCAGATGAATCCAATTCACTTTGCATCACTTTCCCTTCATCATGGCACAATACCGTTGCATCTCTGAAACATATAAAACTATATTTGAAATGATGCACTGAACTTAAATGGTTGAGAACTTAAGCCCAGTTTTACAACGCCTACTGAAGCAGCACTGAAGATCAAACTCCACACGGGATGTCCAGGGACTGCAGACATGAGGCATCTACTAAATCACACGCTTACACTTAGCAACAGACTAATTCAATCTGGAATTTCCCAAGCGACCACTAATACAATACCATTACCTGCTGTTTAAATATTCTCATGCACTTAATAGACACTCCTTCAATGAATCTTTCAAGCACAGTTAAAGACTCTTAACTTACACTGCAGCATTTAGGGGGAAGTACTAAAGAAAATCCAATGATAGCCAACTGAATTACACATGTAATCACAAGAGGAGAGTTGAAAAGGGACTGAAGGATTTCTGCACCAATTCTCACAATTATTTTTGCATCACATGCTTGCATATTGCAGTAAGTAAGATGTGTGTGAACCACCCAGAGTAACCAAGCCCGCTCCCTAAGTTTAAAGGCATGAACCTCCCATTTGACCCAGCACACTAGTATTAAAGAAAGTTCGCTGATACTCAGTGATTCTGCTCCAATAAGACAGTATTTAATAGTTTTACACTGGAGTAAATTACTGAGTTTAGTTCTTCTGACAAAGCTACTGCCTCTTTCCAAACAGCTGCTTCTCCAAGACTTAATTAAGTAAAAAACAATACATAAAAACTTTGTCATTGAAACCGGATGTGATCCAGTAGATAACAAGAGAGTATCTCCTGAATAAGATACAGCATGAATGGGAATATGCCATGAAATAATAATACTCTACCAACTTGAAATTGTACCATGTTGCAATGAAGTTCCTGATGTGATGATTCAACAGATGCGAGTTAGATAAAATATTCCTTCTGATTTTACATCATAAAACTAAAGAATTATTTGATCTGCTATCCCAACCACCTGCTTTAAAATTTCATCTCGTTAACAATGTACTGAGACCAATAATTTGTTCTTGGCAAGAGTCAAATAATTTCCTGAGAGTTATTTAGTTCTAATTTGACAACCTCATGTGATGGAAAAATCACTTGTTTCTCTTGGCAATTTGTCCCAGCGGTTAATCACCTCCCTACTGAAAGTATTTGCCACATATTTAATTTGAATTTCTGGCTTCAGCTTCTACTAACTTGCTTTGCTAAATTAAAAAGCCTTTTATTACTAAGTGTTTTAGACACAGTTAGCAAACCACCTCTCAATCACATCTGTGATAAGCTAAATGTATTCTGATCCATATGAAACTGTATGTCATTTTCTCCTACCAAAAGCTCAGCTTTACTATTCTTTTCTTCATCCTTTTTATTTCCAAAATTAAAACGAACAGCCACAATCAAATGTTAGTTCTGCCACTGCTTTATACTGAGGTAAAATAACCCCACAATCATTATTTATTACTGTGCTTTACTCCTTCAAATAGCTCATTTACTCTGTTGTCACTGCTGACGTTCATGTTGAACTAATTCAAAGTTCAAAAAAAGCAGCCTCATTTGAAGACTTACTACTGATACCTTTTTCTCCTTTGTTTCAAATTTCCCTCCCAAAAATGTTTAGTGTCTTATTCAGCAATTGATTCTGCAATTTAAAAACTATCAGCAACTGGGCATGGGCTGGTATGAAATGAAACATCTTACAAAGGCTAAAATATACTATATTTGCATTGCCATTTATCAACCAAACTTTTCATCTTATCAAGAGAACCAAATTCATTGGCGAAATGTTAACTGCCTAGAAAAGTCTGCTACTCTTTCTTACCTACGGCATTTTCCCTTAAGCCTCTATTCATTGAGTCTTTTATTACACATACTGTTATTTTGTCCATAACTGATACCAAATGAATCAATCATGAAGCTACCTCTCATTTGAAATATTCAGAAACATGAGGAGTCCTTCTGTATTCTGGCATCCCCCTGGGCTGTGAGATCTATTAAACAGGAAAACCATAAGGCTGGAGATACCCTTACCCAAATCATTGAAGAATCACGGCTGCAAACTTTACATTATAAATTTTAAGACATGTATTCCTCAGATTTCATCATCTTAAAACAAGGAGAAGACAAAAACAATTGCATAGATACAAGAGGTATTTCTACACTGCTAAATATAAGGACCAGCGAATGATCCATGGCCTTAAAGTCACTTGGAACAGAGTTTTCTACTAATATTTATGGATTTGGCTACCTCTTTCCAGAGCAAACTCACTGGGTCACATTACCTAGTGTTTGAGCCCAAGTTGCCTCTGGACCCATACGCTGCCCCTGTGACCCTAAGGCATAATTTGTATTTCCATTGGGGGTGCAGAGGGACAGTCAGTTCAAAACATCCCAATCAAATGTTTTTTTCTAGCAACAGACTGAAAGAAAATTGTGTATCTCCTATGTGTGATCTCAAAATCTGTTTTTCAGAGAGCAAAGTTTGGCTGCTAGAGCTAAATGATGATGTGGGTGGAAATACCTGAAACTGGCACAATTTTGTTTCCGCTGCCTGGTTGGAGTGAACTCTGAAGTAAACTAGGTTATTCCCCCCCCCTTCCTCCCCCAGATATGTATTAGAAATATCTCCTTCAAATGTGGGTAAAAAGACATAAGGAAGAGCTAGACAAGGAATTATGCGCAGCTCTGAGATTCCATATGTAGAAGATATTACATATATCCTCCTAAATAACACGGGTAAAGATTCACCAAGGTGATTCAAGGAAAAAGAACACTAGAAAACGAGGATAATTAAGGCTCTTTCTCTTCCTTTAGATAAACACTGGACCAAATGATTAATAAAGCACATGTAACTCCAAACACTTCAAAAATACTGCACATGTATACAAAAGATTTACTTTGGATCATCTTATTTGAATGGTCGAAGTCGCACTAATGAAAACACCCTATATATAAACATATTTGCTGCAAAAAATTACCAACGGAATGCTTTTCTATTGAACTAAAATTTGATGTTGATTAGAATAAGCACAGCTAAGGGGTAAAAACCACTATATATGTGATTATTTTTGTTTATTATTCTTTACTGAAAATACTTTTAAAAGTATCTCCAGTGAAAGATTAATTTATTTTCTTTTAAACTCAGATGGAGGAGGAACTCTTCAGACAAACATTAACTAGATGAACACTTCTGTTTATAATCTGAAGAAGGATTATGCAGGCTACATGGCAATTTTTATCATCGTATCACAGAAGTGCTTCATGATTATAGTATTTCCTGGATGTGAAATTATATCATAAAACAACGTTGCCTTCCTGTAAACTATATAATATTATGTATAGAAACCATGTAAAGAAAGAAAATAAAATGTTACTCTAATGTTCGTGATTATATGCCAGACATCATTAATCTGGCTGCTTGACCTAGATTTGTTATATTGTATACACAGCAGCTGTGTTCATCTTCATACAGAAAATGATGGAAAAGAAACTATACAGTATGAAATCTGGGTCCAGCAATAATTGTTGACTGTTCACTGAGCTCATTCATACATACTCCCTATGAAAAGAAAAAAAAAATAGTTTCCTCTTACAAATCTAGCTCTGCCAGAACTAAAAAAAAAAAATCAGGCATAGATCAAATTAATTTTCCATGGAATGAAAAAAACCAGTTTATCTTCCTTGAACAACAGTTTCTCCAAAAGAGTAGGCTACTAAGAATTTTATTTTATTGATTCCGGTTTGATGATTTACTTATATTAGAAATGATTTAGTAGTTGGCTATTAAGCATGGAAAGGTGATGAAAAATGTGCCCATGCTAGAAGTTTTATATTTTTAATAAACAAACATTAGATATATTCAGTGCTGTGCATGGAACCATGCAAAAGTAATTGCAGTGATGGCATAAGTACTTAAAATGTACCCAGAAACACAGGTTGAGAAAAGAATTCTCTGTATAATCATATAATGTCTTAACACTATTCAGTGCTTATGTGTTTGCCTGCATTGCTTATTTTGGAAAGAGCCGTACTTTGCTTTATAAGTAATTCACATCAGGAAGATACATACCCCATGAACCAACTTGACAGAAAAATGCAAGAGTTTCTCAATAAATTGTGCCACAATTAACAAAAAAGTGTATTTTTCTCCCAAGAGCTACTGCCCGACAGCTTTAGACAAAGCAACTGTTGATACAATCTTTACCTACATTGCCTGATAAATTTAACAGCAATAAGTACTACCTCCCACACTCCATTCCAACAGAATATAAGAATGTCATATTAAATCACCTATTAACAGAACAGGTTTTGCTGTCTATAACTGTGCAAATATGTGTACATATGAAACACATTATTAATATATGTAAATGTAATGCAAACAAAAAAATACTGACAGACTACTTTCAAAAATTCTTTAAAAAGTGTTCCAAAAATGATATAATAACAACAAAAAAAGCATAGTATTTAAATTGCATTTATTGCAATTCTTCACCGTCTTATTTTTTGATTTTGATTTATTTGGCGATGAAATCACAGACTTGGGAAATAAGTCAGTAACAGTTAAATTGTCAACTGACAATCTGAAAAGTTGTCCTTTTTCACCCACCCCTTTATTTCTTCTTCTTAGAATGATCTTATACTTTCCAGAACAAAAACATAACTACCCTATTTCTCACAGGAAAAGAAGAAAATAAAATCCAAGAATAAGAAGCCAAAAATTAAGAGCAATCCTGAATCTCAGTAAAAACATATAAGGGAGCATTTACAAGAGGCAGACAGACACACATACACAAACACAAAGATCCTCACCCCACACAGTTGCAGAACAGACATTTTCTTAACCAGATTTTCTTCAGTATGAGCAATAAATGCTCATCATTTTAAAAATTAGGTCATTCAGAATCAACTGTTTAAAGAGATTATCATAATATTGGTACAGTAAAAATATTATCATAAAAATGAATAATAGTGAACAAACCCTACAAACACTGGGCAATTGACAGACACAAGACTGCAAGAGCGTTCATGTCATGATATAAGCTATTTTCCTGGGGGTTTTATTCATTCATATAGATAGAATATAAGTCTATCTGAAGAAAAGGCCAATCTTTCAAACACTGAATCAGGGTTTGAAACTGAACACACTCATGGGATGAGCAGGAGATAGCAGATGAAAAGCCCACTTTTTTCTCCATGGTACAGATAATGAGGGTCTTTTCTCTCTCCTTTTGTTATTCAAACAAAGTGAGTAGAAATTATACTGCTTCTTTAAAACAAACACTAATATTTAGGTTCTCTCTTCAAGGCAATGTCATACATTGTTTTGAAGGGTACCACTCTCACAAGAGCACAAGGAAATAACATATTCTAAGAAGCTATTTGTCTGGGAGCTACGGGTAACACCTACTATACTCTTTCTTTCTCAAATGCTGCAACTCCTTTTGATTTCCATGACTCAGCTTTCACTGGTGGTTTAGAGGGATACAACACGGCTTGAATAATCCTACCACAGAAGTTGGTGCTGTTTGTGCTTCCTGTCAAGAGTCCTTGGTGCTGAAGGAGTGACGGGAAATGTATCATACCAGGTCTTCACAGGGATGAAGTGATGGACACAGAGGAAGAAGAGCTTTACACAATCCTTCCAGTTTCCTTGGGGACAGGCGAAGTCAGGTTCTCTCACTTCCATGCAAGCAGTCAGGGCTTGCACCAAAAGAACTGACAAAAAATATAGCTTCTTCCTTTCCTACAAAGTTCTCTCAAAAGTCCTACATAGTTCTCTCAGGAAACTGCTGACGGTCTAATGCAAACCAGAGAATGTTATAACAGTAATATACAGCCAGGATAAAAAGTTACTACATTAAAAAACTAGAGGTTTTTTATGAAGAGAAAATTGTCTAAGAATTCAACACCTAAATGTCAGGACATCTTATTCTAAAAAAGCTGTATTTTTGTGACATAATATATGACAGTACAGAATCTAAGAGCCATATACGTATCCTTAATCATTGTTTCTACATTTACTTGCACAAAAATGTGCGGTGCACACCATACATTGTGACCTCTTCTTAATCCATTCCACACGTATTCAGCATGCAGATTAAGACAGCTACTTTGAATTCTTCCAGACCTGACTATGTGGATGACATAGGAACAGTAATAATGTGCAGTCGCATCACAACAACACATTTCTGAGAGAGAGGAGAACCGCGCATGAAGGTTCTCTCAAAATGTTGCTGCATACTTCAAAATAAAAAAAGCCTGTTTGTACCGATTATCAGCAAAAGGAAAAAACAAACAAACAAACAAAAAGAGTATTTTGGGTTCTTGTGCAGCTAACTCACAAAGTGGATTGGGGCAAACCATCTGGCTTTTTATGAAAATAAACCAAATCAGAAAATATAAAGGGTTAAAGGAAAATCTAACTTAAAAAAAAAAAAAAGTGGAAAATACCCAACAGATGGTACATCTGAGCTGAAGCTTCTGAGCTGAAGGAATCACAAAAGCGGGAGGAAAACCAACACCTTTTGGTTTGTTTTCATACTATCTGTACTAAATAGAACTATTTACACCAAGCTGCATGAAATACCAGGACAAATCTTTTTCAGAAGATTATTCTATTTATCTAGTCTCAAAAACCTAAATTAAAGGAAGAAACATGTCTTTTCTGAAGCTGTAGAACACCACTTAAAGAATAAAAAATAAATTCCGATGACAGTTGGCTGCATCTGAAGGAATAAATTTTGCTCATCGAGTTTTAAAATAAAGCAAAGTCCAACAAAAGCCACTCAAAACTCACAGTGCAGAATTGGATTATCTGTTCTGAAATCACTCTGGTGAAGTTCACTTGTCCTATATTTAACACAGGAATATTACAGGCCTGTGTGAAGCAAAGGCCTTGATAGATCTATGTAATGAGAACTACAGGGCCAATAACACCAAATACTTTAGGTGACTACAGCCATTCCTACGCTCTAGTATATTATGCTGATAACACTTTATAATGAAAGTGCATAAGGGAGATTGCGGTGGAAATTGGTGATAATAAACACAACAGTATTACATTGCTTCTCATTTGTTGCAACAGACTTTTTATGTGCAATTATGTAATTATGATTCCTAAAGAAAATTGAGATCTTCATTCCTTTGCTGTTGAGAGGTTTAATTCTTACATAATCCAAAAAGCCAATGATCATAAATTTGTTGCCTCTAGTCCATTATATTCTACTGGTTCGATGGGATGAAAAGTTCGTACAAATTCAGATTTCAAAAATACATTATTCCGAGGATAACTCTGAAACAACTACTAGATGATGCACTATAAACTTGAGTTGTTACTGTTGATATATTTTTAAGTACCTCACCACTAAAAGGTAGATTCCTACATTTGGTATGAAAAAAATGAGAGCAATTTGATGGCTAGACACTGTCAAATATCTCTGAAACATTAGTGTGAGACCACTTACCTCTGAAATACTTATAAAAATAATGAAAAACAACACCATATGAGGTACTTTCCCTGATTCTATATAATTTTGTAAAAAAGATGCTGACCAAATAAGGCCTCCGTTCAGATGGATAGCAGTTATTTCCGAAGAGGATGCACTGTTACTTGTTACACATTGAAAATTGCTGTTGGAGTCCAACTTTTAATGGAATAAAATCAGCTATTATTTTTGTTTGCTTTTAAAATTTTGATTATAAGTGAAACAGGCACAAAAGACCTGGGCTACAATGAGCTCTTTGCTCTATTTCCTTCATAAATTTTCTGTCGTGGAATTAATAGCCCTAGCAAACTGCAGAAGCAGAAACTATGAAGACCTCATGTGATCATATCATTTTGCTTGCTAATATGGCAGCATTTACTAAAGGGTATTAAAAGAAAATATGGACACTTTTATTGTTCTCCTTGAGGCAGAAAATACTGCAGTGAAGAGGTTCATTACTAAATATTTTACCACTGTCCAGCTGCCTTACAGTCAATTATGTTCAGTTAATGTGCATCTTAATGAAGATCTTGACATACAGTTATAATCACAAACTGTCCACTCCAATGTCAGTCTCCAGTTCATGATTGGTACTTTGTTGGCATAATATAACAAACACTTTCTAATTATGTTCCAGTTCATTACAATTAAAACAGAGTTCGATAAAAGCAACTTGCAATGTTATTTATTTTAGCAAAGAGATAACCCTATTCTAGAGAAGAAGATTCAAGAAGTAATAAAATAATGAAAAATGCACAGACTAAAACTATTAATATTGTGCTTGGTCAGTCCTGAGGATCACTTTCAGTTGGTTATTAAAGTTATTATGTAAATATTCCCCATAGCAAATCAACACACTCCTGCAATGTTGTGTTTTGGAAGAGAAGATATATGAAAAAAAAAAAAAAAAGAATACCCCCAAAACACAAAAGTACTTCTGCAGCAGATCTCTCTTTGAATCAAAGGCCACGGAGGTTGCTATGCATAAAAAAACAGACAATCACAGATCTACAAAGATGAATCTATTCGGGAAATAAGAATACTGGGAAATGACAGAAAATGAGATATTTAGCAAAACATGCTCCATTGTTTCTTATGAAGACTTCCAAACGGAATATATCCTCTAAGTTACCACTCATGAAACTGTGAGTACATCCATGTTGCAGGTTGTGGGCAGAGTATTAACTAATATCAACATATCTGTATCTCAGCCTCCAGGGATGAAGGGGACGGCAGCCCATGCCACAGGAGGGGGAGCGCTTCTCAGGAAGTATCATTGACCACCACAGCTTGAATACAGAGTGTGCACCATGCAGCTAGCTTGACTTTTATGCCCCTTTTTAGATGAAGGTGATTCCATTAGCTTCACACTGGCAGAGAAGAAAAGAATATATTTTTCAAGGCATTAGGAATAATAGGTATGCTTTGGGGACAGAAACGGGACAAGAGGCTGATCCTCAGCTTCAGTGCTTTACAAGGGTACAACTGAGAATTCCGCAGATTGTTACTGATAGGAGAAAAAAAAAAAAAAAAGCAACAGCCTGTAATCAGGAAATGACTGTGGTATGAGGAAATCATATTTCAAAATATCCTTCCAATGAAAGACATGTCTAGTTACAGCACTAGGAATAAATACATTATTGCTCCGGAGAAGAATATGTGAATTTTACATGAGCGTTTTCACAGTAGAAAACTGCTATTTATCACATGCATTACGCAGCTCTCTAATTTTATCTATTACCGTGGACCTCTTGTATTAAATCTTTCCTAGTTTCCTCATAAATATGTTTCTAATACAGTAGACTGTAATTTTTACAGACGTGCAGGGAATAATACCCTGAGAGAAACTGTTCCAATTTTCATAAGAAGACATCCCGAAAGAGCCCGAATTAACAGATAACCTATCTAATTTTAACTATTTAATATCCAGGGGAAAACAAATGAACAAACTATTAATTCTCTCAAAATACTAAGTAAAACAACAGTGAAATTCTTCCCACCCCATCCTCACCTGACCCTAGGTGATGAGACGCAGTAAGAGCTTGCTTAGACTCTTTGCAGCCTGCATATATGCGTGACAATTGTATTATCACTGTAGACTTCCAGTCAGTTAAGATTGATCTGAGTAGGTAAAATATGAAAATGCACAAGAATGCAGGTCACTGGAGAATTTAGAAAAGCTGGGTCTTGTACATTCAGCACCTTTCCTGCTTCAAAGAACAAAGTGATACCCAGATGTGGTCACAGACTTGAAAATCTATTCTCCAATCGAGTGTGACTCAGGTTGTGAAAAAGGTGGAGTTTAACCATTTGAAATACAAAGAAAGCATCAACAGGAAAAATGTATTTTTTAAAACTAAAGGTTGCAAATATATGACAACATTTTCTGACTGTATAGTTTTTTATTGTANTTGAAAAAAAAAAAAAAAAGGTTAGTATCACAAAAATATCATTCTTGCTTTCGACATATCTCCTGAATGCCTATGAGTGCTTGCAAGGGTCTTAAATTAATGGGAAATTGATTTTTTTTAACCTTTGTATTACCTCTATGTTAATTTTCTCCCCCCTCTTTCCTCTAAAAGAAGCAATGGGATAAATTCCCTTCACCTAATGACAGCAGCATTAAAATAGGTTTGATTCACCTTCCAATTCCAAGCCTTGTCATGGTAAATGAAACTGAAGAAAGGAGATTTCTCCCTTCTGCTGATACTTTGGTTTGTACTGTATTCTCCCAACATGGCCTACCCAAGCAAGCAGCAGATGCCACTTCCCATTATCATTGCATGGGGAATAGTTATTTTTGTTTTCTCATTGCAAGTTGAGAATGTAGGCAGTGCTGTAGAATAAAACAAAAGTCTCAAACACATGCTAACGTTTAAATGATTCAACATTTTGTATGCATCATTCTTCTATTGTTCTGCAAGAAGGATTAGTAAAAAATGAGCTAGTCCTCTCATCCAGAAACTAAAAACTGTTCACATGAGGCTTTCCTGGCATAAACAGAATACCAAGAAAGAAATACTGATGGTGGTTAGGCTCTCTCTGCAAAATAAAGCTGTCTTCACACTGAAATACCTCCATGTGAAGCTCTACTAGGGACCAACACGCTAACACACACAGAAAAACTGAAAGTTATGAGGCATGGGAGTAGTTGAGTTGACCTCGACTAAGAGGAGAGTAAAAATTATCTATGCTCTGCCCCTACTACTTAATTTTCAAATCAAGAGAGGTAACTCGTGAAGGAAACACTGATTTTAGTGGGAAGCTACAGCCTAAAGTATTGTAAGCATTTACTGAGAATCCCCAGGAGTGACTCTTAACAGCTTGAAATATTTTTTAAATCCAGCAAAGCAGTATCCCATTTCAGTCTGTAATAGACATCAGACATTTTTGCTTGTCTTTTTAGCACACAAACTTGCAGGCACACACACACACAAAGACACACCTTCTTTCATTAGCTAAGGAAGAAAAAATTATTTTAAACAATTCAAGCATAAGCNCCTTGTGAACAGAAGAAAAAAAAAATCAATGGAGTATTTTCAATAATAAAGATAAAAATTTTAAAAGGTTACAAGCTTGTGAAAACAGTAAGGGCACCTGCTTTATAAGGTACTACATAAAACCAAGTAGATAACAAAAAATCACCCAGCGACATAAAATCTTTTGGGCTCTGTGAGCTGCCTTCACGTATTGCACATACAGGCTGTGTGCCTGAAGCCTGCGGCACAACCACTGAGCCTCAGGAACCCTCTGCAAACCGATGCTCGGCAGGGCTAGGAAATCATTCGGCGACGCTGCTGAATAACCAAAGCCAAGGGTACACATGCTGTTCATTCTTGCAGTGAATAGCGGTGATGTAGCATTTCTGGTCCATCATTATGAAAAAGACAAAAACCATGCAAAATTTGTCAACAGATAGCTAAACTGATGAAAATCCAAATGCATGCAGAGAAGTAATTTGTTGCCCAACCACATGATGCACACCAAACACCTGAGGAGAGCCCCTCTTTCTTAATGTTCTCCTGCTCTTCCACATAATACCGGGTGGTGAACAATTACCTCCTTATTCCCAGCCAGCTTCGCTGGCCAAATACATCT
Organism: Himantopus leucocephalus; assembly: GCA_003993805.1. Lineage (NCBI taxonomy): Eukaryota > Metazoa > Chordata > Aves > Charadriiformes > Recurvirostridae > Himantopus > Himantopus leucocephalus. Next base: position 20,323,247 of record RSEF01000001.1, on the reverse strand, counting down.
GGAATTGTAGCACTGTTTCCTATTGCACAGAGGCAGACCTATCTAAAAATGAAGTGAGTGACCTTAGTCTATGCCACGCTGCAGGATTTACCAGCAGAGAAACTGGGTGAATCAATTGGCAACTGAAAGCTTTTTTTTATAGTAGGATAGAAAGTGTAAATTTTAAAAACATTTATTTAAATTATTTAAACATATATTTAAAAGCGTATTTTAAAACTGAAACTTGAATCACATAAAAAGCTCTTCTGAAGCAACTTTCACACTTAGCTGTATCTCTAGATTACCACTTAAAGAAGACTCTAATGAGCAATTCAACTCCATAGCATCACTTTATCAACCTGTATTGAAATGTGCCTCAGTTCATACAATTCCTAGTGAAGCAGCATCACCTACTGTGGTAACTCCAAGATTTTAGAATTTACCTCCTGATTTGAACTGAGAAGTTCTAATGAAAAATTATTTTTTTTTACGATTTAATATGCATATTACAAAAACATGTGTCAGGCACCTTCTACATTGCTACATGGTAACCAATTGTGTTACTAGCAGTGGGCACCCACAACAAGGATGTTAAAACCTGTCTTGCAGAAAGCAAATCTAGGCTTCTGAGGTTACTTAAGAAAGGGGTTTATGCAAAATCAAATGCAATGTGGTTTTCAATTGCTTCAGTTTACTAAGCAATAGACAAAAAAACCCCTCTCATATAAGCCAATAAACAGCCAAAATAAAATTATTCTTGGTAACAGATGATCTAAACTGCATTCCTTCAGAAAGCCTGTAGTGAAAAAATGTCTATCCTTTTTGTAAGTCTAAGATAATAATATTTTTTTTTCTTTTCTTGTCTTTTCAAACACAACTAGCAGTTAGGGAACATAGGTATTTGAGGATTATCCTAATTCTGTCGACCAAACGCTTGTAAAGTTTGCAAGTGATTTGGATTCCAAGGGTTTTTTTCTGAGCTCAAGAGCATTATTTTCTCTGGAAAACTACTGTCACTGAAAGCAGAAAACTATCACTGTGAACCTGTCCTCAAAATAAGACTCTGATAGGGCACTACTAATTTGCTAACTATAGAATATTGTGGGCATCCTGCAAGCTTTAATGAGTGCAATAAACATAGAAGCACGAACAGGCAATTAACCTCATTTTCTTTGCACACAATGTCCAGAACAGTTTTTGTGCTATCATTTACCATATAAAAAACTAGAAAGTGCTGCTGGGTTTTTAAGATACAAACAATAGGTTTATCTGTCAGCAACATTACTTTCAAATATCACATGCTGCTCTACAAACTTGAGAAGTGGGCCCGTGTGAAGCTCATGAGGTTCAACA
>RSEF01000001.1:20306301-20321815 GCA_003993805.1 Himantopus leucocephalus | reverse complement strand
CCCTCAAGCAGATCAACACGCCCGCCTAGCTTAGTGTCATCTATCTGTTCAGCCTGGCAAAGAGAAAGCTTGGGAGATCTTTTCGTTGTCTACAGCTACCAAGTTGAAGGATAAAGAAGAGACAGAGCCAGACTCTTCTTGAAGGTGCACAGCAACAGGATGAAAGCCAATGGACTTGGGAAGTTCCAGTTAGGTACAAGGGGGAAACAGTGGGACAGGGACTCAGAGACACTGTGAGATCTCCATGCTTGGAGACATTCAGATCCTGGACATGGCCCTGAGTTACCTGCTCTAACTGCATCGGCTTTATACAAGTAGCGGGACTAGATGGCTTTATGGAGTTTCCTTTCAACCTACACAATTCTATGATTCTGAGACCATTTTTGGTTTCATAGTACTCAACATTACCTTTCAGTAGTCAGGCATTAGTTTCTTTGCAGTATATTCAGTAAACAAGTATTTTTGCATACAGCTTTTCTTAATAAATCCTGTCCCAGATAATAAAAGCTAGGTCCAAAAAAAGACACAATACTTGAAAAAAACCCTAGGTATCTCATGACACAGAAATGAAAATGTTCAACTGAATCTTAATTTTAAACCAGAATAGATTTTTTTTAATGCATAAAGTCAGCACTGTGTGCAGTTATCCAAAATGTAATACTGCTTATAATCTCAAACAACTGTAAAAAAGGCTATATATAACAAATTTCTAAGTCAGATAAAGTAGGAAAGTTGCCTTGTTTCCAAGTAAATATTATATTTGTAGATGTTAAAACCACATTATGAACTCCCAGATACTACTGCTGTTTCCTAGCTGAGTTATGCAACTATATAAACTCATTCTTCATAACAGAATTTTTTATTTCTAATTGTGTTTTTAAAAGTATTCTTTTTTTCCGTTAAAATTAATGCCAGTCTCCATGTAGTTTATCAGATTGGTTGCAGTAATCTCAAAAGAACAAAGCCTTTGTCTTTGGTATAATGATGTATCATATAGAAGAAGTGAAAACTTCACAGAAATCTCTTGCAGTGACTCAGCAGAGAGCTTAAGGAACAATAGGTGGATTTGTTTTCATTTATTTGCAATATCTGGCCCTTCTGATAAAAACTTGGAAGAAAGACAAGAATTAGTAACAAAAGCCCAGAACTTTCAGATGCGTGACTAAATCCAATAATCCTGAGTGACCAAGGAAAGGTTTAAGATGAATTTGAGAGAACTAACTAGTCATTAAGCAAAGTTTTGATATATATTTATAGAATTTATTTTTTAAAAAAAAAAGAAAAAAGGTTTGATAGAAGGATACATTTGAACTAGGTACATTTTAGTGAGGAATTTGGCACCCAAATGTACATGTCAAAAGGCTCTATATGCCTTAGTTAGTATCTTATTTTTCAATGCAATGATGTCTGGCCACCTAGGGTTTTATCTCTATCATGTCTACCATTACCTCATCATCTGTGAACACCTAGAGCTTTCTCTCCCTCATTTCTACTGCTGCTTCAGTCAGAATGTTTCTATCCTTGCATTAATTCCTCCAGAGACTATACCTAAGCTGTCACTGCTGGAACAGGAATTGAAGCCAGATCTCCCACAGCCCAGGTAAAAACCTTAATCAGCAGACACTGACTTATGCTTCTTCTCACCCCTCTTTGCTCCACAAATTGGCAATTCTTGGCTGCACAAAGGAACAACTGACTTCACATAGCTGCACCGGTGCCAGGACTTCCCACCACATTATACAGGACAGCTATGAGCCAGTCTGTCCTGAGAGCTTCACCTGAACCTGAAAAAGAAGCTGACCCCAGTAAAAGCCATAATCTCTAAGATACAGAAAATGTAGGTATCACCCTCCACTCACATTACCATACACACATCCCTCCTCTGCTTCCCATTCTTTAAAAGCAACAATAAGAATTGATCAGGACTTCAGAAGAAGTGCTGCGGTACCTACCAGGTTGCGGATGGCAAGTGGTGGAAGATGCCATCCTGAACATCCTATGACAATCTAAACAAGGGGCTTGATCTCCAGGGAGAAGAGGGGTTTCAGACAAAGCAGCAGTGCTTATTGTTTCCTACACGCTACTCATAGACAGTCTCAGTCAGGCTAGACACGTACTTATCCCATTTCCTTCAGACCTCATTCCAAAGCACCTATTTTTCCCCAGGAACATACAAGGAATCAAGAAATCGTAACACAGGTTTCTGGATTTAGCTCCCAAAACCTTTTCCTGGACCTTGAAATTAGTATTCGCGAATAGTCAACTACAAAATTTTACTTTACTTTTTAAAAAAAAAAAAAAATTTACCTGGCAACTACCATGTCCAAAATCTGTAGAAAGATCTTCTACACGCACTAGCTACAGATTTCACAAGTATATTTTCTCTCCTAAAATCTACATCATCTGTTCGCTCCTGAACTGCCACAAAATAGGATTGTTACCCAGCTTTCAAGAAGGAAATGTACAACTGACTTCAATTTTACTCCGAATGATAATAAAGGTACTAGAAAAAAGAAAGTGTTCTTTGCCCATGTCAAACAATGAAAATACAGAACATATATTGCTATAAGGACAACACAACAGCAGGTCAGTAATTTATTTTTCAGAAACTGCAACTTATTCACTTAGTAGATGTCTCAGTAGGATACTATAAAATCATAACAACAGATATCCCATAATAATCTTTAACATCACAGTGCAAATGTAGAAAACATCACCACATAATTCCACAAGAAGAGGCTTTTAGCGGAGAGAACTGGCTACACAAGCTGGAGTCAGATGACCCAGATTCAACCCAGCTCCTCTACTGACTCAGGGCTTATCTACCCAGGGAAAACAACCTATAATAGCTTCTCCTACAGACACTCTTATTCCATTAGTCCAAAAATTTCTTTGTTCAGGTAATTTAGTTCACTTTAGAATTTAACTGAAGACAGCACAGAATACTTACCACGTTTGAATTTCATGTGCCAGCTTATTTTGCAACAGGTTCAGTGTGTAAACAAGATTTGACGCTAAGGCTCAAAATAATCAGTATATCACTTGGTGCTTTGATTTATTCAAAGTATAAATGGCAATAGTTTATGTCAGAATAAATAAATCAGGATAGTATATTGAATCTGCAAATATTCAAGAACCATGTCTAGATCCTCAAATAATATCATACATATCTAATACAGACATTTAATTGGGATTTTTTTTTAAATTGTCTAATGATTACATAAAACACCATTTTCTGACTTCTATTCCTCAGCAACTCAAAGAAACATTAGCAAGTTCCAGATACAGAAAAATTTAAAGAGATATTTCTTGAACAAGAAGGCAGAAAATTGGTTTCCCTTATGGGAAAATTAAAGAGGCTTCCATTATCTACGCACAAAATTATTTGTTAAATTGCATGTTAGGGTGCAGTCAATTAATACACTGCATTTAGAAATTCTTTTAGTTCCAATTGCACATATCTATTTTTATGAAGCAGCTCTGAACCGTGATTTAAATTAAAAACAACTCATAAGTGAATATAAAAAAAATTGTGCTATGTCTATATTATAAATACACAGAAACAAAAATAGGCAATTACGTCTTATTCTTGATCAAAACATAGTTTTAACGTATAAAGGTGCTTAATTTCCAACTGAATGAAATGTCTTAAAGCTACAGGTAGTCTTACTACTTATTTATGTTTGTTACAGAACTGACATGCAATAACTAGGTGTTTCCTGGCATCCCTGGCATTTCAGTAATCCAAATGCACACTTGCTTGTTTGTGCAGACTAAAGCTAAGACTACTTAGTCTGAAGGGTTTGTTTTCAATGGAAACTACACCAGGAAAACACAAGGCAGCCCGGTCTGATGGAATTAAATCAAAATTTATCTACAACTGAATATCACAAACAAAACAGCGCTAACAGAATTATTGAAGACACATATTTCTGTTGAAGACTTGCAATATTCCTGCACAGAAGTTTGAATCTGGAAGTATTACACATCAAATAAAAGCCCTACTGGCTTTGGCTGGGATAGAGTTAAAATTTCTTCACAGTAGCTGGTATGGGGCTATGTTTTAGATTTCTGATGAACAGTGTTGGTAACACAGGGATGATCTCCTTATTGCCGGGCAGTGCTTACACAGCATCGAGGCCTCTTCTGCTTCTCAGACTGCCCCACCAGCGAGTAGGCTGGGGGTGCCCAAGGAACTGGGAGGGGACGCAGTTTGGACAGCTGATCCCAAAGGGATATTGCAGACCATATGACATTGTGCTCAGCAATAAAATCTGGGGGAAGAAGAAGGAAGGGGGAAACGTTCGGAGCTGTGGCTCTTGTCTTCCCAAGTAACCGTTACACATGATGAAGCCCCGCCTCTTTGTCAGATACCTCTGACAAACATGATATGACAAAGCACTGCAATTTGCTAGTTACATTATTTTAAAAATTCTTCATATATTGTCCCGTAACACTGAGAGTTTCTCACACTTTTTGCTCTTTTCAATAGAAGTTATTTTTCACATAAAACAGAAAGTCTAGGTCTGCCCCACAGAATGGTAAATGAGTTTTGTCTTTACATCATGCGAAGTTTCAATGCAGGATACTATAAGGAAGAGGAATCAGGATACTTTTAGGAAACTGACTCTTTGTCTCCTGGTATGGATTTCAAACATTTGAAAATTAATACGTGCCCAATTTTCATTTTATCTAAAATACATTTAAAATGCAGTCTTGCAAGTGAGTGAACAATCTGTTTATATTTGTGGACTGCTTCCAGGAAGCTACCTCCTCCCTCTTCCCTTAACACTATCCTACAGACATTTTAAAAAATAAGTTGTCACAACAGTCTTTCCCTTCTCCACCAAAATTAAACTGATCACTCTTACCGCTTACTGAGAAAAAACCACATCTGATTTAGCAATAGTAATATTCACATGTTCAAGTCTGCCCTCACTGAAATAAAATTTGTGGCCATCCCCTCTTGCGTTCCAAGTTTTTTTTTTTAAAATCCCAAACATATATGCAGATTCAATGTCTGTTTATTGCTGGGGTAAGGCTAATAGCATCTGTGTAGCTTTTTCTACCACAATTTTAGTTCGTCCTTCAAAAGAGGAGGAGGAGGGCAAGCAGCAGGAAGAAGCTGTAATTCTGTAGCAGCCTAACGCTCTTGGTTCCACCATTATTTCACTTTTCTTCATGCTACCAGATCTTCATTTCATTCACCGACTCTGTTACTGGCACTATTGTTAGACCAGGCTATCAAGGCTTTAGTCCCTTCAAAGAGTGATGAATGTTCCCGGTATTCCATATGTTTTGTGACATTTGAGACTCCCAAGTACTACGTTTAATCAGTGCAATATGCTTCGGTGGTTCTCATCGTCAGACAATCTCAAAGTCAAAAAGCAACAAAACAACCTCCTCCCAAATCCTTTTAAATGTGATACTTTATCACAGTTGCCAGCATAAATTTTCCATTAGTGACAGCTCAGTTTTTCTTCCAAATTCACATATGTACCACTTTAAAATATTCATTCTATTTATGGAACACATAGAATTATGCAGTGAGTTATAGTATGTGAACACTCATAGCCAGATTTAAAACATGTGAATGGATTTCATTGAGATGTGTGGAACACTCCTAAGAGATTTTTTTTTTTTTCCATGATCCAAAGACAGTATCTCTTGAGTAGTTTAATAAGATTTCATTTAATTAGCTGATCAGAAGATATATTTGAGTCTTACTAAGTATATTTTACTATTCATGTCAAAAGACTATTTGCTTAACTCTTCCATTAACAACTCATATAAATTTCAACTACAGAGACAGAATAGTTAGGCACATTTGTTTCCAAATCACTTATTGCTGATTTCTCATTACCTCTTCAATATTATAAGCTTTCCTATCCTATTGCTATTCTATATATATATTATATAAAAATATCAGAAAATAATAGTCCTGCTAACATAAAGTCTTTACTTGAATCACCATGTCAGAAGTTAGGTGTTGCTTTCAGAAAATGTTTATTGCTGAGTTTTTAACTTTCAAAAGATCAACATAAAAGCCCAAAACCTTTCAGAAATTATTAAAAAATAAATAAAATCATCCTACTTCAATGGTCTTACAGTTTTGGAATTTCTACAAAACACTGGGAATCCACACAGATCCTAGAGCACTGTAGGATGTAAAACCTGTTTCCCCACCTACCATCATATTCAGATGTCTCAATCCATTAAATCAGGCATTTCTCTATACTCAAGGCAAGAATAAGACCACAGGAAACTGAAACAACACTCAATTCCTTTGTGTTGTAACTATTGAGTTCCTTCAACTCTGTATCCACAAAAAAGAAAAAAAAAAAAAGACAACAAGGAATTTGTAGTCTAATTGTATATTCATACTCACAGAGGTGCTCTACTGACTGCTAAAATGAAAATAAGGTAAAATAAGGATCCCTTCCTTCATTCTTAGCATAAAAATGTAGCTCTACCAGGCATACAAGTAGAAGTACAAGAAAAAAAATAGTTTAGTGTGAACATGAAATAATGAGAAATGGTTGCATAAAAAAACCCCATAAATATAAAATCCTTACGAATTTCCTTTCCAAATGCAACACTGGACCATTGGAAGTTCTCCATATTCTAAAGAGAGAAGAGAATTACTGTGATTCCTTATTCTAACTGGAAATGTCCATTAATCTTTTGCATGAGCCTTTTTCCAGCAAAGAATGATGGCCCGATAGAAGCAAAATTTTCTAAACAAATCTATTTCTATCTCAGAGCTTAAGGTCAGTATCAGGACTATCTCCAACAGCATTGCTGGCAGCTGGTCTGTCTGTCCAAGGTTTCCTTTCTCCGCACAAGGCTGCCAAGAGTATTGAGCAGAGCTCCTAAGGTTTCTGGGCTACTAAGGAAGAAGGGCAGCCAGACCCCCAACAAGCCTGTTTGCCTGCTCAGCAAATACACGTTGAACCAAGTCACAGCTGACTCTTTTCCTGAATCACCTAGCTGCATATCTGGCCACCTCTTCATTTAGGCAACCAGCCCTTGGCCAACAACACGGACACTTATGCTGCTTCTCCAAAGCACCAAGATGCCTAGGCAGCCTAGGAAGCAGCTCTGGCAGCCGTTCAGCTTGGCAGAAAGATCTGTCTTTTCTATTTCTACCATAATCAGAGGTGGTAAAACACAGAAGTTAAAAACTTAACATGGCCATGAAACTACATCCGGTATTCCACAGACATTCAATAGAATAATTTACTAAAAAAAGACACACACACACACACCCCCAAAAAAAAAAATAAAAAAAAAATCCAAACCCTACAGCTAAAATAGATAGTAGAAACCAGAAATGAAGGGATAGAAAATTATATAACATGATCAAACTGCATAATTGTTTGTGCACTTTGTTCCCTTGTGTCTAGGTAACCCAACCTCAATCTATAGAGGCAGAAACAGAATTCTACTGGCTTCAGGAAGCACACACAGACAAGGCCACATGCCATCTTCTTCAGAACAAAATATTTCTTAAATATCCCATAAAAGCTCACCTAAACATTGCAGAAAACTTACTGTAACTGTTCACATACTATTTTGTAAATATCAGGCACTCTCAACCTGAAGACTGAATTTTCAAATTAAAATAGAAACCATGTCTCTTTTATGTGTCTTGGACAAGACCAAAGTTTCAAACATACGCCTTTGTGTCTGTCACACCAACTGGCAGGAACTCTCCTTCCAAGACTTCATTACGTTTTTTGAAATTTAGGCTTAAAACTTTCTTGTTAGGATGCCCTCTCTCTCCCTTTTGCTAATATAAAACTGTGCTCACCAGAAATACCTACTGTTGCCTCTCAACTCATCTGACTAACGAGTCAACTTCAGAGCAAATTATTTCAGCATGTATTTAGCTTCTGTTTCAGACCTGCCATACATCTGAAATTCTGTTGGTTTTGTTGTTGTTTTTTTTTTCCCCCCCCCCCCCAAGGGTATCAGTTACTCTGTTAAGAGATACTTTCCCTTCTTTCAACAAAGCACCCAACAAGAGTCGACAGACTGCCAAGGTGCTGTAACCGGAGCATGCTGTGCAGAGTAACACTCTCCTGTCTCCTCCAACTCTTCTTCTTCTCTCCTCTTCTCTTACCTTAGACTGTAAGCTTTTTGGGGCAGGAATTCTTCCTTTTCTTTTTTTTTTTTTTTTTAATTTTTTTTTGCACAGCACAAAGGCGGGGCACTATGGTATTACAAACACTCAGGAACAACATTTAATATGTGAGTTTGAGCTGAATTAAAATTTTATAGGAATATTTATTAGTATACATATATTCCCTACTATGGATGCAAGATTTTTACTGTTCAGAAGAAAACACCCAGTAAAGTTTGCTTTATTACATTTATTAGATTAGATTTATTAGGATTTATTAGATGACCATTGTATTATCTACGCAATAAACATGTCCATATACGTAGCAATACAATCTATACTTGGCAGACTTTAACATAATAACCATTTGTCTTTAAATACAACTTTTAAAGGACTCGTTCCAGGAGAAATACACTATCTGAATGAATAAAAACAAAAGAATAAACACTACGACTATTTTTTGGATGATACTGTAAAAATAATTGAAGAACATTGTATTGAGCAGTAAACAAACCTGGGCAACACAAGGAAATTAAAACTAGAGAAGTAAAATTGAATACAGCTGGAAGGCTGATTTACAAGTGATTTTTGTCTTACAAAGAACCCGCAATACTGCAATAAAAAGCTAGAGGTGCTAGTAAACAGTGAGTCTGGTATAACTGTATAACAGAATAGAGCAATCAAAGAGCTAACCACTCCTGAGGGTATCCCATCATATGTCTCCAATGTGAGAGCCTGTCTGTGGTATAATAACCAGTGTAATTTAATTTAAACTATGGCAGTCAGTTTGGGTACCTGAACTCCATTAAAAAAAAAAAAAAAAAAAAANAAAAAAAAAAGATGGAGAGAAATTGGAAACAATTCAAAGAACAGCTACTAAAATAATTAAAGAGTTGAAGGGACTAAGTTTTGTGTAAAGGTCAGGAGAGTTAAAAGGCAGTAGAAGGCAATGTGGCATCACTGAGAAAGGACTAACCTAACACAATAGCTTCACCAGTAATCCAGTGTGTCGCCTTAGGCATATCTCCCTCCTCCTCCTTCTCCACCTCCCTTTTCTTTTTCTTTTTTGGCAATTCGAATAACTGCACAGATGCGGACAGACGCTGAACTCGTTCTCACTGTGTTGCACGATGGCTGAATGGGAATCATCTCCAACCAGAAAGAGATTTAATGACACTGTGGTGGTGTGTCCAAGCTAACAAAGCATGCTGACATCTTCTCTCTATATTTACAGTCTCTCTGGCCCAACTGGATCATAACGTTTGGTTTTGTAATGTAAATAAAAATATTTCAGACATCAGCAAAATGACAGCAAAAATAAATTTATCAAAATACCCATATACAGTGATCTTCATCTGCCCATGTAGAGGGAGCGTAGCCAAATAAGCATAACATGTGACAATGTTATCATATCAATAGACATCTTTGGGACAGGCCTAAAACACAGCCTCAATTTGCAGTTTAGAAAATGATCCGCTGGGGAGTATATTTTCAGATTAGTACCGTCTGTGCCTTCATTTATTTTGGACGCTCCAGCATCCAGCTATAATCATCCCCGAGACATTACAGGTCCTGTAGACAGAATGAGGCGGTGCTGCTATTACCTAACTCAAACCTGCAGTGTGACAGCTAGGGCAAAGGGGAGCCCAGTTCAGGCTTCAAAGCTTTTAGGTTCAGGTAAATGTTTTTTGTGACTAGTAGAAGTCAAGCTCCCTGCTGCTGCGGCTATACTTTTACCAGCACTCGTACCAGCTCATTTAAATAGTCTGAGCATAAGATTCGAGAGGCCTAAATATCTCGTCTGTATCAAGAACATCATCTTTCCAGTTGTCTCTTTCTGTATCTCTCAAATCAATTTGTTATCTTGCATTAATGACTACTTTCACTCATGTCCTCAAATAACAGAAAATTCAAGGAGTTTCTGTTTCATGAGCTGGAGAACCTCTGGCCTTATTTCTGCAAATATAGGTTTTGAAATGCAGCCCTTATCTAATAAATCACGTAGAAATTGCTCCTTTGCTAATTAACACAAGTCGGATGGCTAGGAAAATACTAATAGACTGCATGCAAAGCTTTTGCATTACAACAATTATGCTAATGTTCTACGATGCATTTTTCTTATTTTCTTTTTAATTGTGGAGACACAGAACATAGTCCTGTGAACATCCGAAATGGATGGCACTTATTATCAAACTGAACACTAGGCAATCTCCTTTCTGACTTCTAACATTTTCTGCTGCCAGTATTTTTTGTTTTGTTTTGTTTTTTTAAACAGCTGTCTCTAGAGACTCACAGGCATGAGCAGCTCTAGAAAAGATCCTCTCTTCCAATACTTGGCTCCGTATTTTAAAAGACGCAGCCAGCATCTTCTCCCTGCAGACATTCACTGAGGCAAACGGGAAGACTCCTATGAGTCATGGTACGGCGCAGGCTAAGCCAGCCAGCCTTCCTTCGCTTATTTCATAAATTTTGCCATTAGAAATGTAGTTGCCATCTGCACAGCAAGGGGATTAGATCCAGATTTGCATCATGTATACCTACAAAGGGCAGAAGCACAAACTCACCACAACTGTCTGTGTATGAAATTCGTACAAATTTTTAATGTTTATGCACAATGCTATATATAAACACGATGCCTAAAAATTCATTCTCAGAAATTGAAACTCACAGAAGAGTGATGATCACATAACTGCAGATTAATTTACCACTGAAGCTGTTAATTGTTAAGCAATGCATTTCCTATTTTCACTCTCTGTGTCAGCATTTCAAGGCTGGCTGTTTCCCTGGTCCCCTGTTTCTCCATTCGTCTATTTTTTCAAATCTGAAATTCTTAGAGTTTTTTTCCATGGCAGAGGTAAAGCTGGCTGCTGCTTACCTGCAGTGCCAGTGTCATCTGTACTCATCCAACAGTACCTGGGCCAATGACAGAAAAATACCCAGTCCCAGCAGCCTCTTCTGGGGTATAGGCAATTTTTTTTTCCCCTGTATTTTCCTGTCCATGCCCAGAGAGGCTAATTCCAACAAGATGTTCCTGGGTAAGAACTAGTGGTTACAAGTCCCAAAATGCTACAGCCTAAAGTGACCGCAGCACTAGTGTGGATGTCATACTTAACCTTGTCTTTAAAACGTGCTTAGCCTCGATATTTAAATCACATGGGGCAGTGCAGACAGGTAACTGCCTCACTTGTCCTTAAACCAGTTTTTACAGTTTTCACATTAAAACCCTCGGAAATTTTGCCGTGCTAGTAGTACAGGGTTGCACCCAGCCTGCTCGGCCAGCAGGTACATCGGCCACAGCAGACTCAGCGGGACAGAACGCGTGGGGACATGCCCACCCTTCCAGATCACAACATGCCTTAATACAAACCTGCCTTCAGTTTGATGTTTTAGGCTAAAATGCTGGGGAAATTGCTGGCATAGTTGAAATACAGCGCTGGTGTGATTGGTGTATGTTCTGCGCTGTCAGTTCTGCTGCAATGAACAGTAACTTCCAAAAGAAGCCTGTTAATACCTGAGAGCTATAACATTTTACAAGGCTGCAGCCGCATTTACTTTAGCTTGTCTATCAAAGCACGTATTACCATGAAGGCTTAAGTGCAAACCTTTCTCTCCTTCAGGTGGCCATGACATAGACAAATAGCCTTTTTAAAACCAGTCAGCAAGTGAATCTAGAAGCCTTTTTTCGGCAAATCGAACAAAGCATTATAGAAAATTAGTTTAAAATAACAAAAAGCCTACACGCTTACCTAAGCTTATTAATCTTATACTTCAATACAGCCTATGTTATACAGGCTTTACTTTGAGTTATGGCAATACAAATGATTCCGTCTGAATTTCTGTAGAAAATCTCTGTCACTGGGGATTGCTCACTCCAAGGGACACCCCTTTTTCAGAAAGACGAATCCCACCCAGGTAAAGCAGAGTTCACTTTTTATATGCAGTGATGGCTACTATTGCTGGGCTTAGACGTGAAGTCCTTCTTTTGTCTCAAAGTGGTTTTCCATCAGGCAGTCCAACAAGGCCCGAGGGGGTAATACCCAGAACATCCTTTCCATTTACTATGACGAGAAGGGCAAATAATCACAACTTCTATGTTCCTCGGACTGAAGGTTTCTAATCCATGAATAAAAGACCTTCTGCAACTGCTTATAGCTACAGCTTGAAATCATTAACTAGAAATTTTAATTTTTTTAATATATATTTAGCCTGGGATTGCTTTTAGTTTTTGCTATATTGAAATATGTGTAAAAGCTGAAGTTTACTATTGTCAAAAAACATTGTGTTCTTTCAGAAGATGAGAAGTCTTAAACCACTCTGGTTACTAAAGTCCTGGGATAATCACTATGTATTAGTACTTTCAGCAACAACTAAACTTGATTTAAAGACTTCATACCTGCGAATCTAAGGTCAAATTTTCAAAAACGGAAAGAATCACCTCAGTGCACAAGTCTCACTGCAACTAAAGAGCTAATCAGGAACCCAAACCTCCTCACGTGTGCCTAACCTTAAAACAACCCTTCACCTTCGCAGACTCATCATCAAAATTGCCATCAACATACACTGCAGCAAACAAATCTTCACCAGAATGAAAAATGTGGAATGTTCCTCTTCAACATCTGGGATTTTTTTGGACATAACAGAGCCATCAAACGCATGGATCCTACACATGCACACACACGCAGGGCACCAAATACTGTTATAAAACTATGCAGGTCAAAGTGAACAGACCTTCCAATAACAGAATGAACTTATATGTGAAAACAGCAAAAGACAGGACATGCAGTTAATGGAAGAACAGTTTCCACAAAACGTTTATTACATTTCTGATCACTCAACCTCTTTCTCCCAGAGATTTACAAAATACCTCCAAAAGATAAGCTTGGGAACTAAAACTTACAGCTTTGCCAGATACTAAAAATCATGGACCTAACAGCGACACATTATTATTTCTCTCACATCCTCTCCCCAGATAACTCCTCCATGTTCCACAGGTAATAATTATCTGTCTCTTTACATCCCACAGAGCTAACAACTTGAATACCTCCAGCCTTGCTAGCAGCTTCTACTGTCCCACAGGTAAAAAAAACCCCTACCATTGTTTCTCAAACTGTATATTAAATGAACATAATTAAATTAAACAGAGCAACTATTTTCAACACGTAGGGTTTTATTTCAGTTTTGAAGAAATGGTTTTATACCCAGGAACCGGTTTAATTTTCCAACATCGCTTGCGTATAAAACTTATATGCACACACACACATATCTACTCAACCATATATAAAGAAGACCCTCAAATATATGTTTGCACATTATAATGTGTGTATCTGCATGCATATTTATGTATTTTACATATATAAATATATATGTAAAACCTCTTAATACATCTTCATAAAACCTTGCCTTAAAAAATNTACATATCTACTCAACCATATATAAAGAAGACCTACAAATATATGTTTGCACATTATAATGTGCGTATCTACATGCATATTTATGTATTTTACATATATAAATAGATATGTAAAACCTCTTAATACATCTTCATAAAACCTTGCCTTAAAAAATCATTAAAATATTTTCAAAGCTTACATTTTCACACCTCACAAACACATATCCATTTAATTAGGTGAGAAAAAAGTCATAAAAAAATAGGACTGTGAAAAATAAAGGCCTCATCTCATGCATCCCCCTTACTCTGGGGGAGCACACCATACCCTTAGACTATTCTTGATACAGATTTGCCTCACATNATCACACCTCACAAACACGTATCCATTTAATTAGGTGAGAAGAGATAAAAATCATAAAAAAATAGGACTGTGAAAAATAAAGGCCTCATCTCATCCATCCCCCTTACTCTGGGGGAGGACACCATACCCTTAGACTATTCTTGATACAGATTTGCCTCACATGTTTTAAACCTCCAGAGATGAAGAAGCCCTACAGTTTTTTCAGGTATTTAGCTGTGTCATATATAAAGAGTTTTCTTGTCTCAGATCCTCAGTGTTATAAAGTATGCTGATTATTTTTGTTCTATTTGTTATGATTTGGGAAACAGAACCATCATTGCTCATAATAATCTTTCATACATCAGAAGGCAATTTTTTTTTCAGTATTATTGACATATATACCTCTCAACCTTTCTATTCAGTACTAACAAACTTTCTTTTGTCCTTATAATATCTGGTGCTGGTTATTGTTTGTCTCCTCTGGATTCTGTGCAATTCATCTATTTCTTTCTTTAAGCCCAATGCCCAAGACCAGGCAAAATACATCTGTGTCACCCCACCCACTGAAGGAAGCTCAGTAGAAAAGCCCATGTGTTGCAGATGACATTCCTGTCTGCATGTCCCAGGCCTATTTGCCCCTTTTTATGCAAAAGAATCACATAATTAATTCATTTCAATTTGTGGCCTTTTCTAACACCAAGATATATTTACACACTACTGCCTTCATATTGATTTTCCTTTTGTACATAAACATTTTATTCCTCATTTCTAAGTTCTAATGGTTAGCATGTCTTTATTGAACTTCATCTTACTGATTTCAAAGCATTCCTCCAATTTATCAGTCTCATTCTGAATCTGACACTAGGATGTACTCAGTACTCTTCCCATCTCCACGCTATCCACAAAACTATAAAAATGCTTTCTATTCCAAATAAAGAATCTTTTCACCATTTTCTAGTTGCATCTAATTATACTAGTGGATCAAATGGAATATACAGTCCTCTAATGAATTTTTTTATCACAGTTCATGAAATGTACAGTTTTTAAATATGGTACGTATGTTGTAATGCACATATTCAAGCTCTTATCAAAATTACTTATATAGTACCGGAAATAGAACTGATATTAAATACTTCCAAAAAAAAAGATAATTCAGTATACAAATGAAAAAAGCATTTGTAAACGAGAAGAAAGTAAACTAATTCAGCAAGCACAGATTATGGCAAAGAAAATAAACAGCTATGACTTTCTAAAACATGGAAACACACCGCAAAACAAAAGTTGACAAAGTATTCCCAGTAAAGAAAAAATGCCACAATAATTTAAAGAAAAAACAAACAAACAAACAAACCAACCCAAAAACTAAACCACAAAATGTTTTCTTCACTGCGTGGTTCCTTAAACATGAAGGAATACATACTTTCTACAGGAAGTTCTACAGATCTATCACCAAATCCACAATGGGATGTCAAAACAACCTCCAAAGTAGATTTTTAANGGGATGTCAAAACAACCTCCAAAGTAGATTTTTAAACAACTTTGTATTACCTTCAGATTTTCAAATAAATAATTAAAAATACACAGATGTGAACCAGTCAGCACAAAATTTCTGGGAACAAATATCTATTGAGCTAGATAAGGTTTTCCTATTAAGGAAAAA
>RSEF01000001.1:20259424-20306201 GCA_003993805.1 Himantopus leucocephalus | reverse complement strand
TCACTTGGGATGTATCTCCAAGGTCTTTCTGGATAACTTCTTTCATCACTATCAGCTGACAAATTGTAGAACAAAATTAAAACTCTACTGTATTCTATGTAGTTTCACATGTAGCATGAGGCTCCCATCACTGTGGTGGCTGAACCACAGAGCCACCATCACCTCCAGCGGCACAGGAACTAACATCCATCACAAGCAATGCACTGTCCCACCTCTCACTTAGCTGCCTACGAACATGCATCAGGAACAAAGGAAAGAAGAGAAGGAAAGATGACGAATCAATTACCACAGCTATTGGACAAAATCAGTTCTAGTCCACTGAACAGGGTGTCCCTGCCCAGGCGCCAGCAGCGGGGGCTGCGGGGGCGGCCGCTGTGAGGAGAGGTCGGGGCTGCCCCATGCCGGACACAGCCATTTCCAGCCAGACCCAACCCACCCACCCCAGGGCATGGCTGAGCCCCTCGGCCAAGATGGCGGTGCCTCTGGGAAAAGGTATTTAAGTAAGGGCAAAACCACCAGAGACTAATGAAGACAGAGGAGAAAAAAAGTGTGTGAAACAGGCCTGCGGACACCAAGGTCAAAGAAGGAGGGGGAGGAGGTGCTGCAGGCGCTGGAGCAGAGATTCCCCTGCAGCCCCTGGAAAGGAGCACAGTGAAGCTGATTGTCCCTCTGCAGCCCAGGGAGAGGACCATGGCAGAGCAGATAACCACACTGCAGCCTGTGGAGGACCCCCATGACAAAGCAGATGGATATTTCCTGAAGGAACTGTGGCCTATGTCAGAATAGGTTTATCCTGAAGGACTGAAGACTGTGGGAAGGACCCATACTGGAGCAGGGGAAAAGTGTGAGGAAGGAACTTGAATTTTAGCTTTCAGCTTCTGATTTTAAAAAGCTGTATTTTTTTCCTTAGAAAAACACCATGCTGCATGAGACTTCAAAACTTTCAGGAAAAATACATTTGACAATGAAAAAAACAGTAAATAAAGAAAAACACGTGAGATCTCTAAGTTACTTATTGGACCAGCTGCCTTGTATCGGCTTTTCACAAGAAGGGATAGCAGTAAGGAATTAGAGGCTTTTGTAAAAAAAACTCGGTGGAAGGAGCTCATTGCACAGGAAAGGAAGGAAGTAAGAGCCATCAGCAAGTTCAACATGCTGGGAAGGGAAAAAGAATTTTGCTTCCACACTTATGATTGACTAGACAAGGGAAAGTACATTAGAACTAGCTAATGGAAGATGCAATAAGGTCAGCTACAATTCCAACAGGGTACAAAAAGGAGTAAATTCCAAGAAACCAGTAGCTTACCACAAACTTCAAGTGGTCCCTCTAGGAAAATCACATCAAGTAATTCATGTTAACAAAAAAAAAAAGAAAAGAAGAAAAAAAGAAATAATTCAGTTCCATATAATAAATAGTCTTATGGGAAGGATAAAGCTAAAATCAAGAGGTTGCGCCTCAGGGCTTTTTTTCAAAGTGGTCTTGATATTTTAGAAGGTCTGGGGGCCAAGATGTGCTGATGACAGCTTCATTTTTCCATTAATTCATTCTTTGGTTTACTTTGCTTAAAATAATTTCTATTTTAAATCACTTCAAGGGAGCTAATGACACATTTTATTAATCAGAAGGAGGGGTTTTTGAAGGGAGTTATTTTTACAGCATAATTATTGAAATATTAAGCCAGGATAACTATTAAACCAAACAACTAAGTCTACAAATTCAGAAGAAAAATGCTTTGGTTTCTGCACAGACTCATATTTAAATGTCAGTGACACCATGACTTTCCAGGTCCCATTATAAGTCCATCCTTCCTCAAAATGCTTTGCAAGCATCACTATTCTGCATCTAGACCTCTGTTCTGGTCTTCTTCCCATATGTCTAAGATTCCTGCAAGTACCAGTTTGGACTTTTTGCTTATTCCATTATGTCCAGAGAATGAGCCTATCAATGACAAGCTCTGCCTATAAAACAGTGGGCAACCAAAATGTCCATCCTTTTGGGAAAGCAGTTTTGTTTTGTTTTGGTTTGGTTTTTTTTTTAAGTAAAAATGAGGAAAAAAGAGCATGTAGTAATTAGATGGGAAAAGACGGGAAAAGTTCCAAAACCACACATTTAAGAAATATCACAGTATAGTTCAATAATGAGCACAAAATTACATACGCTAAATATGAGAAAGCATTGGCTTTAACATTGCTGATTTCAGAGTAGAAGTGTTTTAAAGGTTATTTGAGCCCAACTATTAATACAGCCTCATCTACAAGAAACGAAGCAGTATCTCAGCAAGGACATTTGGTACAACTGCAGTCCTTAGTGCTTATCCTCCTTGGTCTGTAACTCAGCTGGAGGCTAGTAGAAATAAACGATGCTTTAAAGAAAAATAGTAAGTTGAAAATCACTCATTTTTAAAAGATAAGTTTCGCTCCATGTTATTACATTTCTGAATTATTGAAACCACCATAACACTCACTTTAGTCACATTATTGATTACTATAGTTTTTTGCATTATACATTAATCTTGAATAGTAAGACCTATCTAGCCATTTTCTTTATTTTATATCCGTTTTTATTTTGTCCATCAGATGCTAGCCAATTTTTGCAGGTGAAATTTTAAGACAAACTAAAGGATATTCCTCAATTGTAACTGACGTTTTCTAATCCTTTGGTACACAGAAACTCCTTAGTGACATCTGACTCAAGGTGACCATGTCCCGTCACTAACCATCGTGACTCCAAACAGCTGTTGGTCTGCTCTACAGGAAAACAGACCTAGGTGTGACTGTAGACTAAAAGTTTCTGTATTCTCACTGGTATTTGCTATACTTATTAACATGATACATGACAGGTTACTCATCATGTGTCGACTGGTGGAACTTAGTTAATAAAACAAATGTGCAAGAGAGCCAAGAATAGCCCTGTTTTCAGTAATAATTAAAGTTATTGATCTTTCACCCTGAAATGACATCTTTTCTTGTAGAGAAATACCAGTATTTCATGACACATATGACAGGTACATATATAATCCATCTGAAAGCCAAGCATGTTTGTAACAGTCTATTTTAAACATCAGAGCTTGTGCTTACTTTACTATAGCATGCATGTTTGCAACATGAAGAGGGTAACTCCTAACTCAAGAAAACAAGATTACCGACATAAAATGGTTTTGAAACACATGAATTTGTTTTGTTTACCCAAAATGAGCAGCATTAGTATTTACAAATAAATATAAAACCTTATTATTTTCACTTGCTTCAACATCTGCTTGGGCCCCAAGAAAAATACTCAACTATGTTAAATAGCTCTCTAATAGTAGCAGGTTTTCTCATTAACAGTCAATTTCTTCTCACTGACTTTGAGACAGAGCAAAGTTCTAAGTAAAATGTCCTAATTATTAGAATTATGCAAAGATAACTTCCATTTATGAAAATTAAATCATTTAGCAACTTGTATATAGTTAATGAAGCGTAATAAATATTGAACTAATGATATTGTAAGTCCACAGAAGATAATGTGCCAAAGCAATTCACAGCCATCATTTGCTACAAAGACAAGTCTAAATTTTCAAAAGCATAGTCAACTCCCCAACCAGATATGAGGGATTTATTCTTATTATTATTGCTAGTGGGGGTTATTTTTTTCACGAAGTTTTAATTTTATTACACAGCAATGTTTTAGACACCCTATGAATAGCTAGCAGTGTGAAAGGAAAACTGGAAGACCAATAAAATTTATGATAAAAATTTATGACAAAATCACATCGAAACATCTGTTTACAGAAGATGAGAAACAAAATGAGCATTTTGCAGAAAACATATATTAGACATCCCTTAATTTTCTTTTCAGTCTTATGGAGAAGCTAAGGCATTTTCAACTGAAATTAATAACGTGTTTTATCAGTGTTGGGCATTATTTTATACACAGCAGGAACCATCACCTGTCTACCTACAAATTAAGTACTTCAAGGCGAACCCAAACACTGAAAGCTTTCCTTTCTCTCCTCCCCCTTCCTCAAAGCCAGTGAGAATCAAGTCTTGACTTGTCAGCCAGGAGACACAGTGATGTTCTGCCACTTAGCGAAACAGGTCCCTTGGCTATCTGCCAAGGAACACAGAAATACTGCACCAGGTCAGAAACCAAATACCCACCCCGGCTCCAAGACGCTGTGTTCCTTCCACTGCAGAAACTGGATCTTCATTCCACATGAGCAGACAGAGGCCATGTCCTCCAAGAACCTACACCCTTCCTACTGGCCAGAGGACACCATGCAGCTCTGGCAGCCTCACAGCAGTCCTCGCTATCTCCAAAAGGACCAGCTGCAGCCCGGTCCCAGCAGCTGAGGAGACGCAGCTGCCAGCCCACAAGCGACAGGTCCGCGGTGGCTCAAGAGCAGGAGCCAGAGCCTTCATGGCTCAGAGGAAACAGCCTCCAGCAGCACTCAGAGTCATCAAATCAGGCAATTCCTCATCAGTGAAACTTCAGTGTTCATGGGGCCGAATTCATGAAAGCCTCACAATTTCAATAAAGTTGGCACGTGCTTAAAGTCCTGAGCTGGGAAATGTCACTCCCCTTCTGACCCAGGTTATGAGACCAACAATGTAGCTCACATTAGTATGCTACTAATGTTCCTCCACATGTACGGCATCCACTTAGTCATACAATAATAGAAAGAATCAAATAATTTTCCCTTTTGCCATAGGTCATTACACATCAAGCAAGATTAATATTTAAGAGGTATCCTTACACAGAAAGGTTTTCAGATTGCATAAAACATAGAAAACAAAAAGCAAAAAAAAATTTAGTAAGAAGAAGACAACTAAAGAAAGACTGAGGAATATGCCTAATCTTTGTATATATATAAATATATGTGTATATATAAAATATTTTATACATGATTGTATTTATATGATTTTTATAAATTACATATCTTATAATTATATTATTTATGTATTGTTGCATAATTTATCATAATTATAATTTTAGGGTTTAGATATATACGTGATTTTTTAATTAATGTGTATCTATTCCAAAAAAAGCATCCCTTTTCTGGATTTCTAACATCTTAATAAAAGTTTTTGTTGCATAGATTTTTTTTTTTTTTAAAAAGAGTTAATGAAGTTTCCCTGTCTTCACAAATATTCTTTTTTTATAGTATTATACTGGAACATACCTTGTCACGAGTTACTACGCAAAATCTTCCTTTGAATCACCCAATGGGAGAATGAGCATCACTCCTTTGGTAATCTCATCCACCAATCTAGAAGGGAACCCTACTACAGCATCCAGATATTAAAATAACAAAGTCCACACCAAATTAGTTATGCCCAGATCCTGAATGACACATAACTACATGCACACATACACATATATTCATACTGACTGTATTGCACATGCACATTTCTAACACACAGCGTCAGTCAGGACTACATCTCTAAACACTTATAGAGAACTTTGCCTTAGATTCTACTCACTGTTTTTCAAACCAGCCAGAAAAGCAGAAAATTTAGCAAGTTTCTTGACGTTCGCTGAAATTTGCATACATGCTCTAGAATCACCCTGATACATCCAGTGGGACTTTGGTTCAACAAATGTATTCTACTATTGCCTATGAGTACAAAAATTGTGCTTTAAATGTATTCCACTGAAGCCTGTGACTCAAAAAAACCACTGCTGCGTCCGAGGGACAAGTTTTGTAGTCATAACCCAAAGAATCTACTGAATCAAGGAAGATTTTGAGCAGAATATTTGAGTTCTTGTTTGTTTGTTTCCTTCTCTTTTTTTTTTTTTTTTTTTGGGGGGANTTTTGGTGGGGGGAGGGGATTAGAATGGCTGAAACTGTAAAAATGGTCTCCTCAATAGTATGGCTTCCTTCACGCACGGTAGCGAAGGCTCTTCGGAGCAGATTGTGAAATCTGTGAATCTACACAGACTGCCAGACTTTCTGCAGCATCGAAAATCTGCTGGATGCAGCAGATCCATGATGGGATGCAGCCAGGAAATGTTTTCTGTCCCAGGCTCAGAGAATACAAGGCCTACACAAGGAAATGCTTTTACTTGTCACATTCAGGAACGACATCCAGTCATAACACAACTAAGGAGACAGCCAGAGTATGCTGTGCTCCAGCTATTTCCCTGGCATCTCCTTTACAGGAGTAGTAGTGGAGATGGAGGACTAGCATTGACCTATTATATCTCTACAGCCACTAGAGAAGTTAAAATAGGGGACTATCCTGCCCTTATCATCTCCCCTGCATGGGGGATGCTTAAATGGGGACTTCCATTCTCACTGCTAATCTTGGGATGAACTCACTGCAACAGCTAACCTGAATGTCTTATATGATACGCTCCAGTTTTCTTTAGCAGTGCAAATATGAGCACTTCAGCATGGAAAATGAGAGCTGTCTCATGCAGATTTGCAGTGGCAACCTCCTGAGCTAAAAAAATATGAATGCCATATTCCTGGCATCAGACATATAAAGTCAGGCCGACTCTGCCAGAAAGGAAGAAAGGAAATCAAGTAGCTAAAAAAATGTCCGGTTTCAAAATCATATGAGCCTGAAAATGACTTGTTTAGTTCCTGCAGTCACTGGACCATGTCCAGAAGAAAATAGATAGCTGTTTACAGTAATGCAACAACTCTTGAAAGCCTTTCTAAGACTGTCTTCTTTCCTCTTGATCAAAACTCTCGTTATGCTCTGCCCCCTTCCATGAGGATACTTATTCTTTTAGTAATGCTGCCAACAGTTACAAGATGTTCCATTCTTGGCTCTACAGCAAATATATTCACTTATTAATCAAAGGGAACAGTCTCCTTAAGCACTCTGCTTTTCAGATCATCTGATTCTTGAACCAAAAAGATAAGGAGGAAAAAAAAGTTCCTAGGAAGCTGTCAGAAGCCAGAAAGTAAGGGGCCACCAAAATGTTCAATAGGTTGCACTAACATTCGGAAAGTTTCCTGTTTGATGCATGTGGATATGGTTTCCTTAGACTGAATTCCCTTTGATCTCTAAAAAAAAATGAGTCAGAGAATATTACTCCTTCTGATGCAGAAATGTCAGGAGGAGTAGGAGGGGGAGGAGGAGTAAAACTGACTCATCTTGAGAGTCAGATTCAACAAACTCGATATATTATCCGTCAAGAAGACTCTAATCAAAAATACGAACAATAGATTGCGCCACATGGATCATGAACAAGAAATCTGAACTAGGCTGGATGCGAGGTCACTAAAAGCACCAGTCTATTGTACTAAGAGAGGTCATTTAGATGTGATTAGAGATGATACGGTTAATATAGCTTTCCGTCTCCTATAGTTAGGTGAGACGGTAGGATTACAGTACAGTTTCAATACAAGAAAAGCAAAAAGGGAAGCTATTGAAAATGATGATTTATATTCCTAAAGAAAGGAGAGAAAGAATTGGTGGGAGGAATGCAGAAAGTTTACTCATCAGAAAAAAAAAAACAACCCAGAAATACTCTATTCTGCCCACCTGCCGCTTAGGCTGAGACAAAACATCAGTCAACAGCAATACCCAAGAAAATTTTAATGCCTGTTGCCCACAGCAGGACTCTGTTTCCTGTAACAGTGCTACAGAGAGAATCAGAAGGATAATGATCATATTTAAAGTAATTAAAAAACTCTGAAGGTCTTGGAGATCCCCAACGACCAAACATTTGCTCAAGATCAGGGCACAGTCTGTTTGCAAACTACACGATGCCCAGTAGTTTCGTATTCCGTCAGAGCAGACTACCGTAACAGAAACACAAAACTGCTTTGAAAACCCATGGGGTGCTCTGACCAAGAACATCTTCCAAGAATACTTCGCTTTTCTGGACCCAGGAGACATTTGCACATAAAGCGAGTGTAAAAGCAGCTAAACCAGGAAGAGGTGTTATTCCCTACATGCCTCTGACTCCAAATCCTTTACACCTGTCCTCATGAAGAAATAAAGCAAAGATAGTACATACATAAAAAAGAAACAGAATAGGAAAAAACATTTAAGGAATAACAAACAGAAGCTTCTAATACAGCAGAAAAAAATGAGTTTGTCTTTGAATGTCTGAAATACCTCTGTATTGCATCTCACAAACAAATACCTTTTTCTTTTAATCTTCACACTAAGTTTGCCTCCTAAAACTAGGCATGCTTGTCACCAAATTCAAATAAAGTAGTTTAATTACTTCTGCTGGCACTAATTTATAGCCTGTAGATTCTTGCTAATTAAGAACCCTAATCACTGTTTCAATCTTCTCCATCATACCTCTGTCACCTGGTGTGATTCATACCTGCTGATTCCCTTCAGGCACTAAAGCCATATATCAGAAAGACATTTCCTCGGATAAAAGTAAACTTTTTAACTATGTAAGAGGTAAAAGGAGAAGATTTATACGCCAAAATTTTATCCTTGCAAGTTTTAAACAAAGCATCGCAATTCCTGTATTCTATAGAAAGGCAATGCTGTGAAGAACTCTGCAATTCCACTTGAAAAGATTTTTGACTTCTAAAATAAGATGACTTAAAACGTTTTTTCATTGATTTGCAGGTCCTTCATTGAAACCAAAAAGTCAAGAATAGAAAAAATCACGAATACCAGGAACACCTATACCAAACATCAGGAATACCAACTCTTAAATTGCCAATGAAGCCAAGGAAAAGTTTATCAATGGAAAAAAACCAAACAAATTTCAAAACTGAAACTTTTCTTCACTATTCATTCAGCTTCTTAGTTTCTAGAAATTTCCAAACTTGCATAGTCCTGTTCAGAGAATTTAGGGCTTTTTTAAATATTGCCATGATAAGACTTTGATAGTTTCTGCAGCAGTTCCCCAATGTTTTGCCTATATTGAAGGTTAAATGCACATTCATTTAAGCTTTGTATGTATGTTACTGTTCTCTTGGTATAGCATGTACTGTAATTCATGCTTTGTAGCTACATTTCCACTTTTTCACAAACATATCTGTTATTTAAAAAAAAAAATCAGTAATAATAAAAAGACACTATAATCAATATAGATTTTACAATAAAAGTAAAGGATGTCCTAAAAGAGACCAACATCATCTTCCTTTGTTGAAGTTCTTACAATGTTATTCTCAGGGGGTTTTTTGTGCAATGAAGCATTTTTAACTCTTCTATGCCTTTTTTGATAAGGTGATGTTTTAAGTGCAATGTAATATACAGTCCTTCTTATCAATAAGCAGTTTGAAACAAATGGAGGGGTGGTTTAAAACAGCTGGGATATGTTTAATGTACATAGTGTGAATTGCTATTCTTATCAAGCAAAAACATAGAAACTTCACCTGAAAAAAGTATGCTGGAATAGGCCAAAAATCCTTCTTACTATTGCCAGTCTTGATCTGATGAAAATATAAATTTTGTAAGTGTAGGTACTTTATAAAAGCACAGACATTAAAATGTAAAATGAAAAGCTTCAAATGTTAATAAGCACAGTAAATCTAAATTTGATAAATGGAAGTAAGACTGTTTTTTTTTTTTTTAATTAGAACTAAAAAGTCTTCTACTGGCGATATTCTGTTGTGTTACAATTTCTTCTAAGAAAATATTTTTAAGGATCAAATATAAAAGCGTAGATCTTCACATGTGCTGCAACAGGACTTCCACAACAATCATTTAAAACAAGCTGAAATAAGAGTTATCCACGTTTAAATAAACATTATTACACTTGGTAGAACTTTACTTTTCTCATTTACAAAATTTACATAATTCTACACTACTACATGTGGGTGGAGTAGGAGTTCAAAACAAATGAGTCAATATTTTTTCTTCAGGAAAAATACCATTAGCAGAGCATTCATGAGCAATCATATAATCACAGGCAACTGTCCCAGACCCATAATATATGACGACAAACACGCTTTAAAGAAATCGCTCAGACGGAGAGAAAGCTCTCAGTATGGAAAAGCCAAGACGTTATTCCAAAAACAATGAATTAAAGTAAAGCTTGACAACTTTCCTGCAACCAATTACAACACAGTCCCCTCGGCTGTAAAATGAGATTATTAGCATTCCTATCCTGCCAATCTTTAAATCTTTTGCCTAGTCATACTTGACGCTGTTCAGTGCAAGAACTTTCTCTTATCCTTTTAACTAAAATCTGCCTCAGTGGGTTCTGTTATATTCTGCTGAAGAACAGGAGAGGCACACTAAAAACACAAATTCCCATTGTAATATGTTGTAAGAGTTCATACTTTAGAATCGATGAAATTAAATGACAAAAACCTACTATTTCTTTTTTACCATCTCTTGTATGTAGGCATTTATGCATAACACCCATTAAAATGACAGAAAAGTTTAGTTTAAATAGATTATTTTATTCTGTAAAAAGTCACAGCAATCCAATCGACTATAAAATTTCTAGCTCGCTTTTTGCATGATAAATTTGGAGAACATCTTTCTGTCAAAATTATTTGGAACATTCCGTAGTAAATTGCCCCGCTGTCTGACAGAAAGCATGCACAACTGCAGCCAGAACGATCACTGAACCAAGTTCAATACAGATTCAGAAGTGACTACATTTGTTTTAGATACTTTACTACCACCTTTTAAACAAGAAAGTCTTCGTGCCATGGCGTGGCAAACAGGAAACGCTCTAAAAGGGTAGAACTGTCTGGTTATGAGCGGTGAAGTAACAGCTTATTCCTACGATAGAAACAGTGGAATCAAGTTTTATCAAGTCTTACTTCTCTTTGTCATCCTTTCCTTTCCAGACTTATCCCTCCCTTTAGACCTCTGCAGCCCAGTAGCCCACTGAACCCCGTATTGCTGCTGCCAGTAACAAGCCACGCTGTCTTTCAAACTCCCTTCGCACGGCCTTGGGACTGACGCCTGTCACGCTTGCTTTGTCTGAGCTTATCTTGGTTTGCCTGGAACTTTGCCTTCACTTTTTTTGGTGGAAACAAAAAAAAAATTTCAAAGGCTCAGGTGACTACTGCCTAATTTGTATTTGAATAATTGTATGGTATAATCATAGTTTTTACAGACAGGAGTAACAAACAGTTATTTTCTGAAGAAGGAAGTATTTGTCACCCTAGAGTAGTGGTGTAATGTAGCGGAACACAGGCACAACACGATAACAGAGGCCTCAATAGTGGGGACATAGGGTGTAGTGTAGGTGGGGTAAAAGCATGAGGTGATAAGAAAGTGGATCCTTGAAGACCCCAGGACTGTAAAAAACCCACCAATGGTCAGTTAAAGGAATGCAGACCTGGGAACTGGGCAAAGCCAGATGCTGGTGTAACTGGGAGCATAAGGAACAGTATCCGACGTGTTAAACACTCTGTATGTAATAGATTTGCTTGTAATGTGGATTTGCACACTGAAGAGTATAAAAAAGGTTGAATGCATGATAGGGAACATGCAATAGTAGTCCCAAGAAGACATTAGAGTGAGGAAGAAGACACCATCAACATCAACATCCGAGTCCTCCTGGCAGAGGACAAAGGAACCTCCACCCCAGACATCATACTCTCCCAGCAAAGCAGTCATGGTGGTGGTGGCTCACCACAACTAAAGCCAACAGTCTTCGAATGCGGAAAAGCATGAGAAGGATGAATGAAACACCACTGAAGGGGGTAGATAGTGGGAAGTGTGCATATAATAACTGCATTATTTATTATCAAGATTTTTCCTTTACTCATATTCTTTCCCTTATTTTCTTTTCTCTTTTTCTGTAATAATTAGATCTGGACTAAAAAGAATTCTTTGATTAGACCATTAAGATTTAAAATACACTAAATTCTTTATTTTTCACTAATGTGTCCTTTTGGGCAGCAACAAGACTAAGAGTACAACACCTTCCCAAACTTATTTTCTGACTTGGTTCACATTACTGCAAGTCTTCCTTTGTTTTCCTATACCTTCTCTTGTGCTTCTCA
The DNA here is from genome assembly GCA_003993805.1 of Himantopus leucocephalus. Taxonomy (NCBI): domain Eukaryota; kingdom Metazoa; phylum Chordata; class Aves; order Charadriiformes; family Recurvirostridae; genus Himantopus; species Himantopus leucocephalus. The sequence goes on along the minus strand of RSEF01000001.1, from coordinate 20,294,319 downwards.
GTGTTCAAGTTCCTGACCTCAAAATTACTCCAAAAATAACTAAGACAGATTTGGAAGCCAGATGCCACCAAACAACTGACCAGAGTATCCAACTAGTTACATTCAGGTTACTCTGGTTTCCTTTACTCCCATTTAGTGCAGTAGGAGTCCTATTGAACTCAAAGCAAATTTCTCACTGACCCTTTCAGTGTAGCCTCAGTTCTACCTTGTCAAACCTAATGTTGATGAACATATAATTGTTGTAATTTTTTAGACAACAGATAATCTCCCTCTCTCAAAACAACCCGGTTCCTTGTTCTGTACACTAATTGGTAGCCAAAAAATTTGACACGGAACACATCACTCAGAGTCAGAGTCCCCCAGGAACAGACATGTGCCATGCCACTTTGCCACTCACCCTTGTGAATCATAACATGTCATGATTACGAAGAAGCGCTGAAGACATGCGGGATGCCTCTTAACAGTAGGGAAAGCAGAATCTTTTCAATAGCCTCTCTGATTACTTCTGTGACGAATTAGTTTTGAGAAATTTCCACACAAAAAGGAAGTCATGCATTCCTGTAAATTACAGTTTTAACTGGCGACACCTTTGCTTAAATTTCACCTTCTGGCCTACCCTTCACATCACTGTCCTTTTTGCTAGACCTACGTCAAAAGATCTAACTAACCTGAGAGGACAGTATACACTACTGAAGGAAAAAAAGGAGACTTGCTAAAAAGTAAGATTTAAACATGATGACAAGTCAGGACCATCAGGGAGCAGTAAGATTAATTATTATGAAACAAATTACCTATGAACTTTGGCCTATATTTGCATATTGCTTTAAGGAAAGATGCTGAAAGATAGTAGCTTGACTTTCAGGGATACTCTCATAACTCAAAGAGAAACCACTCAAGTCAAAATTATGAGTCTCCACAACCTTCCAAGAGTTGACTATGGACTTCAATGTCTCTTTCTGGATATCAGTAATCAGATACAACTACTTACTTGTAGCTTTTGCCTGCTGCAGCCCACGGAATAAGATTTTTGCTATTCCTAGTAGTGTCACAGGCTGTGCCTCCAGCTGAGAGCACAGGTCTCAGGACTGGCCTGGGCTCACCTTGGTGGGAGCTGGGCTGAGCTGGTTTCAGCTCCTGCCTCGGTGCCAAGTGCCTGTTGCCTCCCCTGCCTGAGCGTGAGCTCTGGCGGTGCCTCCATGGGAAGGGTCTGGAAACACAGTTTCTTAGTTGCTGTCTAAGAAAAAAGAGCCCATGGGGAGGCTGAGCCTGGGGAAGGCTGTGGGGCCACACTCACACTCAGCTGGGAGCAGCCAGAAGGCAGCAGCCTGGGAAGCACACTGAAATAATCAGGAGCGAGCCCCACTGCTGAGGAGTAAGGAGTTCAACCAACATTGAAATCCCCCCAGCAAAGCCGGGCATCCTGTGGTCTCCCCATGATCCCTCCTACCACCCCTCTGCCTGGGGAAAACTGACACCACCGACCCAGAGGGATGCCGGAACGGTGAACACAACACCTGAGAAAAAGGCAGAAATTAGCAACTTTTCCTGTACAGCAATTTTAAGAGTATTTTTATTAAAAAAGACTTTTATGTATTAATTTAGACTCACGGTTTTGATCAAATTGCTAAGATTTTAAATAGACCAGTAGTAAATTCTTGGGTCCATAAGGGAACATGCTATCCACATATGGTGTCTTCCCTTTTGCCCATAATAATATCTTGAGTGTAACATGTCATTTATTTATTTTTGGTACAACAGAAAAAAAAAAATCTCAGATTAAATAATTAGCATTTATAATGAACATAGGAAATATTTCTTTTAAAAAATCCTCTTGGTTAAGCTTTATCACAAGATATTGCCTGGATGAAAACAAAAAGGAAACCCTAAGTTAGAATTACATCAGCAGTAGTAACAAACTTTTACAAGACTATGCAAACAGTACAAAATGTAACAAAATGAGTTTGGGAAAGCTTTTAATGAATCTATGCTCTCAGCAAAGCATTAACTTGCCATAAGCACAGAAGTACTTTTCATTCAACCTTCAGGGAGTAACGTTCTGTATTTGACAGCGAGAGAGAAGGAATGGCTAAAAATCCTCAGATTTCTGATGAAATTACTCAGACCTTACATCCATAAGAAAGTACTAGATATAGTCATGTCCCTAACACCAGGATCCATTGTGCAGAATTTACTGTAATAGATTGACCACATGTGTACAGAACTACCATATGTAACTAATTCTAATTTAGCACATATAAATGAAAAGCGACAGAAAAACCCATGTACATTTTACTGGCCTGTATATGCTAAAGATACGAGCACACATAAATAATGAAAAACTATCTTTGCTGTTAGACACTTGGTTCTTGAAGCATATTAAAAATTAAAGGAATACTATGGATGGAAGAGGGAAATTACATGTTTGCATATGAGCAATGTGCATATAACGCTAACAGGAAAACAATTGAGTTGTCAATTCCAGCAGGTTGTACTGAGTTTAGCCAAAAGGTATTTTTGTAATTCAGTGGAGTACTCTAACTTTTCCTCTGTGCTGCTTTTTAATAACTTTTTAAATATTAAATGTCTGGATTAGCTAATTTAACTACTTGTCTCTCATTGGAGCAGTTATAAAAGTTTCTATCACAATAGTTTTATTTTCATGGTATCTAAGATATGTACTGTGTTTGCTTTCACGAAGGAAGATATCACTATTCAATGTGTATAAACTTTGGAATGTAAATATTAAGATTTCTAGTAACTGAAACTATTAACTGAAAGCACTAATCAATAGGAAATCAATGCATAGTCTATATGCATCCCATCTGCCCATAGATACAAATTCTCTCATCAGAACTAATCCCTGGATAACCTCTGTATTTTATGCAATGATTGATGTGTTGCACTTGAACACTGAAGGATCGGGGACCAAAATTGACTTCAGTCTCTTCAAAAGACTGCTTGAATCACTAGGCTGAGACCCAGTAACCCTTATATAGGCTTTCCCTGTTTCAAAAAAGCCTGAACCACTGGTTCCACAGAGGTTCAGCTTTGACAGGTGCGAGGGGTGCCTTTAGGGGCTTAGTCACTCCTTCACAGTGGGGATTCAAACCTTCTCAGGCTGAGAAGTGTGAATAGCAAGCTGCTCTAAGCTAGCGTGCAGAGAAACAGAAACCCTTCCCCCAGAAGCTATCCAAAGGTCTGCTCATATACCTTCGCAGGCATTTAAAAAAAGAGAGGTGCCTGACATACAGCCTATGCCTAGTGTTCCCTTTTGGTCACCTCTGCTGAGGCTTGATGAATTTACACATCCGTTTAGTCACTTTTACCACCAACTGTATAGAAATCCTGGTAAATCTAGCTTGCATAAACTAGCCGACACCTTCTCTGTGGATGCTAAAGCGCCTAAAGGGGGTCCTGTTCTTTCTGATTCGCCTTCTTGCTGCTCCCAGATTTCCTTCTATTTGCCAGTACTGAAATCATATCTGGTATTCAAAGTAGGATTAAATTTATGGGTTAAGCTGACCAAATTCAGGTTTGTATTTTAAAATATTTCCATAGACATACAGACAGCTACATGTCAACACTTAAGATGTCTCACTCTGAGCAGAATGGCAGCTCCTACAGAAGAATAGTGAAGGAGAAAAGCTAAGAACAAAGTTTCCATAAACGAGAACCCCAAACATTATACCTGAAATCTTTATTCCCTCTCCAGCTGTGAAATAGGAGGAGTACCAGGAGTTCAGCTGAAGTACTGTCCCCCAGATCCTGACTTGCTATCGGACTCCCCCTTATATGTAGCGTACCTAACTCTGCACATCTCACCTAAATCTTTTCATTTCCACGGAAAGGGAACATTTTGCCTCTTCTACAGACATTAATCATTGCTAGAAGAGAAGGATAGAAAAGGTCCCCAAATACTTTGTTTCAACATAACTTTTACCACTGCTTTTTCCCTCTTGAATCTTCTTGCTCTATAAATAACTCCAGTTACTACACAGAAACGCCAGTAGCACATGTCCAAAACTTGCAGGTTTCAGTTTCAGAGAGAGGTTTTAAAATAGCAAAGGAAAACTAAGACTGGAACAAAGGCAGTAATTTCACTCCTGTGCACACTGGCAAAGATAGGAGGTGTAGCATCAGCACTCCATCTGCATGTCTTCAAACTTGGGAAGATACACTGGTAAAGGTTCATATACATTTCCTATCTGACAACTATAACAGAAACTCTAGGATATTTCTTTATTGGACTGTTCAAGCCCCTAGGAACTGCAATTCCCATAAAAAAACAGGACCCAATACCAGTCTCAAATGAAGTCTTTGTTAGAGGTTTTTATCCAAAGTAAAAAGTTGTCAAATTTCTGCAAAAATAAATCTGTGGCTTCTTGTGTCACTTGTGAAATGCATTTTGGCAAAAAAGAGCAAAAACGGTAGAAAAACATCCCTGGGAAATCCTTCCAGACTTTTTCAGATCCTTGGCATAAGCATCAGACAAAGTTTGCAGTCAGGGAATTTCAACGGTATCTGATTATCGCCTCCCACAGCCACATGTATTGTTACTTGTCTATTTTTGCTGAGCAAGGTGGGAAAAACAAACATTTCTTTTCATGTGAAAAAAAAACCATGATATGCAATTTTTCTTTTTATTTCTATGCACTGAACTAATTACTTCTTAAAGGGAAATTTAACAGAGAGAGAGAGAATACCTTCTAATAATAATAAAAAATATTGTAATAGCTTTGTTTTAGAACACCAAAGAAGACCTCTAAGATGTTTTCCACAATGNTGTTTGCTTTACTAAATTCCATTTCTTTCAATAAAATTTCAAGACGTAACAAATTTTCCTGTCTCAAATTGGGAACAGAATCTTCTAGCTATATCAGCTTCTTCTGAAATAGATATTACGCTCCATAAAAAGATCAGTGAAAAATAAAAATCAAATTATATCTTTAGAGGGATGTTTAGAGAGGGAACCCTGAACTTCTTATGGAGAACTTCCTAAAAATTTCAGTATTGTCTCCATTTTCTATGATTTCTTACGATTTCCTTTCGTAATATGAACATCCCTCAAACCAGCAATATAAAAAAAAAACCCCAAACTATTTTATGTGCATGTCATAACTTTGTGTTAGCAAAGTACAGATATAATAAGTTATTGAATATTCTGACAAGCCCTCAGGAATGTATTCTGACTTTATAAATGCATGTTTTATTTTGGCAATGTAATGCCTATGCAATTAAGATAAATGAGATAATCATGAGCTTATAACATATCACACTGAAACTTTAATTGTAGGTATCACACAGTCCAATAACAAGTTCCTACTCCAAATGGAGCATACTAATAGATGTATAAGAAGGTTCCCAAAAACTCAGTAGTAGTGCAGTCATGTGAACAGAAATATTGCAGCTCTTTATTGGTTTCACACTGTGAAAGCCACTAACTTTCAATTTTGTGATGTTATTCAACACAATTTGATCAGCTATTTTATGCCACTGTGCATAACAACAACAGAAGACATAAGACAAGTAATAAAATACGAATTTGTTAAAGTCAACTGCCTTGTCCCATTATAGAGATGATAGGCTGAGAAAAAGAGGCAGTAAGTTAGATTCAGAATTGCCAGGCTCTATTAAGAGAAAGTCATTTTGCTCTGATTATGCCAATGAGAGCAAAAGAAAGAAAGAATTAAACAAGACAGCATATTTTTCGTGGTTTAAAAAATACATAGTTACATAAACAAAAAGCGTCAAAGAATACATGTTACATCTAAATGATAGTCTCTACAGAAACCTTATTCTTTTATCAAGCGACAATTCACTTTCTTGATTCATTCACTTTTAGCTCCTTGAGTGTAATACTAAGGATGTGTTCCATGCTGCTGACGCACACTTTGCTTCCTTTTTACTAATATATATTGGTTTCTGGTACCTCAGATAGCTATTTATGTCTTCCTAGCNTGTAGTTTCTGCTATTGATTAATATTTTTGGAATATTTTAAATATAAATAAACATTTGCAATTATGTATTTGCTTTAGATATGCACTAAAAGCAAATATATATATGAAATATAATCTCCAACTCTTCTGACTGCATTTTTGCAAATCTTTAAAACACCTGGAAAACACACAGGGTAATGTATTCTGATTTTGTTTTTCAGCAAGTTAAAAAAAAAAAAAAAGACAATTAAGATCAGTAAAACGCTGAAATGCCTCTGTATATAGATATTATGGCTAAAACTACAATACTTAATTCCTGCAGTCGTGGTTTAATACTATTCGCTAAGCAGTCTATGAATTAAAAATATCAGAGAAGCAACTCTCTCTATAAACTACCCTAACATTCAATTGGCAAAAAATAATTAGCAAGTCTGGCGTTTTATTTAGAACAGTTTAATACCAGTCTCCACCACCAAAACCCTCTAGAGATATATTAAGTACCTCATGCTTTAAAATGCCTCTGAGTCCCCTCAGACGTCTACAGAAAGTAGTTCTCATAAAACAGCTTTACAGCTGAAGAGTTCGTTTTTTCACAATGAGAAACAGTCATTATAACATCATATGACACATGTAACCAAAAGAAAATTTCAAATACCTAGGCTAAACTGACTGATGTTACACTACTAGTCACCTCAGAGTTAATGTCAGAGAATTTGTATTAAAAACATGTAACTTTACAAGAGCCAATTTATAACCACCAAATCTACCCACAAATGCACTCAAACTAGCGAAATGAACTTCTTGCATTTGGATTTCATGTGAAAATATGTTACAGAGACATATCAGTAAAGGTAATGTTTCATTGAGCAATTTAAAAAAAACCCAACACCTTAATTTGTATTGTAGGCAAATTACACCCAAAAATTTAAAAGTAAGCAGAAGAAAACCCAAACAATCTTGTCAAACCTAAAACAGACCACACAAATCCCAGATAAGATACAAAAATCTTATGAAGAATCCAGTCCATTTCCCTGTCATCTTACAGTTCAAATGAAAACAATACATCAATCATCTCTACAGGTTTTTAAGGAGCTTATTTAATAACAACTCAGCATCCTGCTCATTGTTTTAATGTCAGATGAGTCTTTGTAGAACTGCAGGTTCTTTCAGTTTGTCCAGGCACATATGACACTTAAGAAGATTATTTCAAATTTCTGTAACAGAAGTCATACATCTCATTCAATAACGTCCATTGATTTCTCTGTGTTCATAAGCCATGCTGTATTTTTGTCTCAGCAGAATCTAATAATTTTCAGTAATGCATTATCAGCAAAAAAAAAAAAAAAAAATTTTTTGTTAAAATCAGCAAGTTTTNTACAAGGAAAATTATGAAAAATGAGCCTCTAAAAAAAATTCAATATTTCTAAACCATATAGACAAACTGATAGAAGCTAAGTTTGCCAATGTTAATTTGACCTTCTGTTTCCCTTAGGAATTTATACTCCTTTCAGAGAGAAGCAAACATAGCCACTTGGGCTACTCAAAAGGGTCATGTATTTATGTTATGACAGGCATTGATTACACTATTTTGATAAGTCAGCTAATGAATAGCAGTAAAAACTAGCTTGCAGTGGAAGTCTGCCAAGATTCTATTTAGAAAACCACATCCAGATATATCAAAAACTCTTTACAGATTAATGAAAAGCAAAAAAAAAAAATATTGGCAATATATTAATTATGCTTCAAAACTGAATTTTCCAATTAAGTGGAAACAAATGCACTTTCCTTCACCGCATATTCTTATTTTAGTTTTAAAAATAACTCCCTGTTTGAAAGGGAAATGAAAGCTAGTAAAATGCCCATAAGGGAAAAAAATAGCGCTTTTGAATCTTATATTCAGACACTTGACTGATAATTCAGAACTTCTGTGTGCTATAACAATAGTGCAAACATACCAAGTACATGCCATCTAACAGAGATGTGTTCCTGTTTATGATCCAAATTATCCCAGTGATACCATGCAATCCCAAAATAAATGGAAATAAACTGTGAGAAGACAATTACATATTAACACTAACCCAAGAAGAAATAAAGGCAGCATCCACTGGGGCTGAAGTCTAATCCCAAATTTGATGTCAAGAGAAATTAATTCCCTGATTTGCTTCTGGAAACAAAGGTCCCAAGCACAATACATCATTTCAAGCTCTGGAACCTTTTATACCTTTTTCCAGTATAGATTCTACTTCCAGTAGAGACAAGATACATGTCTAAACACAAAAAAAAAAAAACCAAACAAACAAAATTCTGCACGGATGCAGTTTCTTGGCAGATATACAGTGCCCCAACTAATTTGACATCATTACTCTAGAGACCAAAGTACTTCCTGGGACAGATTCAAAAGTGTGAACATCTGCACATGTAGGTATCACATGCATCCTGATACACGCTTACTAATTTAATAAAGGAATTGTTAGTGATTCCTATGTAATTCCATGTAACTCTATGAAAATGAAACACAGTTTGAAAGTACTGGCTGCCTCATAAAAATATTAAGTATTCAGTTGTAAAGCAGACTGTATTATACATGAATTATGGCATCCTTTAACTCTTGAGGGCCACAGAAATAAAGGACTGATTTGGCAGAGCTTTTTATATTAATCTCAACCAACGGCAAATCTTCCTCTTGTTCTTCTTTACTTAAACCTTTATACATTAATATCCACTTCACTTCTTTCTTTGTTCAGCCCTCCACTTCATACACACTTAGTTCTATGGCCTGCATAAGCATTACTCTCTAGGAGCGCCTTCAGAGACAACCACAGGAGCAAACCTCCAGCTGTGCACCCTGCCTGGCTGCAGAGCATCTGCGGGAGATTGCCCACCTCCGAGATTCAGCCTTGTCTCCAACGAATACATCCTTAAAGCCCTGGAGAGGACACCATCCAGTCACCACAGCTCTCCACCACAGCCCGTGCAACTAACATAGGTTTTGGTCTGTACAGGCAAGCTGCATTTATCCAGCAAAAACTTGGAATGTAAGCATGGCAGAACCTCCCAGTCAATCAAAGCACACAAGCAAACACAGCAAGGAAAGCCAACCCTGCACCAGGTTTCCTACCGGCAATTTTTTCAGATGGAGGACCAGGATTAGCACAGACCAGGCTGCCCTTGCTGCCTCTGCAGCTGAAGACCACCCAGGACGTGTGGCCACCCAAACATGCAGAACCTGCCTGATATGAAGAAGACTAGGAGTACTTCCACCAAGCCACAGAAAACATTACTATAGCGAGAACATTGAGGCAGATGACAACTAGAGTAATGACAGTGTCCATCTAATGAGCAGCTGGGAGTAATCCAGCACTTGCAGTGATCCAACACAGGCAGCCGAGCGCTGAAGGGAGCTTCACAGTCTCCATGTCCATGTCCTGCCTGGGCTGCGGTGAATTTTATTTTTTCTTTTTACTGGTGACAGTACACCTTCACAAGCTGGCATATCCAGAGGCTATGGGACAGGGAAAGCACCCAAACAGGGACCAAGGAAGCTCCCTGTATTGGCAGTAACTAAAATAGTCGAAGCAGCAGCAGTGGGAAAGGAGTGGAAGCATTTGCTTGGAAGGTCCTTGGAAAAAGTCACTTTTGTTAACTGTAATAAAACGGTAGGTATCTTCTCAGGGCGGGATGGGTTGAACAGTTTCTTTTCAAAGCAAACCTTCAGCTCTCAGAGGTTCCATCTGTGGGCACCCAGAAAGAGTTGAGGATGTGGCTCAAGGCCTTGTGAACACCGTAATTCATCAGGATTTTGTCAGGTAAACAACATCAGCAAAGCAGGTAGGTATCCTCATGTGATATATGTTCATTTCATTTATGTCCCTAGTGAAAAAAATACCAGAATTCTGGGACATATAAACCTCAGACAGGTAGAAGACACCGTCAGTCATCAGTAAGCTCATGGAGTGGACATGGGATTGTCCAGGCTGTCTCTGGAATGCCTCCAACAAGACTGTCATGATTCCTGAGACACCAACCAGGGGAAAAGTATTATGCAGAGGATGAGCTGTAATGGCAACGATAACCATGAACCACTGCAGAACTGCTGTGCTACAGACTGGCACGAGCCTGGTTATGGCTCGTTTCCAGAGCACTATTCCTTTCTGCTTCTGGGCTCCAGTTCAGAACTAGAAAAAAATGTGCAACCTCCCTCATGTCAAGGGCAATTCATCACAAACAGCCACGAAGGTTATCTTGCACATTTGAAAATTATCAGTCAGTGGGTGGTTATCTCATGTCTGATCCCACAGGGTTTACTGACAATATGGACAGCCCATCATATGAAGTTTTACGGTTCTGTGCCAGCCTCTTGAGAGATCAGCATGACCCATGAGATAAATTGGGCAGACAGCAGCACAGACAGCTAGCTGGTGGGCCTGATTCCTGCTCCACCTCTTGCCCCTTTCTGTCATTGTTAATACCAGTTTGGTTTATACTAATGTTGTAACTGTCAAGAAGATGCCGAGTTGCAGCAGTAATCGGATCTCCTGAGAGCTGTATGAGGTCTCAAGGGGTGTATGGAGTACGGACGGATCAAGAACAGCACACCTGAGAGAGGCTTGTACTAAGTCTCGTAGGACTGGTGGCATCTCTGAAAGCATCAGTCTGACTTCCAGTAAAGACATATCTGAACCATTCTACAGAACCTATGAATCTGAACGATGAACAAACACTCCAGCACAAGACACTTTCACTAGCATCATAGACTTTTAGACTATACTTTTAAGTAAGCAAAACAAGCACAGCCAAAAATTCTAGGTGAACCTCTAACTGCACATGCATTCCCCATGCTCCAGTGCTCCTTGCACTTTCTTTGCTAGAAGTGCAGCCGTCTGATACCATTAATTTCTCTCCTCACAAGTCAAAGCAAAAGACTAAAATCAGAGGGCGACACTTTCAACAGGCCTGTGTTCTATTATTAGCTCCGCATAGAGCTCCCATGGACAACTCACTTGCATATATTGTAGTTTAAGCTCTGAAAGTGTTATGATAAAGAAAACAACATACACCAACCTCAAAAGGTATTGTGAAAATTATTTCATTTATTATAAACTATTCTGGATTCTTCAAAAGAGAAATGCTGCAGAAAGATATTATATTGCTATGAAACCATAGCAGCCTACACAGGACAAATGTTGACAAAGGACAGAGAGGATTACGGCCTTCAAGTAAATCATTTTTATTTCATATCTTGGCATTTTTATGGACCTTATCACTGTAAGGTCTGAACAACTCACAAATACTAATTAACTGAGCCTGTTTAATTATTCTCCCTGCTTACACAAGGGAAACCCTAGACCCAGTCCAATCTAAGTTCTCCTTTAACAATACATGAGCCAGAAGGAAGGAAGGACAAAGCACAGTATGTAATGTTGATACTCACTGACCTAATACATTCTTCCAAGAAGGCTGTGCGAAACAGAGCAACCTCTAAGTTATCTGAACTCATACACAAGGTCTCATGGTGCCATACGTGAAACATTTATAAGCCTCTCAGTGGTGGGTCCAAGTGCTCTATACTGTGTGCATAACCAATAAGGCTTAAACTTGTAAAACAAGCAACATTAATATATTCAAGTCCCATTCCCTTAAACCCAAGACTGTTTCTTGAAACATTTTTAATGAAGAATCATGGATTTAAAAAACAAACAAACAAAACAACAGAGTATTATAGTTATAAATCCATCTATCAGATAAAGTTATTTCTTGCTAATAGCAATCTGCCCGATTCTTCTTGTACATGCTTCACTGAAACTACAAAGTAAGCACTGGTGCAATCATTCTGTTTCATTAAGCCGCTGAAAAAAATCTGCAAGTACATATAACATGAAAATTATCAGGTGGACTACAACAATGCTTAAAGTTCTCAACCCTTTCGTCCTTGTCTGGGGGAAAAAAAAAAAAAAAACCCAGAGAGACTTAGCTATCTGAAAAATGGAGATTTTCTATCTATACAGGTAGTTACATTACTTAGGAAAAATTATATGGCATTTACTCAGCCAGTCAACATGCACCTTCAGTGAAAGAGATCTCAGATTATTTAAAGAACATACCAGGTCTCATCTATTTTTGGTTCTGGTTTGGTTTTGCAACATTCGAAAGCCCCATTCACTTTCCCCTTTTTAACAGTGAGGGACTGATGGTACAAACAACTTTAGTGTAGTGCCAAACTGCAGCTAACATTTCAACTAAGAGTAGGAATCCATGATGAAATACCAGACACGCTCTTCTTCTTTTTAAACACAGAATACATGGGCTGGTCTCACCTCTCTCTCTGAACACAGGTGCTTCCTTTTCTCTGCTCTTTCTGATCTCCTTATTCAGATATCCAAGGCAGTAACAGTTTAACTGCTCTGCCCATGCCTTGCCTCTGTCTTCCTTTTAGCATGATACGTCTGCCTATTTTTAAGGCAGAGCCTTTGGTGATGGTAACATTGTTTCTATCAATCCACAGACCGTAACCAATGTAAAACAGCATAATCATATGAAATAATTTCAGGGAAAGATAGCTATGAGAAGCTTGGAATTCAGTACTTACTACACCAAAAAGAGAAGAAATATAAGGTTACTGATTGGATTTTTCTAGATATACTTTCAGTTTCAATGCAACACAAAAGTTAAACACAAGCAGAGTTTCGAGGTGCCAGATACAGCTCTAATAAGCATAGAAGTGGGAACTGAGGGGTTGATGCACGTCCTTGCAATACAGGAAGAGCTTTGAAGTCATTTCTCATAGAATCATAGAATGACAGAATCGTCTAGGTTGGAAGAGACCTTTAAGATCATCGAGTCCAACCATTAACACTGCCAAGTCCACCACCAAACCATGTCCCTAAGCACCACGTCTGCCTGTCTTTTAAATACCTCCAGGGATGGTGAGGTTTGTATGAGATGACACAACAGTGAGAATCCAACAGTACCTTTGCTAAAGCTCTAAGAAGCAGAGGACCTTTTCATCCGCTCCCATCTTCCACACAAGCCTATGTCCGCACAAAAACAAATGGCACTTCATCAAACAAAAATACCAGCGTGCTGCATGCTACTGTGCAGCCTTCTGACGCGTAAACCCCTCCTTTAGCAACGTAAACTTGCACCCATCTCTCAGCAAAATTAAAAGCGGTATTTTTACCAAGTTGCATATCGGGCTTTGGGGGGGGACTGTGCGCTCCTGCAGATACACTCTCAAAGCAGGGCTGCCCCTGAGGTAACCTTATGGGAGTGCGGCAGGGCAGGACATGCAGCCCAGACAAGAAGCTTCCCCGTACAGACACATAACCATGGCAAATGGTAAAGTGATCATTTTGCTGCATTATTCTGGATATTTTGAGCTGAAAGCTGAATAGGATACTGTCCCTACACCAAACTGTAGTGCAGAAAGGTGGCTGTTGCCCCCATATGTCCATTGTTTCCTGCAATGGATATCCAAGAGAGGAGAAGGATGAGCAATTACTAGGTTTTGGACAAGAGTGTTCCTGCTCCTTGGTAATGACGATATCGCAGTTGTTTGTGATATTACTTCCCCTCCCCCCTTTTTTCCAGTTCAGAAAATATTCCATTTCAAATTACAAACCCCTTTACTCCAAATGGGCCATTTACCTAAAAAACTACGTCCTTACCTTCCATTAAAATCAAACAGGTGCAAACCAAGTTATCTGCTGGTTTAATTTGGTTAGTCGGCATTTTCATCTGGATTTTTTTTACTGGAAATTAGTTTTTTAAACAATTTAAAAACAACAGGGCTCCCTTAGTTCTTAGATTGAATACCAATGGTAAAATAAGAAGGTGAAAACTTTGGCAACGCTCCATCCCGACAACTTCTAATCTTATTTCCATCTAATGAAAAGATGACTACCATTTCATGTGTACACAATGAAGTTGTCTGTGAGCTCTAGTTTAAAAATATGATTACAAACTCTGCTTCGCTCTCTCCAATTGGTTGCACTATATGCAATTAGTATTCTGATCCAACGTGAACCAATTAGATCTCGCTGACGGACAGTATCGGTATCTTCTATATACTTCATGACATTGAATATCCTTGTTTACAGTATCTGACAAGGCAAAGGTAACTAAAAGAAGGCTGTCAAGCTTCATATTTTCATGACAGCACACAAGGACGGATCCTGTTATACTTCATGTGCGTGTTCACAGCTGGCACACTGTCAAGGGGCACTGTAATATGAATTAAGGTCAGCATATGAATCACAGTGTCAGCGTGTGCACAGCTGGACTCTTAAAAACAGATGCAAAGGCTCATGTCTCCCTACCACTATACTCACAGATAACCGAAACTACTAGTTCATACTTTCCAAAAATAACCATCAAAATAGCAAAAATAACAACAAAGTGCCTTTCTTCGCCTGATAGTGGTCTCTGTTAACACATTTTTTTTGGAAACAAATAGTAAATAGGGACCATTCTCATATTATTCAGTGTCATATCCTTCGGAAAGATCCTTCCCAATGTGCATCATCCTTCCCGTCTAGTACGGAAGAACCTGGGCTGCCAGTAATTCTTTCAGCTTTTCCAGGCCATTGATGGTTTCTTTGCTCACATCTTAGCAGCGGCCCTGCCAGCCTGAGTCCCTGGCAGGGGGAGCACGGAGGTCATGGGAAGTGGAACTCTGTGGTCTAGAGCAGTAACCAAGGCCCTTGTCCCCTGCGTGGAATACTCTGGATGCTCGGGTTCACTGGGACTGAAGTCAGCTTTTCTATGACAGTTAAATGAAGAAGGAGAATAATCTCAGTTTAATATCCTGGAGTCAGTTTTTACTGTTTACCATCAAATAAAAGGAACCCTCCGGGGGAGGCGAATTTCTAACCCTATTGATTTCATAGCAACGAAGCAGATTTACATGGGTTTGGGTTGTGGGGTTTTTTTCCACCTGCTGCTGTTTTGCTGCAGACTTTTGGCACAGCAGCAGAGGTGCCGCAGAGACCCTCGGCGGCCCTTCGCTCTGGCTGCCACCTTCCCTGGGAGCCGTGCGGCAGCGTGCGCCAGCCCAGCCCAAACCCATCTGTGCCGAGGCAGGGACGGGGCAGGGACGGGACAGGGGACAGGGAGATGGTTCACCTCCGCTCTTCCATCAGGCAAAATGGAGCTGCCGAACCGAAGACCATCCGGCAGTTTAGATTAAATTAACCCCCACCTCTGAAGGGCAGCCTTTCCCTCTTTCCGCTTGACAAGCAGTGTTAATATGCCAGCCGTATTCCAGACTTATTCAAAGCCTAGTCCTGTACAGACTAAATACGTTGAGTATTTGGTAATATTTCTTATTTAAAAGCACGCCATTTGTGTTAATATCACTTTCTTCTGACTGGAATTAGTTTACACTACATTGAAAACCCTATTCTATTGACCCAGAAGCAGAGAAAATTGAGAAAATTAATGGCATGTTGAAATAAATGACTTTTTTCCCTCTATTAAGCACATTGAATTTAGAAAAAAAATCCAGATGTACGACAAAAACTGTGGAGCATGGTCTTCCTAACAGTAATAGATTAAATAATTGAACGAAAACATGCTAATTCTAAGTGGAAATGGACTTAAATGTTTAAAAAAATGGAAGATAACAGCACAGTAATGATTATATGGAAACGTCTATTTTCATACTTTTCTATTTTTGCATAATCACACCACTTAATAAAGCTCCAGAAAGATACTGTGCACTGCAAATTTTAATTTATGCAGCATGTAATTCAGCTGTAGTTCCAGACAGCCTTACTTCTTAGAGGATTAGAGCACAGTATTATTTTAATGTTGCTCCACAAAGACATTAATTAAACAGTATGTAGATAAGTTCAAAGCTGGTTGAATTTCAGGCCAAGAAAGCTTTCTAGCTATCTTTTAAAATGTCTTTTGTAGACATTTATCAAATTCTGCAGGTTTGCTTGCTGAAGCTGATAAATCTTATTTACATTTGAGGAATTTTAACCCAGCCTGTTCGGTGACTCAGATGAGCAGTGTTTAGATCAGTTGCACAGCTCTCCAACCTGCGCACAACTTCTTCCTCTGCGAGCTCTTACTACTCCTGCCAGAATTGGTCTATGTATCCATTTTCTATGAGCCGTGTTTGTGTCAGAGAAACACAAGCCAGAATCTTGTCAGCTGAACTTGCTACTTGCTGTCTAAGCGCTGCTACTGCTGCAGCCACTGAGCAGAATATTTTGATTCCAAGGATAAGATTTATAGCATCTCAAGTTAGTAAATAATGAAAAAGTCATAGCATATACAAATCACACTTGCAGGGTTTAAATTCTATAACAGTTTTACTTCTTTTTTTCCTTCGAAGTTTTCAACAGAAAAAACTCTATTTGAAAAGCATAAAGATCTCTCCAGCTTTTGCTGCAGTATTTGAGAAGCACACATTACAGTAAAAAATCACAGCCTAAAATAGAAATCCTTAATCAGCGATTACTGTGAAGCAATGTAAATACTGGTGTATTTACAGATGAAAGGAGGTCACACAACTCAGCCAAAATACTCCATTTTCAGAAATTCACAATTCTAGTTTAGTTTGTAGTATTGAAAATACCCTGTAAATTTACAGTCAGATTATAGGCAGCTAGGGTACACTGCCTTCTCCAGTAACATATGTACTTCCATATAAATCAAGTTTATAGTTTGCACCGTGCTGTAAATGTGTTAAGACTGTTCCTTTTAAAAGTGTATTAACAATTTTCAAAAGGAGATAGAAGATGCCATTTATAAAGCACATGCCTCCGAAATCCTCCCAAGGGCAAATGATAACAACGAAAGGGCCAGCAGGACTAACACCTTCATCACTCTCTCTGACACAAGGGAACAGGACAGAATTTTGAGATCGGTCCATAGATTGAAGGATGCACTGCACGAAAGCATTAGAGATGGAAAACAGCTTACAGAAAAACAATGGTTTTTCTTTGCTCATGTAGTTCATGAGTTCATAGCCCTAAATTCTGTAGTGAATTTCAGGATTGAACATTTCAGGATCTCAGACCATCCAATTTATGCTGGCGTTGAATAAAAGCAGAAACTTTTCCTTGGGTTCAAAGCTGAGTCATGGTTCACCTAAAAGAATTGTGAACGTCTGCTAACCTCTCAGTGAACTTAACTCAGGCAAGTGGTTCCTATAAAAAAAAGAAACTAGAGTTTCACACCATACAACTGCACTGATCTTCCACTCCAAAGCCAATAAGATGTTACTATTTGCAGCCACTTATGCTGGCCTGAAAGTTGAGATGTTCCTTCACAAATGAACGAGGTGAGCAATGTGAAACAGTCCTCCCTAGGAAACATTATGTATTTGGGAATCTAATTTCACCTATCCAATTACTAAAAATATTTTCGGTTTGGTTGTTTTTTTTTAATCAAGACAGATTTTTTCATAACCAAACTCCAAAGGTTTTCTGTCGCAATTTCTGTTTAATAATTTCCACTTTATTCAGTAGGGTCTTTTNTCAATTACTAAAAATATTTTCGGTTTGGTTGGTTTTTTTTAATCAAGACAGATTTTTCATAACCAAACTCCAAAGGTTTTCTGTCTCAATTTCTGTTTAATAATTTCCACTTTATTCAGTAGGGTCTTTTGGGGCTCCTAAATTTAAAGGGGTTCTTAAATTTTAAAAAAGAAACATGAGAAACTCTGAAATTATTCCACTTCTACACCCTGATCATCTGTTTACAGTAAAAATACTTAAAAATACAAGACCAACATGAGAAGCCCACATCCCTAATACACTGAAAAATATGCAAATTCGCAAGACACTAAACTTTTCTTTGTAGACGTAAAAGCCGTAGCAATTTCAAACTATGTTTCTCAAACAGCAGGTATCAAAAGAAGAAAAAAAAAATTGTTGTGCAACTGTCAGAGAACGAATAACCCCACTAATTCTTCTGCTGATTCTTTTCCTAAACCAACTCAGTAAAAACCATCACACATTTTGAGTGGTTTTATGGCTACAAACAGGAAGACAAAGTACAGAGTATAAAATTAGAGGTGATTCATTAAATATTATTGCCATCGCTAAACCAACTGCTATGAGTTCAGTTCTGTTAAAAAAAAGGAAATAATGTTTTTCTAATTTAATTATGAAAGCCTAGAATATTATTTTATAAGATACAAGTCCTAAAAAAATGAACTAGTTATACAAGCCTATATTACTTTTGATCAAGTCTTCAGAGACGTAGGCACCATTTTTAATTTGGAAATCTAACCTCTAAATGCCAGCTTAAACCCGTATCAGATCTTAAATCTTGCTTTTTGGCCCAGTGCTTTTTTATGTGCAAAATAAAATGTTACTGCAAATGTGGTTACTGAATTCTTTTTATTGTACATCTAAATTAGAAGCTCAAAAGAACTCTGAGACACAAATTTCAGAGGCATTGTTAATACAGAAAGAGCTCAAAATACAACATAGGAAGAAACTGAATGCCTTTCTGATGACGGGTTTAACAGAAGTGGGATGAGAACAATGAAGTGGAAAGCCAAGTAGGCAGGAACTAAAAATAATTTATATGAAAAATTTGGGAATTTACTAGTTGGAAATGACAGAGGAGGAAAAAGGACTAAAACGATGAACTGACGGCAGATTAACTGTACACTGTCACCTTTATGAGGCTGTAAAAGGACAACTGCTATCCTAACAAATGGGAACAGGAGAGGTACCGCTAAAAAGAGGGAGGCAAGTATAAACATTAGTGCTCAACACCACTGCAAAACAGTTAAAATTCATATTATACCTTTTCAAGCCCATTGTGGGGGAAAGAAGTAACGACAAGTGTAGTTCAAGTACACAATAACTATTTTTTCTTTCATGTGGCAAAACAAAGGCTAAGAAGGAATGTGAGTATATTCACAATTTCAGCAGGGATAAACACTGGAAGGAGGGAAACTGCAAAATAACAAATGGATACATGCTACAAATAAATTAAGGCTGAAAAAACCCCAGATTTCCAGTAAGAAAAGCAATGAAATTTTGAAACAGCCCATGACAGGAGTAAGGGGGAAAAAAAACACCCCACAAACTCAGTTTATAGACAGAATATAATATAGCTTATGATTGAAGTTCAGGTGCTTAATTTGAAAAACTTAATTAGATGAATAAAAGTTGGGCAAGGGAAAAAGAGAGAGCAAGAGGACTGGAGCAACTGAACAGTTGCAGAGCTGATCAAAAGACAGATGGGACCTACAGTGTTTAAGATTATTAACTTTTCATTTATAAGGAAACATGTAATACATATAGTTAGGGCTGAAGCGGCTTTTTGCCAACAAATGCTTCAGTCTGCAAGCTCAGAATTTACTGTTACTAGCTGATAGGCAGCAATTGTCTTTGACTAGCTGACAGGGATATAATTATTCTCCATCTTCCATCTCTTGTTACAAACATTTGAAAAACAAAGTTCCTTAAAACTAATGACATATACTGATAAGCTTTTAGTAAGAATATTTAAGTCCCTTGCATACTGCATTTATGAAATGTTCTTCACCTTCATATTCATGGTATATGTACACCTAACACCACAGAACACAAACATGCACTTTAAATATGTTTACTCATTTTTCATGATGCTGAACATTATGGATATATAACTAAGATTTTTTTTTGCCTGTATAGAATATGACAACCATGGGTTGCAAAATATAAGAAAACCTTTCACCACTTGTTTGAACCAAAGATTCAGTAAGTATACCATTTATGCGGTCACAACATTTCCTATTTTCATCCAAAATCCAAATTGCAGTCATTATATACAACTGAAAGTCAAAAGCACATTCCATGTACCGAGATGCAAATGAACATGTATGCAAGCTCTCTTACAAGTACAGCACATGCACACCGCTGCAAGCAGTCGCTCTTGCAGCTAAAACAAAATTTGGTCAGGCTACCATCCACGAATGTGCATTTAAGCCTGTCAAGCCTCAGAACTGTACATAAGCTTCACAAAGCTCCAGGACAGCTGGGATTGTGATCCAGCTGAAATACAAAGTAAAGCCTTCGTAGCGGAGGGGTGAGGGAAAGACAACTACTGTTTCACCAGCAAAGATTCATTGCACATATCTGTACACAGAGACTTTCTGAGATACTTGCAGAATTTACAAGGAATACACACAGCTCTAGCTGGATGGGTTAGAAAATAGTTCTGGTTACTGATCTACCAGCAGCACATCATAGCACTGTCAAATGTACTTAGAGAAGAGAAACCATAATTGCAAACTGCAGAAATTATCCCACAGAAGGACAATGTGGGCTTCATTGACATAGCAGCCTGTCTTTTGCATACAGGAATATGAAGGGCACATTGTATTACTGTAGTTCAAATGAATCAATATGTTTTTATATACGATTCAAGCGTGACAATATCGAAAATACGAGCTACTCTATTACATTCACAAATACAGTAAAGTATTACTTTACTTGTGGGGATGAAAGTCATATTGTCATGACTTCATAATAAGCAATATAGATAGAGGAAAAAGCAATTTCACCATGCACAGGTTGCTCTTGATTTCTACAATTTGTTTTAAGATTACTGCATATAACTACATCTTTTCACTAATTCCGAGCATCTCTTTCTGTGTGATACTACAATGATTCCTAAACTCTATGTCATAGCAACACAGTCCATTGCTGTAGATCAGCTATGGTGTCCCTTATTCAATGTTATTCAATAGCTGGAGCATCAGGTGGAAGAAAGGAAACTGGAAAGGAGATGAAAGTACTAGTTTAAAAGCATCCTGCAGTGGTATAATATTGCCTTTTGAGAAGTATCCTAAGATACTTCACAAACTCTCATCCATGGAAGACAATTTCGTGGCTTTCTAAAACTTCTGGGTACCACTAAAACGCAACAAATTTCTTATCATACACAGCTTAGAGAAGGAGGACCTAACTGATACATCAGTGATGACACAGAGAAAGTCCAATCCGGTTCAATACAGTATCACCCCTCCTCTTTTGGATTCCTGTTCTGTCTTTCTGAAGAAGTGGCATTTTCAGCAGCACAGATCCTACTTCCCCGAAGTACTGACATCAAGCAGCGCCATATCAATCATCCTAAGCACAGGACTCACATTCTCTTCAGCTGCCAGTCCAGATCGAGCTTGTTCAGGACCCATTACCACATCCATAAAGTAATGCGCGTGGTCTTTAAAACACAAGTATGCGTCTGCCACATAATATGCAAAATAAATCAGTGTGTCAATGCATGCTGGTATTTTCATGCTGCATTTATTATACTTTTAAGTGGCTTTCTTACTGGGTCAGCTACAAAAGCAGACACAATGTCAGGATCCTGCAGGCACTAATGCCCCTGTCTGGCACACCCTGCCCAGGACCCCATTCCAGCCCCCCCGGGGCCATCACCCCCTGCCCCAGCAATGTCACAGCAGGACCGGTCTCCAGCTCTCCACAGCCCTGCCCTGCCCGGCCATGGGCCCCGCCGAGCCAGACCCACCCGTGGGCCCATGGCCCAGCCCAGCCTCGGCCCGTCCCCATCCCCATGGAGGTGCCGGATGCCCGGGGCTGGGGCTGCCCCGGTGCCCCCGGCTGCCCTGCTCCTGGTTGGGGTGGGACAGGCCCTGGCTGCCCAGCTCTGCCCGGCCGGGTCTCCTGGGGAGCCCTAATGCCCCCGTACCCCAACCCCAGGGAGCTGCTGGCCCTTCCAGCCCCATGACGTAAAAAAAGGGAGAAGATGGATGTTAGTTAAGTGCATGCAAGGAATATTTCCTAATCGATTTTGCTCTCTAACATACAATTTTATTACTATCTCTATCATACAGAACTAAGCTATATATTTGCCAAGACTTTTGGAAACAAACACAAAGTTAGACTTTACAGAGTAGCAACTAGAGATGGATGATTTTCAAAAATATTCAAGGTTGACAAGAGCAGCAACTGTGTGTCCTAAATGCTTCCAAGAACCAAATGTTTACATAAAAATGGATTTAAAACCTGACCTTTTATCCTACTGTTTCCCAGTTTTCTCCCATTGGACAGAGGTTTGCCAGTGACTTCCTTCAAGACTGTCAGAAATCGTACTGCTGGAGAGCAAGGTGTGCTTCTTTGAATGCCTTCTCTACCTCAAATGAAGAGGAACTTGTGTATGTTTAAAACAGGAAAAAAAAAATCAATAAAAATTCTCCCTTACACATTTACCTTTCTGTACAAAGCAAAGCAACACAAGAAAGACATTAGTCACAATATACAATGCATTTTTACGAACCGTGTTCGCAAGACATACAGCAAGTCGGGCAACCACAGTAGGTGGTTAAGAGCTTCATGGATGCTACTCCTAAACAGTGACACGCAGGGACTCTGCATTAAAAAACCCTGAAATATCGTTAAATAGCAATCCTTGGAAAACTCTAAAACCACTAGTGGTCTGTTGCTCTGGGATATTTGGGAAAAGCAGAGAAAGAGCACAGAGGGCAGTACCACAAGGCATTTGATGCTGCAGTGATATAGACTAGGGGCCCCCCAGGGTGTAAGCACAGGATGACGGCAGAGGCAGGGGGTATAAACACAGATCACAGTCAGTTAGCAGTTACTGCAGGAATGCAGCCTTGGGAGTTCAGTAGAACCAGCATAAATAGGAAAAAAAGGAATATTTATCTCACATATGTAAAACACCCTTCTATGAGGTGCAAACACAAAGGTGGCCACAAACAGGTACAAAAAAATGGCTGCAGCTCCCTCAAGGGCAGGAGTCAAGGAAGCACAGTGAGGGAGAAGAATTGTTCTGGCATTGTCTCCCCAGTTAGGGACACCAGAGCTCACCGCTGGTGTCCCCAGCAGGTCCTTCCTCCTGTCTGGCAGGGAGTGAACACTGCTTTTTGGTTTGCCATTCACCACATTCTGCAACCGCAACCCAGCAATCATACATAAAGTACTATCTTTATGATTTAATTGGGTTAAGTATGTTAGGATTTCAAAGAGCTCTGTGTGCGTGTGTGTGCGCTTTCTGCTCCAGCCTTCCCACATGACAAAATGATTGATAGGGCAGCAACCACTCAGAGTAAATGCAGACATAACAGATGAGTGCAGCATCAAAGTCCAGGAAAGCTGTAGAATCTCCATCATCAGAGGTCTTAAAGCAGAACAACGGTTTAGGTGTACTCAGTTCTGCTGTGGGCTTTCGACTTATTTTTTATGGTTCTTTAGAAAAGAACTTAAATGTTACTTAAAAAAAAGGTACCAATTATAATGGAAAAGGAGACTTGGAATAGAGCTGAAAATGGTGGAATACCTTAGTGCTGTCGAGTGATACATAGTTTCTGTTATTACATTTAACATATTCAAAAATGAGATCTATTTTTAAATCTAGTATGCCAGTATGGAAGAATTATTCAAGCTATAACGCTCAACTGGATCATGCATCAGCAAAAACTTCATCTTAGAAAGCTAAATAGCTCAGACATCCCGTGAGTCAAAAGGTCACTGGCCATCTTCTGTAGAGCCAGATCCAACACAATGATATTTAGAAAGCGTTAGATGATGATTGGGTGCAAACATTACTATTTCTTACCTATTTCTTAAAAAGTATAAAACAGAAATAGTACTGTAATAAAAACTAGCTGTCTGCTGAGACTTGAGATACGCAGTAAACTAACTAGTTAAACAACTGACCCTGCAAATTGCTCCATAAAAGTAATTTGCACAGTTTGGCTGCACATGGAGTTCAAAAGCTAACAGAGCAGTCCAGGGCACTCAGAACCAGAGTTTACAATACTCATAGTGCACAGTACTAAAACTGGCTTTTTAAAGTAGCAAAAACAGATCTCACTATTAATTCTATTTTGGTCCGTTTACCAGAGCTCTGATTCATACAGAAAATATTACTGGTAAGTTTGTTCTAGAAAAAAGAATTAGTCAATTAAACAGAGTTAGAAAGAAATTTATGAGAAAAGACAAGAGTGTACTGCCCCGCATGTTTAAAAATCATCAATATTAAATGCACGATTGCTGAACAACAACAGAGCTGCAACAAATTCTTATAGCGAAAAACACCTATATATTTTACTGGTTTTTAGGAAAAAAACCCAAACAACAATTATCTTAGGAACAGCATAATTAGAAAGCTGATTGGAAAAGGCTCAGTTTGCATAACTTACCAATGCCTTCATATTTTATTATGTTTTGCACAAATGCAGAGAATTATGTTCTTTCTTATTCACAAAACTTGAGAAACATTTTATGCCAGTTAAGGGTTTCCTCAGTCTAATACACGAGATTTAGAAAAATTTTGCAACCTATATATTAGGATGGCAACTTTTTGTTTTACAAAATGTAAATTAACAATGGGGCTTCATTACAACCTCCTTATTTCCTTTGTGCTTGTACATAATCTTTTCTTATATATGGATTCAGAATAACTCTTCCTACTTTAAATGGCTACAGTTTAAAAGATGAAGCTACATTGAGAAGAAGTCATGATTAAAACACAGTTACTAAGCACATCTCTGCTTAACCTTGACCACTTTTAAACCATAAACAAATGCAGGAGAAAGCAATCAAACAAATGAGTAGTTCTATGGCAAAGGTTTCTCTCTTTGGCTTTTGTAATTATGAACTATTAGAAGATGAAAGTATGCTGCGAATTGCAGTCCTTTTCTTCCTCTTTTTACTGCTAATCCGATTGAAATTTTACCGTGTTCTTTTCTCTTCTTCTAAAAAAAAGAAAAAAAAAGCGGAGAAGAAAATATGATTGCTCTGTTTTCTTAGGAAGAAAATTGTGTTTTGACATGCCGCTCTAGTACTGGACAGCTTTACTGAATTCAAGAACCTGCCTGCCTAAAGATGCACAGGTGTCTGCAGTTCCCGTTACAGTGAACAGGAATTATATAAGCCTAGAGATAGATCTGACACCTTCAACATCATGTCAGAAAGTCGTAGCATTAGAATGAATCTGAGACAAGCTCAGATTTTAATTTGACTTCCATCATTTGTCTGCTGAAAAA
Source organism: Himantopus leucocephalus (assembly GCA_003993805.1). Lineage (NCBI taxonomy): Eukaryota > Metazoa > Chordata > Aves > Charadriiformes > Recurvirostridae > Himantopus > Himantopus leucocephalus. Next base: position 20,269,397 of record RSEF01000001.1, on the reverse strand, counting down.
GGGAGGTTTGCAAATCTCATCTTGTGAACTGAAAATCATTTTCAAACCACTCATTAAAATACCAGTAACAAACAGAGACTTTACATTCATTTTACAACATAATACAAATTACTAAGCACACATAAATTCTAGAAACTGGGTTTAGTATTAAGAATTATTATAAATCCAATGCATTCTAGCTGTCTCCATGATAAAGTTCACAAAACTGGTGAAGAAAACTTAGAAAGGTAATACTACAATAAAATGCACATGAAAATACACGAGCTTATAGACTACACATAGTCTTGGTCTCCACACCACAGACATCAAAGCAACCTGATCTAGTGGAAGGTGGTGGGGTTGGAGCTAGATGGTCTTTAAGGTCCCCTCCAACCCAAACCATTCTATGATCTGTCCTGGCTTCCTCAGTTTGCAACTGAGTCATCTAGTGAAAAATTCTCGTCTCACAAAGAGGAAGTAATTACAAAAAGGCCACAAATTCTTGGTTTATCTTAGTTCTCTGTCAGGACTAGAAAAGAAAATTTTCAGACTATATTCTAACAAAACTAAATCAAAATACTGTAATTCATTAGCTAATACACAACGCCCTAAAGTCCAATGAACGAGATCATATGGCCAGCCATATTCTAACCTAAAAATCAGACTGGAAGGATTTTATAGTCGGTAGAGAGTTAAGGCCATACATATAGTTATACAAGCACATAGGCAAAGCTGATTTGGAATTTGTTTCTAAGAGAGCCTAGAAACTAGGGAAGAAAAGCACAATGTTCAGAATGATAACAGATCCCTTGATCATCTCCTTTTTTGCCCATGTTTCCACATGTGCGTGCAGAATGGAGCTGCATTCGCCTGGGAGAGCGTGCAAGACAGAAGGCAGAAGGAGCGTGCTGGAAGTGGACAAGGACCACTGAAGAAATGAGGCAATTCTAGCTGGAGAGAAGCATTAAGCCCGTGAAGAGACACTGAGGAGAAATTACAGTTCATAACTTCTGTTATTTTAACTACTTGTTCATGTATAATTTAACAATCTTTTTCTTGTACTTCTTCAGCGAACTGCAAGTGTCTCTAGATTCGTTAAGTGACTGCAAGGGTACAGTTCTGGCTCTAGGTAAGGCCTCAGTGCATAATTAAACAGAAGAACATACTACTAACGCTAATAATTCACTGCACTGGAGTATGCAGTTATACAATAGCCATACCTCATTTCTGAAGGCTGCTACCAGATGCAGTTTACTTAAAAGTGAAAAGCCACGTTCGGTTTGCGACATGCTTTTCGCCTCGGGAAAGTGCAAAAAAAAGGAAAAACTACTGCTAATTTATGCACCCATCTTACAATGTATTTTTTATAAATAATTAACACTACAAGTGATGTATATGTATCACAACAAATGGATGTTTGTCCAGTTATGAATTAACCAGTAATAACAATAAACCTGTTGGGCTTTGGCATGAAATTAGTATGTGGACATGGCCAAGAAAATGCTCAACCCATATGTTTTATCTCACAATCTCTAATTGCAGGCAATGGCAGTTCTCGGGTCTTCAGCCCACTTTAAAATCATGCCACTTATTACCGAAATAACAGGTGAAATACATTTTTAGTGTTGTTATAGTCTTTAGGGAAGACATAAAACTTCTTATCACATTAAAATATAAAAGGTTTTACTGAAGTGTTAGTAAAAAAAAAAAAAAGGTGAAAATGTTCAATAATACAGGGCAATTGCTATATACGACCAAAAAAAAAATAACACATAGCACAGGGATTTTTATCTTTAAAAGGCCTGACTCTAAGACTCATCAGCATCCATTATAATTCTATAAAATAAGTTAAGGCAGCATCTGGTACAATCTATATAGTTTTATAGACAGGCATACAAAAATGCTGACAACAGTTATGAGATCTCGCAATAAATGAAGCTAAAGACTCTTTACTCCATCTACCAGCATGTATTTAGAAAAACAAAGGCAAAAGCTAGAACAAAAGAGGAACTCAGAAGCACATCCATATTTTTTTAACGACTAAATAATACTTTTAAAGCATTAACAGATAGTGGGAATTGCCGATGCACAGGAAAAGGAAGCATTTCACAATCATTTTAGTTTAATCTCAATTAGTTCATAGCCGTAAGCAAGGTGATACTCAAGCAGTGACCGTTTCAAACAACTGTTTGAATCTCTTGAGGCTAAATCTATTCCCAGATCCACAACTCCAAAACATGTACAACTCTAAAAAATGCAGCAGTGGATTGTTTTTTTCTTCCTTAAAGCCATAAATTTGTATTGAAAGAATTATGCAGAAAACCGTGTAATTTTATACATAAAAACTGTAGCAAAGTACAAAAGATATCATATAACATCATGATTAATTAGGAGTCACCACAGAACCACATAAAATGCGAGCGCTTTTTGTCAAACCAGTGTAAAGGGGTAAAGAAATTTCAACTTGCAATGAAGTAACTTCTAAAAAATTTCCTATTTCCTGTCTTCAAAGAAATATTAGTGCTGCTCAAGGTAACAATAACTAGTATCTAGCTCTTCTACACCTCTAAGTAGAACAATTGTGTAGTATGTAACTGTTCCAGAGACATGAACAAATTCCACCAGGACTTGCTCCAAGCACAAGTTGTGGAGTGTGACACTTCACAGCTCCAACAGAGTACATCCAGCTTTGCCTACCTCTATTTAACAAGCGTGACCACTGTTTTCCTGCTTATCAGCACTATTTGCTAATTTTCCTTTTGCTATTGGATTTGAAGCCATTGCAGACATCATAAAAATCAGACAGTGTGGCATCAAGGTGCACACTATTACAGACAGGAACAAACACAAAACTCTTGATCACCAGTAGCGCCAAACAGGCTGTCCTGGTTTGAGGTAAAACAGAACCAATTTTCTGTACAGTAATTTTACTTTGCAGCTAAGCCTCTTCTAACTAATTGAACTCTCTGAAATTAACAGCATATTGTGCAGAAACTGTTTGCTCTCAGAGTGGTAAGACCTATGTTTATAGCTAATGCCAAGGCATGGTATGCAGAGAGGCTCTTGCTTAGGCTTATTGCTATCACACCCAAGGGCAGAGAACTTGGAGGGTCGGAAGTGGAAAAGCGTAGATGGGTCATACCTGCGGAGAGGAGCGGACAGGACAGGTGACCCAAAACTGACCAACAGGGTATTCCATCCCACCTGCCTCAAAGGGTCAGCCCTCTTTTCCTTCAATGGCCAGTGTCTGAAGAGGACTCTGTTCATCTGCCTTTGATCCTGATCTGTGCATTCCTGAATTCAAACCTGGAATCCAGCTCCCATATGTCACTGAGTCCAGTCTGGGACTTTCCCAGTGCCTGCCGATGACATGATCATCATCCTGGGAACTTGATATGGTTTTGTATCTATTATACATATATTTCATTATTTTCTTTTTATTTTTTTATTAAAGCAGTTCAGTTTCTTCTAAACTCCTAAGTCTCTCTCTCTCTCCCCATCCTCTCCTTGGAGACAGAGGTGGGGGAGAGCATCTGGCATTCATCTCAGTGGCCAACCCGGCCCAAACCAGGACATGGGCACAGGTTGACAGGGAACCTCTCTGAAGCCATTTGCAGCTCATCCTGATGTGGGGCTGCTTCTGTGCTTCCCATACCACAGGTCAGAGCAGCCACAGGGCCACCTTGAGATAAGCCCTCCAGGTGCTGGGTAACAAGTAAGTTTCAGGTAAGTGCATATTTTGGAGGATAAGACTCGAAGGGACTTCAAGAGGTCACCTAGTCCACCTCTTGGCTTCAACGATACTATTCCTAACCGATAATACTTTAACCTGAAAGTAAACTCTCCTGTTTCACAACTTCCCAAGAAAATCTATTCCAATGCCTAACTGTTCTTGCCATTGGCAAGTCTTCCACAGTACAAATTTGCCTTGCTGCAATCTTTCCTAATGTCTAACCTACATCTCCCTCAAATCCGTTTGCGCTCATTGCTTCTTGTAATCTTCCAATGTTACAGAAAGAACAGGTTGTTACTCTTAAGGTAGAATTTTACCCACTGAAAACTCTAATCACGCTAGTAATCTCTTCTCTAAACTCAGTAACTCTAGTCTCTTCAGTACTTCTTCCTAGGTCACATCTTCTAAAGTTGCACTTATTCCATTTGTTCTTTTTGGATCCACTAAATTTGGCCTACATCTTTCCTCATGTGTGACTGCCATTAAACATCTAGACTTTGGAATACCGTATAGCCTTGTGGCATGTTAGAAAGGAGCTGAGATCCAGAATATACCGATCTATTATAAACACAATTTTTCACCTGATGAATTAGCGCAATCTTCTACTTTCCTCCATACAGTCAAAAATTATAAATCACTCACATGAAAACACACATTAGTACAGCATCTGCTTTTAGAAAATATTTCAGTAGGTATTGATCCATTACATTATTTTTTTCTGGTTATTTATATGTTAATTTGCTGTTTGGATATATTTCAAACACGTTACTCATTGCTTTTCACAAGACTAACAACAATTAGTAGGAAGATCTATTGTTCTGACTAGCATTTACTTGTGAACTCATGTAGTGCCAAAGGTAAAATATAATGAATAGGCAGATTCATTATATTGTGTTGGATTTCTAGAACAGCCATAAAAAGCACATTTAGGCAAATAATCGGATTTTGTTATTAAACAGAACCTTCTATCACTATGGGTTGTAAGTGACAAGAGGATATAATTTCTGAGCAAAATAAATCTTTGCTAAAATCCAGATACTGGATGGAATAGATCCCTGGCTTGGACTTGTATGAACATACACTACAGTTGGCCAGTCCTGCTCGGCCGAGCCATCGATTCCAACTGGGACATCTAAATATGACCAGCAAACAAATACTGTTGTTGTCATTAGTACAAAAACTTGTGTTGCCTCTTTTCTTCATATGATTATAAAGAGTTATTTTTAAATATGTATGAGAAGAGAATAATTTTACCTATATTTTGACTGGTGAATTAAAGACAGTTATGACTTTTCTTACCAATACTATATTGAACTCATGACCTCTAAATACATGCCTTTTTTTTTCCAATGTCTCCTTTTAAATTCAGTTTAAAAAAATCTCAATTTTTTGAGATTTTTGAGAATTAAAAAAATCTCTTGTTTTTAGTCCAGTTTTCTATTTCATACAGTGTATGCCTGCTAGGAAACAAGAAAAATAAACATTAGACAACAGATCTAAAAAGCATGCACTTTTGTATGATGTGACTCACATCAATCTATAGTACTGCCTTTAAGAACAGGTAGTGCTGATAAATGTTGAGAAAGGTCAATAATTCCTCACTTGTGCTCTTGGGGCATGAAAACAAGCAGTTGTAACAAGGCCACTGAAAATCTGTTACTAATTCCTTTCTACAAGTTGCTCAGCTGGGAAAAGTAGGGGGTTTATACCATCTATGCTGTGCTTCCCTGTGAAGATACACACATCTCTCATTTGCATCACCCAAAACCAAAGAGTGTATTTCAAAACTACCTTCTATGGGTAGGAGAACTGTCAGACTCCCCCTCTTGGTATATCCTGGCAGAGCAGATGCCAGATAGACAACTCTTTTCTTGCCTCCCTGAAAAGAAAATTATTGAGAACTTTTGCCTGCATAGCTTGCTTTCACTGCTATACTTCCCTAATCCTATCTTAAAAAAAAACCCTCTGAAAATACCAAAACTTTTCAAATCCAAAGCTGTTTTATCTCCAAGCAGGACCTTTTCTCATTTTTCTTCAGTCCTGTTGTGCCACATACTATCAAGCAGCCAGTGAACTGGGTCTTCTTAATTTTATTTATNTCTTTCACTGCTATACTTCCCTAACCCTATCTTAAAAAAAACCCCTCTGAAAATACCAAAACTTTTCAAATCCAAAGCTGTTTTTCTCATTTTTCTCATTTTTCTTCAGTCCTGTTGTGCCACACACTATCAAGCAGCCAGTGAACTGGGTCTTCTTAATTTTATTTATTTGTCATAAAACTATAAAAAATTGCAAAAAAACNTTTGTCGTAAAACTATAAAAAATTGCAAAAAAACCCTCCCAGACTGGTTACCTTTCACATATTCTTTCCTTGTGCAGCATTTATTCAAGCTTAGGGTTTTTTAACTGTCAGGTCTGTTTCCTGGATGGGAAGAGAAACCTTCCACATCTGTATTCTGTGCCTCTCTCTAGCCTGATGTGCTGCTCTGATAATCTCATTCATATTTGCCTCTCCACAAACCTGGAAAAAAAAAACCCAAACCCAACGTACAGGAGACAAACAGGAGAAAAGAATTATACCACGGTATGCTAAAAGTAGCAAACCCCTCAAAAGCAGACAAATTTGCAGCTGGGACACACTGTCCTCAACTCAGTTTTACTATATATAGGTAACATATGCAGCACATCTGGTACGCGAGGTATCTTACTGTTTGGAGACACAGGTTAGGCATAAAAGGGCAAACTGAAAAAAAAAAACCCTAACATAAACCCAAACTTTCTTCCCCACGTTCTTAAGAGCAATTCTCTTTCTTGCTTTGTTTAATTGTTTCTTTTTTTTAAAAAAAAAAATGTTTAAAAGATAAAAGAAAAAGAAATTTTAAGAAAAGCTGGCAATATTATCTGTGTAATAAGTCACATTCCGATTCTTTCCAGGAAAATGTTGAGGGCCAAAGTCTCAAAAAAGTTTTAGAAGATATTAATCCTTTCCTCAAAATGTTTTACACAGCAGTAAACATTAGTTTTACCCACTTTATAAAGCTATTGGGCTGTATGAACAGAAAGCTCTGAAAAAATTATCTTGGCTATACGGTCAGTAGACATTTTCAAATGCTAGCAGAGGAGTAGCAGAGTCATTTGGGGTTAGACAACTAAATAGGATAATGTTCCTTATCATTTTCAGTATCAAAAATGTACACCCTAAGAACTCAAAAATATGCATAAAGCTTTTATCCATACTTTTAGAGCAGGCTAAAATATTTAAATCTGTAAAAAGTGACAGAATAAATAGATTAAGTATAAACCTTAACCAAGTCATTATGTGTAATAAATGCACCCTTTTAAAGAAAGTGCTGCAGTATTTTTGCTATTGTGACACTAATTCCTCTAAATGTGTTTGACAGAGAAGTGCCAACAAGAGTGTAACCAGTAATTTCTAACTTTTGCCTAAGGCAGAAAAAAACGATAATTATGAAAAATGTGCTAAACAGGCACCCTATTTGTATATACAAGTATATAGTAAATCTGCACAAGTGATACTAAAATTCTGGTTTATAGCCCTAATCATCTGGTTATAACAGAAGTATTGGAATTCTCTTGTCTCTACTTAACTGCTGCAGCACATCAATAGAAAATCACCCTGTTTTACACAGCTTACTACTAAACGTCTACCCAACAGATTAAGAATGTGGTTTTGAGTTCTGAATACTCCAGTCCTCTACACTCTAAGCAAGATTCTTGGGACTGAATCCACGTTTCCTCTGTTGTCCCTCTCCAAACAAGGCTCACACCACTCTAACCTCATAAACCATTCACAATATTAAATCGCCCTTGATAAATAAGACATTCTAGTCTCTTAATGAGCAATCACAGGATAAACAAAGCTTTAAAGTGTATCCAGGGCGGTAACACACCCCAGCTGCGATACGTACATACCCTTGCAAAGTTACTCCCTAACTGCAGGACTTCCCATGGGATTCAAAGACACATTTAGAAACGGTATCCTTCACCTTTCCCCATCACTCCCGCGTCTCAATGGTTAAAATGTTCTACTAGGTGAAAGGGTGCTTGTCTGGGGGCAAAGGAGTTCCCACAACTAATGCGTGTAACCTCAACGTTTTTCAGTTCTCTTTGCGTAAATGTATTAAACAATAACAGATTATACATGGTTTAAAATCAGACATGAGCAGTGAAGGCAGTTCCTTACTTTTAATTCTCAAGGGCATATGCAAAAAGTTTTAGATATTTCCATTTTTAACAGCCCTCCATACTGACTGCAGCTGACTGGAGTATGTTAAACTGCTTTGCAGGAAGATCAGGCAGGCATGGGACTGCAATTATATACCACAATACCCTTTTCTGGGTTCACAGCTCTATTCATCTTTTAGAAACACTGAAGGACAGATTGGACATAGGGGAACGGATTAGCCACAGGACGACCTGTATTTCCACACAAAAGCCTAAGTGTGGAAAAATGGCACCCTGTGTCACCCGTTCTTCACTTCCTGAAAAAAACATATTCAGGAAAATAGACATTTAAACAGCTCTTTCCCACTCATCTCAGAACAAGCATTCATTGTTTCTTAACACCATTTAAACGGCAGTAAAGTAATGCTACCACTAACCTGCCTTAATTAAAGAACGTATGTAAAAATATGTAAGAATTAAGACAAGGCTACTTAGAGAAAAATCTAATTTCAGCATAGCAACTAAAATGAAAAATTAGCAATGTGAAAACTCTCAGTCGACTGTTGCAACACACAATCTCGTATTTATGAATGTGACTGAAGGAGGATTGGGTTCGGTAATAAGTTTCAGCTGGACGTAATGAAAGTTCTACACACTATAGCCATGCAGTACAACTGAAATTATAAAAACATCTTGTGTTAATAGGTGATAAGAGTTCAACATAACAGATAACATCACTAATTCCAAGTGACTAAAAGGAAAATGAATACAGAAAGAGACGTGGTAATTATATCATTTTGAGATGTTGTAGAAAGTGAAGATTATGTCAGTTTTCTATTAAGACCTGACGCTGGAAAAATAATAAGCAGCAAATATTACAAAACATGCAAAAATGGAAAGAGCGTGCCGTAATAAATTAAGTCAGACCTTTAATTAATTTTACATGTCATTCTTCTTAAATCAATTGTCTTGCATACAAAAGAGATGCTTGGTGTATGAACTCGTACTGTCAAATTGTCTCAGGAGATCCGTGCCATCAGCTAATCTGATCAAGCTAGGCAAACTGGTGGCTTACTTGTTTGTTCTTTGGGACTACAGGAAATTATCCTGCTGCACAAGAAATAATCAAATGAAAATGTCCAACCATTTAACTTAGGAATTTGACCACACCGTTGAGTTACAAACAATGAGCCCATGTAGTTCATTAGGCTCCGATGGGAAATTAATCTTTTTGCCAGGAAATCAACAGTCTAACAACATCGCGTGTAATGAGACACACCACTCCTAACTTTTTTTTGAAATTTTAATGTAAAGGGCTAACTCTGATATCAGAAAAGAATTTCAAATCTTCTGAAGGTAAAGTAACAGCCATCTCACATGTATTCCTCTTTATACTTATTTACTTAGTAAACTAACATGGTAGGCATATGGTTAAATGATTTGCTAGTCCTTTCCTCACACTTCTTTCCCTTGCTTTCTTACCGAATATAATTTAAAAAAGAGCAGGTTTTAAAATGAAAAAGAAAGGAAATATAAGTCTTGCTTTTGCAAACTGTTTACAATATATAGCTTAAATCTGCTGTTATCTATTTCTCCTTCTCTTACATGCCTGCATTTGAATACATTATGCTTAAACCAACCTTTTTTTATGGGCTATTTCAAAAGTTCTTCATAAAGAAAAAACTCAGTTATACCATGTAGACTTTCAGTCAGTTCCACTAAACTATTCAGTGTCATTACTGAAACTACAAGAAGGAATACATACACTGCTGAAGTAATTATACAAAAGGGGTCAAAATGCTATTGGGGACATTAGCACCCGTCAAGGAAAGGCTGACAAGTAGCCCCATACACGCAATCTGTATTTACAGTGAGTATATAGTTCTGGCTGTTAAGCAAAGGAGAAATCTTTTTCTTTTCACAAATATAAACAAACTGATGCAATGAAGTTATCCGACAAGCTCAAGAGCTTCAGTTCTCTCCCTGCAGTCCACGTTAAGAGTGGTTAAAAATGCTGGAGGAGAAGCAATGTAAAATGTGTTAAAGTGCTTGGTGTATGACCACGGTTTCTGTTTT
>RSEF01000001.1:20220942-20256594 GCA_003993805.1 Himantopus leucocephalus | reverse complement strand
GGGGGGGGGGGGGGGGCGGGAAGGCCGGAGAGGTGCTGCGATGCGGTGCCGCTCCGCGGGGGCTGCGCGCTCGTCCGCGCCGCTGTGGGACGCGCTGCAGCCCGGGCCGGCGGCAGGACGGCCGCAGCGCTCCGCAGCCGGCAGCCGCGGGGGCCGCCCCGACGGACGGGGGCTGCCCGGTAAGGGCACCGAGCTCCGCGCCGCGGCGGCTCCGTGGGGCGGTGCGGGGTCCCGGGGGAAACATCTGCGGGCTGGCGAGCGGGGGGGGCCGCGGTTGCGGCTCCGCGCTTCTGGCGTGGGAGCGCCGCCGGCTGCCCCGCGCAACTTGCGCGACGCGAGGCCTGCCCGGCACGGCGGGGTGGCGGGGAGAGACCCCCAGGGCGGCGGGGAGGAGGGTACAGCAGAGGAGAACCGGGCCGGGGCCGGTGCGGTTGGCAGCACCGCGGGGAGCTGCGGGCGGGAGGCGGCCGTAACGCCGGGCGGCCTCGGCGGCTCGGAACGGAACGGCACGGAACGGCACCGGGGGTCCTCCCCGCCGCGCAGCTCCGCCAGGAGGTGAAAGTTGCTGCGCTCCGCGGTGCGGGGCCGCGCGTTACCGCGGTAGCTGGGCAATAGGTGGTACCGCAGCGAGGGCCGAGGCGTTATCCCGGGTCAGCCGGGACAGACGTGAAAGCGCATCCATAGTTTTGAGGATATAAACCATGCACGGCAATGCTCACGCGCCACGAGCTTTGTTTTCATAGCTCTTTGCCTACATGCTTGCATGTTTTAATTTTTTTTAAATACTTGTTTTCTTAATTTTTAAAAACGGGAGGGTTTCCAGCTGCTTGGAAGGACAGATTGATAAAAGCCCAGTATTTTCGTTGGGCAAACATCTCCCTCGTTGTTGATGATGTGTGTTAAGTTCAGCCCTGTGCTTTTTGGGTTTTCACTGACAGCGCAGAGAAACGTTAAAAACAACTAGCTTTTGAATTTTCAACTTCGCACAAATCCCTATAAACCCATTTATTGCATTTACTATATTTGAAGATTATAGCAATGCAATGTTAAAGGAATGTCACAGCTACACGGAAGATCACTGTAAATCTTTCATTCTGAAATGTACACTTTGGTGAGAAATTGGCCATGCTTGGGCGCAGTTCAAGTTGCGTTTTGTTTATTTGTCTTTTGGGTGAAAGAAAGAAGTGTCAAGTAGCTAAAGAAAATTCACACATTTTATACTTAAGCAAACAAACAAACAAAACCCTGACATAGCAGCTTCTAAGTCCACAGAAAAGTGGATTTTAAAGTGTCTCAAACATAGGAGTTTATGCAGTCCCGGATAAGCAATATGTGTCTTTCAGTTTGAACATGCTAAGTTTGGAGAGGAAATCCTATGAAAAATTTTACACATTACTTTCTTTTTGACTGAAAGCATGTGAAGACCCACTGTCAACGGGCCAAAATCCCCAAATGGCTTGCTCCTTTTGAGGTGCAAGATGATAGCCCTTCTTCCATTTTAAACTAGTCTTACTTCTTGGAGCTTCTGAATTAGACGAATACTCCTGAGCTTCCGTGGGCTTTGAATCAGAGCCTTTCGTTAGCGGGACATCAGAATGCGGCACTGTGCTTCCCGGCCACAGGGGAGTCACTCTACATGCACACTAGTGTAAGTGGGAGCAAAATCTGGTTCAGCGCTCACACTGTACAGAGATATTTAGTCTCATAGCAACAAGGGATTCCAGAAGACTTCCCATTTGAGAGGACAGTGGTACCTGGCAACGCCGCTTGCTGTACTAAATATGGTTCAGTGTGGTTTTTCTATTTTCTAAATAGCTTTGGACCTTTCAAATAGGGTGAGTCCTATACAAAAACATCCATCTTCAATTTCTTCACTAGTCACCCGCATAAAGATTTGTAAGATGTTAACGATATCTCAAGTTACCAGCCCAGACTTCACTGTAAGACTTTTCTGAATAAATTCCACTGACAAAAATTCACCCGTATCTTTCAGCCTATTAAGATTTACATCCCCAACTAATGAAATAACACCCATCAAACAACTTCTAAGCTGCTTAGACCAAGAGAGATTTACAGAACTATATCCCCATGAATTTTCAGGACTTTACTAAAGCTCTGNTATGAATTTTCAGGACTTTACTAGAGCTCTGACCACACATGACTCCAGCAATATAGAGGCTGTGGTCCCAGCAGTAGCTCCTGCCAGAGAACCACTCCACAGGAACTCTCCCAGTTGTGTTTTAACGTTAAAGGAGGGATGCTCAGCACCTGAAAGCTGATAAAGGATGGTGATGGCATTGGAAGACATTTCCAGTACAGTTGCAGCTGGGAAAAGTAGTGAGGAAGTGAGGAATGCATTTTCCTGATGATCAAGGGGAAAGAGCAAATGTGTGTGAGATACAAGTTCTTCTGAGCTTTTATGGGAAAACAGCACAAAAATGAAGTGCATAATTTCCAAATGTCTGTTCTCATTTGGAAATACAGCTCATTTGTTCTTTTTACCAAAACTTCAATTTAGTTCTACGGAATTACTAAAACTGGAACTCTGTAGCAGAGACAGCAGCCTTTGCTCAATTCTAGAGGTTTAAAAATATTACCCATACTCTGCATTTAATTCTGTGAAAAGATTCTACCAAACTTTAGAAGATTTCTTCTTCACTACTGAGATATTTTATAAATAAAAACATGCTAAAATTCCTGGAACACAATCATATTTCAGATTGTAGTCCATATACCTATAACTCAGCCCTTTGTATTTTCAGTTGTGTCGAATGCCTTTTGCATAATTATTTTATTCCTGTTCATGCAATAAAACCCGAAATTATGCATGGCCAATACAGATCTAAATGCAGCAGCACAGGAGATGATGACGTTAGCCTATTTTTACTAATGAATTTGGAAACTACTACTGGCTTTGAATCACAAAAAAATAGAGCAGACGATATCTATTATTAGGTTATCTAGACTAAACCTTCGCCAATGCCCACTGGATTTCATTTTTGTTACTTTTGAGTTACTCAGGCAATAGTCTGTCACCAGTCACTGGAGGTGATTATTCCAGCCCAGTGGTTCTCTCAGCTGGAATGTTTCTCCTGATGCTAAGTTTAACATTTTATTTTGTTGAAATTCACCCAGTTCATCTTTCACATATGCCTGAAGTGGCATTATAAATCTTTTTCCATTTTGAATCTAACCAAAATAGATGATATATTGAATATATAGTAATGAACACAGATGGATATATTTCCAGCAATTAGTTTTTGCAGTCTTTAAGTATTTTTTCCCACCGTTCCCTGCATGCCAATGGCCGGTTCGCATTTTGTTGCTACTGGGCTAGTCACAACTATAGTAGTCCTCAAAATCCCAGCGGATGCTGGGCAAGTGCCGCTGGAATAGAAATTAATCTCTAAAGAGATTAATTCTGTTAATCTCTGTTTGATGACACGATGCAGCTACCATAAGAACCACAAATACGCATCCATTTGACCATCTAAAAGTTTCACTTTGTTTTTCCTTCACTTACCCAATTAGGTAATATGTTAATATGTCTTTAATAATTTTTGACAGACCAAACCCTGTTTCCAGTTCTTTCTCCTAGCGGTAGATTCATAAGAGGGATAGCACAGCCTAGGTATTTTAGAATAACCGATGTGCAGTTTCCTTGCTACAGTGCATCATGCCTGCTTAGAACTTCTGATGCATTTTTCTTTTTAAGCCATGTTTTTTCCTCAGTTGTACTCTTTTGCTGTTCTTGTCTTCTTCCTACCATCTTAGTGACTTTCTATTCAGGTATGATTTTCTTCCTCTTTTCTATTTATAGAGAAAGAACTGTGCCAGCAGTTCATGTCATGTGGACAGTCGCCCATTGGGAACTCATTGCACTTGCTCCCACGTAGCAGTCACCAATTGGTAATAGCTTTTGGCCACTACTGACAAAGGCTGTATAGGAGCTGCCTGAGAAGAAGTGAAAAGTTCTGTAAGACCACTCTGATGCCTTGAACCACTGGTAAATTCCCCCAAAACACAAATCTGAAGTGACACAATATGCCAATCACAGATACAATGGGTAGTATAGTCAAAGTACGTTACCATGCTCCTCTTTCCATGTTGTATTCATAGATCATCTTCCTCGTAGTTCCTCATCAACCAATCTCCCCTTACATAATTTAAATCTTTGAACAGTCCAATCCTGAAATGTTGCTTTTGTCCTCTTACATTTTACCTTATACACTCAACCTGTTACAGGGAGCACCTAGCTTTGCAGTAGCTGCTCTGACACATTTAACAGCACAATTATAGATGACTTGGTAACCACCCGTTGACTAAAAATAACCTAGCAACTGAAGACACACTTAGGTATTTATACTTAGATATCCCAGAGGAACCCTCCACAGCTCCTGTAGCTGGGGAAAACATATGTATCTCACCAAATGCAGTAGGCTCGGAATCCTCAGGGGTGGGGGCGGGGGCACGTAGGGGAAGCGATAACATTGCACAGCTGAAAGATTTCCCAGACAACACTCTGCCAGCTAATCCAACTCTTATCCAACTAGCTCTGCAATTAAGGTTTCCTACTGAGAACAATGACAGCATTATGACCTGGGGAATTTTCTAAATAGAAAAACCCCAATGCATCTGGGATTACAAAATTTAGAGCCTTAGAAAATGCAGCTCCTACATGGATAGTACTTGCAACCAGTACAGATCCAAGGGAACTAGTGCCAGTACGCATATGAGAAAATACATGAGCCGTAATGAATGAGCTGCCAATGAGGAGGGAGCCAGGGCAGCATATCCTGTGTGAAGAACCTGCAGTGCTGGAACTTATTCTTGCCTTCCACAGTATGGATTTTTAATTATTTATTTTTTTTTTTTTATACAAGATGTACCAAGTTTTCAGTCAACCTGTTCAGGGACAAATAGTCTAATGTCTGGAGAAAGAGACATCTAAATTATGTGATTTAATTTCTATGCTACATGATTACCTATGCTATGGCTGCCTAGGAATAGTTTTATATATTTGAGGGGAAAAAGAAACTCAGTATTAAATTGACAGAACCACACGTTTTAATGGTGAACTTGTAATACTGCAGTGTCTGTCTGTGCATCGTTTCCTACTCCAAATTTTTTCTGGTTTGTTTATGGGCTTCATCTATTCTTGTTTTCAAAATATGCCTTCATTCAGCTAGAAAGACCTGAATAGGTAGCAATTTACATCCAGGAGAACTACTAATCTCAAAGGGAGAGTCTACAAGGTCTCAAGGGTCTTTCTACCTACCTCCAGTTGTAAGATTATTGCCTTGAAATGATAATGAAGTGCTCAGCGTCAGGTTGGA
The DNA here is from genome assembly GCA_003993805.1 of Himantopus leucocephalus. Taxonomy (NCBI): domain Eukaryota; kingdom Metazoa; phylum Chordata; class Aves; order Charadriiformes; family Recurvirostridae; genus Himantopus; species Himantopus leucocephalus. The sequence continues at coordinate 20,251,258 of RSEF01000001.1, read as the reverse complement.
TGGGGCATTGAGCAACCTGATCTAGTGAAAGATGTGCCTGCCTATGGCAAAGGGCTTGGACTAGGTGATCTTTGAAGGTCCCTTCCAACCCAAATCATTCTGTGATTCTGTGAGTCTATGATAATTCGGAGAGAGCATACAACTATTGAAACTCAGAGTTAGGACTGGTGGGCAAGGCATAGGCTCGAATGTTCCAACGATTATAGGGCTATTCACAAAAATCACAATGAAATTGAGAGGGCTTATCCTCATATTTTTACTTTGTATATATTTTAAGATCATCTGGATTTTTTAACAGTTCTCAAAATGCAATCGTTTACTTCTTTTTTTAGAAAAAGAATTTGTATTATAACCAGGATGATTAAACACATGAAATTAATGGAATTTAGTTATCATCCACAGTCTCCAGCATCACTTCCTGAGTCTAGCCTAAATGCACACAATTAAAATGCTGTAACATTCAGTGAGTAAGCCCTTAACTGAAAATGAGACCCATGGAGAAAGCCACGCTAAATGAGCAGTGACTCTGTGTGTCAAGTCACAGCAAACCTTTATAAAACGGCCAGTAGCAGTGTTGTATGAAACAGTTACTATACTTGGGGGTTTTGTTGCTTCCTCCCACCTTAGTGGAGAGGGAAAATAATAAATAAAAAAAAAAAATTCAAATTCTACAAATGAATTCTACTATACAAACTCATACTCATACTGGCAACTCAACCAAACAGCTCTTTGACCTATAGCTTGAACTTTAGCCAGAGAACTTACTTTGCATTTATTTAGCTGTTGACTTTCCACCTCAAAACCTGGCTATCACAAAAATTGATCAGGAGCTGAAGCCAGGCCACAATGGACACTTTTAATTCTTTCCATTAGCGAGTCTTACTGTCCTAAGTAGGAAAGGGAGCTGCAGCAAAAATGGAGCATATCCAGAACAAACCAGGCACCTCCACACTTAGAGCAGGTTCTGAACATACGAGGAAGAGACAATGACTGCCTCTGTAATATTTGAGCACGTTGTGTGGTATTACTGAGGGAAGCAGTAATCTTTGGTTGCTAATAAGCTAGTGGAGGGGAAACAAATATTTTTCAGACAAATGTTAAGTGCAGATGCTTTAAAAGTTATTCAAAACCTCAAATGAGCAGTTGAAAATTGTTACATGCACAAAATGAACAATTATTACATTTTAAGTATAAATTAAAATGAGTTTACCACTATGGCACTCTTTCTTTTTAACCTGAAAACACTCATGTTTTCAAAAGATCTACACCTGCATCAGACTGTGACATTAAAGGAGGCCCAGAATTTTATATATTAAGTTACTTCTGGGTCTGTGTTCAGGACTTCATTCCAAAATCTTGAATAAGTAAATGATAAAGTGGTTTTTAAATTTACAATCTTAAATCTTAGAACACAAACTTGTTTGTTATTCTGAAATAGAAACCAATAATTTTACAAGCCATTCATGTATAATATAGTCCACTAGTTCCTGATCGTAAAGGAAAAAAAAAAAAAGTATTAGCCAGTCTCTAGCTATTATTAGATATGGCCAGATAATACTAAATGGTATAAGACATATTTTGTTCAGTAGGATGAAAATGGATTACTGCAAGCTAATCTGAGATTTATTACTGGACTCTGTGGAATTAACTCACTGGAGGCCCCTCTATGTACACCTGGGGTGGGATAATGGCAGGAACTGCAGATTAATATAACCTTCCCTTGCATGTGCAACCTATTCATTATTCGCTTGTCTGTTTGTTTTTTGTGGGAATTTTATTTCTTCTATTTACCAGATACATCAGGCAGCCTGTAGCTTACGACAGTTAATGAAGTAGCCACTGTATAGCAGCTTTTCCCAATTTTTTTCTGACAAACATATTTTAAAAGGGAAAGAACTTCTTTGGTTTTGTTTTGAATTATGCTATTCTAATAGGAACCATTTTTCTGCATGCTTACATTGCTTTAAAATAGAAAACTTTAATTACAACATGAAATGGAGCATCTAAGATTTTGGCACTTAACAAAAAAAGGCAGATATTAAAACAGTACCCTTGGCACATGGGGCAGTGACAGTGCGCAGCCTGAATTAACTTCTGTAAAAATCCTGGAGACATTGTAGCTGATTCAGCCGGATTTCAGCTGGATAAAACATTACAAAGAGCGTTGTACAAACACTGTAAGAGATAGAACATCCTTCTCTACAGCAGAATAAACACTCTCGCTGGACACTGCTTAACCTTAAATAGAGCAGGAGTGAAGTGGCTCATGGGCCCTCTTTGTGCCACCTCCTGGGAGGTTTTAGCATCACCCTGTGCGGGACTGTCCCCATCGCCATACTCATCAGCAGGCTTTTGAACAAGAGACAGAAAGCTTCCTCTGATTTCTTCACTTGATGCACACTCAGTGAAAGCCCCACACCAACATCCCATGTCTATACTGTCCTTCGTGCACAGGTTCAAGTTCACTAGCCCATATGTTTTTCGTTGCCTGTGTCCATCTATGAAAGGGGAGATGACTCATGATAACTAATTGCTCCTGACTGAACAAGAGCGTATAAGGTAATACGTAGATAGTAGAGATGATCCTGGAATTCCGGCTGGAATGCAAGTTTAAGTCACGGAATCACGGAATCACGGAATTTTCAGAGTTGGAAGGGACCTCTANACACCTTTGACCTTAAAGTCACAGTAAAAATCTGAGTATGGTTTACCTCACCAGTATACTAATATAATGGTAATATTATGACATTACATTAGTATAATATTATACATGGAATGGCTACTATAGTAAAAGTAGACACATCACAAGTGGGTAATGATGAATTAAATTTTTTATGTATGAATTACCACATACAGATTAGATATTGTTTTTTTTTTTAAAATATTGTTGCTTTTTTTTTTACAAAAAATGTTTATTTGGTTTTGTTTAACATTTCAGAGGAAACTGGTATAGTCTATTCTGTCAGTAATACACAGAATAATAGGTCAGTAACACAGTTTATAAACTATATGCTCTCAATCCATGCCATAGTGCTTTGAGAATGTGTCAACACTCAGTGATTTCCTTACCCAGCTCAAAAGCATCTTGGAAGCACCCCGGGCAATGTCTCATATACAGCCATTGAGGGTTATCCGCTCCAAAATAGCTCTTATAATCTGAATGGAAGAACCATAAATGATTCAATTGAAATCACTTCTGAAAATGCAAAAGGAAATGAACACAGAATAAACTACAACATTAGGGGGTCTAACAGCCCGCACACCTGAAGATTCAGAATTGAAGACTTTGGCGTTTCCCCTTATAATCATCCTACTGTATGTAACAGCTACTTTCAGATGCTGAGAACAGTATTCATAAAATTGACCTTCACTGATTTTAGAAGAGCTTTTTGCATCATTTTAGATATAAGTTAACCAAACACATCCAACTGCATCTGACTTAACTGAAACTTGGTAAAAGAGTCTCTCTCTCGCCCCGTCTCTCCTTCTCTCTTTGAAAGAGGTTAAGTGTTCCTATCTTCCCTATAAAGAAGATGTAGTACAGTACATAGCACTTATCTAGTTATAGCCTTCATAGTAAACTGTGTTAAATAAAAACTTAAAATCTAATGCCACCAAATGTTGGATCCACAAACAACTTGCTTTGATTTTAGTTTGGTTTTTTTTTTCCTTTATGATGAAACAATGCCAGAAAGAAACATTTATTTTTTTTTCACAGGAAACTAATGGAATTCTATAAAACCAGAACAAATAAAACTCCCAAAACACATGACAATTACTTCTAGAAATGAGGGACTAGCAAAAGACAGTACACTAACTAGAATAATTGTTATGTTTAAAAAGGATAGTTTAGATTTATTTTGAAAGCCAACGACATTTTGTATTGTTTTCTTCTCTTTGCCTACACATAACAGATTTTTTTTTCTCTTCCATTAGGAACCATTAGGTTTTAAAATATTTTTTTTTTTTCATAATCACTTCAGAACAATATAGAGGAGATGTGAGAAGCAGGTGTGTACTTTATGTAGTAAACTGAAGCATCAGATAGTATGAGCAAGATAACATCTAATTGTATATTAAGTGTAGCCTGAGGGATCAGCAAGGGGGAAGTTATTCTGTTGATGTAAACATGTGCAACTGGCATCAGTCAGAAAGACGTGCCATAGGTATGAAGGTGTTTATCAATAACATTGTCCTATCAAAGTGGATAGAATCAGTATATCACCAATGACCTCCTACTATGAGAAACAGCTGCAATTTACTTTGCCATAAGGAAAAGGCCTTACCCTTTCCAGACTACGTACCCTGCTGCTTCTCATACAGAAAAACATCCTCAAGAAGGCAGTCATTAAAACATAGTAATGCAACTGTAATAGCTTGAGTAGGTTTAACTGCTTTCTTTTCCTTTTCCAGATATACTGCCAAAGATGTGTATCTTCCTTTTGACAGACACAACCCAGGACAAAAAATTTTTAACCGAAATTTGAATTTTCCTTTGTTTGTGGTGCTCATCTTTTTTAATTGGCTGACTGTCAGGACTGAGTTTTGTAAACAGGCATCTTTTGGGTTTTTAAACTGTTTTTTTAGAACTATATTAATCTTTATAATCCCAATTATTTTTTATGGGATGCATACAGTGTATACAAGAGGATTAGTTTGACACAAAATGTAAAATATTTCCTATTTTTTAAGAAGATAAAAGTAATCCTTCGAGTTACATTTTTCCTGAATATTTTGGTAGATATTTTATTGTCACTGCACTAGCCTACTATGAAAATACATTCGTACAGGAAATCTTTGGTAATGAAGGATTTTACTTAAAGAATGCCTAATAAACGGAAACATGAATAAACTAAAAGTTGAAAAGACATGTTATGGTATAAAACAACTGAGAGAAAATAATGTTTTATCAACAATTGTTAATGACGCTTCCTCTCCTTTATTTTATTGATACTTTTTTATTCAGTCCTGCATCAAGTTATGTTACAAAATCTGGAATTCTGATTAAGAATCCCCTAATACAGGTTCTGCATTTTCTGTCAAGCTGAAAGAAAAGATGGCTGTACTGGCTCTTTGGCTAAACCCAGAAAACAGGATACAATACGTGAGCCTTGGAGCAGCCTGATGGTTGTGAATCCAAGTTAAGATTAGGAGTTGATGCTTGTGGCTCCTTTTGTAATAAGTTTTTACAACACTGTAAGAGTGTACTTTACTTCTTTCTTTCATTTTTAGTTCTTCTGTCCAGAGTAGTATATGTTATGTATGTGTATAATACAGAATAATATCAACTCCATTCAATCCCCAATACTCACAGAGAGAAAAAAAAATTAAAAAATGATACAGGTCTCTCCTCCTGCATTGTGAGGGAAGTCTAACCATAGCTCAAAACAATATTAATCTTGAAAAGCCATCATCTTGGGAACCATTTCCACTATCACTCATATGGGAACTTTATTAAAAGCCATCCTGGTCAGTACGTATTCAAAGAGCAATAGTGGAGGGATGGACTTCACAGCAAACAAGCAATCCCATGAACCCCAGAACAAATGAGGCATGTTCTCCTGTATGTTTACAAATTGTAATTGACGGCCAGCTTTGATTTCCTATGGTTGGATATGTTTTAAGACCGTGTTAGTTCTCTCTATTTAATATGGTAGGAGAGGACATAATATTTATTCCCAGCATTGGGACATTTACAGGGTCTCTGTCTTCTAATGATCACCTGTTTTCATAAACAATTTGAAACTCATATTTGATACTTTTGTCTCTTGGAGAAATTTCATTGAACTCAGACCCCAAATTAAAAAGTTTTACATGGAAGCACAACAGATATCTTGGTTCCTGAGCCTCAAAAACTGCAGAGCCCTCTTCACTGTCCTCAGGGTCTGCTCACACTCTTCCAAATCTCTTACTTCCATAATTTGTCTGCTGCCACTAGTTTCTACAAAAAAACCCAAAAAAGCCATAACAAAACAAAACCTTTTATGAAGTCTTTGCAGCACCTATTCCCCTAGGTTGGAAATCTCTCACAAACAGGTCCTCTACAAAGGCCTTGGGAATATTGAATATTCTTTTTCTTCTCCTTGGTGCTACTGCTCTGGGCCCCATATTCAGATTTTAATACTGTACAGCACTCAGCCAGGCAAATTATCAAATCAAATTACAGTGGCTTACCAATTTACCTCCCATCAGCTCTAAAGCAATACCTTGTTAACCTGCTGTAACTGTGTTGTATGTCTGAACTGAACACGTTTGAGTGAAGGTTATTTCCAGAAAGAAAGGACAGACTGAAAGAGCAGCTTTTATCCACAAGGAAAAAAAATAGGATAGATATTTAAGCAAACTGTTTAACTTTAAAGGCAATTAGGCAATGGAATGACTTGCCTGAGGAGGTAGTTTAGACAATGTAATGAGAAGTGCTTAAAATAGAATAAACTATTTGCGAGACAGATACAGATGTAAATAATCCTCCATGTTTTGAACCAGATGAATCAGGAGAGGTATCTTTTCTGTTCAAATGTCTGACTATAAAAATTCTATTCTCTTTCCTTGGGAACAGCTTTCAAACTTATGACTGTTTACACCTGTTCTGAATACTAAAGTGAAACTGCACTCCAAAAGGCAGTTTAACCTCACTGTATCATTATAAAGCAGATTTATTCATAACAAGCATCTATGAAAAACTTCCAGCAAAAAAGTCCTTAGTCAGGGAGACGCACATTGTTGCAAAAATGGATTGTTTCTCTAAGTGCTTATATGGCCCCATCGCTATAGTACCCAAGCGTCTTACAAACATTAATGAATGTATTCTCACAACACCCCTGGGAGATAGAGATAGTATTATTAGCTAATGCACAAAGAGTAGCTTGTCCAAAGTCACACAGAAAGTCTGTGGCACAGCCAAGACTCAAAACTGTGATTTCCTGCCCACTGCCGTAACCATGACTATATTGTCCTGTCCATATACAGCATTTCAAAATATGTTACATATAACCTCAGATCTTTACACAATAAGCCCTTCTGTTCGGCTGTAGATCCAACCGCTGACTTAATAAATAAAAATAACTTTGTTTATCGGGAAGTTTCATTACGGCAACAAATTTGCAGGTTACTGAAACAATGACAGTTATATGGGCCATAACTGGTTCTGATATACGAGAGCAGTGAAGGAGAATTCCCTGATCATCACATTCAAAACAGGAGGCATCATACCCAGAACATGATTTTGATACCAAAATATTTTCCTTCAGATAATGTAAAGTGTTACATTATACGGAGGAGTCTGGTTTTGAGAAAAAGGGGGGAAAAAAAAAAAGAAAGGCTAAGCAGTATTCCCTACATAGTTCCTTTTGGATAAACTATTTGTGTAATAAGACATACACAGTATTTTCAGTTTTAATGAGTTCAAATCTGGAGGACAACTGCAGTAAGTGTATTCACCCCTGAATATCAGAGAACATAATTTGGCTTATAAATTTAATATCATAATCATGAAAATAAATTATATTTATAAATATATATAGTTTTGTAGTAATTTAGATTCATTTGAATGAATTTAGAGATCTGATTGAATGATAACAGAATTCTTCTGGTCAGGAAGACAGCAACTTGTCTTTAACTTTGGCAGGGGGGGAGCATAGGCATTACGTTTTTCCTCAAATGCTTAACAATCAAAAAAGAGAAAATAGAGGACAACTGCATAAATAACAGAAAAGGGTAGGAAGGTGTAGTAGATCACAAAGTGAATAATGATCCAAAAAATACAACCTTGTTGAAACGAAGTGAAATACAACTTCGGAATTCATTGGCAAAACCAAAAGACAAGGTAAGTAGTGTCTCCTGAACTTCACTCCTGAAGTTCCAACAACAGCACTTTTCTCAGTTTGTGACTTCATGTTTTAGGAAAGATGTAGATAAATTAGACCTGGTTTTAATTACAGCTACCAGTATAGCGAAGGGGATTTACATTAGATGCTAATTGAAAACAGCCCAGCTATCAGGACAGTTAAATGATGGAGCAGATTATCATTGATAGGGAACCCACATCTCAACATGTGTTCAAGAGCAAGTTAAATAAATATCCACGAGGGTTGATCCTAATTCACATAAGAGGATAGACTAGATTGTGTCCTCAGATCCATTTCAGTCTAACAGACACATTTAATCACTGTACAAATAGTACAAACAGCTATTCAGATCACTTATTCTCCAAGAACCTCTATTCTAGAATCCCTTATTCCCTCCTTTTTCTCTCCCCCGCCTCTTTTTCTCTCTCTCTTTCTCTTTCCCCTTTTCTTTATTCCTCCGTCCCTCCCCTACCAGCTCCCTCTCCCCTTTTCTGTCTTTCTGTCTTTCTTCCCTCATCCTTTCATCCCTCCCTCTGCTCTTTGTTTATGCTTTTAAACTGACACATCCCTAGTTGGACTGGAAATTCCTTAGGTGCCTACCTTTAGCAACCTTAGCATGTTAAGGAACGTCCTATTCTGAGGGACCAGACATCTGTTCCCTATAAGACTACACAAAGATCCAAATTTAGATAAAATGTGATTTAAATTCCTATCATACCTTCACTACAGGACCAGAAAACTGCAATGACTGGGCACTTCTGGGTAATTTTTATTAACATTTTTATTAACATTGAGTAATAGAAAAATTATGAAGATAGACTGTACATTAGCAAAATTACCAGATCAGAGAAACAGAGACTCTTGCTATTAAAGAGCTTAGGTGCTGAGTTAGGTTGCAGGAATAGCTTCTAATTTTCTCTGATTGTCCCAAGTCCAGGGCAAGGTTTTTTTGCCTGTTCCTGTAAGCTACCTGCTTACATGCAAAAACACGCTCTGATTCAATATGGTGAGTATAGATCGTTCTCTTTCATAAAAGCCAAACAAATGACACATGAAAGATAACAAACTGGTGTCCTGTAACATCGCTTTGTCTCCTTTCATTTCTTTTCAGACTGTTGAAATCGTGAGTGGACGGAGACAACAGGAACTGTACTCAAATAAAAGAATACTAGGATTAAATAGTTCCTAGTTGCAGGTGGGATGCAGTGTTTAAACAGTCAAACAGGACTGGAGGAAATGTTTCTAAGGAAGGACTAAAGGAAGACTTTAAACTTGGAGCACGCTCTTGGAGATATAATGCCCTCTGGGACTGCTTTGGAAAAATGAGACCAAACCATATTATCTGGTTAGAACAAGTTACTGTATTCTTCATCGTACTTTGTCCCCAGAGATAGACAGCTGATAGGGAAAAACTATTCAGTTATCTGAAATTATAAAAAAGCCATAATAATGTCAACAAGTGCATTCTCACTATATGAAATGGCAGCCTACACAGCAGCCACTAAGGAGGAGTATACAATATTATACAAATGATTCATATTCAGTGGAGTACAGCTTATTACAATGGCTATATTTATGTGCATTTTAGAAGCTACTGTATAAAAGCATTTATTAAAAAAAAATGCACCGTTTGGCAAGTCCAGAAGTGCACACATGGAGCAAATTCCCCACTCAGGGAGGAAATGAAACTTTGTCTAGAATGCAGAGGAACCTGCAGGATGCTTTTCAGAAAATCTGGAAAGAAAGACTACTGAAGCTAAAAGTGGGTACCAGAGAGCCCACTTACAAGATGTTAGCAAGGGCCCTCTGCTGTGAAGTTTGTGGAGTGCCTGGCCAAACACTAATGAAGAAAGCCACAGGAATCCCATACTGGAAACTGAAAGTTAAGCTGTTAAATATGAACATATGGAGCTAGGCAAGCTGTAGGAGTCCCAGCTAGTTGTGACGGTTTAGACAATAGCACTTGTCTTTCCTCAAAGGAAGATGACGTCAACAAAAGGAGCCTCAGAATTGTGTCAGTTAAATGGCTTCACTTAAAATGGACAACCACCACCGACATAGCCAGCAAAGGGAATGATGAAGACTCAGTGAACAAAAAAATCATAAAACGTTACTTGACATGTGGTTATGAGCAGCATTGTGCTAATTTTACCAGGAGCTAACAGATTGTCAAAAACAGAGAGAGGTAAGATCTTACAGACTGGCACAAGCAAAGCCAATTCATTCTCTCTGGTGAAAGGTCTCATTTTCACTGTCTGCCTTAATAATCTCCAGTCTAGCAAATTAATTCTAAAAAGATAGTCAGAAATCTAGTTGTGGGGTGGTTTTTTTGTTGGGTTTTTTTTGTTTGTTTGTTTGATTCAGTTTTTCTGTGTCTGTGCTCGACCATGGGAAAGCACAAGGTCTTCTGACTTTCACGCAGAAAACAAGGGCCCAACGAATGACAAAAATCTGGTAGCTATCACATAGAAGCTGAAAGTGGAAACACAAGACTGCCTCATGCAGCCTCATTTCACTGGGAAACACAGATAATTTCCTCTAATTTAAAAGAATCATAGAATCACAGAATAGTTGAGGTTAGAAGGAACCTCTGGAGATCATCTAGTCAAATCTCCCTGATCAGAGCAGGGTCAACTGGCGATGCATGTCACTCAGGAGTGCTTCTCTGCCAGGATGTGGAACACCACAACCTTGGTGAACAACCTGTTGCAGTGTTCAGTCAACCTTACAGTTTAAAAAAAAAAATCTTATGTTTAAATGGAATTAATTGTATTTCAATTTATGCTCATTGTCTCTTGTTCTGTCATAATAATTTAGGCAAGACTTAACCAAAGCTTTGACAAAATGGAAGAAATCAAAGTCAATAGCAAAACTTTATGTAAGTCAAATTGTTGAGTATTCTTTGAAAGGCAGGATACTTCATATCACATCTAATATTAATTTCAGTGAATTAAAAAAATTTAATTGCACTGTCCGTTGTTAAAGAGTCATAATTATGTTCATACATATCTGCAGTAATATATGTATAATGACATAGTTCAGTCTACAGGGAAAAGTACCATGACAAAATAACTGGTGTTAATCTCAGGAAAATAATGTCTACCTAGATGTTTCCATGAAGATGGTGCTACAATGTCCTGTCAGATACACCCTAAGGAACTCAGTGAGTAATTCAGTCACAAGATGGGAACCCAAATGAAACCCAACAGACATAGAACTACGCATCTCGTGTTCAAGTGGTAAGCATACAGACTAAACTATTATCATCCAGTTTTCCATCTGCACCACAGTGGATGTGGACCGCCAAATAATTCAAATTGAAGCAAAGAAGTAGGATAAAGAAATGCAATAACATGACCTTCTTCATGTTACTCCAGTTGCAACAAAAGCTACACATAACAGTAAGTGCAACCAAAGAAATTCTATTAAACCTGCAGATAGCATATATTTAGATGAAGTTTTATTTTAGTCCACCCAATCTTAATTTTAGGCTGATGGACTTTGGTAAATTAAAACAAATACTTAACAAATTCAAATAGATTTAAAAGAAGAAACTGAGCCCATAGTTCAGTCTGAGAACAAAAAAAGTTAGAAATAACCAGGATATTGCAAAATGATGTTGTTGGGCTGGTCATCTACTTTCTCAGTTAAAATTTTCATTCCTTGTGTTTGAGTTACCTTTGGTGTATAGGTCTAGTTTTATGATCTTGCCTTTTGTGGTTGCATCAAAAGGTTCAGTATGTGCAGATAAGTATTTTCATATAAATTCAAGTGACATGCAATGGTAGGAAGCTCCTGGGAAAACTAAACCGGAGTAAAAACTTCTGAAAAGTAAAGACCACTTAGAAAGTTTCGTGTCTATCTGCTCACAAACCTTCTGCAAGACCACTTGAGAAATAACGTGAAGTTTGTGAGACTTTTCTCTCCTACTTACACTAGAAAAAGAAATATTTTTAGGGCTGGAATATGCAACACCTACACTGTTATAGAATATAGTATATTTAGTTATGGTGAGTATGTATAGTTACAGTATACTTCTGGTATTAAAACAGAAGTTGCAGGACCACCTTAGTTTACCTGTTTCTGATCCTGCCACTATTAGAGTAAGATTTTTTTGCTCTTTGCCAAAAGTTAATGGCGCTTTTTTTATGAATTTAATAAATATGTTTTATTCAATATGGTGAGAATGAATGATTCAGATTCGTAACATCCAAAGTCTCAAATTACAAGGCAGACAACGGTAAATTCTTTGCAGTCAGGTAATGGAACTAACCAAAACAGTACCTTTGATCTATATTGCTAAATAATTGCAGTTGACAGGGGGTCAACATTAAACTAGCAAAGAATCATAGAACACCATTCCAGTTCAATTGTGGCTGGGATCTGTATTGTCCTTGATCTACATCTTAGTAAAAAGAGAGAGTGATGACTATATCTATCTGCAAATTAGGAAGGGGTTCCTTCCTCGGAGTTAGTGATGCAGTCACTGATTTCTGGAGGAGATACTTCAGCAAAACAATCATGACTATATAATGTCAAGCTTTGAATGACAGCCAGAAGGACTTGATTCCAACAAATAATACTTTTAAGTGGAGTCTTGCCCTTATTTCTGACATAGGAAACCGTTTCTAACAGAAGATGGTGACCCAAGTGATGTTGTTCAGCTTAACAGTAGCATGCAATACTAGCTAACACATGTATCTACAGGCCACCATGGCAAAGATGTTTCTTCCGTGGACTTCCATGTCCACAGAAATGATACTGCAGTCATGCAGTGCAGTCATGAATCTTTGCAATAAGCTAAGTAGATATAGTGTTCTCACTCCAAAATTTTATGTAGTATTTATGTGATATGCTCAGTATGAAAATTACACCTACCTGACTGTCTAAGAAACAGAGATTTTCAAAACACTGACAAAAGCCTGAACTAAGGCAGTTAACAGTGATTATTGCTAAAATTGGAGGTTTAAGGCAACATTTTAAAGCCAGTGACATCATGGTCCTGTCTCAAACGTGACAATTTGATATCTTGTTTACATACCAGTTCCTAAAGTACTGAATTTAGTATATATTTGTGAGAGTATTTCTCACATTTACCTCCAAAGCAAAGTTTTCTTGTTTGAGTCATTTGCTTTTCTTCTAAACTGAGAAACATAGGTATAGCATATGAAAAGTGAAAAGATCAAGAGGTTTTTCAAAGTTTGCTCAAAATATCAGAGATTAAATTCCTAATGAATGAGTAAATGGGTAAGGAAAATTAGAGCAGTGTTGTGTGTATAATTCTGCTGGTTTTGTTTTGTTCAATTAAAGCTTAATAGTTTGAAATTTTCATCACTACCGAGTAACATAACAGATTAAAATCATATTGCGTGACATCCCAAAACATGGGATTTGCAGGGAAGCTGAGGGACAATATCATAGAATCATAGAATCGTTTGGGTTGGAAGAGGCCTTAAAGATCATTTAGTTCCAAGCCCCCTACTATGGGCAGGGACACCTCCCACTAGACCAGGTTGCTCAAAGCCCCATCCAGCCTGGCCTTGAACACCTCCAGGGATGGAGCATCCACAACTTCCCTGGGCAACCTGTTCCAGTGCCTCACCACCCTCACAGTAAAGAATTTCTTCCTGATATCTAATCTAAATCTACCGTCTTCTAGTTTGAAGCCATTACCGCTCATCCTAGCACTACATGACCTTGTAATAAGTCCCTCTCCGGCTTTCTTGTAGGCCCCTTTCAGATACTCACATCATGCTATAAATTAATGCAACAAATTAAAGAAGAAAAAAAGACAGAGAGAAACAAAACAATGTCCAATATCTTAGTTTGGTTCCTCTCCTAAGCATTACAGGAGAAACATTTAAAGGAAGGACTTTATCACAGCCCTCCGAAAGGACAGGTTTGCATGACCTCAGATGATGTAGTGCACTCCATGAGGAAGAAGAACACTACAAATAACTGTTTATAGTCAATAAGGTTTCTTATAAATGCACTTTTAAAATCTTTTAAATGATCATTTCTATGTAATTATTACAGTCTAATCATTTCTATACCGCTTTCACGTACGTTCTCATTGAAGCGACGCTGGGCAGTGCTGCCATGAGCTGTCCTTTCAGCACCACAACCTGCCACGTCCCTACTCATTGCCGTACGGCTTAAACTCCTCGAATTAACCCCAGCAGTTAATTACCTTATGAAACAAGAAGAGCGCTGCCATCGTTTTCAGACTCTAGAGATATATGCCTAAAATACACACGTTAAACTAATCAAACTGAGATCTGAGTTACACATATGTAAAAGAAGTCATTTACAATGAACTAGAAACACTGGCAAGTTTATAAACCACTGTTTTTATAGGAGACAACAAAGAACTTCCTTTAAAATTATGTATTTGTTAAATCTATATGTGTTTGAAAATCCTGTAAGAGTTGCAAAGCAAGAAAGCATTTGAGCTCAACAACTGAGCATGCATAATAGAATTCCTTTAACCAACCAATTATACCAAATCCCACGTTATAAAAATTCATTGTTTATATAGGTGATAAGTGTAGATTTTCCTTCCAAAAACTTTGTCTATGTGACAGAAGATTCCTTCTCTGTAAGCACTAATAAGATCATCTGCTGCAATATCTTAGTGACTAGAAAATGGAAAAAATATTCCTAGACTGTAAATCTACTACTTTTTTTTTTTCTTCTTTCTTCTTTTTTTTTTTTTTTTTTTTTTTTTTTTTTTTTTTTTTNGGTGTCAACTATGCACATACATGACAAGAAGAGATTAAAAAGCCTAGTTTTAAAACCAGCACTAACTCTGCATTAAGACTCTATCTTGACCATTGAAATAGTTCCAAAGTTATTGCCTTCTTCTGTTGAACGTTTATACCTATAAACACTCCTGCAAATTTCAGATGCAGTTGAAGTATAATAGGAAGAAATTATGTTTACTCTCTGTTGTTATAATGAAGACATTGTTCATGCTGGAAAGTTCAGAACTCCACCTTGTGGTGATAATTTTAACTGTATGTTGAAAACAACTGGGGAGAAGGAAAGGAACACTGAGATACAATCAGGGAAAGGAGGAGAAATTCAGGTCTGAACTATGGTGAGTAAATTCTGTGGAGGTTCATTTGGAAAAGCTTGCAAATTCACTTAAGACATGTGACACAAAGAAAAACCATAGAATGTTTTCTTTATTTTGGGAACAAATTTGCAGAACAATATAATGTGTAATATTCACTGTGAAGATAGATAGGCTTTCATCACTGCTCTGCTTTTTCTGTCAAGCCAAATGACTGAAAGTTAGCACATACCTATATTAAAGTGACCACTCTATGGGTTCCATTAGCTTTCTTCTAGCTCCAAATGCTAAGCATTCTGCTGGACTTGAATTGCTTAAGGAAATCCAGACTGACTGTCTCCCACCACAGACTGCAATAAATAGCAGATAATCAACTAATCAACAACACAAATTCCCTCAATGTTCATATATGAAAAGCAAATACTCTGTTTGTAAAATATCCACCCTCTTTTATTACTAAAACAATATGAAGGGAACCGAGGATCTAAGCCTCTGGAAGTTTTCTCCAACTTAAAATAAAATGATCATAGAATCAGGCTGATGCACAGAAGCTGAAAAATGTATATGCATATATATAGAAGTCTCAGGCACTGCCATTTTCTTCCCATGGTTATGAAAAAAAAAAAAAAAAAAACAAACCCAAAGAAAAAATCGATGTTTTCACTTATAATGTGGTGGTTTAATTTTTGATTATGCTATAGAATAGGAGGCTTAGGGATGACAAGCTGGCCGAGTAAGTTAATATGCAAAATTCCTACAATTCTCTAGATGCTATGATTTATCTGTTTGTTTGTTTTGGGGAAAGCACAACAGATTTTGGGGATCCTTGTTTCCTTTTACTATACTGCTGAGTTATAATTGAGCATCATATGCTCTACTGCTGATGTGTCTCTGTAGAAAACATAAATTGAATTAGCTCAGCTATTAAAAAAATAAACCAAAATACTACAAATTCTTCTACTAGTACTGGTTTGTTTGTTTGTTTGTTTATAGTATTAGTTTAATTAATTTACATGGAAAAATCACTGTCATGCCACAGAAAGTATTTTCCTGAAGAAAAGGCCACTATTTGAACCTCTTCAGTCACAGAAATGCTTGAGGTAAAAAAAAAAAATGGCCTGCCAGGGATCCTCAGCTTTTCAGTGTAAGCAGCAAACCCCCATTCTTGGTCAGACACCCCTTCATTAATGGAAGTACCAGTGTGTTGCAAGAGATATGAGTAGCTTTACGTATCATCACATGCAAACTGAAGGACAAGACATCATTAACTGTTCCTTTGTGTACATGTCTAAGCCCTCATACACCATCAGGAGTCTCCTGCAGAAGCAGGATACAGATAGCAAAGTAAAGACACTCTGCTAATCTTCTTACAGAAGACATTAGAAGTAGAGTCTTAAAAAACAACCTTCCTGTGTTTATTGTACATCAATTCCTTGTCTCCTAACAGCTCACACTAAAAACGTCTGCATGCAAGTGCTGTGCACCACAGAGTAGGTACTATTTCAGAAGACCACTGTGTAAAGCTTAAAAAACAAGGACCAAACCTTTTCCACAAATTAGTTCATACCCGTCCCTGAAATATACTGTCATGGAAAACCATGTGAACAGACTCTTTAAAATAAATCCATTAATATAAATAAACGTACACAAACAAAACATATACCCACATATACAATGGTACATATCTATTCTGACATGGAACTAGTAGGAAAAGCAATAAATAGCTTGCTTCCAAGGGCTGCACACAGTTGCATGACAGAAGAAAGTTATACGTGCCAAAGGAGAGTCAAATATATAAAGCAGCTATAAAGAATAGCAAGCTTTTATTAGTTTTTAGCATGGCTGCCTCTTAATGAAATGTTGCTATCATTATTCTGTGCTACACAAACAAAGCAACAAGAATGAAAGCCTGCCAAACGAACGCATGCAATTGCAGCAGAATTCTGCAAGACAATAAAGGTTTTAGTGGAAGGAATTAAATACTTTTCTTATCTTCCTTTGGTCCCTATAATGACCAATGCACCCTACCTTGAAGCAGCCGATTTAAAATTGAGCTCAATGTATAAATTATTGCAACATAATAGACATTAGGCAAAATGGGCAGGCACGAAAACACATCATACCAACACTTCTCCAAACCTCAAATGTGTAAATTTGCACTTTTATGTACATCATTTACCAAGGTCATAAAAGGTTTCCTGTATCCCCTCTCCTTTCAGCCTCACCTTTTCCCCAGCAAGAAGCCTCCCTCTCTCTGCTACCCTTAGATTCCTGCCGCCAACTCTGCCCACAGAGCTCTCCTCACAACAGCAAAGCAGACAGAAGTTTCCTTTGGGACTTGCACATTTCTGTATCTTATTTTCTGAATTTACAAGTTCAAAATTCACTAGATACCCATGTATCTTTTCTACATTTTATGAAGCATTCTCTCTGGTGGTAGAGAATAGCAAGTAAAGCCCTATACTAGGCCATTACCTTCTTGGCTGTGATGGCTTTACATAGCTTGTAAATGTATTATTTTTGTTTCAGTATTTCAAATGCCCACTCTTAAGAATGGTTTATGTACGCACTGTGTCTGTGACAGTACTTACTTTTTATTACGATTTTTATGATGCAATGAGTTCTAGAGAGGGAATCCACTGGCAATAACTTAGGGCCAATTTCTAAGTGAGAAATTCTTTTCTCAACAAGCTTAGCCTACATGCCTTTACCACTGCCAAATTCCTACAGGATACAATAATCAGAGTTCATATAAATGGTTGCTTTCATTGCTGTAATTGGGTATGGACTGTCTGTAATTACTGGTTTTCTTTGACCCAAAAGATGTTTTTTCAGTTTCTCAGGGATTCCACTCATCTGCAAAGGACCAAGGAGCTCAGCTGAGCAGTGTCTCAGCGCCTTCTACTGCACTGACGTCAAGTATTGCACCTGCTCTGGTACTGTCACGTGCTGACTGTCATACGCTACCCTTGCTCACTCTCTTTTTGCAAAGCCACCATTTATGCTGCATGCAGCACCGTTAGCCAATGTTACTGACAATCCCTTGCATTAGGAAAAAATATAGAAGTAGTTAAAGACAATGTACTTTGCAGTAGAAATTCCACTGAAAATTGAAAAGAACCCCTACAAAACTAAACAAAAAAAAGGTCCTGTAAGCAGAAATTTTGTTTCTTGAACACAAGAAATTAAGAAATTCTAAAAAGTAGATATGTAAGGAAACCACCTTAATAAGGCTTGTGCAATACATTCCAGTGTTTCTGATGAAACACATACTGCTTTTACTTTTACAGTTTTAGAGAAACTATATGGCTTTCTCAATGATCTTAAGTTGCATTGCCTACTAAAGTTCTTCAGTAGTATCCTTGTTAGAATCTGTATATTCTGTTGTGAATCACAGTGAACCACAAAGCAAGCCCACAAATTAGGACAATTAGCTATGTCAACACATAGGTTATTTGCATGTGATTACTCACTGTTCTAAAGTAGACAGGATAACTGTTCACACTGATGAGGTTTTAAGTCCAACACTTTCAATTTAATATTTGTAAGTATATACATGCAAAATTTGTTAGAACCTATGTGGCACTTCATACATTTTGTTTTCCAAAGACCAAATATTTCCAATTTATCAAATATTTCTGATATATATGGCTACAGTCATAGGTACCTTTCCTGTCTGTGAAAAAATATAGGCAATAAAGCATAGCAACACATTAGACTACTATTCCTAAAGCAGCTTCATTCATAACCTGGAAACTTAGATGGTTTTGCCTTTAAAAGATGGTATCTCATCAGACCAACTTCTCACTTGGGTATGATCTCATTTCCAAGAAGCGGTAAGTATTCCTGCTTATGGATGACAACTTTAAAATGACTGATACTGTAGAATGGCTTTATTTAGATCTAAAAGAGCAATCACAG
The DNA here is from genome assembly GCA_003993805.1 of Himantopus leucocephalus. Taxonomy (NCBI): domain Eukaryota; kingdom Metazoa; phylum Chordata; class Aves; order Charadriiformes; family Recurvirostridae; genus Himantopus; species Himantopus leucocephalus. The sequence goes on along the minus strand of RSEF01000001.1, from coordinate 20,232,415 downwards.
AAACCAACACACAGGTTAACTATGACCGCATTTTTTGAAGTATTTCAGAATTTTATACACACACACGCACACACACACACACACACTATACATGACTATGCAAAGAAAAATTTTTCTTTACAGAAATTTCAAGTATGTTTAAAACCAAGGAAAATTAAGTACCAACTCAATCCAAATAGGATAATCAGATAATTTACTTGTTAATCTAGTAGCTCAATGTTGAACAAAATAATAATTTCTTTTGAAGGTCATATTTTGATTGCAAATAACATAATTTATGACGAAAAGCATTACCATTCATTCGACTTAAAATCTGGTTTAATCTTATTATCTCTGGTTTCAGATACGTGTTACAGATATACGAACTGTAATATATTTTTTAAAGAAAAGTAAATATGTCTCAACTGAATTTCAATTTCCAAGAAAAATTAATTCCTCGTTTTCTTACTAGTTTGGTTAAACTAATAGAACTTATGTGAGAAAAATGTGCCAATACTAAGTAGAATGCTTTTTTTTTTTTGGTAGAAAATTACTGAGCTGAGTACCACAAAGCCACATTTAGTGCATAGAAAACCTTATTACTTCCAGGAAAGGAGGAGGAGGTACCAGAAAGTCATTTGAAAATGCCATGGGACACTGTAGTACTGACTGCTGCATTTATAGTAATTACAAAGGAAATGAAAATAAAACTCAGCAACTACAGACCTTCTAAAACATTTAAAATATTCAAGGTGAAAGGATGAATCTTCTGAAAAGTTGTTTTCTGGCTTCAGACAAATTCCTGTCTTCTCAATTCTTCTCACTACCCTATTATTCCGAACTTCAAGTTATCCAACATTTCCTCACAGGATTTTCTTAAGTCCCCAGCTCTGCAGTAAAAATAATTAGGCATAAAAAAACCCCATATACTCTGAAGGGTAGTTGTCATCAGTCAATTGTGCAGGCACAATATAAGCACAACAACTGTTTCCAATTTGGTGCACGGCTCAAAGCAGATGCAAACATTCCATTCGTGGTTGTTGGCAGAGGCAGGGTAATAGACAGTATCTAACATCTACTGCTGTTAGCAATGTGCCAAAACAGAATTCTGCACAAGAATATGTTACAATTCTCTTTGGAAATACAGAATCCAAGGGAAATCATGCTTGTATAAAACAGCACTTACTCATAAAATATATGTACTCATAAAAGAATCTTCTGATTGTTTGGCTTATATTTATAAAAGGGTCATAAACAATGTTTTATTCACATTTCAATTGTTAAAAAAAATAAATCAATTTTCCAGGCTGCTTTAATAGCAACGACACTGTGTTGATGTCCAATAGCCACTATCTATACCCACTACAAAAGCACAGCATTAAAGTCTAATACAGAGGGAAATGCAGAATTTTGTACATCAGTGAACTAACTAACAATAGAATACAACTTGGGAAATAATGGAACATAACTTGCCTGCCTTTATATGCCTTTTACGTATTCCCATTACTTAGAAGAGCACTTTAATATAAAAAAAAAAAAAAAAAAAAAAAAAANAAACTTTATACAGACAATGCTAAATCATATTTTCAGATAAGAAACTACAGGAAACTCAAATTCCTCCCAGTACACAGCTCCTAACCATCCTAACCATTCAGTTGAATTACAGGAAGACAATTGAGGTTTCACATCTTAAAATGGGAAGTGGCAGGCTAACTGAAACAGTGCTAAAGATAGAAAGCTTACTGAGCCCTGAACTATGGAGTTCAGCATATAAGGTCTTCTCAGGAAAGTTGTACAAATAGGGTTATGGGAGAATAGAAGTGTACCCGGCTCCTAGGTCAGTACCAGAAAATCTCTAGCATAGGTTACAACACTACAAATAGAATACTCTGTTAATTGGGACCTTTCTGATATGCATTTCTTGCCATTAGCTTACAGGCTCAACCGCTGGCTGCTGGTTTATTTGCAGGGCAGAGTAGGCAGCAGACCCTAGCAATAATGAGACATACAGTACCATTTATCATGCAAACAGTAACTAGGCAAATATCAGTAGTTTTTAAAAGCAATTTCTGCTTACACCAATTCTCCTACCCCATCAATTTCTAGAAAACCTGGGAAGCAAAAAAAAAAAAAAAATTAAATAGAATGAAAATTATGTAGGAGATTATAAAAAGCAAAGTCTACTTTCTTTGTGGTTATTAGCCTCGACAACTTTGCCTAATCTTTTGGGGCAGATGTTTTAACTTGTAGAAATTAAAAAAATTATTAATATAAACACCAAAACAGGGATCATTGTTAAGTCATGAAAGACAACATTTCCGAGTGGTAAGGATTTGCAGCCTAGAAAAGGGAAAATTTGGGGGTATGATGGCAGTTGACTAAATCGTGGTGACTTGGGGGAAGCACATAAGGACCAGCTATTCCTTCTCTCTGCCGGTACAAGAACTTTGGACTATCAAATGAAGCTACCAGCAGTGATGCTCTAGGGAAACAAAAGTATGTAGTTCTCAATACAAGTAGACTTGTGGAATACCTTATGATGTTGTGGATGGATTCAAAAGAAGACAGGGAAAGTATGAAGAAGAAAGTGACAAATCACATCAGGCCCAGGAAAACTCCTAATCTGGGAAAAGCTGGAAGAGTTGTACCAGGGAATACTATATACCCTTGTCCTGTTTTCACTCCTCCTGAGCACTTTCCCTATGAGTGCTGTTGGAGACAGGACAGAGGAGGAGATAGGCCATAGCGCTGAACCCATACGGTCATTCTTAGGTTCTTACATTCTTGCTTAAAAGCATCTATTTTCTTTGCAATAAATAAGGAATGAAATAAAAACCCCATAACATTTTCCTTAACACTTTACACTTGCATGTTACCATTTCAATGGTGTCTATTCAACAGACTACATTTAAAGTACTCCTACTTATTAGTATTGGTTTAGGATGGCCACAACATTTTGTCAGTGCATTTTCACTTTTACTGGAAGTATGATGAGTGTAATAATGGTTCAGGTTGCAAGTCATTGACGTACTTCCACACATTTCTTCTCACTATATACTTTCAATAGGTCTCTGATGTCCCTATAGGGAAAGCCTGATGGCCATCAAAATACAGCAGCATGGAAGCCAACGGTGATTTTATGCTGGAGTACTACACTCATATCCTTTTGTGGCCCTTTGCAGTAAGCATCACACTAAAAAGAATTCTTGGCATTTAAAATCCAAGCCAATTTTGTACTGCCACTATCACTCACCTTTGATAAATTACAAAAAATAGAGACCTTAAAGTAGTTGTAGACCAAGATCAGATGTTGGCTTATGGAATACATCATAAAATATGTTTAGCTGACTCTTATTATTATGAGTGTGATGAAAGTTCCAGGGTGGTGCACAAAGGGTGTAAATCAGTTCTTCAGTGAAAAGATAAATCATTTTCTGTAATTTGAGGCGTGCAATTTTGTATTATTGGAAAGAGCTAACATTGCTGATATCTATTCTCTGATTTAACTCTTTGCTGGTTTTGATTTGGAGACAGAAGTCCCTTCTGTGAAAGGCAGCTTTTAAAACATTCTAATTTTGCATTTAGACTGTCAGATTATCTACTTTCCAAGTTTTCAGCTATTGCTGAATTTAGGTTGCGTCACTACCAAGACAGACATTCATTTCTTCACCACTGTGTAAGACGCAGCTTTTGTTATTACTATTACATTCACATCCTAGATTCCAAGAAATTTTAGTTTTTAATAATCCTGAGAAATACAAGAGTGGGTTTATGGTTAGTCAAAGGTCCGTTTTAAGCAGTTTCAGTTCACTCCTGTGTCCTCAAATTCAACAGATCATTTCCATGACTGAATTGTTTACAGTCCTTCAAAGAGGATTTGTGATTTAAACTCCACTTTCAAAGCATTAACCATACCTATAGATTGTTCTTAAAGAGAAAATACATTTCTGATTTCAGCAAAAGTGATGTTTTAATATGAGTTCCAGCATTTAATGTTACACTGTTAACATTTCTTCCAAACAAAATGTAAATGCTTTAAAAATGCTGTAAAATAATGTAAACAGCATTTACAGAAATTAGAACAAAGTTATGTTTTATGTCATACATTTACAGTAAATACACATTGTAAAGATAAATGCATAAAGAATTTTCTTTCACAAAATGTCAGCTTTTACTATTAAAAAGAAAAGGTCATTTGGTATTTTAAATGTTTCTATGCATTGATCTATACTTCGGATGGACTGAATAATTTCAAATAGATGTTTTCTAAAAGTTAACAAGAATATAAGTAAATGTAAATAAACCAACCCATATTTTGCATTTTCCCCAGAGACACAAACCCCAGATAGAGCAGAAAGGTGGCAATATGAAAATACATTGTTACATATGCCTAACAATGCTAATCATAAATTTTAAGTGCTTCAAAAACTGCTATGATTGAAAGTTTGTTGAAGACTTTTGGGAATCCTTCTTCTTTGGTAAAATTAATTAAGTTAGGAACAGTAGACTTTCATAGTACAACAGAGGGAAATTTTATTATGAGGAAGCTCTCCTCAATGAGTTTATTTAGGAGTACCATGTGTCAGATGGTACATATTCAAATAATTTTATTCTTTAAACAGATCATATATATCCTTCCTCTATGGGTCATAATGAATGAGCAATAAATCATTTAAATAAGCATATTTTTTATGGTTTTATTTGATTTACACAGATGGACTCAGAAGAAGAATCCAGAAGAATTCTCCCTGAAACAAGATTTAAACATCTAAAATTTAATTAAATCGATTTATTTTTTAGTAAGGTATACTGTAATCTAACCTCATTAGGATATTTGCCCATACCCGTATTTCTAAGAGGATAGATTCCTTTACATCCATTGCTATCCTGGCTTAGGTCCACACTGCCTGTGTATCTCTGAAGAAGATGAAAATATTAGACTTACGAGAGATTGTATTTGTTGTCATATAACCCATCTTTGTGATTACAGCATTCATACTGGAATTGTGAGATGGGTTCCCACCTCTACTCAGCTCAGAAATACTGAATCCCTGTCTCACAAGACATCCGTAGTGATCACCTTGTGTGAAATACTTCCTATCTATTTTCCTGAAATAAGGCTACTGTGCAACCAGGAGAGCAAGCGATGCTGATTCTAAAGCAGTAGTAGCTGAAAGCAGAAATGGGCTCATTTGTTTAATGTCTAATGTTAAATGGATATGCATTCAAGGAACTTTATCTGGGACGGTATCTATAGCTCATGCAAACTCATTGCTCATACCATTAGACTAAAATCAGATCTTTTCTACTTTCTGTCTTGGTACCATGACTGTTACATCACGGCAATAAGGCATACGGGTTCAACTTCAAGAAGAAGTAGTTTAGGTATTCTTCCCTGTGCTACCTGCAGCCAGGTTATTAGCCCACTTGTCAGAAATGCAGAAGATGAAATTTAATCTCCTTTCACCTACCAGAGTATTTAAATCATTAGCTATTATGCAAAAGATCAGTGTTGTAAGTACTACTGCTCCCAAAGAAAAGTGGGCAGCTAGGATCTTCAATGTATGGGAAGGTATTTCTGATATTTTCCTATGGACTTGAACGAACTAAATTGCCTTCTGGATACACAGACAAAAGGGAGCTGTCTAACTGAGAAAAACACAAACTCTGCCTAAAAATCTTGAAAGTATAGTTAATGTATGTATTATATATTATGTCATCTTCTAGAACTATTGATTGCAATGGACACAGGTTGTTCAATGAGGACAGTTGTAGACATGGACATGGAAAGTGGAAAGGGACTTGTTAAGTTCAATTTTATTTATTTACAGAAGGAAAGCACCATGAAAGAAAAGAAAATAAGAAATAAACCCAGAGCTGATTTTAAATATAACCTACAAGTCAAGAATTGCAAATACACTGGTGTTATATAAGGATAATAGGTTGTCTTTTTAAGTGCTATGTTTCAAACACTTAACAAGTTAAAAACAACACAAGAAAGAAACTAAATTGCCAAAATTAATTACTTTTCCCAGCTATCTATTAGATAAAATCAATATCTATTTTCCATATGACCAGCTTAGATTAAAAAAACAAATGTATTTGCGATTATCTGTGAATTTCTCAGGGTCCTGAGTACACTTTCTCCTCCTGGGGGTTCCACCACCTGTGCTGAGGGTGAGTCCTGGTATGGCACAGCTGCATAACCTCAGTTCAGGCTGCCATGAGAAGCAGTGGCATCTCCAGTCCTTTGCTGAGAAGCTACATTTAAGCTCAGGCTCTTGCCCTTGGTTGCTGCCTGAGTTACAGTACTACCATGCCTGTGCCTGGCCATGTACCCTGCCAATCTAGATGGTGACCCTAACCTGAGGACTTGACTTCTTGACTTGTGTTTGAAAGACTTGACTTGGCTTCTCACCACAAACTTGCCTAGACATCACTGCAGTGGGGGTGATCCTGGTTACCATCACTGGACCTGATCTTCACTTGCTGATTGACTTCCCAGCTTGACCTGGGACATCCCTCATCACTTCAGTTTTGCCGGGTGCTCCAGACTCTCCTCTGTCTCTGGTTAACGCAACTGGACCTGCTCTGCTCACCTTGTTTGGGTATTGTAGGACCAGGCCCTTGCTGGTGAGGTCACTACTGCCCACCTTGCTGTCACCCTTGGCTTCCAACTTGCCTTTCCTCATGCAGCAGTCCATTCTTGCCACCCCTTGCTGTTTTTGATAATCCCTGTTTTTTTAAACTAAATCAAGGAATGATCCCATATTCAGTCATTTTCTTTTCCTACAAAGTCCATTTATTTTCCTCCTATAAGGAGACACCACAAAAACTAACAAGGTGATTTGGTTTTCAAGTAATGCAATTGCTTATTAAGATTGTTAGAAATAATGAATGGAGTAATAACTAAAAGAACGAGTAAATAAGTTACATTAAATTAGAATCAAATGCATGATAAAGTGAAGGGATAGTTTAGAAATTATACTTAAATGTTAAATTCTAGAATTCAAGAGATTTTTGGGGAAAAAAAAAAGTATTTCACTCAATTGAGCATTTTCAACTGGAAATGTAGTGTGATAAAAGTATTAATTCAATTACTTATGGCACCAGAAGTATATTTCTATTACTTATGGCACCAGAAGTATATTTCTATTCAGCCAAAGTAGACTAACTGCCAATCCAGTAGCCATGTTTAAACACACTAAATAAAAAGTCACTGAAAGTAACGTATGGATAGTATCCTATGATGCTGAGTTCTTTTAAAGAAAAAAATGAAAATGCAAACTCTTAAGACAGGTAGCATAATGTAATTAAAAGCATTGTTACTATATAAAGTGCAAAGCTCACAACTCCTTTTAGCATTGTCTTAAATGTGAAATATTTCTATTATTTCTAAAATAAGCACAGAATTTAAGAGAAGTTCATGGTTATCTAAACATTCCACCTTGAATTTATGCATGGTTGACATACATAACCCTGGCAAACAACTGTTAAAATTACAAATTGAAGGAACTAGCTTACATACATACAGTATGATGGTTCTAACAGCAATGTAAGGTGTTTCAGCTATTACTGATTTGATGTGGCATTTACATATGATGTAAAACATGAAATTATAATGAGATAAAGTGAATAAAGTTAGAAATAGAAAGTCAGATGCAATTAGGGACCCTGTCATGAAATTCAATTTTTACAGACAGACCATTTCTAGCAATAAACTTCATAAAGTTCAGGAGAGCTAATATACAAAAGAGATACAATGCAAAGCATAATGTTTTTACTGTTCAACTCAGATAGAAATAAACTGGTACAAACAGGATTAATCTCACCAAACTTTCAGCTTTGAAAGCTTAGATGCCTCTTCCCAGCTGCTCATCTGGACTCCCTCTAACCTTAGAGGGAAGGCGGGCACCCTAAATGGTTTCACTCTATGTTTGACCTCTACCTGAAGATGTCTGCCTCTCTCCTCCAAGTTTAAGTGCAGCCTAGATGTTTAGCTATGTTGCTGTACCTACAGTCTAGTTCTCTAAGAACGTAGATGAGACAAAGCTTGTAGGATAATACAGTATCTTTATCTTTACAGTTGGTTTGGGTTATCATGCCTCTACCTTCATACATTCTTCAGCTGAAGCTAGATGCCTGTTGGACGCAGCTAAAGATGAGGTGAGTCACACCGAGTGAGCGCACTGGTATGGAACTTCAAAACACCAGTGCACATACTTGCAAAGATTAACTTCTGTAGTTACAGATATATAATACAATCTCAGCTGGAAAAGCAACAACAACAACAACAAAGCATGCCAGGGTTTAAGGTGCACATAAACGAAGATTAAAGAAGCACTGACTGCAGAACTTGGACAGTGAGAAAAGACTCCACAGCAATAAAGCCCCTGGCCCATTATAAGAAATACAGGTCCATGTGGTGGTAATGAGGTGGAGAGAGGATTCACCTACGCAACCTACCGATCCAACCTGTACTGAATACTGAAGCAAGGTTTGCTCACAGTCATGTAGCTGTACAATTTGTACCACAGGAGACAGAGATCAGGTCTGACCTGCTTTCTTTCTGTCTTGCACCTCTGCGCACGCACAAACATAAAACTACTTCCGCGCTATATAGTTTGACCGATCAGGTGTTCCTCTTGTGACCTGTTCTCTACTATAATAGGCATTATCCACACTTTCAACAAGTTCATCTTTTCACACAGTGATGATTTGCCCCAGAGTTATTTTGTTCTTTTAACACTGAACTAAAATCTGTAATACGGATAAAATTGTTTTCAGTCCTTAATTCAGTCTTCTTTGTAAACATCCAGAAGTAATGTGTTCCATACTTTCTGGATTTTTCATCAATTTCATAGGTTGAAGTTTCACTTCTGCTAGAATTCAATTTTTAGGATTATTTAATCTCACCCATAGGAAGGTTTCATGCATTATGAAGTGAATAGTCTAACTTCAGATTCCAGATCTTGATATAAGAAGGAAAAGGCTGGGGAGGGCAGTTGGCCTCATAACAGGTACACAGTATTATTGATTTGATTTCACTTATTTTCTCTTTCTAAGACAGCAAGAGGTACTTGAGTATGATTGCCTGATACTGGAAACTTTCTCAAGAAAAAAAGAAAATGTTTTCTTAACTTGGTTGTTTGCACATGTTTTTGTGGGCTTGTCTAAACAGTTTGGTGTACGAAGTAGCTCAGAAGCAGAGCTCACACTGCACGCAGTCAGAGGGGGACTTGTCCATGATCCAGCAGCTATTAAGTCGTGTTTGCTGAGAACTGTGCCCGTGTTAATGAATCCTTCCTCTTACCTGATTCTCTAGATACCCATGAGAGTATAAACTATGGGAACTGTGACATGACTGGCTTATTTTAAGATCAGGAAGCCTTCCTTAAAAATGAAACATCTGCTTACAGCAATAACTGGCCATATTCTTAGTGGCTAAATATTTATGCATTTATCTATAACTCTATAGAATAAAATCAATCTTTCTGAATTATCTTGTTTTAAGATTATATTTTATTTCCATCAAAGGAATATTAGTAGTTGAGCAGTAAATATATTCTGTCAAAACAGACACTTGAGCAAAGTATAAGAGCTAAAACCAAGTTTGGTTTTTTGGGTTCTTCTGTTTGGGTTTCATGAATATTTTAGATACAAGGAAGATTATTTTTCTATTTTCCCTCTCAACATTATGGTCTGTTCTTCAAAGATATAAAGTCATAGGGATGTAAGTTACAAGGTAGAAAGAGATTCAAATTAAATTTCAATGAAGTGATTTTGCCCTAGGAAATTCAGGATTTTTATTCAATTTAGTAGAAGCATATCCATGCGACCTATCTATTTTTAATTGAAACAAATAGTTTACAGTGTCATCTGAGAATGATCAAAATTGTTTTTTCAGTGAAAAAAAAAAGATTCCTTAGGCACAAACAAAACATGTTTTTAGAACTCCTTTTAGAAGACCATACAAAGTCATTTAAAATGTTCATTAAAAAAAAAAAAAAAAAAAAAAAAAANCACCAAACCCCAACAATCCCTAAATAGATTATTCTTGAATCTGTAGTTAAAAGAGCCAACTTAAACTGAACTGCATGTTTACGAGGACAGCTGGTCAAATTCTAGAGCAATCATAATTTGGTGGTTTAATCTGTTAAGACAACAGTTTTTATTAATACTCATTTGTTACTTGTGAGAAGTTGCTGACATAAATTGATGATTAAGCTGCTATGACCTTCACTGAACCTTAGTAATTCTCATTTGCATTCTCATTAAAGCTGGGTTTCAGTCTCATTTTTTTCAAATCTGTAATACCATCCTACTCAAGTCTTTATAAAGTCTTCCTCAAGAGCAATTAACTGGTCTGATAAAAAATGTTTAATTTATATATATATTAATAATAAGAAAATGTTTAAGTGGATACAGATACCAAGTTAAAATACATACCATTACATATCCTTACATTGAAGCCTGTAGATTTTTTTTTTCCTAAATCGAGATAAATTAATAGGAAAATACTTGAAGAGTATTGAAAATGCCCATAGGGTAGTCATCATTTGTGATAACATAACCTAGTTTGGCATTCTTCTGTAAATTCAGTACTCTTATTTTTTATATACATTTAAATATATTTCTTTAAGTATTTGATATGATTTTGTGGTGGACAGTTAAGCTGAGCAGTTTGCCAGAATTAATTCACTGAGCCTTTCTCCATAAAGGAATGTATCTCTTCTCAAAAACAGGTCAAAGAAAACACAAATTTAGTGATAAAGGCCTGGACCCAAGAATTCTCTGTGTTTCAGTAAGAGTCTGCAGTGGTGAGGCTGGTGCAAGTACTGCATATTTTCTTCTCAAACATAAAGATTAATAGAATTATTTTAGAAGGGTCTTTGATATCAGCATGTGATGTCATATATCCATCTGAATAATTTTGGAATCTAAACAGGATTATGGCTCCATATATCTGCAATGCGCTAAATTCATCCTCAGGAAAAAAGTGTTTTCAAAAAGGAACAGATAATTTTGTCTTCAGAATCTTAGCCTTTTCCATATATTCAAAAAACCTACATCTTCTTTCTAGCGGCATGCTGATAAGTGAACTACATAACAAAATAGATTCAGAGAGTCTCTGGTGTAGTAAAGAATGCAAGTATTGTTAATTTTGATTTTACGTTACTTTCAGAGACAGAAAATCTGCAGAGTGATCAACTTACCTAGACAATCAGTATTTGAACAGAGATAAAAGTAATAGCTGTTTGCCAGGCCTACTTTGACATTCATCTTTAAAATTAACTTAAATTCACTTTTGAGAATATAGAAGTATTTCTAGTATCTCTATTAGTTTGAAGGACCTAAAGAAGTCAAATATAAACACCTTGCTTAAAAAAAAATATACTTAAGGATTATGAAAATAGGCAAGTGACTGAAATTTTCTTAAGACTCTTTTATGTCACCTTCTAAAAGAAAACTGAACCTTGACAAAAATAATAAT
>RSEF01000001.1:20210250-20220842 GCA_003993805.1 Himantopus leucocephalus | reverse complement strand
CTGAATTCATGTTTGAGTGTGAGGTAAAGAGACAGAGTTACTTTCCTTTAAAGTTCAACTTATATTGGAATACAGAAAAAGCAAATGTCACTAATTTTCATGAACAGTAAAAGGGGTCAGTTTCTGTTCTGTTCTGTTTTGCTGCCTGGATAACCCAATCCTCTTTTTACTTATCAGCATCCAGCAGTACTGTGAAGTATCTATCTACCTACCTTGCCACATAATTAATTTATTTCTTGGCAGTGATCCTCTGTTGCTTTATACTTTAGGTCATTATTTTCTATGTACTATGCAAATGGAAGAACTGTCACCTAATTGTGATGATTGGGACAGCACCATTTTTCAGTGGTAAAAAATTACAAAGTGATAGAAAATAGGTATAATGATGTTGGTTGTTTGGGATCTGACTTTAGACACTATGGTCATGGTCTTCATTTTACCTCTATTCCTGGATGACACAAGCAGAGAGGCAGCAGCTCAGTTGATCTCTCTGTTGGTTTAGTATCAAAACACTTAGTCACATTTCTGCTAAAAACACAATCTCTGAGATTATCCCAGACAAAATTATCCTATAACACCCACCCCCAGATCCTGCTCCTCAAAGGAAAGTGCCACCTGTGGATGTGGTCACACCTATCCCATCTTTATTTCCCAGTCATGCTATGAACACTACCCAGGAATTTCCAACTGTTCTAGCACCCATCTCTGATAGCCCACAACATTTTAAGGGTCGAGTTTGTGGCAGCCGTCTTCCAATTGCTTAAGGAAGGATGTGAAGAAGGCAGGCTAAAACATATATTTAGTATATGACTTGTAAACAATGTTAGTATTTATCAGCATCATTCCACAAAGAACTGTGAAAAACTTGTAGTCGTGACTGCTTTTGTGTCATTGCAACTGAAAGCGGAATCTGATTCTTCAGTCAGTGCGCAATCAAAACCTTTCAGCAATCAAAAATCAGTTGTGTTAGACTTCAGAGAGAGGGATCATAAGCCTAAAAGATGTCTTTTTTCTGCCTAAGATAATTTAGTAAGGGCAAAAGTTGTCTTACTAGGATATGAAATTCATAATGGTGACTTAATTAATTCAGACCAATGAATCTTTTATTTTTTTCACGTCTTTCCTAATACAGTACCTCTAGAAACTGGAAAATTTGCTAATTGTTTACTTTTAATTTTTTTTCAGTCAGATTTTTTTCACTAATGGGTTTTGCAAATTTGACCCCAATTTTTCATTAATGTTTAAGCAAAGTGTTGTGGTGCTGGAGTAACTTAAAATTAAATATGCATTTTTAGCAAGAACTAGGAGATTGGAATGTGAAAGTCTTTTGCTTTGATTATCTTTAAAAAAGTTATAATTACCGTGTCTTTGTTGTCATTAACAAATAGGAAAAACAGCCAAATGCAGTACACAGTTCTTAGAAGACTTTTTTTTTTTTCTATACCAAAACATTCTGTATGTTTGGAATATACTATTCATAAACCACATGGACCATCAAGTAATGCCTCTAAGAGTGAGGGTAAGATAGTATTTAGCTAAAAGAATACTCATACTGATTTTCATCTGAAATTGTTCTTAAGAGACTTACCATTTGGAGGGGCCTTTTGCCATTTTTAAACATCTGTCATAAAACTGGAATTAGTGTTGAGCTTTTATAGCTTTTTAAGTATATGTATATATTTATGCATATATATGTGTTCTTTTAACACAGTACACATGAGGTTTTTTTAATAACTTCTAATGATTTTGCTTAGTTATTTAAAATTGAAACTAGCTTTAAGTCTCACATTTCATGTTTCCAGTATCAGTGACGATAGTGCTGCAGGTTATGCTTTTAAATTGGCAAGTTTTAATACAATTTCATCCTCAAACAAATGTTCTCTTAATATTGTTGAAAATAGGACCTTTTTAATTCCCCTGAAGTGACTTGTTTTGTTTAACCATTTTATTGCACAGCACTTAGTCCTGTGTATATGTAAGTCTATTCCCTAAGAGGCAGAGAAGGCTCTTTTTCTTGCACTTGGGTAGTTGTAAGCATTTACTGGCATTTTCAAAACTGCCAAACTTGTCGGTGTCCCTATTGGAGAATTATTATTTTCAGATTCTTGTGTGGGTTCAGTGATGCATTCAACCTAATTCTCTCCATTTTTAGCTTTGTTAGGAACAATCAACAGGATTACAGGGAGAAAGTCTGCTAATTGCAATCTCCAACTACCTTCCAGGGCCAGTGGTGTGAGAAAATATATAATTAACATCTGCATTAGTTTACTTACTAGCTGTGCTAGTAAGCAAATGGAATTCTGAATTCAGCAGATAAATCAATTATGCCACTATCTTTCCTATTAGTTTTACCTGCTGTTGTTGAGTATATATATTTTTAAATCACTCCTTGGCTTGGTCAGTATTTTTCACACACTCTCAAGTATTATGCCTTCTCATTTCGGCAAGATACTAAGTTTAAAATGTATTTCAAAAGCAGCTATGGTTGCAGATCATAATAGAAAGCTTCTTTGGTGTTCAGACCAATAAATAAATTAGAAGAAGGGCTTTAAGCTCCGCATGATAAAATGAACTGAAAGTAGGGCAGAGAAAGAACAACCTTTGTAACGAGCCTAGCCTGGAGCTAAGGAAAATCAGAAGTTCATTGTGTATTTCAGAACATGGTGCAACAACAGCATGAGGAGTTGGTGACTGAGGTTTTTTACTGCCTCAGGATACCAGTGATTCAGCTGTATATAATGATAGGGAATGCTAACAATGCACTAAATAAATCCTGTCTCCATAACTCGTGATTTCATGCTGGAGCTATGGGCAGGATGGAAGACCTGACAGGGGTTTGTAGCCAAGAGGGTGCAGTACAGACCTGTTTCCCACTAGGGAACACAGAGTGTATGTTATTAGTGTGATTATAGAAAAAGAGTAGGTAAAACCACAATAGAAATAAGGCATGAATTGATGATGTATAATATACTTGTGGACTAAGAAAAGCATCAAATTTGCAAATGGTAGCACATGTTCTCCTAAAAAAATAATGTCTAAACCACCTGCCATTTGAGAACCCTCAGCCTTCAGGGTTCTGCTTATTTCTGAGGTATATTTACAAGAAGTCCTATCTGAGCCTCCTTTCTGTTGTGTATGTTTTGCTTGTGAAAGCCTGGTAAACAGCACAGACGTATGTGTTTGCATAAAACAATTTGAAAAAAATATGAATGTGTTGAGCTGGTTTTTATTTATATGCTTGCAATTTGCAAAAAAAAAAAAAATGTTTGCAGTACTGAATTAGGAGTAGGTTTTTAGTTTGAACTATTGAATTAGGGCTTTACTAGGATGTGATTTTTCATCCTTTTCTGTATTTGAAATTTCTCAGGTCTTGGTTTTCTACTTTTTTCTTAAACCTCTCCAACTATTAAATATTGTATTAAAAAGGTTGTTACTGGGTGAAAATACAGGAATGCTTGACATGTAAATATTGCTTTGAACAGTTGATATCTGAACTACAAAATCTTGAATTGTGAGTGCATGAAATTTTCTCTTTCGCTAATGCGGTCTCTGTAGAATAATCCCAGCCAGCTGAAGACAGAGGAGTTCCGAGTGTGTAATTCAGAGTAGTGACTGCGCTAATGCTGTTCACAGTGATTTTTGCTTAGAGGCTGAGTGAAAGCAGCCTTCAAGAGTGTATGGGTATAACTTAGTGACAGGTCTGAAAAACATAAACTGCTCTCCCTGCCCACTGCCCTAGCAGCAAAATTTCCCAATGATTAAGATGTTCATTTAAAATGAAAAGGATCCTTCTGGTCCCATTATTGTAAAGAACTGATTTATTTAGATGGAGTTGTTTGTTTCTTTTCCTATTCCAGTAATTCCCATCTCAGCTTCCTTTACATGAAGTCCATAGCACTATCTCACCTAGAAATGTAAAAAATCAGTCATGCGAAGTGCTCTTTCTAACCTGCTGCTACACTTTTGCACAAAAGTCAGTCAACTCTTTAAAACAGAAAAAGCTGGATTCCTTGGGGCAGGCATTGGGTGGGCAGGCTGCTCAGGCTAGCCAGGTGAACAAAAGAATTTAGCTGGCATGAAGCAAAACTGTTAGTCTGGGAGAAAATCTTCGTTGGTTCTTTAAAGTTCAAAATGCAGTGGCTCATGATAAGAAATGCCACAGTTTGAATATCAGGTTACTCCATCAGGAGCTGGAGGAAAGGTTCGTGTGTCCTGTGGTGTAACTACACTCCCACAGCTACTGGTATGAGGACTACAATACTCCTGGTAAATGGGTGAGAATGAGGCTTTTAACAGGCAACAGGCAGTGCAGAGAGATGAAGAATGCTGGAGCAGGGGTGAGCGCTGAGCACTGTGGTGCCAGTCTGTGCTGTGTGCCCCGCTCTAAACCTTCACCCGAGCCTTCAGGCGAGCCTGTAGTCTGTCTTCTCAGCTATGTGGGGCTCATGGCTGTATTCTTTTTTTTTCTACTGGATGGTAATAATCCCTTTAAATGTAAGTTTGGTAATTAATATATGAATTTGTATACTTGCATGACTGTCCTTCATCCAAATAATATATACTTTATTTCTTAAATATTTCATGTGAAATACGTACTCTCCAATTGCATTCATTGTCCTCCTCTGCCTTGAAAAGAGCTTTTAAGCCCACCTAAAACCACTCCAAACAGTGGTCCTGTAAATCAGGCTTTGTGGAAGAGAAGAAGGATGAACTATTCCACCTCTTCTGAGGTAACGGTGTCCCCGTGCAAAGCGGAGTTGAAGAGTCTTTGGGGCAGAGCATCAGCAGGTGAAAGCCAGACTCTGTCCTTGCTCCAAGTAATGTCTGTCCAGGGACTGTGTCACGTAGGATGTATAACCAGATCACTGAATCACCTGACAGGTGATGTCTTGCATATTTTGCTGTGGTTACATCTAGGTACAAACTAGCTCTAACCTGGCTAAGAGAAGAGCTTTTACAGATTCTGCTGTGGTGATATGTGGCCTGGAGCAGACTACAGAGTCTGAAAACCTGGATAAATCCTTGTCTGCTATGTAGTCTATGCTAAAGTCTGGCTTCTGAGACTGTGTTAATTGTACCATGTTTGAAGTTATCTAGGTTATGTCTATGTGACCTGTGTGAATTCAGTAATTAAAATGCCGGAAGATTCCTAGATCAATTCTGAAAATGAGATTTATCCTGTGTCACTTTGGTACTTCCAAATAGAGTTTCTCTGAAGTTCTTCATCAAACGTCTTCTTATTTCCAGTTAACTTAATATTCAGCTTTTCTTCTTAAACTTTGGACTGATCCTGAGTTAATGCACATTTAGCTTTGAGTTAAATTGACCATAGTTATACTGTATCTTGGATGGCAATTCTTAAATAGCTGGTAACATCTCATTTTATAGTGATGCCTTATCTATAAGATGAAAATCTTCATCAATAGAAATTATGCTTGGAAGTGCTAATATCCTTTATTAATGTCCATAAACAGAAACAATATTAATCACAGAAAACAAAATGCAAAAAGCAACAACTCAACAATAATTTAATGTGTTGAGTTGAGAAGCCCCTTATAGATGTTTCTGAACTAATGATAAAAAGACAAGAAACTGGGAGGGGAAATATTTTCATTAAGATCAGCAGGAGACAAGGGATTGTGTGTGTTTATGTTTATGAGATACAGTATTTATTAAATACTGAGCTTAATGCTAAACAGTTTACCAACCTTCTTCATTATCTTAATTTCTCAGCAAGATATTAATGTTTTGATTCATGTTTGTGGTTTTTAGAACTGAGTCAACGCAGCAGGGAGCTCTTTAAAGGGAATGGCTTGCCTCCTCCTAAGCTGCTTTCTCCCTATGTTAAGTAGGAAGGTAGTGGTTGCCTTTCTGCTTGTGCTGCTTCCAGAAAGCATCCTTCCTCGCGTTTTAGAAATGGTGAGTCACTGCTGTTTGGACCAACAGTCAAAGAGGGGCCATTTTCTAAGGTAGGATGGGGAAACGATGTTGCTGTCATGAATTTGTCCTCTTTCAGGGAGCTCATTTTAAGCAGCTTTGCAACATTTCTATGCTAAGGCCAGAAAGGCACAGTAGTTATTTTGTGCCTCATTTACCTCAAATATCCCCTAATTGTTGCTTGAGGGTTCTAAAATAGAGGCATGGCAATAAAGGAAGGCACATAACTTTTCACGGTTGTGGTAATAATAATATATTTAGTATTTATTGCATTAATGGCTGGTAATGGATAACTCAATTAGTTCAGACTCCATTTGTTAGGACACCATTCAAATGGGGTCCCTCAAACAGCTAATAACTTAAAAGATTAGAAGATGACAAATAACAGATAAGCTAAAAGAGAGTGGATAGCAAAGATAATTAGAGGTTTTAGCACAAACAAGTAGTGTGAAATACTTGGTTGCTAAGCATTTTATTACTTGTTTTCTGCCAGTGTGTATCACAGCAGGAGAAACTTAACAGTGGAGGAGTTGCTGGCTTCATAGATTCTGACTGGGAATTCTTCACATGTGGAACAATCTGATTTTTCACTTTAGTGTGACTGGCAGCTAAAACATAGAGGCTGGCCTTGCAGGAAGATAATATGATAGGGAAGGTACAATTAATTTTGTGAGAGCGTTGCAATTTAGTTCTGGGTTCGAAAGGTACATGTAAGATCCAGTGAAGGTAAATGAAATTTAAAAAATTATGTAGTAGTAAGTGATAATCAAGAAAATTATTTTACTTTCCAGCATTTTAAAATTATTAAAAGAAGAGTGATCAGTGAGTATGTTAAGGACTTGAGGTGTCAAGGTCAGTAAGAAAGTGATGACTAACTATTAGATGATAGTTCTTGCAAAAATAAAAAAAAATAGGGAGAAGTTACGAGATTTGAACAGTTAGGATTCTTTCCTGCAGAAAGCAGTGGTTCACTTACTAGTATTGTACTCCATAGCTAATTAATAGCCTACATGAAATTATTGTAGTTAATTATGCGGTCATTAATATCCCACAAAGAAGGACGCTTGGTTTCAGTACACAAACTGCTGCAAAGAAAGATTCCAGTTTAATTACAATGAACAGTAAAGCAAGAAAGAGAAATCATTGTTAATTATATTTAACACCACGTTAATTTCTTCCTATCTTTCTGTAAAAGGACTTGTCATGAGGTATATTGGGTTTTATTGCCATGGGTTGGAGCAATATTCTTTTTTTATTGCTACAGATAGTTTTCCTTTCTGCTTTTGCAACAAAATTCTAAAAACGGTGTTTTAAGTATTTTTTGAGTTCTGTTCCTTTAAAGAAGACCTTAGTATTTGTTAACTATCCTAATCTTTATCATTTAAAAAATAACAAACGTAACTACAATGCCACTAATTAAAGTAAAATTTTCATTTAAACTACAAAGGCAAAATGGTGCTCCATAATATTCATGTACAATTAAGTCTTGCATAAAAAATTAGATTAGGATATTCACTTTGAGATTAGATGAGAGATCAGTGCTGAATCATGTCCAAAATTTGTATTCAGACTAGTCACTACTGGAATCTTCTGGGTTGTTTTTGTGAGAACTCTATCAACTTGGCTTGAAAATAAGCATGCACAGGACTGGCACGGAATCAAAACTGAAGGGCTGAATTTGTTTGAGGAATTTCCTCATCTAAATTATTTCTCCCTTCCCCTATTTGTTCTAAAATTCCAATGACTGTCTTACTCTGTAAGGTTTGTGTATCATGTACAGGCATTATTTTAATGCCCATTCAGTTATGTATCTTGCCCCTTGGTTTGCAGTTAAATAAACAGGAAGGTCATCTTCTAAATGATAAACTGGTACATTCATGCCTAGAGTATATGAAGTTTAGGAATAAATCAGAACTGATATTTTTAAACTGTATTTCCCATGGTTTGGTTTTTTTCAGTTTCTGTAATATAAGAAGTGTGCACCACTGTTCTATAAGCAAAAAATAGGCCTGTAGTATTTTGTGTCTTTCGTTACTAAGCTGTCTTCTAAACCATTAAAAACTTGGCACCAATGTAAAAATACATAAAATCAAGAAAATATTGCAGCATGTTGGGTAATCATTAAATCAAGTTGGATGAATCTATTTACTGGCAATACAGATGTATTCTGTAAAAATAGTACTTTATAAGGTTTTAGATTTTTTTTTCCCCAACATGAGGGCTAGTTTATTCATCTAGTTGTCACTTTTATTATTTAAAGGGATTTATCACTCTATTTATTACTCAGAAATTATTATTTATCTTCTCTCTAGTAATCTTTGCCTCTAAAAAAGTGCTGACATGAGATCCATTTGCCTCGTTTCCTCACTGCACTACTACTCTTGTTGGCATTGACTTCAGTAAAACTCAGTATAAAAGAGAGGTAATTGGGCCCAAGCTTAAAATCTTGGTGTGTCTCAGTCACTGATCTGGCAAGGCCAGATCCCTCGGAGCGCAGACTACACTGAACTCTCATTAAAATGTTTGAACCATAGGGTATATTCAACTGCAAAGCTCTCCGCAATGTAAGGTTTCAAACTCATTTGACTCACCAAGATTGCCTGGATATCAGTAAATGTTCAATCTATCTCATGCTTTTAACTTTAAAATATGAAAGGAAACGAGTTCTTGAAGATGAACTGCCTCACTAAAAATGTTCCACAATAAATATACCCCATTCACTTTTCTAATGACGCATAGATATCCTGTGCAAGTATTGTGACCAGATTCCAGCTGAATAATTGCCTGCAAGCCTGTATTTAGGAAACAGTCCTTGCTTTAGCCCTCATTCAGTACTGTTGTTCAGAAAAGTACCTTTCACATAACATTTTTGCCATTAGTGGCTTTTAATCGTGTAAATATCATCTATAGCTATAAAACTTAACAAAAATACAGAATGCAGAAATCTCAACAAAATGTAATTTAATGCTGCACAGTTATGCATAACTTTTCTGTGTATGCATACACTTTACTCTTAAAGCATCGTATTCATATCTGAGAAAGAAGTCCTATATTGAACTATTCTGCATACTTTATGATAATGTATTACTACTGAATATCAGTATATTGTAATTTGCATAATCAATTTATTTTTAAATGAACACTTTCTACAAAACAAATATTAGGATATGCAAAAATTAGAAATTATATATTCGTTACAATGTGCAAACACCCATAGGTGCACCTCTTAATATAATAAATTTAATTATAATATGAGAATAATTCAGAATGGAAGTGACACAAGGTATTCAGCTATACTGGAGCCTAAACTAAATGGCCTCATATCCCATATATCTTTACAACAGTTATAGAATAGTGATATAATATCAGTCTTTAAATATTCCTTTCTTTCTCCTGTTAGTACTAATACTGATTAGCACTATTAACCTCAGGCAATGTAAATTCTTTATGACCTAAATAAGAATGCAGTTGTGCTCAGTGTAATACCTGGGTAAATACTAAGTAGACACTCACATAGACCCAGTTTTCCACCCCTGAAAAACGTGAGGGTGAGGGGCTTGAAGTGTTGTTTAACCTTCATTAAAACTATTATGTTTTCAATAACTGCAAGTTAGAAGACACATCGTATTTCTTCCTGATTTTAATGACAGAAGGGTGTTTTATTTTTGTTGTCAACATCCTATATCCTGATGACTACAAGAAGCAAAACAAAACTTTTTCATAAATTGTTATCCATGTAGTTTGCTAGAAGTTCAGTGTACTTTCTGGCAGATAGAAGCCTTCAGACTCTTTTTTGTTTGTTTATTTTTCGGAAATAATGACATTATGATAATGAAAATAATATGTAAGTGTGTAAGAACTGAGAAAAACCTGACACAGAGATTTTCCCCTCCCCTCCCCTCCCCTCCCTTCCCTTCCCCTTCCCCCTCCCCTTCCCCTTCCCTTTCCCTTTCCCTTTCCCTTTCCCTTTCCCTTTCCCTTTCCCTTTCCCTTTCCCTTTCCCTTTCCCTTTCCCTTTCCCTTTTCTGCCAAAATCCAGTTGTCAAGAGTTTCAAGGAAGTTAAAGGCAAAATGGGAAAACAGTCAGACCTCCAGCATTCTTCTTTTGATTGGGATACTAAATAATAAAGGGTTGTTAGCAGCTTTTGAATTAAGAAAAAAATACCCAGAAATTTTTTACAGAAGATACATTTTTAACCAATGCTATAAGGTACCAGACATATATATGCACCAAGACTGTATAACCAATCTTGTACAAAACCGCAAGGTGATTTACCAAGCTGGAAGAAGGTAATTGAATTTCACCTAGCTTGAGTGTATTCAGAAGTCTTTAAACACGTATCACAATCTAAAATTTCATAGTCAATTAATCAATGTATGGACATATTACATGCTTTCCCAACATATAGGAAGATTTACACTGTCAGAAAGACAGCTATTCCTGTGGATTTTTATCCAAACCTTCATTTTAGGGAGGTTAATCTACCCTTTAACCTGAATTAAGAACTTTGCTAATACTGATAGTAATCCGGGTGATCTGGCAGAGGGAGTCTANTAAGAACTTTGCTAATACTGATAGTAATCTGGGTGATCTGGCAGAGGGAGTCTAGCATTCTACAGAGTAATGAGGAAGAGATTTTGTCATGGCTTTGTCC
>RSEF01000001.1:20196377-20210240 GCA_003993805.1 Himantopus leucocephalus | reverse complement strand
GTATTTGAGGTGCGGCCTTACCAGTGCTGAATACAGGGAGACAATCACTTCCCTAGTCCTGCTAGCCACAGATGTTTCAATAGTTCTATAAAATCAGTATTGTTGATTAAAAAAGCTGCAAATTAAATTCGGAATTAAGTTCTCTGGTATCACTTATTTAGACTGTTTAACTTTATTTCTTTTTACCATCATCTTTTTTTCTGTTTTTCATGGAAAATATCATTATACAGTGACATCTGCATTACCTGGTATGGTATAAAACATAGAATATCAGTTTATATGGAGCATTTGTGAATGAATCCAAGCTGCAAGAGATTACAATCACTGCAGAGCACAGAATGAGAATCCAAAAGGAGAAGTAATTGGAGAAACAGCTTGCAATAATTAAAAAAATTCAGCAAAATGCAGATTACTATAGTTACCAAAACATCAGGTAGAATAAAGGGACATAAGTGACTAAACAGCTTTCTTCCTTAGAAAAATACTGCTATTACAAAAAACGGAATACTTAGAAGAATGGAAAATTGCATACTTCAATTCTAGGACATACTAAGAAGATTGCTACCTATAGAGTAAGTGAGACTATTATTGCAATTATGAATAGTGTTAATGTCTCAGATAGAATACTATGTCCAGCTTTGGGTCCTGTATTATAAGGTGTAGAAAAGCAGTAGAGATGACAACAATAAAACTAAAAGGAGGATTCAAAATCATAACTTTAAAGGAAAAGTTGAAGAGATTTTGTTGATCTAGACTCAAGAGCAGAAGGCTGATACAGACCAGGATAATAGTCTTCCGTTGTAACTATAAAAGTTTAATACTGGTCATCAATAAAGTGTTTTCAATACTTTCAATATGGCAAGTTAAATAAGTAATAAACAGTATTGCAAAAAAAGAAAGGAAATATACACAAATATTAAGGAAAACTGTCTCATTATTAACTGAGCAATAAAACAGGTTATTCTGAAGATCTAAATTTAGTAATTGAACCCACTGGACATTTCTAGAGACTGGGCTGATAATATCTGATCTTCCCTGATGGCAAAAGAAGAGCCTGAAGAACATTTGTTCTTGAGTTCATTTTGGTCACAATATTTTGATTCTTTCTGGAACAGATTTTTTTTTTTATATATATAAAAATCATGCCAGTGACAATCAAATACACATAATAATCTAGCATCCTTTCCCAGAAGCCCTATGTTTGTTGTGTGCTATTTGGTCTCTTTAAAAAGCCTATGTATGAGAAAGAGATTTCATCAGTCTTTACACATATCTATGCCTGGCTACATTTCATACATGTCAAATGTACAAATGAGACTGTATTGGCTGTGTACACTGGTAATGACAATATAATATTTGTATCCTCCAGTACAAAATCAGTCTTGACAATACACTTACCTTTCTACCATATTTTTAGTTATTAGCTGTGTGAATGGTTATAAGAAAGAAAATATTTGAAGATTTATCACTGTAATTAAATCTGAACAAAGACAAATATGTGATTGGTAGAATTGTGTTTCAGGTAAGTGAGCAGTAGATACAGAGCCCCCAGAGCAGAAAAGAAGCAATTTCATTGCTAGCTGATAAATCGACAATAACTGTTTGCCCTATGTGGGTGCATTACAATGCAACAAATAAATTACCTTCATTAAATATTTTCATGGAGGATTAATGAGCAGTGATAATAAGCCACAAAAGCACAAATAAATGCACCAAAATTATTTATCTGGTTGTGGTGGGAGGCTGGAGGAACAACCCAATGTTATCATCCATCTTAGCTAAAAAGAAACCTTCCCCCTTCTGAATGTGCAGTCTTCTCCATCATTAGAGAGCTGCATACTGCCCCCTTATTCTGTGGTTGGTACAGAGAATATCCAAACAGCAAGTGTGATGAAAAAGGTTAAAACTGGGCTTGAGATAAAATAAAGTTTTGTATTTTCAGCAAGGGAGATTTAAGAATATATTTTTCCTGATATTTTATTTTGTTTAAATGAAATATTTCTGAATGGTAAAGTAAAGCCATCATGCAAATTTCATGGTTTATAGCTATGAATAGTAAATTCAGCCTGTAATCTCGAGTGCACTTTTTGCTGCTTTTTNTTAAAAAAAAAAAAAAAAAAAATAAGCAGCAACTTCTTCAGAGTTGCTAAAACTCCCAAATTACCTCAGATTTTGGCTGTCACCAGGCATCAGTACCATTTATTCATCAAGTACTGCCATCTTGTGGAATTTGAGTAATCAGAGGAAATCCTAAACAGAGGAAGAGAGATATATTTTTCCCAACAGGATGCTAGAGGAGGTGGAGTACTATATCTCCCACTGCATCACAGAAAGAAGACACAAAACAGACTTATTTCTTGTACAAACACCATAACTCCACAGAAGTGCAATTATGGGATTTGCATTTGCATGTTTTGCCCTTGAAGATGTGATATTTAACCATTGTATGGACTATACATTTAGGTTTTAGGTGGCCTTCAAGGAGTTTGTACGGTGACTTTCTTGTTACGTCTTGCCACCCATCTAATTTGACAGAACTGGTGAAAAGACTATCCAGAAACTGCATGTTAAAAGGACAAAACAAGCAATGTCTCAGGAGAAAAGCCTTGAAGCAAATCTGGGAAACATTCAGACACTAACAAACACAGCAGTGAATATGTGGTGCTATCTGAATGCCTCCAGCATAGCTCTCGTTACAATACTTAAGGGGTTATTTCTTACGAACCCACAATGACAGAAAGACCTTTGCATTACCATAGTACTGACATTTTCTGCATCAGAATGATATCTCCAAAAGCACAATACAGCACTAACAAAAATGCTGATATGTCAGTATTCCAGCTTCGTCCATTATGGGAAGTACATCATGTTGTGACAGTTTAGGAATTAGTGTTATGAAATGGAGAAAATAGATCTACAAAAATCATGTAAGAAATTATAGTAAACAAAATTTCACACCATAAATTCCTTTTGGCATGAGATAGATGCTTTCTTCTCATGACTTTATCACCAAGTGACCCAGATTTTCATCTATATAACCCACTAAAAAGCACTTAATAAAACACAGAAACAATTTGGACATTTGGAAGGCTTTTTAAATGATCTTCAGAAAACAGATACAAAACTCTTTAGAGATATTTTTGTATAAACAAGGCTGGTCATTCATAAAAGGAAATACCAGTTTTGCAGTTACCAAAATGATTAAATCATTTTCACACCAAGACTTTGCATATAACAGAACTTAGAGCAGAAGAGTCCCCCGGCCCAAGACCCAGGAGAATGCCAATTTACAACTGCCTCTATAATTCATAATTTCTCTGAATTACTCTCTGTTTCCGTTTGTGTAGATGAATAGTATTTATGTAAAAGTTTCTTTTGTGTTGGCAATCAACTGTAAATTCCAGAAAGGACTCTGCATCATCTTTGTGGTTTGGGCATAGGTGTTACATTAAAAATAAAATAGATGGACATAAAAATAGAAAATAAGATCAGCATATATTCTGTAAAAATACTCTAAACTTCTGTATACTGTAATATTCACAGTTTCCTATTTAAACCTTTTTCCCCCATTGAAAGCAAAATGAGTACAGCCTTTTCTCAAAAGGAGATGAATTCAGAAGGTTCATATCTAAAGCAATTACTTCCTGATTCTACAGTTGTAGTTTGCTTTATTTGGATTTTGGTTGTAATGACTTTTAGCTTCAAAATCCCTTGAAGCTCATCATTATTTACCTGTCAGGCTTGAGATGCAACCTCTGAAGTTTAGTCTCCTCTTAAAAAGTTAATACAATGACAGCTGTGCCTTGTGCTTAGCCAAATGACACTGGTTCTAAAATCTTTTAACCTAAACAATTGTAGGAAAATACAGGCTTGAAGTTCACTAACAACTGCAGTGAGCTGTGTACAAACAGGGCCAGTGTCATCTGTTTGGTCTTAGGCTTCTTGTTCTGAAATTCAGAAAGTTCACTCAGCAGTTTACTATTTTGTAAGAGAGGGATTTCAGGCAATATTTAAATGCAAGCCTCTCTTGTAGTTCACCTGTGCTCCTGTGCTGAACTGCTGTGGGACTTGTGGGATGTAACTATGCTTACTGTTGTTTTAGAATATTTTACTGTGCATGTACTATAGATGACAGATTTGTCTATAGATAGACAGCAATGTTTTAAATGTTGATTCTCCATCATTCTGTCTTTATTAATTATTTTTATATGTCATTGCAATCATTTGGATATTCTGTTGTGCATGGTATTGCCAAAATAATAAAAAAAAAAAGGAAAAGAAACCCCAAAACAAAACAAAAAAACCAACCCGGGTTTTGTACTTGGACAACCTTCATTAGCAATTCTGTGGTTTAAGAACCTCACATTTTAATCTTGCTGGCATACAAACTGGGAATATTTGGAGCCCAGAACATGAGCATCAATGCAAGTTTCATTCTCTACCATGGCTGCAAATTTAGAATTATGAAACATTTGTAGAATGGATCAACATCAAGGTGCACCTATTTTCCAATAATTGCAGTCATTCTCTTAACATCCTTTTGTAAAATCACATCTGCAAGATCATCCATCTATTTTTGTCAGCTAAAAACTATTGGGTCCCCAGATCCCAAGCCAGCTGTGGTTGTTTCTGACTGTTCTGCATAGCATGCACTGGAAATTGCAGAGTTTCCCTGAGATATTTCTACCGAAGCCTATGGATACTGTATGGACATAACCCTCAAAATTATATTTAAGAATCTACTGAACTCATTAACTAGGTCTAACAGGAGAGGAACTTCATAAAGTGTGTAAGGGGCTTTTCACCTGCAAAGAAGGTTAAGAATTCCAGATCAATTTCAGATCTGGGCATTCAGATGCAAACTCTTCAGGTATTTGAAAGTGTATTCCCAGGGTTTGGCTTTTTAGAAATGAAAAATAGGACTAATTCCTTCAACAATCAAGAAGTAAACTGTTAGCACTTTTGTCTGTGCTTTGGAGTTTGGGTTCCTGACTGGAATGCAGATGCTATAGGTATGCACATATAAAAGCATTAACTTCATCTTAATAGCATAAATTATTTGAGTTTCAGATTTGGCAGTTCTGTTAATTTTTTCTCAGTACCCAATCCCAGTACTCATTCATCCATCACTCCATTTCTTTAAAAGCACAAAAAATTATTGCTTGAAATCCGTCCTTTAGGAGTAGTTCTGATGAATAAATGAATAATTAACTGCATGTGTTTTTAGGGTACAAATGGATAAAATTCTATTCTACATGACCTGCCAATGAACCCACAATGATGACTACTTTATATTTGGTTTGAACTACTTTTAAGCCAAAGCAATTAGTGAGACTGATTGCTTTCCATTTGAATTGGTAACAGGTGTCTTCAATTAAAGCCTATGCATTTTCCTTGAACTTGTATGTTCATCATCATCACTTTGTAGAATTTTTTGCTGCCATGAATCATTTCTGCCAGAGAAGATATCATAGCAAAATGTGGCAATGAAATTTTCAGAGAGAAATATTTTGGGCTAATTAGTATTTTGCCTGAAACATAACAGAAGAGGAAGGAAATTTTGAACACTCAGAGAGCTCTCCGTGAGCCCTGAATTCCTCAGGGCCCTGTGGAACAACTCAGAATTGCAATTAGATCTGAAAAAGGTTTTAAGCAAAAAAGTCAATGTGTGCAGCTTAATTTCCATTTTGGAGAAATCTTCCCTTTTCCCCTACTGTCAGGTAAATATGTTTGGTCCTTTAACATAACATTTTTGTACTAATGCCATCAGTTTTCCATGAGAAAATGTTCATCCCACTTCAAAACTAGACTGAACTTCTTCAAAATTAATCTAGAACATCCTCCATGTCTGCATCACTGCTTGCCCTGTTGTCTTATGTTGGTTGAAAAAAGAGTCATCGTGCTTTTCTATTCCTTTCTGGCCACTGTGTCAGGAAACATTACAAAATAAGGATAGAACAGACAAATCAGTTGGAATTTCGAATGCTTTCTATACTGTTCTAGTCAAACTGCACACCTGGCTATGGCATATATTTAGCTAGAATGTTAATATGTTTCACACTTCTTGTGCCATGAACAGCTATACCAGTTCCTCTCCTATTATTAGCAGAAAAGCAAGCAGAAAAATTTAAATTTTGAGGCGTTTCCTCTCACCGCTTTGACCCTTTCATTTTCCAACTAACTTTACATCAAGAAAACATTTTGAATGTAGTGGGGATAAAAGTATGAGAGAACCAGAGTGACACATGTGCAATTACTGTCTTCATACCGCTGCTACGGCTGAGAGTAGTCACTTAAGAAATTTGAATCTAAAAGCTTGGAACTTGCTGTACCAATGGAGCAGTTCACATCTTGGAGCAGTAGTAGGGACTTTACATACCTGAGCTTGCTTTGGCTTTTCTGGTTTTGGAGTCAGTTGTTTAAGACTATCGTGGGGAGAGATCACAGAAGAAATTGCCTTACAGCTAAAGTGCCCATTTAAGAAGTGAAGAATTCTTTTTTTAAGTGTGAAGACAAAATGAAACAGTGGAACACAGGATTGAAAGGAGAGCAATGTGTAAAAAAGTATATATAAGTTAAGGCTTTAGTCTGAATTGGTGAAATGCCACATCAATAATTCCCTGCAAGGAATTCCCTGCTAAATCAGAATCTCATTAAGTTTACTGATACTTCTAATGCCGAGATATTAATGCATCTAGTTTTATAATATATCATGATATAATCTCATACAAAATAATAGGAAATAATCTTTGTTCTCAACCAATTATTATGAGTATAAAGGGAAAAGTATATACTCTTAAGGTGAACAGAATGATTCGTGGGATAAAAATAAGAACCAAGGTACTGGCTTTAATTATCATTTTTAAAAATCACTTTGATTTTTCAGATTATGATGCAAAACAGTTGATAGCTTTGGTTTAAGGAATTATTCATTGATCGTAGGGATTTAAACTGCATATAGGAAGGGTTCTGAGATTCTTCAGTGAAGATTCTTCTGCTGATTTTAAAAACAGATGTTCAGAATAAAAACTGTTTATACACATAGTTACAAAAGTCATCCCTAGCTCTATAGGAAGCATCTTGATATATTTCACTGTAAATTTGAACAAGTAGAGAAAAGAATGCTTTGTATATTATTTTTTGCTTGACTTGAAAGATTAGAAAAGGGTATTATCTAATATTTTATGGGTGTTTTCTGAGTCTGCTGAATAATTTAATTATTTTTCCTGAAATATATCTGTCTTCCCAGGGAACTTGTGGACTCAACGTTTGTGCTATTTTCAAAATTCCGAGGAGAGAAAAAAAATATTCTCTTAAATTCTAAAATAAATAAAAAGTTAAAAAGCCTTCAGCGTTTGTTTTTTATAGATTATTCAGATAAAGTTAATGAACATTTATTGAGTGTATTATCCATTAACATGATAAAATATTGTGTCCATAATTACTTTCTCTTATTTTTTTCTGTGTTCTCTTAGAGATCATCTATAGCTGGGTATTTAATGAATTCCCGTCTTTTGTGGCAGAAGACAGCAGACGCTTCATCTCTCAGGAGACAGGCAATCTCTACATCTCCAAGGTGCAAACATCTGATGTTGGCAGCTATATATGCCTGGTAAAAAACACAGTGACAAATGCCAGAGTTTTGAGTCCTCCTACACCTCTGACACTGAGAAACGATGGTAAGAAAGGCATTATTTCTGGGTACCACATGGAGGCAAAAATGCTAAGCCAAAAATACTCTAGTTAATTTCAGAACCATGATTTTATTGTTTTTCTATATATGCATGCATTTACCGCTGCCATCAGCAAAGGAAAGGTGTTCAAGGAGACAGTTTCCTTTAAAGCATCTAACAGTTGTGGGAATATTTAGACCTCTGACGGCTGAGGTGCAACCTGGCACCTCCCGATGTGTTTTGTTTAGAACAGTTACTCCTTCTCGCTATTCTGGTGCTCTGCCACTGACAGAGAGAAACAAATCTCCTTTCTCCGCAATGTCTTGTTTCTTTAGGGCTCCGCTCAGTTGCCTCAACCCAGGTGGCCGCTGCCACGCTGAGGTACTCTCAGGCATCTGAGACATCCACGGGGAACTGGCAAATATCACCTAGGGCATACAGACCAGCAGCGGGATGCCCAGAGACAGACATTCTTGCATCTCAGATGACACGAGACACACGTGGGGAGACAACTGAACAGAGGTCTTACTGCTTAAAACTTTACCGGTTGCTGTACTAAAGGCCTGTTACGCTGCCAGGCTCCAGTTCAATGCACTGATTAAACACCACCAAGGACACTACAATAGCTTTGGTTACAACGATAGTNCCACCAAGGACACTACAATAGCTTTGGTTACAATGATAGTTACCCAGGCAGTTTTGAATTTCATCGAGGCATTTAACTGCAGTATATTTTCTGTAAATGAGTACCTTAATCCCATTATCAAAAGGTGGCTTAGGATATTTTCCCTAAAAAACCAAAAGAAAACGTTTCCCAATAATATGTCTTATGGAGCAGTATGACATTTCAAGAGACATGGTATGGAACTGATTCTGTTGGAATATCTGCCGAGAGAGGCAACTGTGTTATTTGCTCTTTTGCAGGAAAAAGATTCATATTTATTACATTATAACTGCTTTTGGGTTTTTTTTTTGGTCAAAATAATGTTAATTATTAATGTTAACGTAAATGATAATTAATGATTCCAAAAGTGCCTGTATTTTCCTTTTTCCAAGATGTTCCACAATTAATGATGCTTTCTAGTTCTTATGAAACACATTTCAGCAATTCAGCATATGCAAATCCATACTTACATAAATCAAAGAAAGGGAAGGGGAGAGAGACTCTGAGGCTTTTGTCTTGCTTATAGCTTTTTCTAGAACTAAGACTAGTCCTGTGCTGTAGAGGTGTTACGAAAGTGGACATAACACAGATGATTTAATTTAACACTGTAAGTAAAACATGTCTTCACAGGTTAGAAAGGAATTAAGTTAATGTTTACTCATCGTAACAAGTTGAAATTTCCATCCACACAGCATGCAGTCTCTGGAGCAAAAGCTGCGTGTGTTACTGTATCATTTCCTATTTTCTTTTGCTGGTTTAGTACCTGTGCTAATTATTGTCCTACAGGTGTTTAGTTTTACTGAATTAACATAGCATACGGGATCTTTCCAATATCAACCTTTGAAAATTAAAAAACCCAAACATTGACTGTCTTTTTAATCAGTTTGAACTCTGACAAAAACAGATAGAATTTTATTGGCATGTTTATTATTCATATCTTGTTCTATTTTTACTTTATGAAATTTCTTCATGTTTTCATTGAGTTCTGGTTTTGTGCAGAAATTCAACAGATTAATTATCTGTATCATACTAACAGTACATCGGCACACAACACAGTATAAGAAATTGAGAGAGTAAATAAGGATAAATGAGATAAGAAACAAAATCTGTGAAGGAAAATTACACAGATTTTCTTAAATGTCAAGTGGGTAGTATATACCAGCCTCAGGCAAATTTGTGTTTCACGCTGGCTGTCATACAACTGTGATTATCCAACCTTCTGACCTGTGCTGGAATATTGGGGAGGCATTTGCACATAGATGAACTGCTCCTCAACAACTTTCTGATTCATTTTTTCACAAGCATTAATTTCTACCAAGCTTCCATGCCTTAGTTTTTCTCTGTTGGGATTTCTAAAAAGCCCCTTTATTGTAATGACATTCTTTAGTACTTCTTAGGAAATTGTTTTCTTTCCTGTGTGACTGAGCAAGTTTCTCAGTGAAGAGACACAGATTTTCTACCTAACCTTGCAGTTTCCATAAACCCCCCTTGAAAAACTATTCAGGAAAATTCTGGTTCCTAAATCATATTTATTTTTTAGGACATCTGCCTTGCTCTACCTCCTCCACAGATGCAATAATATGGGCCTTTTAAAAACTATCCAGGATCACAATTAAAATATTCCATTAATAGTACTGTACTTTTTTGGTTTGTTAGAAATTGCTTTATGTTATGTTACCTTGTCCATTGACAAATATTAAAGAGCAATGACTGAATTTAAAATATATGTATACATTATAATCCAAAATATGGGATAGTATAGCTGCTGAAAGGATGTGCTCATTAGAGTTCAAGAAACTTAGAGTAATTTGTGGAGAAAGAAACAGCTGAGGGTGGACTCTAATAAGGAAGTGAGAAATTAAGAATGGCATTAAAACAAATATGCAAGTACCTGAAAATTTACTTGACACTATGTTGCTGAGTTCTGTTACATGATTTTGAATATGACTTTTTAAGCTTTTTGATTACAAAATGAATTTAATCATTTTAGTTTAAATTTTAGTTTAAAAATCATACATCTTTCTGAGTTCTAATGGTTGGCATCACAACTGACGTGATCCTACGCAGTCAGAACATTTCTCAGAAACCACAGGAAGAGCTTGGAGTTTTAAATAGCTTTTACAAATAACACTATATAAATAAAACAATTTTTATAGTCTGTATTCTCTGGACACATGTATCATTAACTCAAAAATATTCTACTTGATATATTTATTATCGTTCTTGAATTTTGATATATAAACACTCCCTGTACCAAGGGGACTGGACAGCTTGTGACAAAAAATACTCCTATGAAAACACTGGTCTCTATTTATCTGTGAGGAAGAAACGGAATAATATTAAGGCTTTCTGTCAAACTCTGCAAGAATGTGGAAACTTCTTGGGCTTTTATTAATATTTTATTTCTTTCGTGATGTGTCTCAAAGGGGAACTTAGCTCCTTGATATGAAGCAAATTAAATAAAAACATCAAGAAATCCTTCAATGGATTCTGAATAAAATGAATACCTCATTTGTTCAGATGTCCTTGACAATCAGTCATTTCATACAATTCAATTTCACTTCAAGCTGGGTTATAAAAACACTCGAAAATTCTATCTGAGGAGATAAAAAGTTTTAGCAGGAAAAAAAATAATATGCATCATTTCATTAACTGCCTTTATGATGCATTAGAAACTTTGAGGGATTATTTTTGAGGGATAACTGTATACAAATAATAAACAGGGTTGTTAAAATGGATCTTTGCAAGCTTGGATGCTGATTGGGAGCAGTAAATTATCTTGACTAATAAAAACAAAAAGACTCTTCAAATTCAGGAAATAGAAACCTAGAAAGTATAAAACATTTGATGTTTGATAGCATGAGGCAGTTATTTCAAGTTCACACATTTTCATTCCAGTTTTTCTTCCTTTTTTTGTCTTTTTTATTTCTCTTGAAAAGATGTTAACTTTAACATTATTACTGTACGGGACAGAATTAAGTAATTCTTAATTTTATCTCTGTGTAGATACTGCCTAGTGGCTTTGCTATGGTGAAATTTCCAGAAAAAAAAAGAGAACCTGTGCAATTTCAGACGTCAGAGGAAATTTTCTACTGTGTTCCATTAAAGCAAATTAGTTTATACCTTAAGAGAGGTTNTTCAATTTTTTTTCCATGTCATCATAGTCCTGTGAACTGAATCTCGTCTGTCCTAATTCTATGTTATTAATAGTCTCACATAATGATAGAACACATAGTTATCGAGGTATTAAGGGTGTTCATTTCTGGTTTTCCATGATGGAATGTGTTCTGCAGGCACTTATTCAGGTTGAACTCTGGGATATGTTGTTTGAACTTTGCTGGGTTATGTAAAGATCTCTTTCCCAACATTAGGAAAAGTTTGAAAGAAGCAATAATAATTTCCCCAATGGTGGAAATTAAGCAATAAAAAGGGCCAGTATAGGATAGTAAAGTAATAAATAATACATAAAAATAAAGGCAAAGCAAAATCAACAGTTTCACAGACATAGAGTATTCCCATACCTGAAGAAGGCTGATAGTTGTTAATTAACTGATAATTAGCATTAAAAAAATTTGCTTGAAGATTAACCCTAATGTTTATGATCTGTCAGTTTTCCCCTTCCAGAAATACACAGATTTTTTTTTCCTACTTGCATTACTAGGGTTTTTTCTTATATGTTTATTCATATGGAGATGAATTCTAGAAGACACAAAGCATGCCTGGATTGTGACGGGAGGTTAAATTACTTGTCCAGCTGTCACTTAATCCTGCCAGGTTTTCTGGAGTTTCCAAGCTTGTAGGCTGCTTCTCTCATGTGGCTTATATTGCAAGATCACTAGTTTACATTTTTAAGTGTCCAGACACATCTCTTGTTTGAATTGTGCAAGCCCATAAAAACTATGCAAGACTGGCTGGAAGCTGTGGGAACTCCTCAAAATGCTCCAGGACAGAACTTAAACCTGACATAATCCTACTTTTATTTTTTTCAAACAGAGCCAGACTGTCTGGGCAGAATCAAGTTTGATCTCTGGTGGTATACAAAGACTGATAACACTGACAGACATCAAAGTATGCAAGGTCTGCTCCAGGGGAGGGCTGATAAAATGGCAATGTCCCTGGACAGCCATTACTCCTGTAGCAAACATTGTTTCTCCCCTAAAATTGTAGTGGGATGTTTTAATGGTGGGTCATCGTGAAACTGAAAATAAAATGCTTCCCACAATTTCTGCTGTTCTCTAATAAAGATAGAGTTTTCATGGGTTCAAGGGTTACAGGCATTTTGAAGAAAAACTTTTTGTCTGTTTTGTTCTGGCTCTTGTGCCTGGATCCCACTGCAGTGTTGTCAAAAATAATAGGACGAAAGTCAGGATTAAAAAGACCCAGTGTAATCTTATTTTAATTAAAAAAGAAATCAAGGAGATATATATAAGAGAACAGGGGGAGGTTATTGGGTTGGTGTTTATTTTTTTTCCCAAAACAATAATGTTTCTTTCCATTTAGAAAATCTGTTACAGTCAGCACCAGTGGTCCTTCCACCTAAATTCTCAGTGAAAATCTATAGGTAGGCACGAAGTTTTATGGTGGGCTCCTGTACAATAATCCTGTACAGAGTGCTTTATATGGGTTGTAGCATGGCTCAAGTGCACACAAAAGTTCAAAGACAATGTTTGTAAAAGATTTAGCCTAAAAAAGTACAGAGAAAACATCCTGGGATGGTGTTTTGACAATATAAAAAGGATTGAACCCAGGGGAGTATTTCAGGAAGAAAACTGGGAAAGGTTTGGAAAGGATTGGGTTCCAGCATTCAGTGTAAAACAAGAACTCTTACACTGTGAAAGAGTTTGCTTTGAGTTTAGTTTACTTTGAACTCTGTTGAGATAACCTCGTTCAGAGTTTTAATTACTAAGTTTTTCCACTAGTTTATAGAAACACTATCTGCTGGAAATTAAGTTGTTGCTTTTTTTAATTAGCTAAACTAATTTAAGATTCTAGATGTATCATCTTGCACATCTTCTGCACTCATGTTTTCTTGTTTTGCTTCTGATGATTTATGAAAGTATTATGCAAAGGAAAGAGTTAACATCCATATAAAGAGTATCCAAAGCATAAAATAAATGAACTGGAGAAAAAATATTCCTCTAAATTCAACTCAGGATTAGGAATGATGTTGACTCGAACTGTAGCTATTAAGATTTCAGACAGAAGTGTGTTGGTAATATTTTAATTAATGGTGACTAAAAATTTGTGCAAATTGTTAACTAAAATAACCTTTAAAGTTGTGAATGGTTTCAGATTATTAAGAATGTTGATACCTAATGTTATGTATTTTACTGTCTCAGGATCTTAGATACAAATTCACAAGTGACTGCTTACTTTGCAGTTGTGGGGTATGGCATAATGTTCAAATAAGAATCACTTGTCAGTTTGGTGTTCTTATCAACATAGTGAAATAATTTGATTGTGAACAGCAGGAATTTTGCTTGAAGTTAGGACTACAGTAAGTTTATAACAAGTATGATTGTTGCT
>RSEF01000001.1:20176596-20196277 GCA_003993805.1 Himantopus leucocephalus | reverse complement strand
TTCAGCCTAGGGCAGTGTCCCATGATTATAATCTCTCCTCCTCAACCACGTAGCAATAGTAGTCAGTGACGCCTGTGACGTCTTATGTGTCACATTATATATACATATCACATAGAAAAAGAAGATATTTGTCCAACTCCCTGTTTTTTGTTTCTATAAAAGAAATATAATTATTAAAGTAATGTAAACAACAGGAAAATCTGCTCCCTCCTGTGCTATGTGCATAGTTTTCAGAAGACTAATTATGTTTTTCAAAACCCTTTTCCTTTTAAGTATGAAGCACGATGTTGTAAAGTCACATGATCTGGACTGTAAATCTGTGCAATTTTAGTCTTTTCTTGAAATTTTCTTTCATCCTCTGTCATCTTCTGTAAAATGGTTAGTGCTTCTTCCTTCCATCTTGCATTTGACAGAGCTGAAAATAGACTCTTCAGGATTGAAAGTACATGCTAGTTTGCTAAACTCCTTAAGGACCCTGCAGTTCTGCAGAAAAAGCCAAACTGAGACAAACCCTTCACCAGTATTATCTATACCTTTCTTTCCATTCTCCCTTCTCCTTTCTTAATTTTTATCCCTGCAGTCTTCAGTGGAAGAATTTCTTAATTATTGAAAGAGGAAAATACCATGAAAATTAACGCTTCAATAAACCCATAAATGAAGTGAAATTTTCCAGTTGCAGATTCTCCGCTCTAGGGTAATAGCATCAACACAACAGGAATTGTATTAGCTGGCTAATGAAGTCATCAGCAATGATTTTAACAATATTGGAACATAGCATGAGAACACAGGAGATAGAAGTGGGCAATCAAATTATCAGAATTAAGTGTGGTATTAATTATTACATTGTTAAAAAGATGGCATTGTGATTAAAAAGAAGTCACTTTTCCACTCTTATTGCTCTGGAAAACATCTTTTGCTGTCAGAAGTTAAAGGATGCACATATGCTCCTGCACAGGGGTTTGGATTTGGCTGTAATCATTCAGATTTCTGTCTGAATTCTATGATATTTTTTCCTTGAAAAATACAAACAATTGCCTTTAGCATATTTACTGTTAAGTTATAACTACATTCGTATAGTTACAATTGTATTGGGTAAGAAAAAAAACCCATAAATAAACACATTAAACACATTAAAATACATTTCTAAACAATTTCTAGTTTCCCCTTTGAAAAAGAAAACTGAAAACTAGATATCCCAACTAGAATTGTTTTCATACTGCTTCATTTATTTGGAACAATCTTCCTGAACTGATTAAATAAGGCTATATGAAAAGCTATGACTCATTAAGCACTGTATCACCTCAAAATGGTTGTAAGTTCACTTTCATGTGGTATTTACAAAATAAGGAATAACTGACTTTATTATATAGGGAAACTTGTTAATGGCATCTTATAGAAGTCAGATCAGTTCAGCCCANGCATCTTATAGAAGTCAGATCAGTTCAGCCCAAAGCTTTCTCCTTCTGAATCAAGACTGACCTTTTCAGTAGTCATCTCTGCTAGAATCACTGCTGAATTCAGTTATGCCTAATCTTGGGAAGAGTTGCATTTTCTGCAAACTCCACTGTNAAAGCTTTCTCCTTCTGAATCAAGACTGACCTTTTCAGTAGTCACCTCTGCTAGAATCACTGCTGAATTCAGTTATTCATGCCTAATCTGGGAAGAGTTGCATTTTCTGCAAACTCCACTGTTTTCATTCTTTTTTAAATCCGTTAAGATTTCCCCACAATAGTAAAGGAGAGAAAAAGCTGGACTCCAGACCCTTAGAAATTAATCATTTCTCATGTCTTCCTCCTTCTTATGTTTCCTCCTGTTTCAGCTGTCTGATCAGCATTGTATTTTTGGCTTCTTCTCCTTAGTTACATTGATTAACACGTGCACTCTCACTCTATCTTTTTCCATGGTATGAAGTGGAGAGGTAATTGGGATTAATTAGGAATTTTCTGTCTTAAACAAAATGGGTTTTCTGACATTTAACTACCTGACGTGTTTGTAAAATGGCATTGTTTCAGCCACCAGCTTAGTAGTGAACTAAATAGCAAATAGATTCTAATAGGAAGTTTATTATGAGAGGGTCAATTTTGCTGTATGTTATTCCAATCTTAAATCTATTAATGTTCATCTCCTGCTATTTTAGAAGTTATATAACCTGTGCCACAGAAAAATTTTTTGCAACACTGTTTCCTAATTTAGTTGGTACCTTTACAANTACCTACCAGTTGCAGAAATGTGGTTGTGATACCATGAACATACATTTCTGTTAAACCTGGCAGGACAATGCTGTCTTGGTTAATCACTAGACTGAGGGGTTCCTGATAGTTATGTCTAATTTGTTAGAACATCTCAGTAACAGGCTAGTAACTTGTCTCTAGGGAAGAGGAGCTTGCCCACTACAGAAACTTTTCATCATTATTGCCCCATTTGTCAAGCTGTAGACAAATAGCCACATACGGCTGTCGCCTGAAAGGCAGTAGAGCACGAGCCTGAGGGACAACATACTCAATGCATTTTTTAAATTAATTAATCTCCCTCGCTTCCTCCATTTTCCCTCGGTATATTCTTGCACTTTAATTCCCCTGAACTGGCAGCTGGGGTAATATTTGTTGACAATAGTGTGGCTGTGAAACTACAGCACACGTCCCTTAAGCAGAGACCTGTCAGGGCTGCCCCTTCATCCAACATTGTGCGCTGGCTTAATTGGCCAAGGTCAACCAGCTTTCTCTCACTACATTTTCATGGTCCCCGAGGGGAAGAACAGCTCCAGTGAGTGATCCAGTGGGTCTAAGGACATTAACTTTCAGTTTCTAGTGTAGCTTAGTGTATATTTTGAAATAGTTATTAGTGTTTTTAAGGGGGTAGGGATGATTTATCAACAGTGATAACATTTGGAAAAGGTTTTTTAACAAAATAACAATTTACAAGTTCCTTGGGAAAATTTACTGCAGTTGGACCAGTAATGCATTTCTGTTCATTTATTGCTTTTCAATTTATTAAAAAAAAGAGAATATTAAGACTTCTATGTCAAGAAAATTTAAATAGATAATTATTTATCCATATGCCTACTATACAGACATTGCCTAGAATTTGGGGCACATGCAGATCATTAAAATGTAATTAAAATCTAATAACAACACACTGCCAACAGACTGAGAGTAACTCCTTATTGGCAAACATAGCTTGTTACAGTGCTACCCTACAGAAAATTCTATCATTCCCAAACTCTTAAATTTCATATCCTCAGATGCATGCCTTCAACAAGATTGAGGAAGGAAACCCTATAAAGTGCTCCAGGGAAGTCAGCAGCAAAATTACTGGTCGTGTATTGAGTAATGAAAAGACCATAGAAGAAAAAAAAGGAGAAGTTAATTGTGTTTGTTCATTCCATAATGAAAACTACAGGCATAGTCATCAATCAGTTGCACAGAAAAAGAATACAGATTCCTATATTGAGCCATGTCAGGGGCCATGGACAGTCACTTTAATGATAACACACATGGGAATTAGCATTACTAGGCAAGAAAGTTTCAAAGGCAGTCTAGTAAAAGTGATAAAGTAGCGGATGCAAGGTGGAAACATCTTTATGATCCTTCAAAGGAAAAATGTGGGTGAAGAGATAAAGTGACCCTATGGAATTAACCCAGAATTAGGACAGGTATATAGAGCTTAAAGGACTGTGAACCTGTCTTCTAACCCTTTTTTTGTTTTCCTCCCAGTATTGAAAAGCAAAGTTCAAGCTTCGTTAGCATTCAGTTAAAGTCAAATAAATGCAAAAATGTAATAAAGCCTACAGGGGAAGTGCAGGAATCCTTCAACTCATGATAGCTAACTCATTCAGTTGATACATGTGACTCTCAACACAGTGTTTTTAAAACATTTTAGATATACATTATGGTCATTTATATGTTATGGGCATGTAAAGAAGTGATAGAGAAGTTGTGCCATCTTGTCTTCTATATATGACATATTAAGGGTTTATTAAAGAAATATTTCTGCCCTGTACAGTTAGCAATCATTTTCTAATACCACTACTTAAGTGGCCTGCTTCATGCTCCCACAATGAATTAAAATGGGTAAAGAACAAACTATGGCATGCAATTATGAGACAAAAAAAAACAGAGTTAAGATAGCTGTCCTGCATGTCTTCATATAGATCCCCTTACTACAGGTCTACTGTTCGTTAATTCTAGTACACATATTTGGCTTCCATTAAAATATTAATAAGTCTTAAGAAAAAAAGAAGATAAAAAAAACCAGAAAACCAACACCAAACTTCAGTATTCCTCTAAATCTCGCTTTTGCTAGTAGGAGAAGCATCAGGATGTTAAACACTTCTACCTTCTCAGCAAGTCTAGCAATTAGGAGGAGATGATAGTTATGTCCAGTGAATGTGAAATGTTCTATTTGCCATCACCAGTTTCACACATATTCACCTCTGCAAAGTATTAACAGAAGGTACTGACTGATGAATAAGTTCTGTTTAACTTCAGGGAGAGTCATGTTTGGAGGCATGACCTGTCCAGCTGTTGTCTTGTGCATACTGTGAGTGGCCAGTGCTTTGATAGGAACCAGCAAAACAGTCCTCCTTGCTCTCATGGTGGGAGAAGAAATGTGACTTTCATCTGCACATTGTTCTCTCCTGGAAGCAAATTATATAGATTTTTATGCTAAAGTTGTTTTGGAAAGTCAGGGTTGAAAAAATGTATAATAGACGAAAACTGGATGTTACTTTACTGTTTAATACATACAGAACTGTATTAATATCACAAATGGTGGTCAGGAAGAAATCTCACCTGTAGTGACAGGTTAGCATGATGAAGTAGCATCCAGTCACGTCTAGAGAGAGATGGAGATTCAGAGATATAGGTTTATGCAGTCTTCCTATGATTTTGAAGAAACTGGTAATGGGTAGATCCACATAAATACAGAAGTTCTCTAATGTTGTGCACTTAAATACCACTGCCAGGTGCCTGGAACCTGGGACTGAAACCACAGCCTTAAGACGACCTGGTGACCTTCATATATATAAAGTTAGACATCTGTGAATTGCATTCACAAAAGCCAGCTTAGTAAACAGAGAGCGTGAGGGTGCATGAATGCCTTCAAAACAGAACTTGCTGTGTCCTGCATGCAGATACCAGAGCCAATTGCCTATAAACAAGCTAATGAGCACACTGAGGGCAGTCCAGCCCAAATATAACAATCTTGTTATCAAAACTAATTTGCCCAAAGAAGTCTACTCCTAACAATTCTGTACCTGAAAGAGGTCATTTAGAGCCTGCCTCATTTTTTCGATGCATAATTTGTGCATTGTGGGGCTAACCAGGGAAGTTCTGACTAGAGAGCTACTGCACTTCAGTCGGACTTGGTTTCCTACTTGTAGTGGAGCTGCAGTCCAAAGTTGCAGTTTTAATGCAAACAGAGCTTTCAGATTCCTTTTGCAGACCCTGAGCAGTGAGAAGTGGTTGGTTTGTGTTTACTTCCAAAGTAGTTTTCTGCGTATGTCCAAAGTACACACAAACAGGAACTCAGAACAATTTAAAAAAACATTATTTGATGTGACTTTCTCCAATTAATATGAGAACTAGGACAGAGGTGTACAAAATAGAAGAACAGGACAAAACCTCCTGGACCTTGGTAGAAAGAGTTTTGTTTTAGCAGCTTGCCGGTTTAGCAACACACTATGCAGACATCCAGAAGATGCATGGGAAGGACTGTGATCCCCGGAGCACTGACATTAATCATCTTTGGTGAAGCATTTCTCGTGAAAACTACAGTTTTATAATACTTAATGGGAGGCACAAAAGACGCAACCTATAACACAGTTTCCAAACTGCAAAAGATCAGCTTTGTCCTTTAGAAAGAGATAAAAAAAGTTACAGATTAACATCTGTACAGATGTTACATGCTGTGGAAAGGTTATGTAGCAGTGTTCCTCCCAGACGGCAGCCTCCGCTTGAGGCGGGAGGGAGCACGCATCTGCCTTCCCCCGCGTGCATCAGCGCTGTTCTCATTCGAACAATGGGAATCGTCGTTTTCTATTAAGCTCATACTGAAAGCTTTGAATAAAAGCCTTGAAAAGCTCAGCTGAAAGTATTAATTCTGCACGAAACATGTAAATCTGGATGAAATCTTCCATTCATTTTTAATCTCTCTATGGTAAACCTTGTAATTATGATGATTAAATGACTGAATAAAACCCTATATTTACATCCTGTAGAATACCACAATGAAAAGCCATAATCCTGTTTATAGCAAAAAGCAGTAGAGGCCTTTAAAAGTGGAGATATCAAACAAAGCTTGTTGTTTAAGCATTTGGTAATTAATGATCCTCTTGCTTAGCAAGGGTACCGAAGAGTTAAATGTCCGGGAAATATTTTTTGGAGAAAAAAACTAATGGGGGGTGAGCAAGAGTCAAATGTTATGTTTACGGAAGGAAAAAAAAAAAAAAAAGGATAAAATGTTACGTTCATGGATGATCAAGTTATCTACAATTAATATATTTCACAAGGGACAACTTAAGGATTCTCAAGAAAAAAAGTATTACTGGAAAAGCTTCTGGAGTAGACACATTAAACTTTAAGGGTCCTTTAAGGGTCCTAACAGAGGACTCTCAATGAAGTCAGATGCAGCATTTTTTTGGAGTGATGGTCCAGGAAAAGTAGGAGGTGAGAATCTGCTAGTGGCTGTTGTTCATAAGGAATTTGTACAAAATCTTTTTTGTTGAATGTATTTTCCTTCACCATTTTGAAAGAGGGGATAGTGTCTCTCCCAGAAAAACTCCCTCATTTTTCTGCTTACCTATTTCTCAGCAAAGATGACAATAACTTAACAAGCTCATTTATTAAAACCAAGAATTAATTATCTCATCTGAATCTGCACTGCAAATATTCTGAATATATTTTAGGTGTGCTTTTCCTTTTTTTTTTCTTTTGTCTTATTTCCTCTGTAAGATATTTGGACAATAATTTAATGAAAAACTACATGAATAAACTATATATATCACAAGTTTGTGCTTGTTTGTTTGTTTATTGCATTACCTCTTGATAATATATCACAGCATTATTAAACAGAAATCAAGCCTGTATACATATGAAACTTGTTTTCTGATTAAATTCTTGTCAAAAGAAATTAGTGTAGTATTTTTTCAGCCAGTGGTGCTTTGTAAAGACTTTCAGATTTTTCTAGAATTGTGGTCTGTAAGAATGGAATGCAAGTAGTATTCAATCAAAAATATTTACTTTATCTTCTATCTGAAAATATGCTAATAAACCTATATCTCTTTTAATATAGTGTTCTTTCACTAAGTCGTCTTTCTTTTCCCACAATGATATTGTCATTTTCTAAAAAGGCTCAATCCTGAAATTCATAGGTAAGTTTATAAGTAGTTATTGACTTTAGGGATTGAGGAATGGGATTCTGTTGAAGGACGAATTGCTTATGAGGTTGTGGAGAATGATTAGGTTTGATATTGTATTATGGATTTATCTCCTGGGATAAGTAAGTGAAAATTATTTCTAAAGGTGCTGATCAATGTGAATAAATCAATATAGCAGAGCTTGCGGTGTTCATCCACAAAAAATTCACTGTCATCAAAAACACCCCCATAACTCATGGTCTTGTTAATGTTAGATGTTCACACATTTCAAACATGCTTTAAATAGTCTTTAGTGTAGCCATATCCACTACAATGGCTTAGTACTCACTTGAAATTTTATCTCCCAGGTGATTTTAAGGGTCAAAATTTCTTAGGCTTATTTAGAAGACAATACCATCTGTGCAAATCAGACACCGAAATTAAAATGGAGTATCCAGAAACTGAACACTTAAAAAAAAAAAATTAAAAATGTATTTTACATGTTCCTGCACACAAATCCTTGAAGTTCCTCCAGTCTGAAAAACAGTTTTGTGACTGGAAGAGAAGTTTTGTGTTTGCTGCTTAATTTCAGAATTGAATTCACACACTTCCCCCTTAAAGTTCTGCTTCCGTCCAAAATAATTTTTCCCAAACAGACTCTGATCTAGTAGTCATCTTTCACTAATGCCTTGTACCTTATTGCCAGAGCTTTGTGGGATGATTTATTGTTCAAACATCACCAGGTGTGGAATTTTTTTGGAAGGCGTGTGGAGGTAGCTCTCCCCTTTCCCAGGAGGCTCCAACCACTGTACTATCACTCGCAGTCCCACTGCAGTACCACAAGGCCTTACAGCCCCTCAGTATTTTGCAAGTAGGGAGCTGGAGGGAAATTGCATATGATTCTGCATTACATGACGAACAAAAGAGAGGCCAAGTCCTCTTCTCTTTCACTTGAGGTTGCGTTACATTTGCATATCAATGCAATTTTTCAGGTTTCAGTGATTACTCCTTTACACTGCAGAACCTTTCTCGGCATAGCTATGGTGACAAAATTATGCCAACAGGGGCTCAAAATATTTTTCTAGAAGTAATTTTCCTGCTGGCATAGCATGCCAGTGCTCAAACGATATAAACTAAACCAACCGAATGCTGTCTGTGAGCACAGTAGTTTCCACAGCAGGGGGTTTGCTGGACTACTGATGAAAATGAAAGATACCAGTTTTTCACCATTAAA
Organism: Himantopus leucocephalus; assembly: GCA_003993805.1. NCBI lineage: Eukaryota > Metazoa > Chordata > Aves > Charadriiformes > Recurvirostridae > Himantopus > Himantopus leucocephalus. The sequence continues at coordinate 20,187,689 of RSEF01000001.1, read as the reverse complement.
GGCAATGTGTGTGTTACAGCAGAGCACTGCATTGGAATCTGTCTAAATATAAGTTTAAAAGCATAATTTTAGGGAAACATTTATAAACAGTCTGGTGACATATAAGGTGCATTTTGTGGTATGACAGCTGTTACAAGGCGTATGACTACTTCACTATCAATGCCCATCTATCCTTACACTCTCAGTTTGTTTGGGAAATCAAATTCAGCTGTGCTGTTGAAGCCGTCTCTCACTTTTTCTGCCTACATCTTTTCCCTCTCAGTTTACTTATCATAATCAAGCCTTAACATCGTGCACTCAGTTCTATCGCATAGAGACTGTAGTGTCAAACTCAGAAATAGACTATAAAGGCAACCATAACAAGAGAATGTACTCAGAAGAGAGAAAAGCAGAGAGATGGCCAGAAGATAGCAAGTGTTAATTACATTGATAATTGCAATAGAGTAATAACAATCATTCCAGTACAAATAGAAACTGAATACATTTCTCTAACAGAAACTCAGAGATTTTCTTTTCTGCAGCTCTGCAATGTGACTTTTTTCCAGGGCTCAAATTTNAATAGAGTAATAACAATCATTCCAGTACAAATAGAAACTGAATATATTTCTCTAACAGAAACTCAGAGATTTTCTTTTCTGCAGCTCTTCCATCTGCAATGTGACTTTTTTCCAGGGCTCAAATTCGGAGGAAGAAAAAGTCCCCTTAGTACAGACCTCATTTCCCAAAGAGGAAAAGGATAAGCTATACAGCATCTATTGAAAAACAAGATATTCTGTCTAGCATCATGTCTCCAGGTGTTATATGATATGCAAATATTAAAGATGTGCTTAGTTATCTGAAGACATTGCAGGAGTGTGAATATGAAAAGCAAAAATGTAACCTCCCTGGGATATCTACACTTTCATTTGGGATTCCACAGGCGTTTCATGGGATTTACGATATTTCTAACTTTTAGCAATGATACAGTTGTACTGGAAACTAAGCTATACAGTGAGAGGAAGCAACCAAAATCATGGCTGTACTACTGAAAACAAAGGACAATTTGTATTCAACAAGAGTATCTTGACGCTGACATTTGGAACAATTTCTGAAGGCTTCTAAACTCTAAAAGAAATCTTCTGTGACCTCAAGGCAGCATGTTCACCACTAGTGGCATGGAGACTATTGTTGTTACGTTCAAGTTTTGTACTGGGAATAAGACAATCTTGTAACAGAAATTCTGCTGCTATTCAGTGGCATTTGCAGTATACGAGCTTTAATTACTCGTTTGATACTCCCCAAACTGTCAGCAGAATGGTGGATATTTCATTTTTGAATTTCTACAACCAAAAACATGTTGTATCTAAAATATTGAACACCCAATAATGAGCAAACTGTAAAGGACGAGCATGCATTCACGCTGCAGCCTACTATACCTGGTGAATGAAGTGGAGGGGAGCACATCAGAACAACTCCTTGACCTTCACGTACAGAGACAGCACTTCTTGTCCGACCGCTAAAATTCCCCAGATCTATCAAAAGAACAGAGCATTTTAGTTACATACCAAAGATCTTAAATTCTGTGGCTACTGTGACTTACATTTTATTTCCTCTTGTAAAGCTGACAGTTCCTGTTTTCATACCTTAATCTATACTAGGAAGGCCTTTAAAAATAAATCTATTTCCATTACAAAAATTTTCATGTTGCTTCCACACTTTATTACTCTTTTAAGTGCAGTTGGATACAGTAACAAAGGAAAAGCAGCAGACTACATATATACCATTTACAGAAACATTTAAAAGTGCTTTTATTTCTGTTTGCCATATCCTGTTTGTTTGGTTTTTTTTTTTTTTTATTCACCAGTAGAAGTTATTCAAACACAGTGAGAAAAAGAAATAACAGTGGAGAGAACACCTTTGCTAACATCCAGACTGATGATGGTGCTAATGTCATCTGGCCAGCGCACGGCACATTGTGATGAGAAGAAGGGTAAATCAGCCACTTTGGTTCTAAACCCAAATCTGGTCTATGGCAGAATTATTCTTTTTATGCTCTGATTTCAACAATAGATATCGTGTTTCAATAGAGAAAGGGTGGATGAGTTTCAGTAGAATTTTAATAAAAAATAGGGCAACATTCCCAAATTATGCAAAATTTCGCTAGGCAATAGTTAATTAAATATTATATTGCATTTTAAAATAAGCATACCATGGGTTATAATATAATCTGGTGTCATTTCACTTAAAAGTGTCACCTAATGAATGTTACTGGTGTTCTGCAGAAACGTAATTGTTACTTTATGTCTAGAAAGTAGTGGGCTGCTATATCCCTGCATAAACAGTTGGTTTGGGTGGGACAGCAGGTTGCAATGAGAAGTTTTCCTAGTTAAGAATGCCTGGATTTCAATTGCATGTGACTTTGGGTCTACAACTTTATGTATGTGTTACGTCCTGTATTTTTCTAAAAGGAAGCTGATATATCAACTAATAATGTCTGCAGCCTATGAAGAAACCAATGTTTAGCTTGCATTTTAATGCACAATTTTGGAATACAATCACGTTTTTTAATGCATTATTGCTGAGTCCTTGTAAAAACACTATGTCCTTAAGATTTTTTTCAAGGTCAATTTTTCAGGCAAGAATGACACTAAATTACAATAAAATTGTTCTTGTAGCCTTCCTTCTCAAGAAAATATGATTAATCTTCTCTGTATGGGTGTCCTAAAACATGCAGTTTGATTTACTCCTCAAATGTCTTCAAAGCTCCAGACTGTATGCATGAACAAACCTCAGTGAATTTCAAATGTGGACAGAACTTGAACTGATGTGCCACGGCTTCAACATATTTTGAGAAGATGCTCTGAAGCCAGAAGAACTGCTTTGTGAGAAATACATAGGCTATTTCTCTGTGTGCAGGAATAGATATTATCATAACGCCACCTCCTTCCCCAGCATTTGGAGGAAAAAAGAACCTATGTTGCAGACATCAGAAAAAGCGTTTTAATACTACTGACTACCTGAAACCCATACTGCAAATCTGCTATATGCACTAGAAAAGCAGGTTTGGGTTTTTTTTTAAAAAAAAAAATATTTGGATCAAGGAGTCCAATAGCTGAATAAATGAAAATATTGTGAGTTCAATAGTACAAATTCATAGCAGTGTAAGGAAAGATTCTTTGCAATTTATATAGACAGCAGGACAAGGAAGAAATCTTTTCTACTTCTAAAAAAATTTCTGAGATTTTGTGTTCACAGATTGTTTCTGCAATTTCTTGTAAGCCTGAAAATAATTAATCAGAATTTTCAGAAATGTTTTCATTTTTAAAAAATTAAGAACTCCAGTCTTTTGATTTAAATTGCGAACTCAATTTGAAATATTAAATTATTTTTTNCAATTTATATAGACAGCAGGACAAGGAAGAAATCTTTTCTACTTCTAAAAAAATTTCTGAGATTTTGTGTTCACAGATTGTTTCTGCAATTTCTTGTAAGCCTGAAAATAATTAATCAGAATTTTCAGAAATGTTTTCATTTTTAAAAAATCAAGAACTCCAGTCTTTTGATTTAAATTGTGAACTCAATTTGAAATATTAAATTATTTTTTAAAAATATTTAATTTTGGAAAATATTTTTTATTTTCTTGAAAAAACTTATAATTTACATATCTCTCCTGGAGGATAAAATATTTCAGTTTTAATGTAAAATCCTGTGTCTCCTAGGGCTATATGTTTTCATCCTTTACGTTAAGTTTTTATGACCCATGATGCACAACCTGGAAGCTGTCAACACAAAAGAAGGGAAAACTGTAGCATCTAAACTGTAACCTCTATAGGCAGAAGTAAAAGTTTTAAAGTTTCTCCTATTTTTTTTCCTCAGGTGAATAAATGCAATTTTCCAATTAGCTATAGTAACCCCAGGGTTTTTTTTCCCATTTCCTGTTTTGTATGTGCACTGTGAGGGACAAATATTCTTTATTTGTTTCTTCAAATGAAAACCGAAGATCTTTTTTATTTAAAAATAGAAGTGTTATGTGTGAATAAAGTTTCTATTTGTTCAAACCAATTAATTTCAAATTAAGGGNTGTGAGGGACAAATATTCTTTATTTGTTTCTTCAAATGAAAACCAAAGATCTTTTTATTTAAAAATAGGAGTGTTATGTGTGAATAAAGTTTCTCTGTGTTCAAACCATTTAATTTCAAATTAAGGAATGAAGGTAACAGGGCTTTGAACTTCAGCTCTTTTTGGCTATCTGTTGGTTCTGAAATGCATTTCTTGTTAGCATACAGTAAAAAAAGGGATTAACAGGTACAAAAGCAGGGATTTAGCTGTAAAAAAAATGTAGGAAAACTTAAAAGGAAGGAAAGGTGAAGGCTCATGCTTGCAGTTACTCCACATTAAAATAATAAGTCCAATATGGAAGAATTAAATGAAAGGGAAATGTAATTAATTTCCTGTAAATCTCAGCTGTTTCATATCTAGCCGTATTGAAAAAAAGAAAAAAGACAGCTACTAAAAGAGTATTCAAAACCCTATAATTTTTCTTTAAAAACTCTAAAAAAATATATAATAAAATAAAAGGATGGACAGAATACAGCTTTAGAGGTGGGTTCTGTAGCCTCTCACACAGCAATGCTGGCCATCGGTTCAGTATCCTCGCTGCAGTATAAACTCATCATGTGTGACGTGTCAGACAGCCCCACACAGAATGAGTGTGTCCTTCATATTATTATGATGTACATGACTGATTGATAAGAAAATGCCTTTTTGTGCTCCATAGGTATTCGTCTTCTGCCCTGAAAGATTAGATTTATTTACCCTTATCTCAGTGCTCGCGGCAAAGATGATAAGACCTATTATGTTATTTTCAAAGCAGCACCTGGGGTTTTAGCTGCATGACTTCCATACTCTCTAACATGAGGCACAGCCTTGACCACTTTGAAAATGTATAGTTAAGCGTCAGTCACCATTTCTAATGTAAACATAGTATTAGCAATATATATGCAAGACATGGAAAGAACATTTAGGATGGAGTGTGTATGGCAGGAGCAGCACAATTGTCTTTATTGCTAAAAATATTCAATTCAATGAATATTATACAGATTATATTATATTATTATGTTCTCTAGTACTGAAAGAACAACCTGTGACACAGGAGTGGTCTCCACTATGAAAGGGAAACAGTAAAGAAATTCCAAAGCTAGTGAAGATGCAAGACATTAAATCCAATGGGTTTGGTGCAATGTTTTCTGGATGTCCTACTTGTACTTCAGGTACAATTAGCTCAGCGTAGTGTTCGATCTTTCACAGAAGTTATAAACTTGGGAAAGCACTCAGATCTCTGATGCAAAGCAGCTGCCAGGTAGCATGGCTGTCTCCGCAGTGGCTATCCCCATTCTTCTGAGAGAAGCTGAAGCGTGGGTTTCTCTCAGCACACATACGTACGTATTGATGTGCATTGTGGAAGAATGACACTCACCACCTCAAGAATATCAGTTTCAATAAGACCCAACAGACTTCTGCAGAAGGTGAAAGGAGTAATGGAAAATAAATGAGAAAAATCTCAAGGCAGTCAAAACAACAGGAAAGCTTTGCAGGACTAGCAACAAAATAAACAACTAAATAAAAGGGGAAATAGTCTGCCATTGACAGAAGGACTTGTACAAAAGTTGGAGCCATTTTTACGACTGAATAGCCTTCCAGTCCACTTTCACTGTAGTTTGCCTTTCAGGCATGCATAGGGGGGACCGTTCCTCCTCTGTGTTCATCAGTGGGCTGCAACTGATGGGCGCAACAGCGAAGGACTAAGTTTTTGGTGACCCAGAAAATGGTCACTGATGATTGCTATGAAATTAGGATTAAATTAAAAATGAATAACAGATCTTGGTTTTATTTTAGGCAATTACTGCTTGGTAGCCTAGCACTGAAGCTGTGGAAGTCTCCGTAGTTCATTATCAGTGACTTAAACCAGTCAATTAATTTTTAAAGTAGAAATTATACTGGTGCAGAGCAACATCTTCTGTCAGCCCAATTCTGTGAGTTTAAACTATTTTATGTGCAAATTTATTATGGAGTTTGAAATGGACAGCATATGACAAGTATTAAAATGTTTAAAGGCATACACTGAAGATATCTAAAGATAAGTATAAGGCAGGTGATATTCTTTCTAATAAGGTAAAAAATAGCTCTACACAAGTTATAATTCTTTGTCAGGCCAAGGACAAACTTATTCATTGCATTGTCACTACAGAGAGGGTAACCTTCCTCTCCATGTATTTGAAAGACAGGACTAAGAAATAGACCTTGAGCTGGAATTGTGGCTCTTTAAAAAAGGTAAGATTTACAGGGAAAAGAATTCCATTAAAAATATGTTTTTCAGAATTTCATTATAACCTAAATCAAAAACATGGTTTGATTGTACACTCTAGACAATACGAAATATAAAAGTTGTGTTTAATAACCCATAAACACAGGCTACAGAAGACTGAAAGGTAGGCATTAAAAAGAAATTACATGTAAGATTGTACAGGGAACTTTTAAATTGGATAAATTAAATACAATACTCACAGAATATCAAGACATCCAAAGAAATTAATAGATCATTTTATATTGACATACACCTATTTTCTAGGAACACCAGATTAAATAGGTGGAGCCATATTATTAGAGTTACTCGTTGGACCTAAGAGTAACTTTTAATACTGAAGACATTAACTAGAAAAGGTGTGAAAGGAAGCTCAAAGGAAAAGATTTCTGCCATGACAGAAACATCAGCTCACCATGGTTAATGGGAAAAGCATACATCTTGAACTTTTAAAAATCACATTACCATATGACTTTTAGGTGACAAAATAAGGGCAACATTCAAGTACTTTAGAATGTACCACGCTTATTATCATTGCTGCTGTTATTATTTATTACCAGAAAGCTTTTGAATCCTTCATGGATCATCAGTCTGACATGACCTGGAAAAGGTCATTTCTTTTCTCAAAGAAGTTACTATGCAATTATATAATGAGACACCACAGAGGGTACAGAGAAGAAATGATGTATTTAAGCCTTTATGCCAGCAACACTGTTTCTCTGTACATCTACAGAGCCAATGAAGAATTTTAAGGAAAGGGGGTGGTTATACAGATGTTTTCAGGAAGTGCCAACAAAAGATGATGAGGAGCACAGGAGAAAGCTTAAAGACTCCTGTCTAAAAGATGTAAAAGATGAAGAAAAGAAGATACAAAATCCTGTATTTTCTTATATTTAGATCAATGTCTTCCAGAATCTTTCTCAGATACTACAATGAAGTTTTATTCTCAGAAAAAAAAAAAAAAAGAAGTCATTAAGGGATCTTTGAACAATGGTGGTCCTTGAGCGTGTTCTTGTAAAAAGAAAAGAATTTTCTTTCTACCACGCTGACAGCATGAACTATAATGTATACAGTATACTAAATTTTCTCTAGGAAACACAGAGGAGTAGTTAACTAAAGGAGCATTGTTTTTTCAGTCCTTAATGACTAATTTTTATATATATAATTTTTATATATTATAACAATTCAAAAATACCTGTTGTACCGCAGTCATGTAGTATTATGCTGTTTATTGTCCATCTTTATCTAGCTATGTCTCTCTGTTTTCTCTTGTAAGCAGAGAACATCTTTTTGTACTTTCTACCTTTCTTATCACAGAGAAGTCATGAATCCATAAATGTGGCTAATTCATGCTGCCATAATACAATTTATTACTGTAATAATTAACTATTCTGGTGAAGATAAGAAATATATAGAACTATTTCCTAAAATGATGTATTGATTCTTGTATGAAATATAGTATACCAATTTTTTCTTTTTTAATTTCCTTCACAAATTAGATGATTATTTATAATTAGTTAATTATTATTAATTAGAAAATTAAAACTTTTCATGAAAGGAAAAAACCCAGAATTTGCCTCTATTTACTATGCCATACTTTTTAAAAGGGAATACTACTTTTCAATTAAAATGTTCACTACCAGTGATCCCACATAGATTTTATATAAAATATGAATTGATATGCTTTTTCCACAGTTTTCGCTTGACCACCTACTCATTTTTAATATAATTTATTTGTTCATGGAAAGGTACCCCAGGAGCCTTATGTATATTGGAAGGTGTGAAGAATTTTTTATTTTGTTGCACCTAGTTTCAATAGCATCAATGAACACCATCAGTGTCATCAATAAAGCTTAATTCTTCCCAGCCCGTTGAAGAAGAAAGAGAAATTGTAGATACCAAAATCTCCCTGAAATTCAGTAGGATTTCTGCACTCAAAAATCCTGAAGTACTGGATCAAAGTGAATTAGAAGAAGAAATATTTACATGCAGAATAAAATAACAAGATTATGTCGAAAATTATAAAGCTGCTGTATGATTCAACTTGCCATGTTAATTGCACGATATCCAGGATGTTTGCCATTACAGTTGTTGATTGTTATGATTAATTAACTACAATCATTCTCTGTCTGTCAGGTTTCATCTATTCTCACAAGAATAATTTCAACATGCTTCTCAGCTGTCTTTCATATCTGCATACTGGAATATCAAGGCAAAACATAGAACCTAGTGGAAATACTATAGTTAAGACGTTTTCATCCTTTCATCCTTTTCATCTGTCATTTAGGAGCAACAGCTAAAACCAAGCAAACAACCAACCTTGAGTAAAAAATGAAAGGAAAGGTTTTAACATACAGTTGCCAACATTTAATCACCAAAATAAAGTGGGTCAATAAATGATACTATTTCCAGATCTTCTGAGCAAATAGATTTTCACTTGAGTAATATATGCAATGCATTTTTTTTGTAAACACATTTTGCTACATTATGTTATCTGCGTCTTGAGAAACACGCATTTCTATCTGCATCCTTTTTAATATTCCTTCCTGGCACTGAGTGGTATATTAACCGGTGTAAGTTCTGTACACATGATATTAATAATTTTACTTACTTTTTTCCTTTGTACTTATGAGTGTTTCTTCCCTTTTTCTTGTTTGCTCTTTTAGTTACTTTTTTCAATTAAATTAATTCCAAACATTCAAGGATATACTATAAACACCATTTCATTTGTTGTAACTTTCTTCAACTGGATGTGACTTTTCATTCCTTTAATTAGTGACTAAAGACAGCAATGCCAGTTGGAATTCTGCATGATTAAACATGGAACAGTACAGTTTCTTATCGATGTTATCATGTAGAATTGACAGTAACTAATTTCCTCCCTATAGTTTATTGGAAAATCACTATATATGTGTTGTGGTTCATAGGAGGCTGATCGGTAACACTGCTAGTAATACAGAGAAAAAAAAACAACACTTTTCTGACCACTCTGTGTGAACTAGTCATTAAGGATAAGATATTCTGTATAGCACTGATCTAATTCATATTAGAGAGCAAAACATTGCTTATATATTTAATACTTTTAGTTCATAGGTTCTGCTCCCAAAGATAACACAATGTCTTCACTTCCATATATACAGGAAAATGTTGCAAACCTTTGGCCTCAAGGATCCTTTCTCCTCTATCTTTTAAGTTCCAAATCTGGCTTTGCCAAAGCTGGAATTGATCAGAAGAAAGGATATAAAGCAGTTAAGAAATGAAATTATTCTCATCAGGGAAAGGTGGTAAAGAAGAAAGCTTTCCCAGGTTCAGAGAGATGGCATTGGTCCCACCTAAATTAAATCTTTAAACCTTCCACAGCTTCTGCATTCAAGGCTATCTTGCTTCTTTTATACTACACTGACAGAATACCACCGTGCTTCTGTAACTTGTTTCATCTGACCTAGTTTAGAGCTCTAATTTAAGAAGAGATTAATCCTACCCAAGAATCGATTATTTCTCTTTAATGACTACAAAGGGGACCTAGATTTACAAATTCAGGCACAGACTTTTTTAACTTCATGGATATTTTTATTTAGTTGGATAAAGCCAGCAAAGGTGACACAGACAAAGACTCTGCAGAAAATAAAAGCCTGCCCTACTAGGGTCCCTGTTCTGAAGATAACAATGTAGAGATGTTTGATAGTGTTTTGGTTGTTATTCTTTTTTTCCTGACTACATGGTATTTTGTGTAAATGGAGGTTTTGTTGCAGAATTGCAAGTTATATGTGCATGAACCAGGACAAATATAATATCTGAGAACTGCTGTTCAGATCTAAGGCTTGGAGAATGGCATGACTGTCCAGATTCTGGTAACAGCTGGAGACCTGCAGACCCAATTTCCGTGAGGTATGACATGTCCAATTCTGACTTCACTCTAGACAAGTCATTTCACAGTGCTGACTTTTCACTAGACTAATGGGTATAAATGCCTCCATACTTCACTTCTGGTCTGTCATAAAGAAAAGAAGAAGGTCATAATCTCCCAGAAATTATTTATTTGCTCTTCTCTAAGAGTTGTGGTGCCCAGTATGACCTACAAGTCAATTGTGACAAGATAACTAAGTACTTGGACACATCCAAGGAGTAAATCTGGAGGACCTTGGTCTTAGCTGAATAGCTCAACTGGAAATGAAGGCCTTACAAACACGGAGAGTTTCCTAGGTAGCAGCTGGTTGTTACATATGATCCCAGGTAATTTTTTTATAAGGCAGTTTGTATTGTAGCATGTTATTCTGCTTAATATCTAGGTGATATGAGTCACTGCAAAACCCAGTTTAGGATATGAGCATATAATTGAACAAGTAAAAGTCATTGAAGATAAATAAATTGTCACCAGTCAGCTGAGCTACTATAAATTACTGTCTGTGTACTTTAACCTTTTCAATCTGTAACGTAGAACACATCAATTAAAAGCCCGGTGAAGGTGGTTTGACCATTCATTTAACAATCTAATGTGTGGACAATGAATGGCACACTATTTATTTATTTGTCATATCAGTAAAGTTAAGCCTTCATAGAAGGTTTCATAATTTTATGAGATCTTGGCTAAAGCTATTTCATGTGCTCTCTAAAGGGCATTTACTTCTCCCACCTTTCTTTGTATTCTAAAATTGTTCTTCTATGTCACTTATTTTCCAATTCTGCCACATGCTAATGTCAGAGAGCTTGTTTAGCATGCAGTACCTCCTCCCCTCCCCTCCCCTCCCCTCC
>RSEF01000001.1:20151710-20176496 GCA_003993805.1 Himantopus leucocephalus | reverse complement strand
CTGAACAACTCCATCTCTCTCAGCATTTCTTCACAGGAGAGGTGCTCCAGCCCTCTGGGTTTATTTTTATGGCCCTCCTCTGGACTCACTCCAACAGGTCCATGTGTTCCCTGTGCTGAGGGCTCCAGAGCTGGACACAGTACTCTAGGTGGGGTTTCACCAGAGCAGAGTAGAGGGGCAGAATCACCTCCTTCAACCTGCTGGCCACGCTTCTTTGATGAAGCTGAGGATACAGCTGGCCTTCTGGGCAGCGAGCGCATATTGTCATCTCGTGTCCAGCTTTTCATCCACCAGTACCCCCAAGTTCTTCTCAGCTCTCAATCCCTTTATCCCCCAGCCTGTATTGGTACCAGGGTTTGCCCCGATGCACATGCAGGATCCTTCACTTGGCCTTGTTGAATCTCACGAGGTTCACAGGGACCCACTTCTTGAGCTTGTCCAGGTCCCCTCTGGGTGGCATCCCGCCCTTCAGGTCATCTCCATTTCATCTGCTCATGTGCCTTTAGGACCCCTTTTTTACTGCAGGTAATACTGGTGAATGGATTTGCTAATCCCTCTGAAGGTGGACTAGAGAGCTTTTCAGACAAACCATTTGTTTTCAGCTGTTATTGTGACACACTAATAGAATTTGTCCAAATGGCCGCTGGAAAAAGGGTGATGGTAATTCTCCTTTAAAAGCAGAGTAACTCAGCAAAATTTAAAAAATGCAAGTTTTACAAGACCAGGAAAACAATGTTTTCTTATTTCTCTACTTTTTTCTCCCCATTTTTCAAAGGCCTGTTGAACCCATGTGGAGATAGAAGAATTTTCTAAAGAAAAAATGCAAGATAGTATAAAATGATAGAACTTCTAAAGCAGCCTAAAAAGGAAGGCTCTTCCATCCTAAAATACACATGGGATTCTGTATACAGACCCTAACCAGAAAATGTCTGCTTGACATATTATGGACCAAACCATAACCCAATGACCTGTCAGACCTGGATATTAATATGTTAAGGATACATTAAGAAAGTTGCAGGAGTTGCTGGTAAGTCTATATATGCTGCTGAAATGTGCATATCATTAGACTTTATTAAAATAAAACAAAGGTATTTCATTTCAAATTGGGTCTACAAAGTGAAAGACACTTTTTGGTAAAGGTGGATCAGGTTTTAGTGCTACTTCTTATCAAACTTACTTTTGAATTTCTTACTTTCCTGGTTTGTTTTCAGTTTGTGCTGCTTGTATGCATTTGAGATGATGACTCTAAAGCATCTTCTGATTAACCCTTTTTACCATGGAAACAGTTTAACCTGTTCAGTATATTCAGAAAATATTTTAGATGTGTAAATAATCACCCTGCTTTCAAAGAAAACATATTGCTTTCTTCAACTAAAACCTAGAAACCCTCTTTTTCTCAGCTTTAGCACTGAAAAAATGTATTAAGTTCAGTACTAATATTGATTTTACAAGTAGATTCTGTAATATAGCCTGTCACTTACCACCTAAGAAATAATGACTATCCATTTTAATATAAAATTTCTTTTAATATAATGAAAAAGAAAATGCCTACTAATTCATCACAGCAAAATATGTTCCAATGATTAAATCTGTGTGTAACAGATTTTAACAATAACAAAGGTGGCTGCAATTTACAATAATTATTTTGCATATATAGAAGCAGACACGCGTATATATATTTATACCCACATGCATTTTTAAAGTGTGTTTAATCTTAAAACTATGTTTCAGTTAACTTAAAAGTCGAGAGAATTTGAGGAGACTTTCCTTTTGACAGGTAAATTCAGGCAGATACGCGTGCCCTGAGGTATCTACATTGGTTCTAGTATGCTGCATGCTGGAACAATGTAAAGTACATGTGTGACTGAGTTTACATGGCAGAGGTAAAATTATTTTCTCATATTTTTAGATTTATCTTTTCTGAAACAGATACGTTTATTTGCTTATTAGGCAAGATAGGACAAGTTTTTCCTGTCACGTGAAAATGCTTTCTCTGTTCTGTGGCCTGAAACACACATATCTGTTCTAAACTTAGTTTATACTATCTAAATTGCATGCCACATTAATCAATATTGGCCAATAGTTTTAAGTAATGAAAAGTTTTTTAGTAGTTTTTGTCTTCAATTCAGACTGGCAAATGCTGAATCTAACAGATGGTGTGAAATCAGGAATTCTCACTGAGCAAAAATTAGATTCAGATCTTGCACATCTTGAGGTTCATTGATTCAAACACTTTCAGTTGTGACACAGACCCTGCTCTTTATTTTCTTCTGAAAGATATCAAACCAAAGATGGAAGGATAAAAAGAGTCTTTATTAAAGGTTAAGTTCAATTATCTTTACTGCAGCATTTCCAAAAGTTTTTTGGAACAGTAAGGAAGTATAAGAGTTTGCAGCTCTATGATTCTTCAAGAGAGTTTAATGAATAATTCACACTTTCTATGCACATTCTTCAGTTGTGATTTTACACATTGATACATAGCTTGAAGAGAAGGACCGTATTGCTGTAACTGCATGCTGATGCTTAGTAATTCCATATAGTTTAAATTCAGCAGTGAGGTACAACATAGTTCTTTTAATTTGAGATACCAGGAAACACATGCTGAACTAAGAGTGCAAATTAAATGGCATAAAGTCAGTATAAGAGGGCCTTTACTAGAAGCCACGTCAAGCTTCTGAGCAGCTCTCCTGGGAAATCAATTACGAAGTTGCTTGAGAACCTGTATACTTAGGCAGCTAATAAAAGTATTTGTTTGTTTTCTTATGGCAAACCTGGTTCCTGAGTGTATGCCGTATATTAGATGTTTGAATTATGCAAGTTCTTAGTCATAACAACATAAAATATGTTCCCCCCCCTCTCATTAATGTTCTCTCACTTGTAGCAGTGGTCACTCATGACCACACACAAGCACAGGGGGCTGTAGCATTTCCTCATTTAGGAGGCCCTGCCCGATAAACACGATGACTTAACTCTGTCACTTATCACATAACAGTTGTAGCAAGATAACTAAAATATCTTACCTTCCAAGACCTCTGAAAAAAAGCCTTGAGGTCAAATCAAAATCTAGAAATTTACTAATTTAAGTATATGGAATACCAGATGATTAAGATAGTGAACTTACTCCTGGTTGCTAAATACCAAAGATATTATCTCAAACATAAAGTTATTAATAGAACTGAGAGAGGTTTAGAAAACAAGTTGCATTCAGCTGCCATAGTACGCGTGTTCTTGCCCTCTTGGATGATACAGAATATCCTACCCGGTCTCCTGCCACAGACTCCTCAATCCTGCCACACCAGAAGTATGCTGGTCTTTTCTAAGTCCTGTTTCATACCTGTGCTTGTGCCCTGAAGGTGCTTCAGAGAAGCAAGGGCTTTAAAAATTTTACTCAGGTGCTTCAGGTTTACCTCGTTTTGCAACTGTCTGCACAGCTGGATGTACAAAGACCTGTAAGTACTGGAGTAACTCTCCTAGGACTATTTTATGCAGTCCTTGGATGAAAGAGCTGAAGTCCCTCTCTTCTGAGTCAAGTGCTCTGTTCATTGGGGCTTATCAGTTACAACCCTTTTTAAATTCTGGCTCCAGTCAGTTCATTTTCTGCTTCAAAATAGAAGCAGCTCAACTGCAGAATTGGAATGTGGATCCTATGTTTTGAGAAGATCCATGATTGCTGACCTGCATCAGGTGTGATCTCAGCATACCTCCTGGAAATGCCAAGGATTTAGGTGGTAGAATGCTTAATCTGAGGAACCGCATCCCATGTCCCAGTTTCTTAGAAAGACATGGGTATAAAATTCTCTTAGCCAGCTCAAAGTGAGGATTTAAGCATAACAGTCAAAATCCACATCAAATTTTCACATAGTAAGCTGCTTTTTTGCCAGCTGTTTTTTTTTTCCCAAGAAAACATGATGGAAAAATCAGGGTCAATCAGGGAGAAGATGCTTTATAGTTCCAGCTTGTACTATATTATTCATCAAGTCTGTATTCTTTTGACTTGTGGCTTCCAATGTCTTCTCCTTCAGTCTCCAGACATTCATGCTGTTGAAGACCAGGATAATACACTCTGGTTCTAATCCTGAACTTGGATTTTCATTTGCACATTATCACGTTGCCTGGGAGGAGGTATCAGTGTCTGGTGCATAGGCAATCTAGTTTAATATAGTTACTGCTTACAAAGAATATTGCAGAGGAAGGACAAATGTAGAAGCCTGCCCCGGTTCCAGAAATGCTATCAAACAGAATTTATCTGCTTGCATAATTCAAAATGTTGGTGTTCTAGATCAATCTTAGTTCATGGAACGTATTTATGCTTGTATATAAGCCATTTCTGTTCACAAAAACACATGCATACACCATTAGCTTTCAATACATGCAAGGTACTTTCCAGGGGAAAAAAAAGCAGACTCTACTGAGAGAAGCAGTAATCCTCTAATCATAGCCATTATACTGCATTAATGTTGTTGAACTGCGAGGTATTAATCACAATTCTTTCTTCTGTTACTTCCTTAGGTTACTGTGTTTAAATATCCTCTAACCTCTTCCTCCCTCTCTCTCATTCCTTCTTTACGTTTTTTCTTTCTGCCTTTCTTTGAAAGTAATTCAGATACATATTATCACTAAAGAAATGGTATCAGAAATGTGGCTTCTTTAAATGTAACCAAATATGAGAAAATGTGTATTGTTACTATGAATTATTGCATTTAAAGGTAAATAACACCATATCACATGGTTATGTCTATCCATGCATGTATGTGTGCATGCATGACAGTTGACTATACAGAGTAATTAATTTAGAGAAAAAGTAGTTTTATAAGATTTACTATTCAAGTTTAATTTACATTACTATCATTCATGACTAAACTAGAAAAAATATATAAAAGAGGGACTGACATTTTTCAAATATACAGACATCAGTTGAATAGATGAAATTGTGCTGTAATGGAATTTCAAACCACTAGTTTGCTATTTTCATGTAGCAAAAACTGTATAAAATTATTCTGCACAGTAACCTTTAAGAAAGAATGTTTAACTGGTGACTTTAAGGCTAATCTGAAGAATCTAAAGGGAAAGAGGCCCGTTTCCACTTTGAAAAGTTTAATAAAATTAAAAATTATGTCTAAGAAATACTGAAGTAAGCTGATAAAAATGTCCTGCTTTTGCAAAATGTTTCAAAAATTCAGAGAGGAAAACTAGACTTACCATCATGTTTGAAAGCCTCTGAAAAGTGATAGAGGTTTGTTGGGGAGTGATAATGTGCAGCTCCTCTCCAGCCTGGTGAAGACACACCTCCTAACGAAGGACTGTTTAATCGTGGTCTGTTCTTTGAATTAAATGAAGTTAAAGATGAACTACCAGATTTGATTCTTAGGATAGCAGCATATGAAGTGGGGAGACCAGGAACAGCTTCTGAATATTCTGAAAAAAACCCAAGAAGTGAACACTGAATAAAGATAAAATCTATCACTTGTCAAAAGAGTATTTAGTTATGCAGTAGAAAAGTAGAAAAGCTTTATCCCTAAAAGGAATGTTAGAGACACCCCAGACTCCATGAGGGACAGCTTCTTGACAGAACTGGGTGGCAGCATAGAGCTCTAAGACAGAAAATACCCCTGCAGCTTCAACACAATATTAAATTTCTTACTTATGGTAATACGAGTTTTCAGTATTTTCAATTCTGTGACCCTAAGTCACAGTAGAAAAGCGTCTACCAAGCCACCTTCTTTCCTTCACAGCCTTACATTACTTTGTATATGCACTGCAGACACTGGTTGAAGATAAATAAGCTGCTCATTTCAACACTACTCTGCAAAAAGTGGGCTACCTAAAAAGCCCAAGAGCCTATATATGCACAAATGCCAAAGTCACCTCCTTTACTGTCTCTTAAATTTCCTTTTTTTTTTTTTTCTTTTNTTTCCTTTTTTTTTTTTTCCTTTTCTGCTGTACTTAAAATTTCAGTGTCTACAAATAAAGAATAGTGCCCATGGTTTTGGCCCCTGTAAAACGCCAAATATAAGAGAAATAAATAAATTATATTATTATAACAGATTAAAAATATCACTCAGGAGCTGCAGGAACAAAGCAAGCACAACTATTGCAATCAATAGTCCTTAACATGCAACGGTCTTAAGGAGGTGAGAAGAACATTTAAAAATACGTTGATATAGATGAGCAAAGGCAGGCAGACTGTATATCAAGTGCCTATGAAGGAACTGATTTTTTGGGGGACAGTGGAAGTGGCTGGCAGAAAAATAGATATTTTTTCTGTCACCTCCACTGAAGATAAATATTTATCTTTATTCTTCACATTGTCATAATATGAACAATGAAAAACTGTGCATGTTCAAAGTTTTTGAATAGCAGCACACATCTGAAATAAAATCTCTTTAAAATATTAGCTCATGGCCTTGCTGGAGACATTTTGGAAAAACATTCTAAGCATAAATGTAATCTGGACTGGTTTATATTTCAAATGGCTTAAAGTTAGAGAAATATACATTTTACTTTATGAAGATTGTGACAGTGAATGCTTAGAGTCTTTCAGGTTTAGGAAAATGTAATTTCAGTACAGTATTTATTGTTTTTCATCAGGTGTTAAAAATGCATCTCTTCTACCTTTTAGAAGAAGCTGGAATTTGACAAAGGTAGATGACCAGTATTTTAAAATTACCAATTTCACCTATGCAAACTTTAAATATACAGATTATTTGATGATGCCGTATCTCACTTAAAATCTGGATTTAAATATAAGTTTTGGCAATCAGATGGGAAAGGCACAAATAAGGAGAACTCTGCCTTATTTTTCATCCTGGTCTCCCAAACCACCTGCTTTATAATGCCCATCATAACATTTTGCATATCATATACATAATAACTTTCCTGGCCCACAAAGAGAGGGAGAATAGAACACCATCATGATAAATTAAAATGTTGTATGAAAATATATCTCATAGGACCTCTTGAAACATTATCATTGGAATATAAATGTGATTTCACAAAAAATATCTTTGATTGCCTTTCATAACATTCCTTCAACTCTTTGTAGTATTTATGTGTATTAGTTCTTTTAAAGTAAATTTTTTCCATAGAGGGAAAGTAAAGTAAAATTTTTTCCATTTCCAGAGGAATATTAAAAAAAATCTTTAAAATTTCATATTAAAATCTATCCCCATTACAATAATTATTTTCATTTTGATTTCCCTGAGGTCAGAATCTCAAGGTCACTGAGGTTTCTCGAAGAATTTTTTGTATTTTTTACTTTCTTTGATCTCACCATATGTTAATCTATCTTATGAACAAAAATAGTTTTGGCCTTACAAATATAAATGACTTCAGATAAATGAGCTGCAGTAGAAATGTCCACATTTAAAGTTATCACATTAAATCTTTCATACAGAATGGATATCTTGCTCATGAGCAGCGAAGGAAGATGTTCTCTGGGGAGTATGGGCATAAAAGGGACAGAGCTCTCTCTAATGCAGTCTACATCAGAGAATGGAAATGCTCGGTGGTGAACGTAGCAGTTCTGGTGGCAGGATAGCTAATTAGTTGTACTGTAAGTGGGCATTGGACACTGTGGAGATCCTCAGATCCTCACAGCACAGATGCTCTGATATCCCCAGGGGTGCTGATACCCTCCCTGGAAATGCCGCAGGAAATCTGGAAAGGGGCAGGTTGGGATGCAGTCCTGTTTTTCTGACACGGAGCTGGGATGTGGCCAGATTGTAGCTGGTAACAAGGATGCAAAGCACCATGCAGAGGACTCTTGCTTTGAAAAGACACCTCATCTCTCTGTCTTTTAAATACACACATCCTTCTGCTTCTAACCCAAGGTGAACAAATGATCTGTAATCTTTGTGAGATGGACAAGGAAGCAGAACGAAAATGTTAAATTAAAAAATATGGTGTCACAGAGCTATTCCTGCGTATATTTTTATACATATTCTAGTCTACAGGATCCATTTCTACACCTTTTTTAAAAAAAAAGGTGGAAACAGTGGTGATTGCTGTTGGGAAGACATTCCTCTAGTGTGCACACAGACACAGAAGAAATACACACTGAAAGGAATTCTACTTTATTATAAAAAAAATGCAGACCTGCCTTTAGTCCAAACTTTACAACACAGCATAATAAACCTTAATAAGATTTCCAAAGGAAACATGATTACAATCACATCTATAATGAATGTACTGTTCCTTGAGTATTTTCTGCAGATACAGGCACTTTTCTATTTTCAGCACGTTATTTTAGCTCTATGCTATTTGCCCTATGGCAAAGGACATGGATTTGGGAAAACTTTATGTCAGTACTTTTTCAGCAAATGGTACGTACATTGTGTGACTGAAATAACGTGTTATTAGGCTGTTAAATGTACTATATGCCGTACATAAATCAGTAGTAAACCTCTAATGTCTGCAGACCTTTTAAACTATGTAGTCCATACGCTCACAACAGAAGACAGTTCCATAGATGATGTTCCTGAATATATCAGCTATTCCAGCCTGAGAAGATTCAAATAATTATTTTTACGCCATTTCATTGGGAAAATTATGAAACAGTCTTCCTTCACGGATAGAAAGAAAGGCTTCCTGTGCGAATTAGAGAGTCTGAGTTGTATATTGCCTTTTTGCACAGAAATGGAGACTAGCAACCAGAAATTAAGTACTAACACTAATAATCCTGATTCTTTGATAGACTATTTAATATGGCTTCTATGTTCCTGTTGCCCTGTATCGTCATCTTGGAAAGTGGGTGGAGCGCACATCTCTGCAGGTTTCTACATAAACATACTGCTTTATAATTCTTCATTTTGTTTACAATAGTATTTTTTTCAGTTCAGTGTCACGCTGAGAACAGAATGCAGCCAGGCCCCTGCTCCTCTAGCAAGTCTGCCACTCCTTGTTGCTGACTCTCATTCTCTGCCACCTCCACCTGCTTCCATAAAAGTCTCTCAGATGATCTTGCTCACCTGAGAGAAATGTCCTTCTACCAGGTTCTGCCAGATTTATCACGCAGCAAACAAGTTAAGACAACTAAGCAGCCTTCCTCCCTGCTGCCCAGGCACACAAGAGAAACAAAAAGTAGTACGCATATAGTTATAAACAAACACATCAAAAATTGTATCCTCCATTACACTTAATTCATTTACCACCAGGCTGAATTTGCAGATAATATACACATGGGAGAGCAAAATAACCATTAATCCTTTCAAAATTGTACTATGAAATACTTTTTTCTTGTTACTCTTTTTAATTGGAAGGGCATGCCAGCTTACGAGATGAGGCATACTACAGTTCCCAGTAAACTTGAGCTAACAAGTACTCCTCCCCTAATTAGCTTGGGAACAGACTTTCTGTCATTAGGGTGAGTGCCTTAAACAGCTTCCAGGCAGAGGAACTCATCTGGATGGGAAGGAAGTTTAAGGAGGTGCAGGAAGCAGACAAACACGGAGGGCTAAGCAGTGAGCGGGACTCGGTAAAAGAGAAAGTACAATAGTGTGGCTCGCTCCAGGCTGCCTAAGTTTTGCCAACATATCACCTTGCTAGACAAAAGTAAATAGAGGTTATACTGAAATCTCCAGTGCTGTGCAGCCTCTCTTTCTGCAGAAGTTTGAATCAAAGTAAAGTTTTTGCTAATGCAATATTTCTCATTTTTAGGCTATAACTCTTCTGTTTCTTTGCATACATAACGCAGTAAGTTACTCCAGTAAATAGGATTCAACAGTGCTGAAATAGTTTTGACAACTTCTTTTTGCTGAAATAGTATGTTTAGAAAGCTTGGTGAAATAAGCTTGTTCTGTGTTGCCTCATCAAGTGAAGAAGACTAATTCTTTTCCCACTTAAAAAGAAAAAAATATTTTAAAATTCTTGTTATCTAGTTGAATGGGGAACACTTGTTCCACAGTGGTAAATCCAGGGTCTGAAAGAACAAAAGAATCAACATGATCTCAGATGGCATGAATGTAAAGTACTATGAGAAGAAAGAGAAGGAAAGGGTACAAAAGTCAGCCTACATGGTGAAAAGGTCCTGCAGTGATGGCACTATTACGCAAGCTGGTTTCTGACCTTTCATGCTATAATTGTTTGGTTTGGCTGGGATTAGTGATCAATATGAAATTTCACCCTTGACTCTGGTTGCTTTGTCATGCTCATGGGAATGCTGAATCTGAGTAAAGCTTCTCTTGTAAGACATAACTGGAAATGGTTAATAAATTATACATAAGCAAATATTTCTTGTTTTGTTTACTCAAAGCCTGTAGCCTGTGATCATTACTGACAACTAGAGCAGAAATCACACTTACCTGAAAACAAAACCCACTTCCTAATCTGAACGTTCGCCTTCAGAGATTTAGACTGCTGAACTGCCTAGCTGCAGTGGCTTAATTAGAATATATTTTTATTGGAGTACTATTTACAATAAATTTATTCCTTTAATTTGTGTAGATTAGACTTCTGAGACTTGGGAGAATAAATTTGTTTCCATTATTTAAGTACATAGTTAAACTGCTGGAGAGTAGAAGATACTCTCTAATGTGTTTTTCAGCTTTACCAGTCTACCCTTATAATCCTTGGAAATTCCATCAAAGGCCTATGGGTAGCTCTCAAAATTTTGCTGCACTTGAGCTTCAAAATTAAATTATATTTTCCCTAACATCATTCTTAGACATAACTTAAATATATGGGATGAAACATCCAAAGATTTTTCAGCTGCAAGCAGACTCAGATAAGGAATATGTAGGCCCAAATGGTAAAGATATTAAGCAACTAGAAACCAGACACAATAAAATCAGTGGCTTGGATTAGCCTTCATAGTTCTTTGCACTAGAACTACCAGATTTATAGTAATCTTAACAACTGTATGACAGTTTTAAGATAGACTATATTTTTTTATTCCAAGCACACATTTTCTTAAATGTGATTTCCAACAGCAAACTATGATTTGAATTAGTTTTGGTAACTTCTTAATGAATCTGTGTCAACTCATTAAAAGATTCATGCTTCTTTTATTATTTCCAGCACATGCTGCTGTTCAGCCTTTTTTTGGTGAGATTCAACACAATGAAGAAAAACAGCGCCACAGGTAATAGAGAAACCATTTTCTACTGATTACTGATGTTTTTTTCTTTTAGAAAAAAACAACAATATGAATTTGAAGATCATTTGAAAGAAGTTTTCTCCTCTTATTTATAATAACTATGTCAGGTTAAATTCAACTTCATTTCATGTGTGTGGTGGGAGAACTAAGCTGACTATGAGAGAAAGGGGATCTTCTCCCACAGGATAGCACACACTTATACATGTTCCTTAGGCACAGTCCATGGGTACAAATATAAACCACAAATAATATCCTGTTATATTTTATCTGACAGATTTTTTTTGAAACTATGAAACACACAACCTGTGTCAACATATCTCCAACAATGGTTCTACGTAATTTGACCAAATTGAATTCTTTCTTCAAACAGAGAAAAACGACCAGGCAAATTCACTGAATCCATCTCCAAAACTTCTTTGAAAACTGTCTTTGTAGTGTTTGAAATCTATGGAAAATAAAGGATTCTGAGTCTTGGGGTGATGCTTTGTTTTCTTTTATTCCTTTTTTTTTTTTTTTTTAAANTTTTTTTTTAAGTGACTCCTGGTCAGTTACTAACTCATTGACATTTCTCAACTACCTAATTAAAATGTAGTCTATCTTATAATACTTGCAAATGTGACCTTCATTTGTGTATTTTTGCTAGCTAGCACGTTTAATCAAATGTCACTAAGAATGCTAACCCATTTTTTTCATTGTAACTTTTAATTACATTGTTTCAGTGGAAGTGTTCAGTCTTCCAAGCTTATGAAAATATGTGCCTTCATTCTGTAAACTGGACTGTATCACTGTTGCTCCTCAATTTTTTAAACAGAAATATATTTTCTGTTTTGTTCTGTGCATGCACATCAGTTTCCTTTTAGACTGCTCAATGATACATAGCTTGGCTATAACCTGGGAGACACATACAAGAATAGCAGGATACTGTGTTGATAAGGTGTCCATCCAGGGCATCTCCTTATGAGAACTAAGATTACTGCTAAAACACAGCAAAATGTCAATAAATTATATTTTTCCGGTGAAATGACATAAACTGTAACAAAAAAAACCCCACACAAAAACAACAGAACAAAATAAACAAAAAAGTGGAAGCCAGCAGATTTTCTCAAGAACTGGTGAATGCATCTGATCCTCCTCTGCACACTTCCCATTGTATGTGGTTTAGTTTACATGTCAGAGATTTCATTTTAAAGATACTATTATATCCCAATTATTACTCAGAACAACAGGCAATGCAACAACACATGCAGACAATCATCAAAACCAAACCAAATAAGATTGAAACCTTCACTGGGAACCTCGTTTTAAACATCTGGAATCTGGATGTCTACATGTGAGCTAGTGAGGTTGGGTTCACTTTACAGGTAGTGAAGAGGAAGAGGAACATGGCATATGACGTGATGGACGTGCTCAATAAAAGGCTACTTTTTGCCATAGACTTTAAAAGGAAAGTAAGGTATCAACATTTCAATGTGTTCAGAAGCCCATTGTCTTAGTCCTTTCACCATAAATCAGTCAAGCTTCATTTGTGTCTTTTCTGCTCAAAATGTCCAGTTGTTCTGCATAGCGGTGAAGACCAAGAGAATTGAATTGTTTTCCAAAGCAGCAGTGGGGGATAATTTAGAAGCTGGAAGTTGTCAAGGAAAATATGCTGGTGGTCTTCATCAACCTTTTTCACAACAGATTTGATAGTATGGGAAAGGGGGAAAATTGTTCTATTTAAGATGTTTTTTCCTTGGAGAAAAAAAATATATTTTTGCTGGGACTTTGGCCAAAAGAAGTAAACCTTCAATCCAAAAATTGTTCTGTTGAACATTTCAGTAGTCCAGTGTTCAAGGAAGATACACAATAATTTAATCTGAAAATCCAAAATAGCTTCTCACTTTATAGAATTTGTTTTTCTCTTAGAAATCTGGTCATACAAGGTAGTAAATTTGACAACATAGAATACTATGGACAGGTATGGAAAAAAATAAAAATAATTAGGGATATATTTTGTTTTCCTCTAAACTAACAAAGGGAAAGTGCTTTGAAGACTTAAAACATTGACTGAAAGATAGTAAAGAATATTTCCAGTGGCTATTAGCAAATGAATCAGCATCTTTAGAATATTATACTTTTAGAGCTAATTTAAATATCATGAATTTTTATGAGGAAGTATTTTGAATAATATAAAGATTCTTTTATAGAGTTAGTCATTGTTTCCCTTCCTACTGAAAAAACAATCTATTTTCTATCTTACTTCCACTTCATACTCATAATGCAGCAAATAGATGACTCAATATACGCCCAATTATTTCCACTTTGCATCCAACACACAACATCCACCAGATCAAGCAAAATATAATTTAAAATAGAACACTTTCAGCTACAGAATGCTTACAACTGCAGTAACAAAAATAATAAAAGTAATTATATATTCCAATTATGGAATAACATTCGTCCAAAGTAAAGTAATTTTAAACTGAGAAAAGTGCTTTGTGATCATTGTCATATTTTTTCTATCAAAACACTTAATATTTTCTCTTTCAAAACACGCTAATATAATATACAGATTACAACTAGTTAGGGTATGTTTCTGCCATAGCATAGGCTTCAAACACAGTGATTATGTTCAGCGTTTTGCACCTTTTTCAAATTCACTGAAGTCAGGTAATGAAAACTGCTTTTCAGATGTACAAAATATAAAACTCTTCTTTGAAAACTCTTCTCATGAACTTATTGAAGGAAAATTTGACTCCAAATATTATCAACAAAACTTTATAATTTAGCATATTCCACCTAGCCCAATATGTATTACTTCCGTTTCATGCACTTTTTAAGACCACAGATGTGTCTGACACTTTACAAATGTGTGGAATATTTCTGCCTGTTTATCTAATAAAAAGAATTTTAGGCTAGCTTTATCTGAAAAATAGCACTTTAGGCACGCAGTATCTGAGTGCATCACTACTCTCATGCCACCCAAGAAAGAGAATGTAGAAATAAGCTTCTACATATCTTGTGATCTTTGTCCTGAAGTAACGCTTAAGTAACACTAGCTGTAATTTGTAGGAACATATGAAGAAGTGCCCTAAGACTCCTAAGTAGTTTTTGTTTGGCAATTTTTAGATATACTTCATTGTCCTACTTTTTCAAGTACTTTTCATACAGCATTTTTCAGCTCAAACGTGACATGTATTCTCTAGCAGGAAAGTATGGAGTGTTACTAATGTGAGATCCATAGATTAGCCTACACTGCATGCTTTTAATTGAAATCTTAACTTGTTTTCCCCGTGGCTGATGATCATCAGAGTGAGCTGTCAATTCTGAATGTGAAGGGAGAACCAAGTACCAAAGGTCAACTATTTCAGTACAAATCAATTAAAGTAATTAGATGGATAGAAATCCTTATTTATAGCCCTTCCTTCCTACAACGATATGCATATCAATGTTAGGTGGACAAAGATAGATCAATCCACAGCAAAGGAAAAATTTGTAATTGACATCGCTAATATAAAACGCTTGATTAAATTATTAATACCATCATGAAAACTGAAGCAGTCAAAATCTTAATAATCAGTGTGCGAAGGAAACTGCCTGCTGATTTTCTTGGCAATAGAAATTTATTTACATCTGTAAAACCACAGTTTTTTAAATGATCAAATAGCTACTTGGCCAGAAAAACATAATCTAGGATGTTGCTCACTTTTCAGAAATGTTTTGAAACACATCCTGAACTAACTTGAAAATAGCAGTTTGTCTGCTGCTCAAACACAAGCTCTGGGACTGCCTTAAAACTACCAGATGTTGCTTTCAAAAGCCACATTTGTGCTTTCTCCTATGTCCTTCAAACAAGGAAATAGCTTCCCATAAACACCTTTATTGCTGTCTTATCATATTCCCCCAAAACTACACCTGAAAACTTGCTTTTTTGGTGATGCCAGTGCATCCAGGCCAGCTGGATCGCTGGTGTGAGAGTTGTTATTGTTTCGTGTTTTCTCGTGTGCTCATCAGACTTCTTCTTTGGTCTGTTTACACAGTAACATGGCTAGTGAGGACTATGTCTCTTTGCTTGCACTTTTTTACCCGTCAGTAAAACAGGACTCCCTGCAACCATGGGTCATACTCCAGCAGAAGCCGCACTGACTCCAGACTGGTGTCCTGTGGTGTCACTGGGGCAGTGACTGGGCTGAAATGGGGCCCTGGGCCATGGGCAGGGTGGGGGGAAGCCCTGGGGAGGCCAAGCAGGGTCATTCAAGGCTAGCAGAGCCCTCAGGGTCCTGACAGCAACCTCCATTCCCAGCAAGGTGTGCCTCAAACCCTGCTGAGACCTGGGCTTAGCAGGGACCAGCTGTGGAGCGGTTTAGTTGCTGTGGGATGGCATAGGGCTATTTTAAGGGACACACAGCCAGGGCAGGGACAGGGACTGATACAGGGACGTGGCACAGGAGGCTTGGGGCTGTGGGGTGGTGGATTCAGGCCGCCTGTGAGGAGTACTGGCAGGCTGGGGGGGGAGGATGGGGAGCTGGGTCCAAGCCTGACCTACAATCCCCATGTTTTGTATGTTATAAACAGAAGCACAATTCAGCCTATGATCTTTACCATTAAAATGCACATTTAGTAACAAAATACTCAAAAAAATTATTAGAGTGTATGTATATGAGAGAAAACTGTGTTAATTTGAAAAGAAAGGAGGCTACTGCTTCAGGCTCACATCACCAGGCAGAGCTTTCATCAAGGCATAGGCACACCTCACTATTCAAAGAGCTTCCCTGTCTTCAAACCTACATGGACAGAAGAAACTGAAAGTTAAGAGAAATTAGCCACTTATTTAAGAGAAACTGCTGGAAATAATTTTAAGAGCGTATTATCACTTTTTATACATTGTAACAAGTGTAGACATCTTTTCATCTTTCGATGAAAGAACCTGTGGCATTTTTCATCAAAGTATGGAAGTACTGTGAACAATAAAGTCATAAGGGTTTCCTGCAGTAATGAAAGATGAATATAGCTTTCTGAGAAGAGGTCATGTATTAATAAGACAGAAAAACTAGAATTTGACAGGTTTATGTAATCTACAAATTAAGATTAGTTTGGAGAGGTAACAGCTGTACAGTGTATGACTTCTTTAAAGAATTTTGCAAAATTTCCTTTTATTATAAGGGAATGTCCTCAGTTTGGAAGTTGTGCAAGTAAACAGAGATCAAATTAAGATTCAATGCAATGAGTACAAAAGCAAGAAATTCTCACAGTGCTTAATTAAAAAATAAAATAATCCACTAAAAGTTTGTCAGTTAACACTTAGTTCTTGAGAAGGATCGATTTTACTTTGACATAGAAATTTGTGGACCAGCTTCTGATTAGCGCAGAGACATTTATGATTCACAGCTAAAGTAAAGCTTTCTTTAAATTGCAAAGTTAATTAAAGGTTACCTAGGATAATGTACGTTTTTCTGTTCCCTGTGATACATGTTCTTACATATTATCACAATTATGTGTGTTTATGTGTCCAGTGGAAGCAGACAGTCTTTCATCCCCTTCAAAATATCTGTCTCCTGGTTCAAAGCAATTATTTATTTTTGAGGCAGCTAATGTATTCTGCCATACCCTTGGGCCTTCTCTAGTTCTCTGTGGTTTGCTTTAGTGTTCGCTAAATATTTTACAGTGCACTCTCCACCTTGGCTTGCATCTTTGAGACCTTTATGTGGCTGAGTCTTTCCTTAGGAATCCTATGAATTAATCACTGGATATATTGTCAGTGTAAACAGTTATTGCTAACAATTAAACAATCCTTACGCACACAGAGTGGAATTCATTCTTGTGCTCTGGACAAATACACTGGCAAAGCACTGCTTAAGTATTTTTGAGTATTTAAAGTGGCACACAGGTCTACAGACTGTTAAGGCAGATAAGATTTTACATTACTTCTGAAGTGTTTTTTTAAAAAATAAAGCAAATTAAAAAACCAAACAAACACCTTGTTATGATGGACATTATTCCACTGTCCTCCTGCGTGGAAAATACAGTTCCATGAAAAGGTACGTGCCGAAGCTTGTCTCTTGTTTTCTTTGTCTGAGATGTACTAATAGAGGTGAATGCACAAACCTTTCAAAACATCCAAAATTCTTCCAGTCTTTGCAATGAAATAAATTAAAGTGCACTGTGCAGGGATTTGTATTCACATAGGGTAAATCCATAACACAAACACATCTGCGTCTGTTTTCCTAAATTGGAAATAACTTTGTTGTACTAAACCCTTAATATTTCACAGTCCTTTCAGGTGATTCTTAATTCTTCTCCTCTGTGTTCATAGTGTTTTTTTTAACCCCAGGATCCAGTGCCTGCTTGTGTGCATTTCCAACTATAAGCCTATTCTGGTGGTGAGCCTGGCACCCGCAATGAAATATTTGCAAATTCAAAGGAAAGCCATCAAAAGGATGCAGCCGTTGAGACCGACTAGCAGCTCCTTGAAGGACACAGGCTTGTGCTGTTCATACAGTCCTTCATAATGGAAAAAAGAGGCCGTACAGCTGATCTCCAACAAAGTGTGAATTATTTATCCCCAGTACACACACATGTAAACTACACAGTCAATGCTGAACATCAGTGGATCAACACAAAAAGGGCAGTGCCTTTACGGGCAGCACCTACACACCAGCAGAACAGACATTGCCCTCACCTAGCAAAACAGTCTGGAACAGGGTTTAATGGGAAGGCAGTACAGAATGAGACCAGCAGGTGCAGGGCATGGCAAGATGAGTGTAGTGACCCAGCTACCCCTTTTATCACAGAATCACAGAATGGTAAAGGTTGGAAGGGACTTCTGAAGGCCATCTGTTCCAACCCCTCTGCTACAGCAGGGTCACCTAGAGCTGATTGCTCAGGACCATGTCTGGATGGGTCTTCAGTGTCTCAAAGGAGGGACACTCTGGGGAATCTGCCCTTGGTCACCCTCGCAGTAATAAAGTGTTTCCTGATGTTCAGAGGGAACCTCCCATGTTTCAGTTTGTGCCCATTGCCTCTGGTCCTGTCACTGGGCACCGTTGAAAAGAGCCTGACCCCATCCTCTTTGAATCCTCCTTCCAAGTATTTACAGACATTCATAAGATCCCCCCTGAGCCTTCTCTTCTCCAGGCTGAACAGTCCCAGCTCTCTCAGCCTTTCCTCATAGGAGAGATGCTCCAGTCCCTTCATCATCTTTGTGGCCCTTCATAGGGCCTTCTCTCCAGTATGTCCCTGTCTCTCTTATACTGGGGACCCCAGCACTGGACACAGTATTCCAGGTGTGGCTTCACCAGTGCTGAGGAGAGGGGAAGGATCGCCTCCCTTGACCTGTTGGCAATGCTTTGCCTAGTGCAGCCCAGGATACCATTGGCCTTCTTTGTGGTGAGGGCTCTTTGGTGGCTCATGTTTGAGCTGGTGTCCATCAGAATCCCTGAGCTCCTTTTCTTCCAAGTTGTTTTCCAGCTGGGTGGCCCCCAGCATGTAGGGTAATAGTACCTTAATTTAAAGTTTACATTTCTCAGGTCTTCTGAGAATTCAGTAAGAACATGTAGATAGATATTAAAACTTAATCCTAGAGTAAACACATGTATACAGAATACTTTGCTGTCAAAGATCAAAAGCATCAGTGTTTTGTGTAATGGGATTTAATATAGGGCAGAAAGGATTTTTCAGGGTGGTAGTAATATTAATTAATATTAGAAGCTTAATTGGCTGCTTAATTAATATTAGCTGTTTTCCAGCTGGGTAGCCCTCAACATATACTGGTGTCTGGGGTTGTTCCTCCTCAAGTGCAGGACTTTTCACTTCCCTTTGTTGAGGTTCCTGTCAGCCCATTTCTCCAGCCTGTCCTGGTCCCTGTGGATGGCAGCAGGACCCTTTGGCATTATCAGCCACTCCTCCTAGTTTTGTGTTATCAGCAAACTTGCTGAGGGTACACTCTACCCCATCATCTGGATCATTAATGAAGATGGAAAACAGGATTGGACCCAGTCTTGATCCCTGGGGTATACCACTACTTACTGGCCTCCAACTAGCCTTTGTACTGCTGATCACCACTCTCTGGGCCTGGCCGTTCAGCCTGTTTCCAACCCACCTCACTGTCTGCTCATCCACACCATACATCAATAGCTTCTCTAGGAGGATCTTATGAGACACATTGTCAAAGGCTTCCTGAAGTCCACATAGACAATATTCACTGCTCTCCTCAGCTAGCAGCCATGATCCTTGGCATTATCTCCTGTCCTCTCTGTGTTCCCAGGTTTGTTCCTCCCTGACCTACCTCCATCCCTTCCATTCTCTGCATTTGGCCCTTCTTAGAAATAGCTTGTGACAGCTATATCTCCCTCAAACATCTCATAGGTTTGCCATTTCCCATGAGACCCGTGATGTTCTTGTTTTGCTCCTTATCTGTTACAGTGTTCTGGCTGAGCCTCTCCATGGATAGATCTGAGAGATTCTTTTAGTTGCCCATCATTCAGTGACTTGAGACCTTGGGTCTTTGCCATCACTTCTGTTATCTCCTCTTCATTAGGGTTAGTGTATCTAGGTGTTTAATTTTGTATTTTTCCTGCCTCTTGTCCTAGTGGGTTAAGGATAGACCAGATGATGGCCTTACATTCCATGTATCGTTACAGCTCATGTAAGTGCAGTGTATTTCCTTGGAAGGCATCTGTATTGCCTTGGAAGGCATCGGCCCAACTGATGGTTTTTCTGATTTCATTTTTGGATGGGTGTCTCTTCTTCATTCACTATACTGGGTCCTAGGGAGCCTAGGCTTCCTCAGTGTAGCTTTTGGGAATATTACCTTTATTCTCAGTGAAAGTCAGTGTCATGCAGGTACCTTAATCAGGTTTAGAAGTTGGACTTATATCAGCCTCAGGCTATTTATAATCATTTTACCTTTCCAATAACTTTCAGAAAACTGAAAGATCCATTTTATAGGTGTCATAAATGGCAATAGTATATAAGTGCCTTATGTATTTATGGTAATTTATCACTATTATTGTTATGAAAAATATACTTCATGGCAGTATAAAGAGGTTAGACTCTTTGAGCAAATTGGACAAGGAATTGTATAGATTTCCAGTGACTGAGAATAATAGTTAACAGATAAGAAGGCAAATATTAAATAAGCTACACAAAAAAGTTGGCAGATTACAACTACTTTACATATTATACATACATCTAAAAGATCTCAGCATTACAAATAGACCTCACAATTTTATCCTACAGGGTGTTTGAAGGAGGATGGAAGTCTGAAGTCTCAAATAAAAACTCACAGTCAAAATGATTTGACAATATCATAATTCAGCCCAGCAAAATGCCCTGTAACATCATGCCATCCAGCAGCGGGCAGTAACAAGCCTCTTTGTAGACTAGTCAATGACTTAGTACAGTGCTAAAGAAATTATCCCCAGTGCTTTGCCTAATCTTTTCATAAAGTCATGGGGAAGAATTCCTATTAGGAATTAACAAGAAGAAATACATGATATGATAATTATAAAGATAGAACCAAAGCATGTTTTCTTATTACTAACAGCAACAACAAATCTAAAGAGAAAATTATATCAGTAAGTAACATTATTATAAATTTGCACACAGGATTCTAATAAAATGTATAAATGCATTAGAGCCATTGATGTGAGAAACAAATAATCTGCAAGCATTGGCACTGTAACAGATGTAATGGGATTACAGTTGGAACCAGCACTGAAACACCATGACAGGCAAACATAGTCCCCATATGTGCATCAATAATGAGCAATGAATACGTAAAACACATCAGAGAAAAATCAGCACAATTGATTTTAGAAGTCACCACTAAGGACTTTTCTAAGGCAATCAGAAACATCTATTACATTTCAAAGTAGTATTAGTTTGCCAAGCACATAGGGGAGTACACATGGGCAACAATAAGAAAAGACTTGTCATGTCTTGAATTGTTTTGGCTTTATTGCTGATTTCCATTTCAAAAAAGTAGTTGCCATTTTTATAGACATGGAACGCAGCAGGAATTTTTAAGTATGGAAGATTTTTGAATCAATCAAGGCTGTCTAAACTGTAGATACTTTTCCAGGAGAATTTATAATAGTTCCTTTTGCTACGATGTAATTTAGTGCTGTCATAAAAGTAAATTTTTAAGTATGAATAGCACAGAACAGTAAGATTTATTCTAAGTCATCTAGTTGGTATAGAGAACTTTACTGTAAACACAGTTAGTGTGACTGTTTTGAAGCCTGAGGTTATAGCTTTCATTTCAAAAACCTCTCTATAAAGAAAAGATATTGAATCAATAAGCCTTGTCATTTCAAGGAAATTTGCATTCCGTGGGTTTTATGTTCCCATCTATGGTTTTGCATTACTAAATGACAATGAATGTCAATCATGATAAAAGAGAAAATATCTTTGCTTACCTGAAATTTCCCTTACTTTGAAATAATGAAGTCCATAGAACTGTTATTCTGGGAGGTTTCAGCCAGTGTACCGCAGAGTCAGACAAGACATCAGTCACCAGTAGGAAGGGCATATTTTGGGACGCACTTCCAGGCACATGGCTTCCAGAGCCAAAATATTTCTACTCAGTTTTGATGGAAAATATCTTGAGGGGAAAAGGCTACAATATCTGCTAATGAAGCATGTTGGAAGTTCAACTTTGCAATAACATATCAAAATCTTTTTATGTCATTGCCCATCTCTGCCTCCAAAACAGGTTGGATTTGTGGACCTCATTAGTCAAGAAAGTCAACTTCATGTAATTCTATTTTATTTGCTTTCAGACTGGAGTCCACAGGACTGTGACGATGGAGCTTCCACCGTACTGCACACGCTGGTCACACAGGGCATCATTCTGACACTTTGGCATCCTAATTTTGGTAAGAATAAACTATGTTTCTATTATATATTTATTGCATATGTGTAGTTTAGAACTGATGTTTTCTTCTAAACAGACAGAATTCTGTTTTGAGACTTTTGAACATTTACACAGCCCACAGATAAATTTCAGACATATCACCATTGCTCTGTGTATTCAGATTTCAAAATTTTGCAAACTATTCTAGAACAAGGTTTTAACTCAAAGGTCAAGCAATGTTGTAAATGACTGAGTTGGCTTGCGTCAGGCATACAGAGACTTCCTAGGCGTACTTTAAAAATTTTACTCTTGTCTGAAGGAAGTTTACATTTTGACAGTTGCTATTTTAATATTTGATCCTTAAACTCTATTTGAGCTGCCGGCCCTCCTATCCTACAGGGAAATACTGTAAAGGCACATCTGGAAGAATCTTTCGTATTAATTTCACATCCCTTCTGTATAAATGAACAGAGCTAGGTCCTAAGTATTATCTCCCTACAGACTTCCATGAGGATGAACAACAAAAACATTGACATTTTATTATTCATTTGTTTACATTTTTATAATCTATTCCAGAGGGAGAGAACTTGAGCAGAGAAATGGCTCTAAAAATATTTTAGAGTATGCGGCCCTCTCATCGTTCCCAAGGCTGAAGTTTTTGTCTCCCTTCTTCCAATTTAGCACCAACAGGCTCTCTCAAAGGAGGAACGGGGTTCCCAAAATCTCTGATCCTTGTTGCTGTACAGGATCTGTGTGGATCAGATGTTTCTGTGCTTCTGCTTTTAGCTGTCAGTATGGAATACCAATTGAGTTTCTGAAAGCTATAGCAAGTGACAGCAGGAAAGGTCTGTTTCTTTCAAAAGTCTTTTGAGAACAACTGATGCTGGATTTCTCCATTCTTTGTCTTTTGTCAGTCAGCTTCTGGGAAGCAGAAAGTTAGTAACAATAAACTTTGTGGGCTGATGTTGTGAGAGCAGAATCAAGGAGGCTCATCCATTTCATGTGTTGTTTAATTAGATTTACATTTACCCAATTTTTGCAATCATCTCCATTGCTTCTTCAACGGAAAAAGCAAGTAGGCCCTCTGAATTTGAAAATTGTTCTTGACTCCGCTTAACCTCTAAGGTTTGAAAATTTAACTTTTAAAAACTAGTTTCTTATATTTATGCTTATTATTAGCCAGTGGAACCACATTTGAAGGCAAATCCTCTCCAGAAAGTGTGGAAATTTAAACTCCGGTATTACTTTAATTTTTTCCATCCATATACATTCCCCATAGATGACTGACACCGAACAGCATTGGAACAAGGAAAAGAAAGAGAATAAATAAACACAGGAGAGAAACTGTCAGATTTCAGGTTATACAAGATATATAGACTTAAGTAGAATATGAAAGTGAGTCGGTTCTGTTCTTCCCTCTGCTCTTCACAATTAGTTTATACAAAGAGAATGAGAAAGTCTGATATAGTGAAACCAGAGAAGTTAAAAGAATCACAGCATATTGCTGATAGTAGCAATGAGGATTAAAATCTGTCTGATTCCATTTGTAGTTTTGCTATCAATGGTAACAACAGAATCAAAATAAAAAAAAATACACAGTCACCAGCATAATATTCCTGGAGCTATTAAAGGATAATATAGACAAGATTGCACCCAGACCAAAAATAAAAGTGAGATGAAGCATTCTAAAAAGGATCAAAACTCTACACCAGCAGGTACACTGCTGGGTACTTGGCCAAAACACCTGGGTTTTTTACAATCACAACTGCCCATTACGTTATTGATGATCACTCACTAACACAGCAAAAACAAATATCAGCTGCTGCTATTACTTTAAGCTCTAAAAAGAGATGTTCAGACTAAAAAAATAGCACCAACTCTCTTGTGCTTAGTCATTTAGAACATTGCTTGACCTTTGAGTGAAAACCTTGCTCTAGGAGAGTTTAAAATTTTGAAATCTGAATACACAGAGCGATGGTGACAATTCTGAAATTTACCTATGGGCTGAGTAAATATTCAAAGGTCTCAAAACAGAAATCTCTGTCTGTTTAGAAGACAACACCAATTCTTCAGGATAGTGACTCCAGAGAAAAAGAAAGGTCTCTTACTTATATACTCTGCTATGTTTGTAGTAGGATTTTCCATCACTTTCTTAGGCAATCCTCTTTGCAAAGATTTCTGCACTACGTTATTTGTACAGTTACACTAAGATAGCTGTGATTATTGCCACCACATGCCCACTGAGTTGATTGAGAAGGCAAATGACAAATGATGACCTTTACTATCTCTGTGAACTTACCTCTGTAGAGTTTATAGAATAAAACTCTGTTCATCCCTTCACTTCTGGCCCATTTATCTCCTTTCTCCACACCTAATCACTGTCTGTGAAACCCAGTGGCAGGGAAGTTGGTAATAGATGATCTTTGAAGGTCCCGCCTAACCCAAACCATTCTATGATTCTAGAGGCACAAGATGGTAAAAGAAGATTTAAGGATTTCTGGTCAGATGGGCAGATCCCAAAGAAGAATCACACATGAAATTATTGACTGCCTCAGACTTCCAGAAGAACCAATAATCAGTGTTAATTTTTCTGGAGGTTTTGGCATATATCCTGGTGTCTTCTAGAGACTACACTGATCCTAGACAAAAACTGAGGGCCAGGATGACACAGAGGGACTCTATAGAAAGCAATCCCATTTTTAACAGAAGTTACTTGAAGGTATCATTAATTGCTCTGAAATAACAAGTTTTTGAGTTCATTGATACCAGCTGATTACTCTTCAAGCTTGCATGGGGTATGGAAAAAACTTTCTGCTTAATCACAGAATCTCCTAGATTGGAAAAGACCTGTAAGACCATC
>RSEF01000001.1:20125516-20151610 GCA_003993805.1 Himantopus leucocephalus | reverse complement strand
TTCCCTCATCCACTAAGTGGGTGACCATGTTGTAGGAGGAGATGAGGTTAGTCAAGCAGGACCTGCCTTTCATAAACCTGTGTTGACTGGGCCAGATCACNCATAAACCTGTGTTGACTGGGCCAGATCACCTGGTTGTCCTGTGCGTACTGCATGATGGTACTCAGGATGATCTGCTCCATCAGCTATCCTGGCACCGAAGTCAAACCGACAGACCTGTAGTTTCCCAGATCCTTCTTCTGGCCCTTCTTGTAGATGGGTGTCACAGGACAGAATAATTCAAATCTTTACATTGCTAGTGTCAGTTTATCTAGCTTCATTTTCCATAGCTATAGGAAAAGAGATACTTTATTTTTTACTGTTCAAATGCAATCAGAGATTGTCTTCTACAATTATGTTGTAGCTCTTCAGTTCTATCCAGATTGGGCATGGTTTAGTACTTTATGTGTTTGTCAGTAGTACCAATGTTCATGAAGAGTAACAGCCCAATAGATCACAGGAGATGGTTTTTCATTTTCTCTGTACTGTTCCTGCAAGTCAGGTTTTAGATGCTGTAAAGAGAATGTTAAGAATTTGCTGTGGTAATAAAGGTTCAAGCTTGGAAAGATAAAATAAAAAAAAAAATAGTTTGAAGGAAACAAATCTTAAAACTTTCGCTTTCAGGGTATGAATTGTAGCAAGTAGGCCTGTCATCATGTAAGGAGCTGTTCATAAAAAACTGAGGTCAACATTTCTGTAGAAAATGTTCCTAAGAAGGGATGTAACAGATTCCATCTAGAAGAAAAAGGTTTCCTTTTCCATCATCTTACTCAGCTTTCCACTAAAAGTTCACCTGTTTTTGCTGCCTTTTTTTTAAAAAAAATACTGTTCTATCAGAAAATATCTATTTATCAAAGTGAAAAAAAACCTGTAAGAACACATCAATTTGGACAGATGTTTTACTGAAATAACTTCTTTAAATACTGATATAATCGGAGAGTGAAAAGCTTCCTAGAATTCCCAGAAGCATAGCTATATGGGGCATTCACATAGGATGGGGGAGACACATGTCCATGTCCCTGTTCTTTTCAATTTTCAGATAAATATTTACTAAGCGTAAAAGAAAGACTGATTCTAGAAGCCAACAGTGAGAGCATTCGCTTGTGCTATAAAAGTCACTGGTTAAAGGCCACAATCTAATTTGAATTTTGTTATTTACAGAGGTGGAAGAGGTAATGGGAACATCAAGACGACCAAGAGTCCACTTGTAAACTACCCTGGTGTTTAGAAAACTTAACTGTGGTTGGGAAGATCAAGCATCAGACTCTGGAAAAGCAAAAACGGAATCTAAACGACATGTCCTCAATATGCATTTTAAACACTAAGACATTAGCAGGCTGGACTTGCTGCTTAGTTTTGTTCTTAGATTGCTTTTCATAGACATAGTCAGGCAGTGCATGTCATCATCTTAATATTAAAATGTCTAAGAAATGCTTAATTCTATTATTTCTAAAATAAGGACCTCTAAAGGTATTTATTCCACTCAGGTACATACTTTAAGATGAAAATAATCATATCTCAAAGAACTACTGTGCTTGTTAACATAAAAATCATGTGGTACACCTAGTGAGTACTGACCTAGTGTTTACCCAAACTGTACCTTCCTTTTGGAGAAGACATGTCCGCCTTGTGGGACTGATGTGTACAGGCTGTGAACCTCTGAACCTCTTCAGAGCTTTCTGAATATAGTAATTTTTTCCTGCCTGAAGCTCAAGTAATAGGCTGCTGGTTTATGGCACTGCTCTGGAAGGGGCTGATTCATGCCAGTGTGTTTCTGACTCTCGTGGGTTGATATGGTTTACTGCAGGGCAAAGAGGAATCTCCAGCCACCAAGGACCAAAAGCAGCCACCAAGGACCAGAAATTTTTCTCAGCTGTAAAGATAGCTGAAAGCATTTGAAACATACTGTCTTAAAGGAACATTTTGAAAAATCTATTTACGTGTTAAGGGTATTTTATTTAAGCAGCACAGATATATGAAAATATAAGCAAATATTCATCTCATAAGTACTGCTGACTATATATTTCTGAATTTTGATCTTCTACACATATGTAAATACCTTAAATATATGGTTTTGTGAGATAACGACAATATAA
Organism: Himantopus leucocephalus; assembly: GCA_003993805.1. Classification (NCBI taxonomy): domain Eukaryota; kingdom Metazoa; phylum Chordata; class Aves; order Charadriiformes; family Recurvirostridae; genus Himantopus; species Himantopus leucocephalus. The sequence continues at coordinate 20,149,475 of RSEF01000001.1, read as the reverse complement.
GAGCATGTTACAGCAGGGATAATAACATCTAACTACTAAACAAATACAACCACCAAAACATCCTTTTCCAGTCCTGTAGTAACTGCAAAAATCTGCAGTTTATGACTTTTTCATTGCACTTTTTCTTGTTCAATGTCTCACGTGCTTATTTCCCAATTTAACACATCTTATTATTCCATATGCCCACATAACATCATTTTCACATCACAGTTGCACTTCAGTCTCTAATGATTTTGAATGGGTTTGAAAATAACCAATACTTGCAATTTACTTCAAAACAAAAAAAAAGTAAAATAAAGAGTACATTTATGTACATTTATTTCTCTTAGCTTCAAAAATCAAACCAGAGGCACCTTATGACTTATTCACTTCTGTAGTATAAAGTATAACAAATAGTACTGAAGTCATTGCAGGCTATTTTAACCATCATGAGTGGACAAGCTACACAGAAAGCACTTTCTGAGAGATTTATTGCATAGCAGGCCTGTTTCACTAGTGCAATTATAAAAGCTTGACGTCACACACAGAATTAATAGAAACTACTTTTCTTTTCCTGGATGTAAAACAGTTTTGAGGTTTTAATGTGTCATTTGTTTGATAAAATATTAGATGTCATGATACTATTGGAACAATTAAATACATCCACTTTTTCCAAATGGGTTTTGTTTCCATAGGACAGAAATTGACCTTTCACTAGCCAGCAGTAATACCAGTGTGTAAACTGGAAATAGTTTTTATAATTAGAAGGCCAAGTAGTAGTGTTTGCTGATGCAAATGCAAGTCCTTTTTAAAGTCAGGGAAACAAAGCCTGGATGTCCCTGAACAATCCCTGCTACAGCTCTTTGGGGTGAGTCTACCTTTGCCATGCAAAGGGAAGCAGTCTTCATTCAGTTTAGTGCCTCATAATCTTGTAGCATCTTTGTGTCTGTTACAGAGATCTTCCAGCCACAAGGTCCTTTTCTGCCCTACTAGGGATCCTCCTACACTAAAACGGTCCTTCTAACATCAGCTGAATTAGCATCATAACAAATTGCTCCTCCTAACTCTAATTGTATACTGGGCACTCAAGAGCTGGTCCAGAATAAGATCTAGTAAAATACTTCATTTTAAAGAAACAATCATATTCTAAGTTGAGTTTACTAGAAAAGAATATCCTAAAGGGCTCATTACTTTATAGATACAAATCATAAGGAACTACATTAAATAATAAATGGATGATGGGCTGAATTTTTTAACAGTATAGATACATAGTAATCCATTTCAGTCAACAGCATTTATTTACACCAAGAGAAAATATATTTCTTCTGGCTTTTGTGAATTTCCATTATTTTATTTAATAAACTTTTTCTCTGTTTTAGCAGTATTGTTATTAGTAATTTACATTAGAAAGACCTATACTCCAAGTTTAGCTCAAGCTTAAACCACACACTCCAGTCTGCCTATATAAATACGTAATGGGGAATATTTACTGAAACACTAGGCAAAAACCCTGTGGATTACTTTTTTCCTTCCTCACAGAAGATCTGTAAAACTACTTGGAAAGATTGGTGTCTATTTATAAGAAGCAGACGTAAAGGAAAGTAATTGAAAGCGTGAATAGAAATTTGAGCTGACTTCAGACTCCAGTGTTTTACTTGTAAATGCTTTCTTTTGTGGGTACCACAGTAAAAAGTATGATACAAATACCCAGAGACAGAAGATGGATCACATATCTAGATTAACCAAGAAAACAGATCTGGGATAATAGGTCTTGTGGAAGTATAGTGGTTCTATGTATAATAATGCGTTGTTAAAAAATAATTTCTTCTTCTGGTAACTTGTACATTGCAAATCTTGTTTGCAGTTGGACAGGTTGCTGAAGACCACACTTCTACTGCCTGCTGGTGAGTGCCTTGTGAAAGACATTTGTGGTTGATTCCATATTCAATATTTTGAAAATAATAACCAAGATTTAAGCTGCCAATGAGATTTCTAGAGGCTTGTAGGACATGGCACGCTACTGCTGTTTACATATTTGCAGACACCCCCCCTTCTTATATATCATGAAAATATCTGCATATGATTTAATATAGTATACATTTTATAAATGTTAAGACCAAGAGAAATCTTGATCACATGCCAGCCTGATTTCCTGTATAATATATATAGGAGTATATAATATATAACATATAATAAATAATACGTAATTCATAATATATAAGATATAATATATATATTTAGACCAAAGAACTTCATTGAATGAGTCCTGCTTGAGCTCTGAACATCATATAAAACAAATCATAACACACATAATCAAAAGTTTCTATTGTTTTCATCTCACTGTTCAACTTTTATATATGTCTACAGTTTCAGCTCCCCAAAAGTAATCCTCGTTATGGATGTATCTAGTAAGCTAAAGTGACCATCCACTACTGGAAAATGTTCCAATGTACCTGTATACAGATAATATTCAACCGTTTTTTACACTTCACTTTAGAACAAAGATTTTGTCTTTTATTTTATTTTATTTTATTTTATTTTTCTCAAATAAGAATGTTGTGCAGATGAGGTTTTTTTATAAACATTTTATTCGATAACTCAAACTTCCCTTAAAGATTTTTTTCATATTCACATTTCAAAAGCATTTTTAATTGAAAAGATATTGGAAGAATGCATTGTGTACTAATTTAAAACTATTATATGGGTGAGAAAGGACAGATCTGCAATCTTTTCCAGTTTGGAGTTTGCTGTGAGTTTGTGACTGTGCCCAATGCAGAAAGGCCCACATACTAATCTATTCACTGTCAAAGAGCCCAAACCTGTCTTTTGTTCCACTTTTTGCAACAACTACTGAAATCAGAATTACTGAAAGTGGATGCTTATTTCAGAACATAAACTCCATGAATGCGGAGCCCTGAAGGGCTAATCGAGAGAAGGTATAGAGGTAGAGCAACGTGTGAAAACTAAGCTGGAGAACCTCTAGAAAAAATCTGGTGCAGCTGCTGCCTTGCTGAAGTCGCAGACAACAAGTTCATAATGGTCTGAATGAGATTTTGAAGTAGAAATATTGGTTGGATTCACATTTTTAAATATATCTTTTTTGACTCAGTGAAGATATCAGAGTGTATTTACAGTGTTCTTAACGTATGTACAAGTTATTCCTGTGCATGCTCATAGTATAGAAGACGGCAGCATTAAATGAAGACAATGCTAAAGGCAAGAATCTGAAGGACTGGTTAATACCTTGACTTTGGTTAAGCACCATGGTTTGTATAGCAAAAGGATATGCTCTATGTAGAGAGACAACAGTCAGCAGCAGGGAATGGCATCCCCAGAGAGAACACTGAGAGGCAAACTAGAACAAGAAAAACATACATGTCCCTTGCCTCCATCTTCCCCTTAGTTTCCTTCTGCACCTGTCATGATTGACTGGCCCAACAGTCATTCACATTCACTGCTCCAGGTAATGGGCTGCAGGCTCCCCAAACTCCCAGAAATGCCTGAACTCTGCTGATTTACACAGGCAAAGATATTTTTTTTTTCTCATGTCACCCTACTTATTAAGCTAGGAACATCATGAGTCTCATGGATTTCAAATTTTCACAACAGCAAGATCAATGAAAGATGAAGCAACGGGAAAAGGTAGTTACAGAGTCAACCACTTTTAAAACATAGAAGCCTCCTTTTTGCCACTTTTTTTCCAGGTGAAGGATCTCACACACACACACAAGACACCTCCTCCACATCCTTCTCCCACACAGAGACAAACAGGCCATCATCAAACAAATCCCTCTTTCTGCAGGCTGGAAAGCCTATTATTGATCTTTCTAATTTTGACTATTTTGTAAGCATCTATGTAATGTGCATATCAAAAGTTTCTGAAAGAACATAGAATGCCACAAAAACCTGGTCTAATATAGTCTAACATACCAGCATGGGTTCTCTGTTACCCATTCTGTTTCTGTGTCTCAGAAGTTGTGCTTACACAATGATTTGTGTTTTTTTCTGGACACAAAATGATACACTGCCCTCAGCCGGGGCAGCCTAACCTCTCTGATGAGGGAGTATGATACTTCCAGAAGTAATGGCTTTCATGTTGATTCACTATCATGACATAAACTAAGGGAAAACCAAATGCAGTGGACCAGGCTGAATGCTAGTTCATCTGAACCAGCTCTTCTATCCACATTAAAATGTGAATTTCTGTGCTGTAATTCTTCCTGAAGGAGGAAGAGAAGGAGGGAAGATAACTCCTGGCTCTGTGTGCCAGCTCACAACACCGTTTATCAGTGAGTTTATGTCATGCTTGGTTTTCAGGTCATGATTCACACGGTCTGTCTCCATGTTAGAAATTATTTCTCTTTTATAAGACTATCCTTCATATTAGAAGATCCTATAACATTTCTGAGAAATGCAGTGAAAAATCTTGTTTCAAAAGTGCTGAACTGAGATTGTGTCTGAAGTGGAACGTGACGACAGCTGAGCAGCATAAACCAGGACTAATGTCAAAATATTAGGGCAGGAAGAAAAAGACGTATTGGTTCTTTGCCTAAGCATAGTCTTCTGTATTGAAAACATTGCACAGACATGGGCAGCCTTCCAGAGACTGGTTTTTCACCCCCAAAAGAAAATTCCTCATGTAAATTTGACAAAGGCTGGCATTTCAGAGAAGAAACTTTCCATAAAAAAATAATTTTTCATAACTATTTTCAGAGCACTTGATTATGTCAAAAAGAATATCTTGGCTAGAGAGGCAAGTAAAGAGGTATGGAAGTTTAAAATATGATGATTTCAAAATTATTACAGCTGTTCATCGGGTGATAGCCAGTTTGCTAACTGACTGTTTAAAATTGATCAGTGGTTATTTTAAAAAGAAAAATAATTCTGCTGGGAATCTATCAAGACAACATTTTGAGCACCTGCATTTTGCTTGCAATTCTGTTTTACATGAAAAAGTTTTCATACATTTTACAGTGAACAAAAATGCAAAACCAGATAAATTTAGGTATAGAGACTACTTGAAACCTACTCTCAAGTCTAACACTGATGTCTTTTTGTGACACTGGGTAAGTGTCTCGGCATATTTCTTCTTCAATCTACAAAACAAAATGATTCTTTATGATCTTTGCCTATGCACTTACACTGAAAATATCAAAAGAGGTTTAGTCAGAGGATTAAGTAAATAAATCTTACTAATTTCCAAGGTCAACTGCTGCTACACTTCTTTGGATGCCGGTAAACACCCACCATACTATTTCTGTTTAACAAACTTTTGATAAATTGCATGCAAAGAGACTGAATATTCAACACAGCAAAGCTTTGTTTCTCTTTCAAGGCAAATTCTGATGTTTTATGCAGACAAAGGTGCAAAAATATAAAGTACTTCAAAGAAAGATGTGTTATTCTTTAATAACTCCTGTAGAGTAGTGTCTTCTTATTATGTGAGTAGCTTGTGTTCAAACTCTTACTGTACTGACTTAGAATCTGTAAAATAAATGTTCCATAAGTGTGAAATATTGTGCATATATTTGTGGGTTCTTCATGGGTCACTACTGCTGCACTGGGCTTACAAGATTTTCTGACAGGCAAAATGGAGAAAGTTGGATTGGTCTTCATGAAATTTGTTTGCACTTGATGTCCTATTTAACATGTAATATTATAGGTAGGTATAGAAATATATCCTAGGTCACTACTGAACTCAGTTTAGTGAGATCAGAGAAATTGCACTTGAAGATCAGATAGCAGATATAGGACATTACCAGCAGAAGAAACAAAACTTGAGCCATCCAGGCCAGTTCTAAAATGCACGGGCTAAAGGAAAAAAGGTTTGAGATGTTTTTTTGTCTGACCTCTGATGTGCTGTAAAGGGCATTAACAATCTGCCATATTGTCCATATTAAAAGCAGACTTGTAACTAGAATGAGACTATGTTTTCATTCTTCAAGCTTCTATTTTTTTATTATTTTATCTTCATTTAAAATATATTGTTTTTAAAAGAGATTTTTTAAAATTTTAAATCTTTTTCATATAAAACTCACTGAGGTAATTGTGAATAAGTACTTTATAGCCAGATTTCACTGAAAACAGTAGACCTGTCAGAAATTCCTGGTTATTAATGGAAGGAATGTCATCTGTTGTTTGTTTAACAGCCAGCCCAGCCCAAACCACAACAATCATACATCATCTGCAGTTAATGCTCAGCAGATAGTTGATTTGAACAACACAACTTCTCTTTTTGGATTGGAAAACCATTGCAAGCAAATATTTATTTCTTTATATTTATTTTTCAGGTTTTGTATATTATGGATACGATTAAAAGAAGACTATTGTTTACATTAGATCTTAGAGGTGGGAAAGTTCAGTGAGATACTTCAGCTGGGACTCATCAGATGGGTCATGCATCCATGTTTCTTTTCCCTGGCTAGCTTCAGAAACAGATGATTTAAGAAGTTTGACAGTGTGGCATGGAGCTAGAATTCTGCTTTCTGGACTATTCAGCATGTAGCATTTTGAATTTTCCTAGAGCTAAATTTCTAGGTTAATGACAGTCAAACACTTAACTATTCACCAGATGGGCACAGCAAAAGACAGTGTTACTGCAGCTTGTAAGTCTCCGCCTTTTGGAAACTATTTTTTTCATTAAGAACATATTTAATAATAAGCCAAGGGACAAACAGAAATTGATATGATTCCTTCTCATGTACTGATTGTATTATCTGACAAAAGTTATGACAAACACAAAGAAGAGAAAATAAGCAGCTTTATGAGAACTAATTAATTCTCATTTCTTATAGATTTGTATCTTATGTTTGATTGCTTCTGTCATATAAACTCTGAGTGCCTGTTTGTGCAGGTGTGTCTTCTACCCTCTCATAAATATCACCTCATATCCCGACGCTTTTTATTCTGTTGGTACATGTTTTCAGCCCTTCTTGAACTTCTGACTGGACATCTGCTGTCACGGAGCCTGGAGGAACTCAGTGGTTTTTGAGACTTCTCTTTCTCTTTCCAACCTGGCAGAAATCAGTCAACTGGTGAATGTACTATTATGGAACGAGGTAAAATGATGATAAAATAAATCATCAAATAATAAAAAAAGAAATTGTGGCCAAATAATTTCTTTGCATTCTTCCTTAGGGCGCCATGCCTTAAATCCACACACCAGTTTACTTCCAGCAGGGGACACTGGATTTTCACAACACCTGACTCTAGAAGACTAACTATACTTTTCAAAAAGAAGGAAGAAAAGACTATGATTATTAACTTGATAAAGCAGTTTTTTAGNCGCCATGCCTTAAATCCACACACCAGTTTACTTCCAGCAGGGGACACTGGATTTTCACAACACCTGACTCTAGAAGCCTAACTATACTTTTCAAAAAGAAGGAAGAAAAGGCTATGATTATTAACTTGATAAAGCAGTTTTTTAATTTTTTTTTTTTAAATCTGCCTTAAAATCTGCTTTAGAGAGACTCTTTCCCCTGCGTACATCACTGAAAGTTTTTGTATTACTTTGTCATGAACTCTATGAGGCGAGTGAAAAGCTTAGCATTAGACAGTCTGAATAATCCAAGTGCAAAACAATTTGCATAAATTGAACAATTTCAAAATTGACAGCAAGCAGACAAATGAGAAATGATAGATTCTTGTGAAGGTCATACGCTCAGTAATAGCGTGCAGAAATTTAGGCATCTTTATTAAATTGCCTACTACAAATTACAGAAACAAGACAGAATAAAGATCAAAGAGAGGCCTCAAGAGACCTTATCATCCAATCATATGCTTGATATGTTTGTATTCCCTACCGCTTATATAACACATGAGCTACACTGCAATATTTTTTAATGTAAAACGAGCAATTTGGAATAAAAGCTTTAACCTTACAACTATTTAAATAAAACAATACAAACATAAGATCTGTCCTGCCTTTCCACTCTCTTTATAGAGCAAGAGCTCCAGTTTGTAAAATTATGCCAGAAATATGGCAAATCTTCAATGTAAATTTCCAGAGTTGACCTCTCTAATCACCCTCCCGAAGAAGAGCTGATCCATGTGTCTAACAAAATGACATCCACGTTGTCACACTGATTTGACAGTTCATTTTTTCTCCTGGGAAAGCTAATTACAATTATATTTATTAAAACACCATCCATGCCTTGGAAGGAACTACAATGAAAATTTCATACCTCAATATGGGATGATCTGTAGAAAGAAGAACAGAGGAGTAGAAAGGATTTCTGGGATGTTATAGTGCTTGGACTTCAGAAAATGAGGATTACTGATACATCAGCAGGGGTAAAGGTGACTTCTAATATAATGCATGAGTCCCCATGGAAATGAGTAAAAAGGAGTACATCTCCATTTAAAAAGGAGTAAATGTCCCTTGTGTGGGACACCTGAATTAAGGCGTTTTGCAGAAGGCAAAAGAACTTCAGAGGGAAGAGAAAGAAGACACGGATAGCACAGATGTCTCACCTGTGAAAACACAAAAATTGTCCCTACTAATATTCACAAGCTCCGTGAGCCTCCTATGTGTGGGAAAAATATCTTATGGACTTCAGTTTCAGGAATAAAGGTGCAATGAATCCACTTTCTTTCAGTGATGGCTGTATTAGATTGTGGTGGTCAGAGGAAAGGAGGAGGGCATTGTCAGCCTCACTGCTCAAACTCAGACCTCAAGACTATGCGCTTATGCTGCACATTTTATACAGTAGAGGAGTAATAATTTCAAGTTGAACACATACTCGTTTCTCTGTATAAGACAGGTGATATGAAGAGTGTAAGAAGAATGAGTTTTTCAAGACTACTTAGAGCAGAGTGTTCAAGGAATCCAGGATGACACTTCAGTATTTCGTTTAGATTATGTATTATGCATTTAATCTTGTCACATTTAAAAAAACAAAATTTTGAAGTAACCACAGAAGTCATTATCATTATATTTGCACTGAAAAGTCTGAGTAGTTCTTGTATTATGTATTATGCAAACTACGTACCCTGGGGCTGTGTAGATGCATTTATAAAATAGCTATTGTTCCTTATTATTTTATTATGATTGGAACCTAGAGATCCATGACCATTCTCGGGAATTCAGTGTTTTGTAGGAAACTCCCTGCTTACTTTGCTTGTGAGTTATGTAATATGTAGGGAAAAACTGTCTTTAAATGTCTAGAACATCTCATTAAATCTCTGTGTAGAATAAGTGTATTTGCTGCTCTGAAGTGTGATTCAGTGATGAATAGTGTAGAAATTTCTGGAGGAAATGCCATGATCTTCAAAAGATCTCCTTGCAAACAACCAAGCTATCTGGAGTTTTGGTGCCAATCAAAGAAACTGGACAAGAGAAGTAAGAATGTCATTAAACCTGAGCTCATACAGAATAAGAGACCCAACTTTATGACTTCATGCATTTTTTTCAACCACTGCCAATTGCAAAACAAAAGCAGTAATTTTTTACTTTAGAGAAAGTAACAACAGCAACTACATTTTAAAGTCATGCAGTTTTTCAAGGTTTTATGTCTGAAATTCATTTATTTTCTCAAAAGTAAACTTGCCATGAGAAAGCCTTTTTTATCAGGTTAATGTCATTCTCATTATTTAAAATGTTACAAATCCTAATTATTTAAAATGTTACACTGACTACAACTATGATTAAATATTTATTCAGATGCCTATTACCAGTACTTATGGGCATCAATAACCTGCCATCCAATTTTTTTTCAGTCAACAAATAGCCTATATTTAAAGTTAGTAATTTTAAGTATGTGTGTATAGAAGGTGTTGATTCTTTAAAATTACCCTTATAGCTGGCCTTCAATTTTTCAGTTTCATTTTTTATTGAATAATGAAGTATTTTACTGAATAATTCAAGTATATATGTCATATTAAATTAACATCACTATGTGCTGCACTCTCTTAACATTATGCATGAAATAACATTTCTGATTTACAAAGACACAGTAACCTGGACTGCTTAATGTAAAAGAAAAGAAGCTTAACTCCAAACCACACCCCTTTTTCCTCAAACTCTAGAACATTTGGTAAGACAGCTAAACCTTACTAGTCTAATTTTAGACACAAAGCAGCATAAATGTCTTTGAAATATTCATGCAATTCTCCATTATGTATTCAATGATTTGAGTATCCAGGGTCCTCAAGGAGACCAGGGGCCACTTACTAGTGCCAAATAGCCATACTTTTAGTGGCTATTGAATAAAAGGCTTGAGAAAGGAACAAAAACAATATTAATCCAACAACCAAGCAAGAAATAACATAGATTTACTAGTAAGAAACAAGACCTGTTTCAAAGTTTCTAAGATTAGTCATACTACATTAAAGTCTTCCTTATTTAGTTTTCCTTTTGTGGAAGGGAAAGACGGGAGCTCAGTATTACTAAACTACCTGAGGACGGACAAGGAACAGTATAAAAGACTGTAACCTCACTTACTGCAGGAACTGAAAAGAAGAAAGTGCAATAAGCTTCAGAGTATATTGCACTTTTTCTTAAGAGTTACCCACTGCTACTATTAAAACATTGCCCTTAGTATTCCTAGCTTTGCCTTGTAGAAATTTTCATCGCTTTTTTTCCAATTTTCAGCACCAATAGTTTCTGTAAAAAAGTGTTTAAATGCACTCTATGATCAGCACTGAATACTGACATGATGACTAGCTTTTATGGTTAATTCTGGAAACAGGAAAATCCATTACTCCCTCTCTGCTTCAGCTTCATCATTTGTAATATTGGGGTAATCTTCAAACTATTCACAAGAAAATGTGTTAACCTCCATTAGCCTCCAAGGAAAAACAAATAAAATATTTACTCCATATTGAGAGTAAATGTATGCTTAATCATCGTACCAAATATCATAAACAGACCTATGTTGCTTAGTCTGGTTTGGGCTGTGCTGAGACCAGTTTAAACACTGAGTGAAATAAAATCTTTTGATTTCAACCATAAATACAGCCATTTTTAGATACCTGTTTCTCCCTTTTTAGCTTCACAAATCTTTACAGTAAACTGACAGAGATGTAATGAGTACCATCTATATCACAGGTGGGTTTTGTTTAATGCTGTTTTTGACCCACTGTGTATATTCCACAGACATCAAAGAGTTATAATGGGGTTTGTTGTGGAAATATGCTTACTTTCAATGCATCAACTTTAAAGACCTGATCAGCAAAATTATTATAGGTATTATAGTAACTTATGGCCTATGGGAAAAGCGTGGCCTCGTCCCACAGTGGGCTGTTTTCCTCTCACAAAGAAACTGTAGAACTCTGCTCCCGGTAAACTACAGTCATGCTCAACCATCTGTCCCTGTGGTGCTGAGTTTGGGGGTCCAAATAGGAAAATTAAAATTAAAATCTTGGGAGTTCAGGGGATAATGATTTGCACCCTTAGACCTCCTGAAGCAGGTGTGCAGCCTGCTGTTGAAGTTAATTACCAACCATTATCAGTGAAGCTGGCATATTGCCACTTTTCTAAAAGTAATTTTTTATCCTAGTGTAGGCTGAAAATACTCTTCCTTTTCATTTCAATCTTCCTCCCATTTATGTAAGTATGTCCCAGATTTCACCTTCAAATTAATCACCTTCAAATAACAATAAACGCTACATAATTACCAGTTTAGAAAGCATTCAGAAACACCAAATGGGGCAAAAAACCCAGTACCCTACAGCTTAATCCATTTACTTTTGCCTAGTAAATGAATGAACTGAATGGGAAACTGAAAAATTGTTATTTGTAAAGTCTGTTAACAGTTTTGCGTACATATATACGAATGAAATGATAGCAATGATATTCAAAAATCAAAATATAGACTTACATTCTTTTGTTCCAGGCCATGTTACTGTGACAGTGTAACTACCTGTCACACCACAGTTTGAACAGAAATGATTTTTCTGGATCAGAAATTTGCTATCATACAATGCACACTGGGTGGCTTTGGGGTTTCCTATGACATTATGGCAGATCTGGTACTGGTAAATCTTGCCCCACTTATACAAACACCAGAGAAATGTACAAAATTCTCAAATTTCACCTTGAAAAAATTTCAGGGAGGAATGAAAAAAAAAAAGTCACTGGTATGTCATAAGGCCTTTTTACAGTCATGGTCAGAAAGCAGATAGCTAAAATTAGCTGATCAACTAAAAAATCTAATAGCTAATTAGCTATTTTAATTTCAAACCCATTAAAGAACTCCAAAAGGGGAAGTGACAAACTGTTTCGCATTACCATTTTCTTTGATCAAAATTCTACCCTCAAATGCGTCTTCATATCTCTTTTTACTTTGGAGGGAACTGTAAATGCTACCTGCAATGTGGGAATTATAGATAAGTGTGGAATTCAGAAAAATACATTTCATGATAAACAGTGCATCCCCTGTAATATTAAACACACTTGAACTGACAACACATCACTCCTATAGTAAAAAAGTAATAGGATTGGATTCACACAAGCAAATGCAGGTGCCTGCATTATGCAAGTCATTCAGAGACATTTTATAGTGACTGAAGAAAAATAAATATATCTCGGGTGAAGAGCATAATTAATCTCCCACTAAAGGGGATGAATTCTATTTTTACAGTGCCTTTTTTCCCCAACTAAACTGTCTTCAGTCTTAAGAAAAGAATCTGCATGCTCCCAGACTCAGTAGTTTGCCTAAGACTGTTAGAGGGCCATTTGGGCTTCAGTTCCAGAACAAAAGAATTTCTGTTACAGAATCTCAGCCACCACCTCCATGATCATCATCACTGACCCACAGAAGCTGCACTGTAAAAAGTCTTACAGCTAATTAAAATTAGCCTGTCCTCCCCAAATCTTGGTTCTTCTCATACCCTCAGACTACTGTGGTAATAATTGTATAATTATTCTGTAATTACCACCCATCTGAAACCCCTCCAAAGCATTATTCCCTACCATGACTGACAGCACTGTTGATAAGGGAGAACCACCACTAACCGCGCACCCACTTGTTAGTCCTTTTGCCTCTGTGACTGAGCACATCTACACCGATAACTCTGCCTGACAGGAGAAGACCGGCCCCCCCAAAATATCTTACTTTGTCTCGGCTCTAGGATAAGTAAGGAATTTATGATAGTAACACAAATAAGTTTAAGAGAAATAGAACTGAAGGTGACTAGTCCAGAAGTGGAAACCTAAAGATAAGTAAAATATATCCCACATAATATATCTAGTTCTGAAATCAGAAGCAAAACATGAGGTTTGTCCTTTTTTAAAAACATGAATTGTACTTAAAAATGGTATCTAAGCTAAAATTGTGTTTATCATATGATTTTAAAAAATACTTTGAGTTATTCATTCTTTATAAACTAGCATCAGATTATGTTTAATTTAGTAAAGGGATTCTTGCCAGTGACAAGTTTATAGAGTACTAATTATATGCTTTTAGCTAACTGGCAACCAGTTCTGAAGTTGTGTCTCCATCAGATCCAAAAATGCTTCTTTAGTACCCATCAGACCCAAAAATGCTTCTTTAGTATCCATCAGACCATACCATAATAAAGAAAAATACGTTCCCATTTTTTTGATGTTTCCAGAGAATATAGCGTTAAGATGGTAATATAAACCAGTAACAACTGACAGAATGCATATAGTGATAAAAAAAATTAAAAACAGTGTTGGGATAACTTGTTAGAATACTCTTGCTAAACTTTGTACTCTTTTTAAAAAACAAAAGTAGAGCTTAGTGTGTAATGTGAATTTCATTAAAGCTCATGGAAGAGCAAGACTAATATACTACTACATCATTTTGACAGGTCTTGAAAGACCAAGAAAAATCTAAATAGAAAAATATTTAAAGATGGTCTTTGGGGGTTCAGAAATGTCTGTATTTCAAAATGTAGTTCCTTGAAGCACACAGCAGATCTTATTTCTTCATCAGTACCACATACCTAAGCCATGTTACTTCATACTATGATTAATATAAATGTAATGAATGTAAAGACATGTGGAAGTTGAGAACGTCTGTCTCATTAAGGTCATTCAATAGAAGACCTTAGCAATGTGGAAGGGGATAATATGTAAAGGGGGAAGCAATGAACAAGAGCAGTCAGAGACACAAACCTGATAGACACAGGATAACAGAGATGATGCCAGAGACCAAAGTCTCCAGTCAGTAACTGATGGGCCATTAAGGAGATCCAGCTCCAGCTTTGGAAAGGGTGACCTAGACTTTGTAGCTGATAAGAAAGGGTAAACAAGAGGAATGTGAAAACTTGTTTAGTAGCAAGCCCCAAGCTGGGCTAGCAGGTGAGGAGGAGACCCACTCAATGTGGCAGGTAAGAGGGCTCAGGGTACTGGACAGACAGAAGGGCCACACAAGTACTTGGGGATCTGCAAAAGCATGTGTGCTTGTGAATCTACAGTGTTGTGTGTGTGTGCTTTCACCAGTGAACTTCAATCCTGACCAGCTGAAGAGGAGGAAGCGTGCTTGGCTGGTTGTGTTTACATCTCCTGTGAGTCCTGGTGGTGTTGCACAAGGACACAGTTCAAGGCAGCGCCTCCTGCATGGCCGTCTGTGTAACCAGCCGTGTCAGCATCTTCTGTGTGTCCTCTGAGTTTGTGTGTGTGTGTCTCTGTGACGTACATTCAGCCTTGCTACAGGTTGAACCCTCAAAGGGGGAAGCAGCAGCTGTGTCCATTGGCCTGGGATGGAGACCCCTGGGTCCCCGGGTGCACCAGCCTGGGCTCCAGCGCCAGGCAGGAGGAATGGCCATGGGCTCCAGAGCTGCCAGAGACCACGACCACTTGTAACACCCCTTAACACAGAGGGTCACAGTGCTGTATGATCAAAATTTTTTAGCAATCTGTCTGAAAAAAAAGCTACCTTAAAAAAACCCCAATATTCCATAAAAAGAGGTGAATCTATTTCTAAAATACGTAATGCTGTCAGTGAAGACAACAGCTCTCCTTTAGTTAAGTGAAGCTGCAATCCCTCCTGAGTATAACCTTTGACAAAATAGCTATTGTACACTTAGGCATAGAGAGGGTTTCAGTGTCCTGAGAGGTTCCACTGAATCACAGGTCACTTGTACCCTATTGATGTACCTTTCTGGAGTGGCTTATTTTTCAAATGTACAAAATTCAAAGACCATTTTAGAGAACAATATTGTTCTGAGTGGCAATCATAACAGAGAGCGAGAAAAGATGCTGACTTTATTTCACTTAGCGGGAACAACAGAAGCCCGTCAAGCTGGAGCACAGCAAGGATGACATGGGGTAGCATGGAAATGGATGACATCTCTATGCATACACTTTTATTAAAGCTTCCTGAATTTAGTTTATTATTCCTGCGTATCTGTGTAACACATTTAGGCCACATTGGGCTAAATACACACACACTTTTACATGCCTTAACAATCACGTATTAAATTGAGTCATACGGTGTCTGTAGGTTCTCCTGTTCTGTTATTGTGCATAACTGCAAGACTAACATTAGTTTAATACTGTTAGAAGAATGGTCTGAGGTGAAACCTGCTTCAGAAACAGCAAGATGACATGCTTATTTTATCACAATTGTTCCAAAAATGGAGTGCATTTTTTGCCTTTTTTAATTAAGACTGATCTATTAGTCTATTATTTGAACTTATTTGCCTTTATCTCTTCAAAGTGAAGATGAAGAATAGTCAGGTTTTGTGTTAACTTTGGTTACAAAAGCTGCTGCTGCAGACCTACTGATTGGGGAGCAGCTCTGCAGTAAAAGCCCTCAGGTAACCATGAGCCCACACTGTGCCCTGGCAGTAGAGACCCCAAAAGCACCATGAGCTGTAGGCATAGAGACAGAGCCAGGAGACCCAGGGAAGTGATTTTCCCCCTCTGCTTGGCACCTGTAAGAACTCATCTAGATACCATGTCCAGTTTTGGACCCTTCAGTACACGAAAGGCAGTGACCAACTGGAGGGATATGAGGGCAGGCCACTGAGATGGTGGGGGCTGGAGCACCTGTCCAGTGAGGAGAGGCTGGGTGAGCTGGGCTTGTTCAGCCTGGAGCAGAGTCAGCTTCAGGGAGACCTAACAGCAGCGCCCAGTGCCTGTGGGAAGTCCTTGAGGAGATGGAGACAAGCTTTTCATAGCGCTGCTGGGTGGGAGGGTGAGAGACAATGGGTGTAAATTGGTAAGACAGAAGTTCAGACCAGATATAGGGAGAAACTTTTTCCCAATGAAAAAGGTCCAGCAGTGACACGGGTTGCCCAAAAATGCTGTGCAGTCTCTGTCCTTGGAGGTTGTCAAGACTTGACTGGATAAAATGTCTTGAGTAACCTGGTTTGTCCCTACAGCTGATCCTGCTGTGAGCAGGAGGTTGGACTGGAGACCTCCTGAGATCCCTTCCAGCCTGACTGATTCTGTGACGATATTTAACTCCCTATTGTTTGCAGCATTAGTCATGCCTTCAGCCAAATAAGTACCACACCTGCTTAATGTTCATATTCCTTTACAGCCACTGATGAAATTACACACGGACATTCCTTAAGCAGTTATTCCAACTTTTTTCTCAAGTCATCAAGTTGGTTAAGGGTGTGGGAGAAAATAATTATTTTACTTTGTACAGGAATTTTGGGGGTATTTTTATTTTGTTTTTTCCAATTTTTGTTTTTTTAAATAGTCTGTTATTTCTGCTGGCATGTCCAAAGTTGACCCTCACAGACATCAACAGGTAATCCTTTCATGATCTGAAAGAGTAGGATCAAGTATAAAATTGTTTATGATACAACGATAACTTCTAAAAGCAGCTGTCTGTATGCACTGCCTTTAATTATTCAATTTTTTCTGCTCAACTAAAGCATAACATTTAAAGCTGCATATAGCAGACAGTACCTTCACTGCTACTGCAGGGACAAAAGACAGCAGAGTACTAGGACAAGCAGGTGGAGTGAACAAAAATACAGGTGCATGCTTTGTCACCTCAGCTTTTATTAAAATAACATAGCACTGGATATTTTATTCCCAGGATGGGAGAACAACTGGCACAGTAGATCAACAGCAAGAATGATGCAGGTGTGTATTTTGTAGACTCAGCTTTTGGAACAGCGTTAGCAGTTAGCAAGCTGACAAGGAAAGGACAACAGATAATGTGGTGAGAGAAAATACAGCATTACCTTTTACTATGGCATAACAAAAAGAAAAGCACAGAGCTGGTAGAACACTTTAATAAAAACTTTTGGGCAGGCAGTATTTTAGGGTTGAAGAGAAACCAAAGCTACCTGTGAATATGACATATAGTTTCAAATTTCCTGGCTTTCTGATGCAGCCTTAAGTCCAGAAGTTGGTCCTCCTGTTTGGCAAGAGAGTCTAAATGTGAGGCCCATATCGGTCTTGGAACTGGATCCCTCAGGTATTCTGGTCAAATCTTCTCTAGCTAATTAATAGCGAATTCTTCAGGCAGAGGAATACAAGAGAGCTTCATGATAATGTGGAAATACAGGAGACTAGATTCTTTTCAATACCTGGTTAAGTACAAAGATTTTGTCGTGCAGCTCAGTTTTTCACTTATTTAAGGAATTCTGAAATTATTTGTGTTTTCTCACATAATGTTCTTCACTGAAATTGAAAAATCTAGCACACCTTTGTTCTCTCAGCAAGCTCCCTGATGATGGACAGTCTACAGGCTATTTTTCTGTACAGATCTGAGTGGTAGTTTCTGAGCATGCCGTAGGTGGTTTTGGTGTCTAAACCTACAATTCTTTCTGCTTGCTTGTTGCAGACCTTCAGGATCCTTTAGTAGACCAAATCCTCTTTCCTCTATCTCCAGCTAAAGCCAGATGATCTGTATTTTGAAAGTCCAAAGTAAAACTGTTACCTGAAAGTGGTTTATAAGGCATTAGGGAGATACTGTGGGTAAAAACATTTTGCTGCTGAAGAACCAGTCTTTGAATTGATTCCAAAGATTTTCCACAGGCAATAGTATCCCCTCTTATGTGTGACTCTGCTTGCTTGACAATTAAATAGTATATATATTTAGAATTATAATTGTTCTGCAGATTACTTAGTTTGGTTAAGCTGCCTTATATATAAATTGAAGCAAATGGATGCAATAAATTGAAGCAAGTGTTAGAAGTCTTCACATTTTTCATGCAAATTAAGGCAGTCAATGTATGAAAAGACCTTTAATAATTAAAACTCTTAAAATTTAAAACTTTAAAACAGTTTTTTTTCCCTGCTTCCAACAGTGGTTAACACTGATTTGATACTAATAACCTAATTTATCATGTTTTGCAGGTAGAGTGATGTCAAACCAGAGGAAGGATTTCCACAGTCAGCTCTCAGTACCCAAACAGCCAAAAGATATTAGAGAAAAAAAAAATAATCACCTTTATATGCAATAAAACACTGTCATTAAAGACAGTGAAGATTAAGAATGTGATTACTCAGAATATCAGTCTAGCTCTTTATGCAAATATCACCACACGCACCTAACTAGTTGGAGGTGGTCAGATACTTTGCTGTGATCTATCAAGTCTGAAATGTAACACTGATCAGAGACCTGACACCTCTTAACATCACCATGGATTATTTCAGTTTTTAAATACCCCAAAGTAATCAAATAATAATTTGATGGATATAGTATGGATAAATTAGGAAGGCTGGCTAGCTAGCTGCGAGGGACATCTGTATTTCATAGTAATTCATATAAAAATTATACAGTTGTGGTTTCACTTAACTATGACCAGATCTGAAGACCCTGTGTAGTTATCATTCTCTCTCATTAGGCAGTTGATCTGGTCTTCTGCTGACTATGGATTTTTTGGTGATAAATTCCTTGCAGGAGATATTTGTTCTGAATTTTTAAAATGCCCAGTACAACCAGCTCCTAGGCACTGCTATATTATTGACAAACACAATATTATACCCCTCCTGGTATTTTATGTCAGTGAATGCATAGGGTTGGATGGCTTCTGCTGTTTTTTTGTTTTCCTTATTTCCGTTGCCTAAGAGAAATTAAACTCTCAAAGCAGCGCTTCTCTAGGGGATTAATGTACTTCTTAGGTAAAGCATTTGACCTCAGGACTTAGAGCATATTTCTTATTCTCGTTTGTGTGTCTCTGGAGGGTGTTCAGCAGTTACCCAGCTGAACGGTGTCTGATTTGTCTTGATGCATTTTGCCTCTTTCTGTGATATACTTTGAAACATTAGCAGCAATTTGTGACTGATAATGGGATATATTTCATGTGAAGGTTTGCAAAAGATAAGCAACGATAAATCCAAACAACTCCCTGTGATTGTGATGGACTTGTAATGTAAAAATAAAATAATGTTTAAGAAAATTTAAAAATGGACTGCTATTGTTACAGAGAATTCAATGTACCAGGGAGCACACATTATGAAAAGCAACTTGAAAATTGTATCAGTCGCATTTGCAATATATGGCACAATCAGCTACTTTTTTTGACTTGGGCATATGTAATGCATAAGCAAGTGTCATTTCCCAACAGGTTTTTCGTTATGTCCATCATTTCCGTATATTTAAACTGTACCCTTGAAATTATGCTGAATACATGCATAATCATCATCTGGCACTAAATTTTTAAACATGCATTTGTTTTTCTATTCCCTTGCAATAATCTCATTCTTATCACTATAATTTTAAACCCTTAAACTAAATTTATTTTAACATAATTATTGAGTAAAGGATACAGCTGAAGGACAACTGAAGCTCTGAAAGCAGAAGCATTCTGACTACTTTTTCTGTCAGTCTACATATACATCTGAATAAGAGAAAGATTTTTAAAGGAAATATGTGCATAAATATGATGGTTTGAAGAGTCTATTTACACAGCCTATGTTTTTTATGTAAAGTTATTAATTCACTATATGGTCCTTAACAAAACTCTAGATTACGCTTGGAGGTTCTGACCTGTCTCCTTCTCTACTGCCTCCCTACCTCCTTCGAGCATCGAAATTCCAAGAAGCACACACCAACGAAAGGTCAACGAAGATGCCACTGAAATGTAGCTGCTCTAAAACACAGGTTTTGCTCATTAGAAAGGATTGAGCAATCAGGCTGTAAATCACCAGAACAGCAGTTTTATCTGTCAAGAATCTGTGAGTACCGTACAGGAGCTTTTCAGGCATTCACCCGACAGAAAGCCTGGAAAGTTGTGAAAGAGCAGGGACTGTGCCCATCAATCCCAGCAGTCAGCCGGAGCTGCCTCTACCAGACGGCTGTGAGTCAAATGCTGCTTCTCTGAATGCAGATAGACCTTGACGCGCTCCCATGGGAATGAGGAGTTAGATTAAGGAGCAATGCATTAGGAAAATAATAAACATGCTAATTTCTCATACTTCCTTTAAGTAAAGCATCATCCCATTTAACAACTCTGTGCAAAGCCTGTTTTCTTCCAGCTGTACACTTTTAACTCTTTGGATAGTCCATTAAACCAAAGGCATCTTTTAAGTGAGGTTCTGAGAAAAAAGTCTGCTCGGTCTTTACTGCAAATCCTGGGCAGTAGTGCAGCAGTTGTATTGAGGGCTACAGGGAGTTAAACAGAAAGTCTGCCTTTTAAAAGTATGGGGCATGAAGTGTAGCATCAGTTGGGTTTACAGGCTCGAGAGACTTGATACTCTGAGATTCAGTGTCTGGATCCTCTGCTAATAGTCTACTGATCGGATGGAAAGTCTTTTATCCTAGGATGTAATTAGTAAAATGACAATGCTAAGGCAATTTCTAGGCCAACTGAGCTTACTGGAGTTACTCCAGATTTAAAAAGTTTCACTGTAAAATGGAATTTAGCCCTTAATGTATGACTAATGGTATGAACCTAAATTAATGCAGGTTTTCTCACTTAAGCTTTTACTTGAAATGATAAAAAATGAATAAAGTTAATATAATCATATACTTCTATCAATCCTTCCAGAAAATATCATTTACCAAGCTCTGTCTTCATTACATTCTGTGCTCTATAGATTTTCAGGTATAGCAGAACAAAGAAAAGGACCCAAGAAAAAATCACCTGCCCATAAAAAAGAAATGTAAACTAGTTTTGAATGCACATCATGCTTTTTCATCTTTGACAGCAGCAGTATTTCAGAAGATACCAGATATGAGGTATTTATGGCAGGTGCATTACTACTTAGAAACTAATCTCACACACATGGCTGTTAACGTGAAATATGGATTTTAATAATCCAGCTTGGTGAGATATGTGAGCCTGCCTGGTGGGGATGTGATTAGCCACAGTCTGCAAGATTAATTGAGATACACAGCACAAGATTACGTTTAGTGAACTCCAAGCCAGTCTGATTATGCAAGAGACCACTTAGTTAAGGCTGTATCTTTATGGATATAAAAACAGATAAATCACAAATTCTACTGTGACAGGAGAGTCAGAATGGAGGCTGTTTAAGTCAGTGAGCCCAGTGAACAGATCATCAAAGTAAAATATCCGGATATTTTGTAAGCAGGAAAAATAAACCACCAAGAACAAAGAAAACCTCTCATGTAGTTCAAACAGAGCAAAAGACATATGAGAAATGAGATTTAAAATGTCTTCCATCATCATAATTTTAAATTGATGGTATGAAATTTACTTTTTGTTTAAATATGGTGATATTCATTGAGGAAAGCACTGTTTTTAAATATTAATTTTCTTTTCAGTTTACAGTGTCGTTTGAAATTGCATCAAGATCAGAATTATACAAGATTCCAGCTTGAAGGATTAGATAACTTCAGAATGGCACTTTCAGGAAAACTTTAAGTAGTTTTAATCTTTAAGTAGTTTTATTTTTTCATTACTGCATTACTGAAAACTCCAATTNGTCCCTTCCAACTCTGAAAATTCCGTGATTCCGTGATTCCGTGAAACCAGTGCAGCCTGGGTTCAATATCTTTTTCCACAGGCTATCAGTAATTTGGATAATTTACCTACTCACTCCTTGCCTCAGTTTTCATGTCTGTGAACTCATTAGTAACTGACAGAGATACTGAAGGGCATTCAGATACTATGGTTTTACTTTTAAAGCTGTACGAGTACCAAACATGGAGAGTGCTTCCGTTAATTCCTCTAAGTGGTATATGGTCTGCTAGCTGCACAACTAGTAACTTCTGGAGTCATCTAACAGACCTTTTTGCTCATGCTCTCCAATCTCAGCGAGCCTACCACAGATTAGTCAGTTTTCTGAATTAGAGATGAAGCAAACACAGACAAGAAGAAATGCCCGAATAAGGCATTGTGAATTATACTCAATTCATTCACTTTGAACAGGTATGGTTTAGCTTAAAATATTCATGGGATTACTTTGCACTTACTAGTAAACGTCATATCTTATACGTAATAATACTTAGCTTTTAGTAATGTGAACATCAGTCAATAACTTTGTTAAACTAAAGTTTTTTCTGAGTAAGAAAAAATTTGCATGTGCATATGTACATGTCCCAAGGAAACACCACAGCCGTAACATGCAGAGTCAACGGACACTGAACTCACTTTTACTCCAGTTCACTAACCACATGATACCAACCACGGATTTATCAATTCTCTACAGTGTGACAGTCGGATATTCAGTGCACAGGTTCTAGTACCTCTTTATTGTTTTTGCCTGCCTCAAGCTATGTCCCCTGAAGCTCTTCAGTATACTTTCTTCTCACTTGAGTGCTTTAGAACACTAAATAAGCTAATATAAGCAAAACAGAAGAAGTGATAGCCACAGACAACACTGGGAGAAGGATGAAGGAGAATGATCAAATTTCAGACCTTGTCATTTGATTTCCAGCTGATGACTGGCCACCAGGAGGAAAAAGCAGAACCCCAAAACACCCAGAGACTGTTGTACACCAACACATAGTGCAGAAGGGCATCCCATTCAAATGGGACTAGACTATGCAAGTTTGGTAAAGTTTTAACATTCACAATATATTAAGTCATAGAATCACAGAATATCTCAAGTTGGAAGGGGCCCACAGGGATCATCAAGTCCAACTCCAGGTCCTTCAGGGATTCTGTTACTGCCATAGATTTTCCAGCAAAAACATTTATTAATTTGTGTGATGTACAGGAAGTTGCACTGTACAGACAAAAAGAAGCTTGACAATCTATAAGAAACAGATATTATCTTTGGGTTTTGATGCAACTGAGAAAAAAGCTGAATACAGTAGAATCAGGGTACAAACTTTAGCATTACTATCAAGGTGAAAAATTTCTTTCTGCCTTATGTTAAATCCCGTTACACAAAACACTGATGCTTTTGATCTTTGGCAGCAAAGTATTCTGTATACATGTGTTTATTCTAGGACTGAGTTTTAATATCTCTCTGAATGTTCTTACTGAATTCTCAGAATACCTGAGAAATGTAGACTTCCAATTAAGATACTATTACCCTATATGCTGGGGGGTGCCCAGCTGGAAAGCAGCTTGGAAGAAAAGGAATTGGGGGTCCTGATGGACACCAGGTTGAACACAAGCCAGCAAAGGGCCTTCACCACAAAGAAGACCAATGGTATCCTGGGCTGCACTGGGCAAACTATTGCCAGCAGGTTGAAGGAGGTAACCCTTTCCCTCTCTTCAGCACTGGTGAGGCCACAGCTGGAGTGCTGTGTCCAGTGCTGGG
The DNA here is from genome assembly GCA_003993805.1 of Himantopus leucocephalus. Taxonomy (NCBI): domain Eukaryota; kingdom Metazoa; phylum Chordata; class Aves; order Charadriiformes; family Recurvirostridae; genus Himantopus; species Himantopus leucocephalus. Next base: position 20,125,936 of record RSEF01000001.1, on the reverse strand, counting down.
CTCTCCGGTATGAGAGACATGGACATACCGGACACAGTTCTTCAAATTGCTACAAAGATCATAGAACCATAGAATCATAGAATCATTTAGGTTGGAAAAGACCTTCAAGGTCACTGAGTCCAACTGTAAACTTAGCACTGCCAAGGCCACCACTAAACCATGTCTACACGTCTTTTAATTACCTCCACGGATGGTGACTCAACCACTTCCCTGGACAGCCTGTTCTAATGCTTAACAACCCTTTCAGTGAAGACATTTTTCCTTCTATCCAGTCTAAACCTACCCTGGTGCAACTTGAGGCCATTTCCTCTTGTCCTATTACTTGTTACTTGGGTAAAGAGACTGACAGCCACCTCACTACAACCCCCTTTCAGGTAGATGTAGAGAGAGATAAGGTCTCCCCTCAACCTTCTTTTCTCC
>RSEF01000001.1:20106282-20117703 GCA_003993805.1 Himantopus leucocephalus | reverse complement strand
ATGTCCCGCCGAGTCTGTGATCGAGCCTGGCGAAGCCGAAGGCGCGGCCGCGCGTGGAAGTGGAAAGTTATTTTAGCACTGAATAGAATATTTTTAAAATTAAACTATTTGAAATAACAGCGCCCGGTGTCTGCGGGGCGGGGCGGGGCGGAGCGGGGGGCGGGGGGGTGGCGGGAGCGCGGGAAGCGCCGCGCAGCGCCGGGAGTCGCCGCCGCCGGACCGCGGGAAGGTAGGGACGGTCCCCTTGTGCCCCGTTCCCCACCCCTCCCCGGGGCCGCCGGGCCCCACCGGCCCGCGACAGCCCCCCCCGGCTCTACGGGAGCGGGCCGAGCCGCTTCCCGGCCCGGATGGCGCCGGCGGGAGCGGCCCCGCCGCCATCGGCAACCGGTGTCCTTACCCCCCCCGGCCCGCCCCGTACCGCCCCGCCGGGGGCTCTGCCCGGGATCCCCCGGGGAGGGCTCGGTGGAACCGCTCCGGTAGGCGCCCGGCGGGACAGCCGGGGTCCGCTTGTACCTTCGAGAGAACGGGTAGAGCCCGATGTGCAAGAGGGCCCAATAAATTAACACTAATTAACGTGACAGCTGGGGGTGTCTTTGCAATAATCTGGCTTTGATTCACTTGTGCATTGCAAATAATTATTGTTGTTTTGCCGTGTATTAAATCTGGCGTGTAAGCCCAAGCCAAAGGCGTTAACGGTTTCCTTCGTTGCGCTGCTGTGTACAATCGTGGAGTGGGTTTAATCGTTTATTGTTTCAGGATCAGGATGGCCAGACACGGAGGGCAGCTGCGGATTAATTTGAAAACCAACTATCCTGATACGGTGGTAGATATTGGGAAAATAGCTTTAGGAGAGGGGTCCAGAAAGAAGACCTCTTGCAATAAGAAAAGGCAACAAAAGGAGCTTTCTATGGCGGTGTGTGCATTGCTGAATTCAGGAGGAGGAGTGGTGAGGATGGAGAGTGAAGACAAGGATTACTGTTTTGGGAAGCACAGCCTTGGTCTGGACATAGAGGAGGTCCTCAGGGCGTGCATCGGCTGCACCGAGACCAGCAAATACTTCACGTGGATGCAGCAGCAGAGTCACCTGCTGCTTTTTGTTAAGACGTGGAGCTGTGGAGGTCCGGAGGAGAAAAGCCCAGCCACAAAGCCGCGTATCTGTAGCTTGAGCACTGGGTTGTCCTGTAGGTCTATCACTTCAGTTGTCACCATGACTTCAAGCAAGGCTGCTGAATTTCTGAGGGAGAAGAAAAGCTGTGCCCAGTGCTGTGATGAGAACAGGCCAGGTGCTAAGAGAGCTCTGCTGAATTTTGATGGGGCAGCAAAGGAGACCCCTGCGAGCATTGAGGAGCGCAACATCCAAGATGCCGCTGCCAGGTTTTTAGAGAGAGACAGACTGATGGTTGGGGAGGTCCTGGATTTCACAGAGACAACACATATTGAATTTAAGAACTTCTCTACAAAGAATATTTTGGAATACATTAGAAGAACCCTTCCAAAATACGTCTCTGCCTTCGCAAACACTGAGGGTGGTTATTTATTTTTTGGAGTAGACGACGAGAGCCATAAAGTTGTTGGAAGCCATAGTGAAGTGGAGAAAGAAGCTTTAGAAAAAACAGTAGCTGATACCATGGACTCGATGCTGGTCCATCACTTCTGCGGCTCTCAGGCTGGAGTGCAGTTCAAGACTTACGTCCTGAGCGTCTGTGATGAAGCAGGTGGCCTGCAGGGCTACGTATGCGCTGTGCGAGTTGAACCATTCTGCTGCGCTGTTTTCCATAACAACCCCGATTCCTGGATGGTGACACATGACACGATCGAAAGACTGAGCGTCAGGAAATGGGTGGACTTCATGACAGACGCAGACCCAGGTAAAATCTGCATTTACGTTAGTGCCAACTTCATTTCTGCCTTGGTTTTTAAAGTTTCAGGAGGGAAGATCAACTTCTTTTGCTCTGTGTTCTCACCAAACCTAGAAAAGGGGCTTTGGCCCACGGCACGGTCGCAGGCACCGGGGATGACAGTACCGTAACTGGCCTCCAACGGCAAACCGTTCTGTGAAGCAATACTCTCTGAACTGGTTCAGCAGGGCTTTTTGAAGCACTCCCAACTGGAATAAACCTTCCTAGGGATCCCGTATGCCCCTAAATGAAGTGGAAAGATTCAAAATCACCTGGGAGCTTCCATTACTCTTAATGAGAATTGGAGAAAACTTCGGAAGCTGGCTTTGTCTGTTAAGATGTTTAGGAGGGAGTGATGTCCTGGTGGAAATCTGGCCACTTTAGGTGCCTAAAAATGTTTTGAAAAACAAAAAAGCCCTTCCCTTCTTGGTGCTGATCCCCATGCAGTGAAGTCCCCAGTGCTTGATGCACTAGCGAGGATCAGTCTCCATGCCCTGGTTTGATCAGCGTAGATCCAGCATCTTGGCACAAGTTGTGTGCCAGCACTGAAGTAAAATAATCTTTTTAGCTGTAATAGTGGTGTCAAACTGACCTGCAACTTTTCTTTTCCTTCTCCTTATCAAGTACTGTTAACATCTGTAGTGAAGTCAGCAACACTAGGGTGTCTACTAAAACCTGACCGGTCATCTCTTCATAGATCAGCTTGAGGTTGAGGAAAGTCCTTTCCAGCCTGCAGCTCAGCACGCAATGCGCACTGTGCAGCAGGGTGCAGACTGCTCCCCTGTTCCCAGGCTCACGCGCATTTCAGGTGTGGTTGCTAAAGGCATGTTGTCCCACTTCATTGTGAAATCCTTCCCCTTCAAAAGCTACGTCCTGCTTTTCATTCCACCGCCCCACAAGAAGACCTGCATGGAGGTTCCAACAGAGTTTATTCTGACCATGGATTTGAATAAGAGTTTTTCAGTCTTAAGATGAAACTAACCCTCCTTTCCCTGGGTTCCCTGTAATACAAATTTCCCTCGAGTGTGTGCCCATGGCAGTGATCGCATGAGCAAGGAACATACTAGCTGAAGGAGACTTCTTGTCCCGGCAGAGCCCTCACCATGCCCAGTGGCTCTGGCCTCATGTGAAACCTCTCCTGTGGCCCTGCTTTGCCCTTATTGCTGGGACGTCAGGTCTCTGCAAAGGACACAGTCACACAACAGACAGAGAGGGTGGCGTTGATAGGAGAGGAACAAAGCAGCAAGGTCTTTTGGAGATGTGCATCTACTGAAGAGACCGGTGGTGCATGTAGGTGGTTCCTGTAGGGTGCTGGTGTGCTGAACTGGCGCATCCGGCGCCTCTTGCCTCTGCACGGGGGTCTCGACAGGCTCATCCCACTGAGGGTCCAGATCTTGCCTTTGAACTCTAAAGGCATGTGTGCTGTGAGCCCTCTCTCTGCTCCAGCAAACCAAGATCCCGTTGGTTTGACGGAATACTGCCATTCTTAACTTGGTAGGCAGCACTTCCTTGAGTAGGATTGCAAAGGGAGGTTTTAAGTTAATCAGTTACTCTTTAGTGCTGGGTTTTAAAAGTTCGTATGGAAGGATTTCGATGGATATAACATACTATTTTCTTCCCCCAAGATCTTTCAGATCTGGCTGATAAATTTGAGAACGAGCTCAGTTTGTCAAACGGTCCTCCTCTTATCAGGCCAGTTTATTCAAAAGCTGGTCTCCAGTGTGCGTCTGAACTCCAAGAATGCCTCTACCCGGGTAAGCTGTTTATTCTGGATATATGGGGTTTTTTTTAATTTAAGATTAATTTAATTTAAGATTTTATTTAATTTCTGTATTTGGCAGAACTAATAGGAAGATAATGTGATATAAATACAAGATTTTAGGCACACAACTGTTAGGGTATTTAAAAGATGCAACTGCTCCAAGAATGTTGATTTCCCTGATTTTTCACGTGTTTCGATCTCTTCTTCCATTTTTGCCACTGAGTATAATCCCTAATGCACACAATTGCTGAGAATATACCTAGCATCCCAGGGGTTTGAGCACTGTCTGCCCCCTGTTATGCCCAAAAATCTTCTTATAGACAAAGAAGAGAATCATTTATTACTAGCACAACTGAAGTTTAAGTAGTCTAATCAAGGAATTATTATTAGCCAAGATCTAATTATTACAGATAAAGAAAGAAAAAGACAATAAATTAATACCACTGTGAAAAAAAGTGATAATGATAGTTACCTGTAGGTTTCCCTGTTCCTGGCATGACACTCAGCTTTCCACTGCCACTCAGGATCCCGCTGTTGATGGCTCCGGTCTGCGGGGGGTTGTTCAGGCGAGCCGTCAGCATCTCTGATTCTTTCCTGGGGAGTCCGTCGCTGATGCTGATGGTTTCTTTTTCCTACTCCAGGCTCTGCTTGGGGTCACTTGCTGTAGATTTGCTAACACACTTTTACACCTTGTTCTTTCTTCACTGGTCTGCAAGTTCACTTCAGGGTTTAGTAAACACGGCATGTTTCACAGAAGTTGGATACTTGTTCTCCGTTACCCTTAAACCCAGTTTTGTCCAGCTCTGGGGCTGCATTCCTTTTCTTGATCTGACCATCTGAGAGCTGTTTCTGGCCTTGGGATCTCCTGTGCTCTGTCTCTTGCCACCCCACACCTGAATTCAGCCCTGTGTCCTGTATCCCACATCTCAAGACCTCTGCTGTCCTACTGTATTTCTGCACTCTGCATCATCATTTTATGGGCAGAAAGATCTCTACCTGTGCAGAAGAGCTGCTTGTTGCTACTGTCTGTATAAATTGATGGTTGTTATTCACAGCCACCTGAGGATTAGAAAAAAATGCTATTACAGGCTAACCAAGAAAAAACAAAGCTCCAAACAGGTCAACAAAAATTCAAAGAAAGCAACCGGAGAAGCCTCCAACCTGAGGCCTTGCAAACTCAGTACGCTCCTCATGGCTTGGTACGAGCGATGCCGGGTTGCTGGTCAGCAGGGCTGAGCACCAAGTATTTGGGTGTGGGATGTCTGATGGGCTTAGACTTGTATCTCATCCAGTAAGTCAGTTCTGCCACCCTGCTCACTGCCACAGGGGAACTTCAGGCTGGGGTACACACAAGGGAAAGTAAAGCTCAGCCCTTCCCCTGCAGGGGTGGAGAACCTTGCCTTGGTTTTATTTTCTGGTGAAGACTCTGATTATTTCAGACACACTTCAGCTATAAAAGCAGCGATGGTTGCTGGGCAACAGATGCTCCCACATATCAAGCCCTGAAAGACAAGGGAAGAGAAGTGGCCAAGGGCAACCTAAATCCTGTCATGTTCCTGCAGAGCAGGGCTGGGGCTTTAGATGAAGCTCTGCGACACATGGGAGAGACACAGAATTCCAGGTCCCATCAGTAGCCAACAGACACTTTCTCATTAAGCATAATCCGTGGGTTATTTTTTTCCAAATTCTGACCTATGGATGTATGTATTAATTGCTAATTTTTCTGAATATTTTTGTAATTTTGCTATCTTTTCGCATCTGTTTTCAGGATTACTCTCAGATGGTCGATTCACTGTTAATAGTGTTTCAGTACAGGATATGCAATTGCTGTTTCTTGATGAGAATGTGGTTTTTAAACGGAAGGCAGTGGCACAGTCAGTGTAACTGTATGCGTGCGTTTGAGCTTTGTCTGCATGTTATGAATGTGCATAGCTGTAATTTTAACCTGTCAATTTAAAAGACAGTTTGTGTTGATATTTTTTAAAAGTACTGTTACTTCTTATTTTGGAGGAGCACCAAGTCTAACGTTGGGATAAGAGGTATCTTCATGTATTCCCCTATATTTAATGGGAATGTGAATCTATACGTGAAGAGACTGACCATGCTCCTAGGCGCCTTTTCCCTTGATATATGCATCATGTTTTACCAGCCAGGAGTGTCGGAGACACTGCAAGCGCACTGCTCCATCTGGTTTAACCACCCGTCTCCCTGTGGCAGCAACATACCTGTCCGAGGAATACCTAAATAATGAGAAGGCAGATAGAATGGATCCCTCCAAAGAGACTTTTTCTTGGTCCATTTAGAAGTCAGGCATGCCTGAAGCATGGAGTTTACATCTTTTCTATGCATATAAAAAAGTCCTTACAGGTTTACCACCAGGTATCATGGGAATGCTAAATTTTTTACTCACACTAAATCATTTACTTTGATGACCTCATGGTATAATACGTTCCTCCCATAACTGGTGTGTTGAGAAAATTACTTGCTGTATTTTGGTTTTCTAATTTTTGATTTCTTTTTTCTAGTGGGTTCTAATGAAATCAAATGGAAGCCAGAAACCATCTGCACCGACCTGTTCTCAGAGTATCCTGGATTAGAGGATTTAATGAAAAAACAAATCCATCCACTTAACAAGGGGGTACTGATATTTTCAAGGAGTTGGGCTGTTGACATTGGATTGCCGAAAAACCAGCACGTTGTGTGTGATGTTCTCTTAGTAGCTGAAAACGCGTATCCAGTATTGTATACGGTAGTCAAGGATGCCTCTTCTGCTGAATCTGAAAACCCAAGAGAAACCGCTTATGCATTAAAGCAGAAACTAGTCAATGTTGGGGGATATGCCTCAAAAGTGTGTGTGATTCCCCAAATACTGCACCTGAATGACACAAAGAACCAGATGGAAGTTGCAGAGTGTGGCGTTCCCCAGCAAGAAAACCAAGAAAACCCATGTGGTTATGCCAGCTTGTACCCAGAGAATTACATCCTCACCTCCAGGGACATCCCCGTCTTTCTGCGTGCGCTTGTGATTGTTGTGCTCCGCTTTAAGTCCTACTTAAGTGACCATCTTGGCACTGAGATTTTCAACCTTCTCACTCTAAAACAGTACGAGCTGCTCTCCAAGAACTTGCACAAAGTCAAGGAGCAGTTTGTCCTTGGTCTTCCTGGAACAGGGAAAACAATCGTGGCTATGAAGATCATCGAGAGAATAAGAAATATTTTTCACTGTTCTGCAGAAGAGATACTCTACATTTGTGAAAATCAGCCCTTGAAGGAGTTTGTGGGGTAAGCAGTAACATGTTTTTCCCCCTTTTTCTTTCATTCCATCCTCTGTAGGTACAGCACAAGCCCTGCTGATTTTATGTATTTGCCAAATATATAACTTTGGCTGACACGAACACACAATAATAATCTCAAGAAAGGTGTTAATATTGAAAGTATTGCTGAGCTGAGCTCCGGCCCAGGTACAGTGTTCGCTCACTGCAGTGAGAATCCCATGCTGGATTGTGTTAGACCTTCCAAAGACAATGGCCTTAGTTTCACAGTCTTTTATGGCTGGTGCTCACGCCAAATCTACTCACCTGCCTTTCCCTCTTGCTGCGCTGGGCCTGTTGTGCAGCTGGGCTGGGAACTGGACCTTGGACCTGGGCCATCTGGACAAGGGGACCAGAAACTAATGCCCTTTTGGTAGAGGATTTCAGGTCAGGGCAGTCCCCTGGTCCTGTTCTCGCCGTGTTTCCGCTTGTGTCCACATGGAGAGGTCAGCAGGCCACCAGGGTGGACAAAGCATCTTGCGTGACGCAGGGCAGTGCCTGAGCAGCAGGTCCTGGCCCCAGCAGGCAGATGGCCCCGAAGAAGCGCTGCCAGTCCCTGCTCAGCCTGGGGGGAAAAGGGAACCTGTCCTTCCTGCCAGAGCTCCGGCACCACACTGCCTTCCCTGGGCCAGAGAGAGCAGGGACACCCCTGGGGGAGCCTTACTGTGGGGTGTCTGTGTAGGAAGCGTGAGCTTGAGTCTCCTCCTAGGGTAGAGCCAAAGCCCATTGGTGGGGGCTGCGTAGGCAGTGCAGCAATGCCTGCGCACCTCTAATCCAACGGAATAAATGTTTCTGCCACGAAAATGATACAGCGTGCTGCAGCTGAGATGAGAAGTTTGGCATTTTTAGTCAGTAAGCAGCAATAGCTCTCCAAGAAAGAACCCACTGAGAAATGGAGGCAGTCAATAGGGAATTGTCTGGTCATATCTTCTTTTTGTTTACCATATGTATTTTTTGGGTTTCGGTTTGTTTGGTTTTTTTTAGAAATGAGATCTGCAGGTCTGTGACACGTGTTGCCTTCTTAAAGGGGAAATTCCCAGAAGTGAAACACATTGTGGTTGATGAAGCTCAGAATTTTCGTCCTGAAGAAGGAAACTGGCATGCACGGGCCCAGGAGTTAGTCAAGAAAAAAAGTGGCATTTTCTGGGTCTTCTTGGATTTCTTCCAGTCTACTCACCCGTATGGTTGTGGTCTTAACTTTTCAGAACTATATCCTCAGGAATGGTTGACCGATGTGGTCCGTAATGCCAGGGAAATATGCAACGTCATGTTTGATCTCATGGAGAAAATCCTCCAAGAACGTAACACAGATATGCCCTATAAGATGCTGGAAGACTTGTTTAAAGACGCTAAATGCGCCCATTCTTTGCAAGGTGACTACATAATAAAAATAAATATGGGAACATCTGAAATGGTAAAGTACGTGATCACGGAGTGCGACAGGTACATCCGGCAAGGCTACCCCGTCAAAGATATTGCAATCCTGTGCAGTACACAGCATGCAGCCCGGGGCTTCCGCCAAATGTTGGAACCGGAGCTAAGTCGACAATTAAGGAAACGCAGGGTCAGGTTGGCCTTGGGGTCAGCGGAGAATGTGTCAGAAAATGTCATTGTTCTTGACAGCATCCGACGCTTCTCAGGCCTAGAAAGGAGGATTGTGTTTGGCATCCACCCTGTCCCTGCACAAGAGGAGATTTCTCTCAATCTTTTGCTCTGCGTGGCATCCAGAGCCAACACCAGACTCCATTTGCTGTATCACAAAGACAAAATATTCTTAAGAGACACATCTTTAGATGACAGTTTACTCTTACTGAGGGCTAGGGACAGCAGAATGCTTTGCTCATGTTTTGTTCAGTGATACAGGGCAGCCTTATGATTTTTTTTTATGCCCTTTCTTTAGTCTATGCAAAAAAAAAAGCAGCACAGATTCATATATGTATTTCATAATGTGTAGGCCTGTAGGATGTCATAAAATTGATTTTAATTAAAGGACATCCCCACCTGGAGAGAACAAACTGCTGAAAATGGCAGTTACAGAAGGAAGTCAACAGTTACAAACTGCTTGGATAAATCATAGAACAGTTTGGAGACTTGTACTTTCAATTCCTCTGCTTTTTAAGCTGATTGCATGTTCTGAGTTATTTCAGCAGTGCCAGAGCGGAACCACAGCTTGCTGTTGGGAGTGGTGGCGACTGTCTTCACCTCTGCTGGGAATGGGGCTGTGGTTTTCTCATCACGTTGAATCATCATAAATGCCATTTTCTGCCCATGGAGGCAGTTCTGTCCCCAGCAGTACAGTCCCAAACCTCTCATAAGCAGGCTCAGGTCTGCAGCAATGTACTGAGTTGGGAACTTGGGGTTTGGGTTTTTTTTCGGCAAATGAGTTTTTAGCTTAGGTAAGCTCCACCATGTCCTGCAGCTGCCTGAGTGTTAGTGCTGGCATGAGGGGTAGCAGGAATGCGCTTCCTGGAGAAGGAGGCAGCACAGGATCACAGAACAGCAGAGACGGGAAAGGACCTCTGGAGGTCTGGAGGTCATCTCATCCAATCCCCTGCTCAAGCAGGGACACCTAGGCTGCCCAGGACCACGTCCAGGCGGCTTTTGAATCTCTCCATGGATGGAGACTCCCCAACCTTCCTGGGCAACCTGTGTCAGCGCTTGGTCACCCTGACAGTAAAAAAGTGTTTTCTGATGTTCCGAGGGAACCTCCTGTGTTTCAGTTTGTGCCCGTTGCCTCTGGTCCTGTGCACTGGGGACCACTGGAAAGAGCCTGGCTCCATCCTCTTTGCACCCTCCCTTTGGGTATTGATACACATTGATGAGGTCCCCCCTGAGCCTTCTCTTCTCCAGGCTGAGCAGTCCCAGCTCTCTCAGCCTTTCCTCATAGGTCAGACACCCCAGTCCCTTCAGCACCTTCATGGCCCTTGGATGGACTGTCTCTAGCATGTCCATGTCTCTCTTGTACTGGGGAGTGCAGAACAGGACCCAGCACTCCAGGAGTGGTCTCACCAGTGCTGAGTACAGGGGAAGCATCACCTCCCTTGACCTGCTGGCAACACCGCTCCTAATGCAGCCCAGGACGTTGGTAGTCTTTTTTTTTTTTTGCTGCAAGGGCACATTGCTAGCTCAAGTTCAACTTGGCGTCCACCAGGATCCTCAGCAGCCTTCTCTGCAGAGCTGCTTCCCAGTCAGTCAGCCCTCAGCATGTACTGGTGCCTAGGGTTGTTCCTCCTGAGGGGCAGGACTTTGCATTTTCCGTATTGAACTTCATGACGTTCCTGGCAGCCCATTTCTCCAGCCCAATGAGGTCCCTCACTTGATGCCTCTCCCTTGTGCTCCTCTCTTTTGCTAGCTGCTCGTATTTGTACCCACTCAAGCTGTTTAGAAACTGCAGAGGGTCACTAAGATTTCATCATTCTAACCGGAACTATTGAAGTCAACAAACTGTTGCAAAATAGTGCGTATGCTTGACAGCCCAATTCTTACTGTCGTGTCAAATTTGGCATAAGCAGTGTGGCTCTTCAAACTCCGATTGTGCAAAAACGTGTTGAGAATCTACCACATAATTACATCTTTTCTTTCTGTTTCAGATGCCAACTGTTGCCGGAGCTTTGCCAATGTTTATCTAGTAACGTAGTTCCTATTATTGCTTAGTCTGATATTAGATTTTAAAAAGCTGAATAAATAGTGACATGATAATGTCATATTTGCTCAGGGGGAAAAAAAAAAGGCTATTTCACCGTAACTCTTGTGCAATTGTATCAGCTTTCTGCTTTTCTGTAATAAATGGCTTTTCCTGATTTTGGGATCTCTAGTATTTGTGGCGGCCAGCGTTCCAGATCTGAAAACACAAAAGCCTGGCGATACCTGCAGGGACCGCCAAGGAATTTCCACCACAGCTAATGGTCTGAGAAGGAGGAAGGTCTAAATCCTCCCAGGTTTTATGCTTCAGGCTGTTAGTGTTGTAGTAAAATTGACATAAACTAGGAAAATGAAATGTAAAATGTAATTGAAGCAACCAAGGAAACCTGCTGCTGCTCAAGTCCTCCGTGCTGCCCCAACCCTAATTAATTATTTACCTTATCTTCAAATAGAGAAATCGTAACTAGACATGATTTATCTATGATTCAGTTAAGGAACTAACCACCAGACAATGTAGCACTGTTGATAAGCAGGGTATTCCTGTCAAGAGAGTGATAAACTGTAGGCCTGGTCAGCAAACTGAGAAAACCACTTGAAACTGCCAAGATGAGAGGAGAAGTAGGGAAAAGGTAATTCCGGCAGGGGGAGATCATGACCACCGACTCATTGACCACCTGCCCAAATGATACCACCTGCTCAAAAGAGACCAGTGGAAGAAAAAGACAGAGTCTGTGCACTAATTTACGTGGGAAGCAAAGAAATCTTGACCAATCATTAAAGAGAGTAACAATGAATATGTATTAATTGT
>RSEF01000001.1:20077412-20091752 GCA_003993805.1 Himantopus leucocephalus | reverse complement strand
TCCTTATGGGTCCCTTCCAACTTGAGATATTCTGTGATTCAATGATTCAATTTCTACAGCTTTAAATTTTTTTTCCTTTACACTGCTACTACCAACTTCATGCTTTTCCTCCATAAAATGAAAAGCCAATATCTGTAATGAATTATATTATTAAACCATGAGAGCTATTTGGAGAATAAATACATGTAGTATATGCTTGAGAACCATACTGAAAGCCTCATAAATAACAAGTTGTATATTATCATTGTGTAATCTATTGGTTTTATTAAATTCTGCTTAGACATTGAGAAAGGAGAGGCTAAACTAGCCAAAGAGGATTAACACCATAAGAAAGAAGAAAAAGCATTAATTTAAAAAGGCTTGGAAAAAAATGAAATTGTTTAAGAAAAGGATATGACTCCATAGTTTGGCAAGCTGGTAGTCTGAATCACTGAAAAAGGAGAAGTAATGGGCTCCTTGGCTTGGACTGCTACATCTGTTTAATTGACTATCCTCCGTCCTTTGTCCTTGCAAAATTTCTAAACACAGAATTAAATAGTTGCTAGCAGACAGCCAAGCTTATATATTCCTCAGAAGATCTCAGGTACCTTCGTGTGTTTTTACAGCTTATGCAGACAAAAAGTGGCAACGCGTTTGGTAAAAGACAGCTCTGCACCAAATAACAGGTATTCTCTATCAGTGAATAGACAGGCTCACGCTTAAGGAGAATTCTGCCGTACATCAATCAGTTCAGGTAGGATCAGCTTCCCCATTCCTTTGCCCAATTTGTCTCCCATGAGCTGAGGGACTCCTACCTAAAATGCTCTTAAAAAGAAACACTGAAACATTGGTATATTCTTCCATGAATTCCATGCACTATGGCAGGGAACTGATAGTTTGGTGAAGTTATAAATACATGCTATGCAAGAGAATCAGTGCTGGCTTGTACATGCTAGGTTCTTCCAACATTTGTGACTAATACTGATTTAATACACAATATTTGCAATTCTCATATAGTACAGTGATGGATGCATAAATAAGCTCAGATCAGCAGCTACAAAGATTTTTGCCACTGACTCTCCACTTGGTTGATATTGGCCTCATTAATATCTATATGACTTTCTTACCAAGTCATACTGCAAGAGTAATTTATGTGTAACAAGTTTATCATGATATTTGTTTTCTCTGATTCCCTGTTTCTCCCACTTGATCTGTTTCTGCTAACTGGATATGATAAGAAAGTACTTAGTCCTATGCAGTGCTTTTATCAATATTCACAAAATGTTTTACAAAGAAGGTTTAGTATTGTGATCTCCATTGCTATCAACGGAGAAACTTAGACACAGAAAGGTCAAGTGGCTTTTAAAGTATATTCAGCACACAAATCACAGAGCTAAGCTAACAGGACTCTTGAGTCTCAGTCCTGTGCTATATTAATATGGCTATGTTCCCTCCCCTAGAGAGAGAAAAAGCCAAAATCAGGTGGCTAATTACAAGTAACCACAGAAAACCAATAATCCTTGAATAATCCAGTTTCAAAACCCCTGAATTATTAGATTCATAGATCCCTTGTAAGCCTCTGAAGTAATTAAAGCCTGACTGAGGAGCTAAGCGATCTTTAGCTCAAATCCTATGAATAGATTAGCTTGCGAACATAATGTATGCTGACTATTAATGTGCTATTTTGCTGTATAAGCAGCGAGTGTAATTCAGCAAAACCCTACCCAAACTGTACATATAATAGACACATCATCTTTACAAAGCTAAAGCTAATGTTAGGAGAAAGCATCAAGAAATATGATGTTATCTCTTCTTATACCAACGACAACATGAGATGCTCTAATTGACAGAACGCAGCCAGATACTTCAAGGCTCCAAGGGATGCAGATCTGTGAATCTTTCCACAAACGATGAAATGGAATGAGGGCAGTCTAGTAACAGGAGTGCGAACTGTTACTCTTCCACCATTTTTAAACACTTAGAAAGAAATCCTACAATTTAAGGTTTTCTAGAATTCTTAAGCTTTTGATAATTTTGTATGTTTTAACACAAAATATCCTGAATTCTCCTCTTGGAAATGTACTGTAGTGTCTAGAGCAAGCTAAATGTCCTTGAAGTTACCTGGAATCTCTCCACTGACCATGCAGGGAGCAGAGACAAATAGACTCGTATTTAAACTGCATGTGTTGAACAACAAAATGCACAGGAAGCACTTTAATGACAGGGTGGTCAAGCACTGGAACAGGCTTCCTAGAGAGATGGTCGATGCCCCAAGCCTGTCAGTGTTTAAGAGGTATTTGGACAATGCCCTTAATAATACGCTTTAACTTCTGGTCAGCCCTGAATTGGTCAGGCAGTTGGACCAGATGATCATTTTAGGTCCCTTCAAACGGAAATACTCTATTCTATTCTGTTCAAAATATTTATATCACAATCATTGGACACTATTTAAAAGGAATGTTCGTTAACTCATCCCCGTGTCTTAGCTCATTAAAACCCTCCGCACTTCATCACAGAATAAGAGTTTGTTTTTCTTAAGTGAAATTGGACTAAACCTAAGAACTCATTTTTAATAGTCACAGTCACTGGATTTCTGTCAGTCACCAAGACTAGAACATCCCTTTGAGCCATTAAGTACAACTCAGCTTAAGTGTGAATTTGATGTAATGCAGAAAGAACAACATCCATCTCTGCACACATTCTTCATCTTTTTTGTATTTTCTGCACCCATTTTCTGTAGGGTTTTAGTGCACATTTGGAAAGAAATTACATCTATCAGCATGTCTGTCCAGAAAAGACATCATTTTTAACAAGACTATGAGGCTAGAGCAAATTTGGGCCACAGCATAAACAGTCCAGTGTTTGGGTTTGTCACATCCCTTCCTCATAAGGAATCCTCTTTGCTGAGGATTTGTTACAGAGCTTTCACCGTACACAACCCAGGACCTGAGACATTAGTGAGTAGCAGCACCAGCTTACATTACTAACTGCAGTATACACAAGTGCCTTAGGAAAGGCGGGAATGTGTATCACTCTCTTAAGCCTATCTTCCCACCTGCCCAGATCTGCAACTTCACACTCCATGCGGACACACCTTTCATATTCCTTCCTCCCCTCCCAAGAGAATCTGATGGCAAACAGGAAAACAAGGTCCATCTTGCCAAGAAAGGGGGAAGAAAAGTCAAAAGCTAAGTCTCACAAAAGTGCAGCAGAAGGCCATCATGGCTACAGATTCTGTTTTGAGCGCTTGCTCCACCTCTGTATTGTGATGCCTCTTCAGTGAAATAAACCAGTTACACGAGAAGTTCACTTGGCCTCGACGTTCTGATTCCAAATAGCATCATCACTTCTCTATTCTAGTCACGAATGCTATATCCTCTCATGCCTTCTCTTTGCTATTCCAAATACTTCCAAACTTTTTGTTCCTTTTCCTTTTGGAGGTCCTGAGGGTATTTCCTAACTCTTGGTAGCACTAAGACGAGTCAGGTGTACTTTCGTATTAAGAGTTTATTTAAGCAACCTGTCTCCTCTTCTAGAGAGCAAAAGAGGGGGGGGAAATTCTCATTTCTAAGCATATAATGCAAACATTATGTAGTTCAAATTTGAAAATTCAAAACCCTATTTCAATTATCATAATTGTTCAAAGAATTCTTCATGCCTATGTAAGAAACTAACACTTCTGGCCCTGAAAATATGCAGGTGATGAAATATTTCTAAATCTCCATTAGAAGCTTGGATCACAAAGGCAGTTTAATGAAAGGCTAGAATTAACCTGGCTGAAATGCAAAATTATACTGGAAGACTCTTTATATTACACTAACAATGAGGTGAGATTATATAAGCTTTTGAGGTAGCATACTGTTGGGTCCAATTTTTCAGCTGTGCCTTGCAAAGATGAGAAGAAAAACCTAACTATTGTATCTCTAGTGCACTGCTAAGAAGCGCAGCATACATATAGTTAAAGTGAATAGGAACAATAGGTCAGCATGATGGAACTTGTGGGGACAAAAAAGCTAGGAAATGTGGAGGTCTACAAAACACTAATATATATATACGTAAAAATATATATATATCATCCCTTAAATGATCTTTAGACTCATGCCTTGTATTTAAAAAAAAAGGAAAAAAAAAAGAAAGAAACAAAAAAAGGAAACCAGATCTTTGGCAAAATAAGAGAGCAACATAAAAGTACAGATAGAATTTGCAACTGCGCTAATTTGAATCAAACCCTGGAAAGCTTCAAAAGGTTCCAAGAACTAAACTTTATAGAACTTTAGTGTAGAAATTCAACAATAATCTGACATCTGCTTCTTTCTTCTGACACTTACTGTTACACCTTCAGATGTACATCCCATATATTCAGTTAACACCAAGAGATGAGAGAAAATTTAAGCCAACTGACCTCTATCACCTCAAAAGATTTCTCACTAAGTCATCCTATTATCTCCCAGTAATCCTATAAAGCATCTCGTGAAAACTGGGAACATCACTCACTTATTTGCAATACAAGAAGCAAGTTACTACACAAGATAAGGCTGGCAATTCATCTAGTCTAGCACCATGCTGCTGACAACGGTCAGGTTCACCTTCCTGTAAGAGGAAATTCTGCTTCTAACATGTACAGGATATAATGTCTACGTGGAGGCCTCTCCATAGCCACCATAAGCTATGAATAGGCTTGTCTTGTAAATCATGAGGTTTTATAAGTGTAATTTTAACTTGTAATTTAATTTGTAATTTAAACATCTGTTCATTTTTTAATTATTAGCAAGGAAAGAGGAAGCTACAATACATCTACACAAAAAACGTTATCTTTATACCACTGTTGTGCTTTCCACCATCTAAACTCTCCACACTATAAGTCTGTCCATCTTCGGTCAATGTACTGCCCACCTTTTCTCTCTACTTATCTGTAATACATGACGAGCCCAGATCCACAAAAATATACATGCAACTATTGTCCTACTTGGATGTTAAATTCTCATTTACCTAATAGGAAGTAGGAACCAAAACATTTAAAGATTTGATTCTTTATATTTCAGAAGCTCAAGGAAAAAAATATTAATAATTATATTTGTAATTCATCCCACTGAATGCAATTTGAAAGAGATATCTGAGTTACAAACTGTAAATTCAAAGAAATAAAAAGAAACCAACTGCTAATAACAATGAACAGCCTGGAGCAATCAATGATTTTTTTAATGACAAATAGTGTGAGTCTAACTATAATTTTAATCCCTCTGTCATATCTTTCTTTCATATTTAATAGATTAGGACCATTTGCTGCTGTTTTTTAGTTACAGCTCTAAAGATATATTAGGATATGACATACCCAAGAAGCCATACTTTTAAATAAAACTTCTTCATCTTGTAAATAGTCTTTTAGAATTTCTGGCTTTAATCATCAGTTTAATGAAGTCTAATGGATCTGTTATTATCCTTTCCCTTTAATGTGGTGATGAGAATAAAAATATAATTAAGGCTGTTTGAAATAAAGGAACAAAAGATGAAGACAAGGGAGAAAAAGAGATAGATACAGCAATACTACATCAATGAGAGGTCAAACAAGCTGCAAATAGCTTTTCTATAGGCAGGCACTCTAAAACATACTCATATAAATCCAAAGCTTATTCACAAACCTGCAGCCTTCTAAACTTGTTACAGAAATGCCTTATACCCCATTGTGTTATGAACAAAACAAAACAAGTCTGAGTGAACTTGGTGCATCAAAATTCATTTTTAAAAGAAAATCAAGCCATATTTTACTAAAAAGAAGTTGTCTGTATGAAGCAAAAATTGAGGAGATGATGTGCACGTTTTGCATATTGTGATTTGTATTTTATCTAAATTAAGGTTACTCTACAGGCAAAATAAAGTCTGATTGATTTCCAGTAAGATGAAGAGAACACTAAATTTATGTTAAATATCTACTTTCAAGAAGCTTCTTGTCTTAATTTTGTTACTTTTCTATAGTTTGCTTTGTTACAGATGTATCAGGTAAAGGACAAATTCTTAATTTGAAGAAAAATGATGAGTAAGATAAGGACACATAAATAGCACATGCTTTATAAGCAACAAAATGATTATTTGTAGTATCGATATTTTCCTTAGAAGTTATCCTAAACTCAGAAGTTTCTACATTGTACATTTCAAGGCAATATATCAAAATACTTTTCCTCTTGTCCTAAAAAAAAAAAAGGAAAAAGCATTCAGTTTTAAATTCAGTTTGGATTTTAAATTCAGTTTGGATTTTTATGGCAAATGGGAAATCAAATTTCTTGGATCTCTAGCACAAATAGATAAACAAAGTCTTCAATTTTATTTTTCACATTCTTGGATAAGGAAAAAGCCTATAAGCTATTTAATAAACAGCATGATCTTTCTTTCCCTTTCTTATCTAACAGTAGAAAAAACATCATATACCTTGTATTATACATTTCTCATTCATAATAGAAATAATCAGTTTTATCACAAGCTTATGACTTCCCATCATAGCAGTACAGCTTAAAAAACCCTGAAAATTCATACTATGCCCTCTCTGTTTCTCGATTTAAATATAATAATCAATGGTTTTATAACCTAACCACCTACAGTAAAGTTACTTGGTATTCTTTCAGCACACTCAAAAATGAGTATGCGTTTAGAAAAAAGTGACAGAAAAAAACATGGGGTTTGTATATGAAGCAACAAGGGGGACAAGATTAAGTCATTTTACTTTGATAGATGATATGAACCTGTTCAGGAGCTGCGTGGGAAAGCTTATCTTAATGGCTTTCTTCTTGGACACTTTTAGCTGCACTGCTTCTTAAAGAGAAGACAATATCTGGAGGTAGATCAGGAGGTAGATTCATCTTGGCTATTGTATTATTTCAGCTCATTGATGAGATCAATGAAATGCACAAGAGAGAGATTTTATTTAGTCAAAAAAAAAGCCAAAGCTACCCAACTCCCCACATTATTTCCTCCCTACACCACCCCTTGAATCTCTTCTTAGATTTCTGCAATGCATGCTACTCCTTTAGTTATTAATTCCTTTGGCTTATCATTTCCACTACAGAGGATCTACACTTTTCCTTGAAGCCTAAGGGAATTTTGCCAATGGAGTACAACTTAAAGTGCTGAGCAAAATGAGCAGTGAACCTAGAGTAATCTTTGCACACAACTAAGTCACCTCATTTTTTTCTAAAATGTGTGAGTTTGAAATAAGATAACGCCATTTAGATTTCTACTCCATGCTTCACAGGCAGTTGAAAACAGCATTTAAAAAAAAAAAAAAACAACAAAAAAACAGAAAATGAGTATGTAATGAATGCTGTTTTTCAGGAAAACATTGCTAAAAATTTTCAACTTGTTTTCCCTTCTAATACACACAGAACTGAATTTCATCCTTTTTTTTTCCATTGTCATATATACCTAAGCTCAATACAGTACCAAAATAATTTTTCTGTGCCTTTGCCTGTTTCTCCTTTTGATGGAATAGTGGTATAAAGGAGAGCATCAAGGTGGACAATTTTGAATAATTTATTCATGACTTCTTGGTTCCTATGAGTTGAGTACCTGGCATCACAGCATCGCTCTTGGGTTGTCCTATATATGCAAGGATAATGGTAATTAGACATTTTGTAAAGAATAAAAAGTGAAGCAACTCCTCCTTCCCTCCCTTTCACACAACAGTTGGAGCCAAATGGCTGTTCAAGCTTGTTATGCGCAATCCTGTTGTTATAGGGAGAACTATTCCATAAGAAGATTAGATATTAGCTTAAGCTGCCTTGGTACAACTGAATAAGCATGAGCCTGCAGATATACAAATGCTAAATCCACTGGCATTATCATTTCTTAAGCATTCAGAAACCTCCAAGCTTTTCTAGATGGTAAAGCATCCTACTACACATAAGTCTATTTCACAGACATACTAAATCTGTTTATTTTGAATAGAAGCAGCATTGTTCAAGTTAACTTATAGTGTAATAAACAGATTAGGGCATTAGGCAACAGAATTATTAAAAGCGCAAGATTTTCAAAGTGAAGGGAAAGAAATGAATGCCAAATCCTCTATTTCAAACAAAAAAGCAATGAAATGTAAATTAAATCTAGCTCAAAATAATTTATTTTTTGGCATCTTACATCAGTATTTTAAGTACCAGTTCAGAAAGTAAATAACACTCCAGGTTGAATGAAAAATTACCCTGTCTCTTTTGATTCAGTGTGAATTTTCAAATTTAAAGTAACCTGTAGTAATTTATTTAGGGCACCTTGTTGAAGTACTGTTTGTAACACCAAAGTAGAGACAGGAACTTCCAAGATTTTAACTTGCTCCTGGAAATCTGACTGCATTTTATCTTTTTTCTATTGTTCTCAATGGCTTATGGCAATTTGACAATAATGCAAATGGGCTATATGTAAGATTTTCGTTCACCTGCAAAGGTAAAATTCACAGTGAAAAGGCTCATTTATTACCCCTCTCTATCAGAGCTTAACTAATAGGAGGATAGGTCCTATGCTGGACCCTGACACAGAACTCTCTTACTGTTAGTACACCAATTGCTATCATAAAACAAAATCCTGCATCGAAAGTCAAAAAAAGTCAGTGATCCTTCCTGAGTAGAAGCCTTCTTTATTATAATATAAAGCTGGCTATAGCTGTGTTTCTGGCAGGATGTATTAGCATTTCCATACCGAAGTACAAAGCCTGAAGACTACGCACTTCTAAATTGTCTTTGAAGTGGTTCAATTTTTCATAGGAACAGATTTTGCAGATACCACCAGAAACTGCAGAAACAAGGCTGGGGGTGGAAATGTGGGTTGCTTTCAAAAAGTTATTAAAATCTAGTTATTTATAGTCTCTTCAAATCAAAGGGACTTTATAGTTGCCCTGCTTAGATTTAGAATATTGTGCCAAATAAAAAATAAATAGTAAATTTTCTTACATTTAAACACCATTGACCTAAGTTTCTATCACTTTCTAAACGTGACCAATATTAAAAAGCGAATTAAATGTTGAGAAACCAAAAGAGTCAGCTTACAACAGAAGACCTAAACACAAGAAGCTCAGGCATCCTGTTTAAGCTCTTTTACAAGAACACAATTTGCTGGTAGGTGTATGTCTCAGGAATACATCTATCCCGGTCTCTAGTCAAGAAAGAGCTAAAGAGCGAGCTACCTTTGTGGCAACGGTAAAAGTATCAGACCTTAAGAAACTGAACAAAACAAACTGGTGAATACTCATGGGAAACAAGAACAGGTCCTCTTCTCCTAGTTGCACAATCATGCAAATGGCTTAGAGATAAGTGTTCAAACCCCATTTTAACTCAAAATTAGCTCTTTGTTATATTTAGGCTGTGTGCTTGTGCTAACAGAAATGGGGGAACACCACAATGTGCTCTTCAGATAGCACAGAAGTCAGAAAACCCTAATTCATATGAAGTTATTGCCTTGGGTTATCTACTGTGGACACAGATGCTCAGGATAAATAAATCATGCTAACAGAGTCCAGACTGCAGAAAATGACCAGGCTTGCATGTTCTCCTGCCACTGTCAGAGGCAGAATACTGGACTAGCTGGACCTTTGGTCTCTGTCAGGAGCACTTCTTATATTGTTACCTCTGAGTTCAATTTTCAAGTGTTAGATCAAATGAGAACATTATCTTCTAGGTTTGAATGCTCTATGGCATTCTATATGACTTCAGTATTTCCAGCACCTTTGAAGGAATAGAATGAATTGACTGACGGTGTTTCAGACATTTCAGACAAATCTGGGGAATTCAGAGATAACTACAGTAGGATTTTTCTTTTCTTTTAATTTTTATTTTTAGTCAGTTCTTTTCTGGAAGACTTCTGTGTGGAGTTTTCATTGAACTACTTCTATGTCAGGAAGTCAGGGAGCATGCTTGCCATTCAAGGATTTGCTGTCCCCAACCCCTCTAACCCAGAGCATCAACAAACACATTTAGCATTCGATTTGTCAACTCTACCTTATCTTGAACCTAAGAGAGAATACCTAGAACTGAAGAATGAAATATCTCTATATTAAGTTGTACTAGTTCCTCCTCCTCTTCTGATGCTAGCCCTGTGGTTTCACTGCATTTCTTCTTGTCTTTATCTCATTGTTCTGTGAGGTGGGAAACTTCTGTCTACTGTTGACAGTACTAGTTGCTGGGAAACACACCACAGCAAACAATTATCCATTATTTCAGTTTTCAAAAATGGAGCTTGACAAGAAAATTAGACAACCAAACAGCAAAATATTACTTTGGTCTAGACCCAAATTCCAAAAAGAAGACGTATCTATACTAACAGTTGCAGTTCTCTTAAGATTTGTGGATTTGCTTGTTTGGGTTTTGTAACATCAGCAGTGTTTTACCACACTATTTAATGAAACACAACTAGCAATGTAAAGACCCCTTCAGTGAGAAAGCAGGCTTGGCATAGATACAACTTCTTAATTTGTCTGTCTATGCAATTTGCTGATATGCTATGAGATTCAGTCTGCTACTGTGCACTACTCTTCTCCCTCTTACTTCCATGTCTGTCACACCATCTTTCAAAAACAACCTCGTTTTTCATAAATCAGGTTGGGTCTACTTGAAATCAGCATTGACTTGCTTGTAAAGAACTAACTTACACTGACTTTATTGGTTTACGTTTGAATTACCTTGAGACAGTATAAAGGGCAGAATTATGCAGTGTTTAATGCTATACAAAATGTTGTGTTGTATCTTTCATGAGTATTTTATCCCAAACGCTTTAAAGGGAAAATTAAGTAGAAAGACTAAGTAAGTGAACAGAGCCAATAAAAGAAACTCAAAAATAAGACAATGGAGGAAAACTAGCTTGAAAAATAAAAGGTATCTACTTCAGTGTGCAAGTGTGAAAAAATTTTGGAATATACCCTGTTCCTTTCGGACAGTTGAATGCTTTCCTTGATCACGGCAGCAACACATTTTATCAATACAGCCCACTGTTTATTGCCAGTAACTAAAGATAGAAAGGGGCAAGATTTCTTGCTGTCTAGCACAACAAGGTCAAACTTTTCAAAAGAGATGGAGATGACACAAAACTGGGAGGAGTGGCTGATATGCCAGAGGGCCCTGCTGTCATCCAGAGGGACCTCAATAGCCTGGAGAAATGGCCTGAGAGGAACCTCATGAAGTTCAACAAGAACTGCACCAGTATATGCTGCGCACTGAACAGCTGGAAAGCAGCTTGGCAGAAAAGGACCTGGAGGTCCTGGTAGGCATCAACCTGACCATAAGCCAGCAATGCATCCTTGCAGCAAAGAGGGCTACTGGTATTCCGCATTGCCAGCAGGCTGAGGGAGGTGATCCTTCCTCTCTACTCAGCACTGGTGAGGACACACCTGGAGTCCTGTGCCCAGTTCTGGGCTCCTCAGTATAAGGCATGGACATACTGGAGAGAATCCAACAAAGGTCCATGAAGATGATGAAGGGACTGGAGCATCTCCCCTATGAGGAAAGGCTGAGAGAGCTGGGACCGTTCAGCCCAGAGAAGAGAAGGCTCAAGGAGGATCTCAATCAATACATACAAATACCTGAAGGGAGGGTCTAAAGAAGACAGAGCAAGGCTCCTTTCAGTGATGCCCAGTGGCAGGACCAGAGGCAATGGGCACAAGCAAACACAGGAAGTTCCCTCTAAACATTTTTTACTCCAAGGGCGACTGAGCACTGGCACAGGTTGCCCAGAGAGGCTGTGGAGTCTCCCTCCTCGGAGATACTCAAATATATGTGGGCATAATCATGGGCACCCAGCTCTGGGTGACCCTGCTTGAGCAGGGGTGTTGGACCAGATGTGCCCAGAGGTCCCTTCCAAGATCAACCATTCTGTGATTCGATGATTCTGTAACAGAGGCTTGCATCATATATGACTGAAGCCCAGTGAAGGTACAGAACTCAACAAAAGGGTTCAAAGCAGAACAAAAAGGTGGCAGCATCCTCTATAGGATCAAATTGAAACATTAATTGCATCAGGCTTAGCTTTAGCTGATACTATTAATCCTCCGCTTAAATGAACATTAAATCCAATAAAATAAAATTCTTTGCCACGTACCAATACCACCACACTTACTTGTTGGCTAATACATGATTTACACGCAAACTTTGCCGATACAAATGCCTTGATATAAACACTGATATAAATGTCCTGCTTGGCATATTCATAGGAAATTNCCACACTTACTTGTTGGCTAATACATGATTTACATGCAAACACATGATACAAATGCCTTGATACAAACACTGATATAAATGTCCTGCTTGGCATATTCATAGGAAATTGCTAAACCTGTGAAGTATATTGATTTATCTTTTATCACATTGTTTCTCCATTTAGACACAAACAAGGGATCAAGGGCCTTTTCTGTTTAAATTAGTCTCTGTACTTCATAACATTAACGTTATTAGACTGGTTGACAACTCATACTACTGCTATGGACTTCATTATAACTAGAAGAAATGTAGGGCTGAGGAAAATAATAGACAATTATAGATAATAGACAAAGATACATTTTCTCTCTCACTTCAACCATCTGAAGCTCTCCCAGCAAAAAATCCTAAGTAACACTCATCCAGTCGCAACAAGAGATACTCACTCTACGTTCTGCTAGTTGATTGAACAGGTAGTTGTGACTAAGGAGTCATTTACACTAGGAAGAGAGAAGCATATAAAATGATCAAGGTAATGATAGCCCATTATTCAGAATCCCCCACAAAATCAAGACACAGTTAGCTTCATTTTATGAATCTTTTCCAGTGCTTTTAACAGCACCTGGATAAGGAGCAGATGTGAAGATAAAACATTATTCCATAATGCTTTATGATCATAAATCTCATTTGGGTGTTTCCACTCTCATTTAATTTTATATCAGTTCAGGCAACAGGGCTACATATTTCCATGAGCTGCATTCCATTCACCAGACAATCTTCAGGAGGGAAATACTGTCAGTGTTTGAAAAGAGTTATTGATATGACAAGGGTAATTATGCTTTGGGGAGTAAAGTAACACAGCTCCGGTTCATGGGCAGCAGAGAGACAAGTTATAATGTATGTGGCGTGGTGTGTTTTTCTGTATTATTAGCCCCGCATGGCATTGCAAAAGAGAAATGGTGGCAAGTCAGGACTAATATAACAGGAACTAGAGTATTTGTAATTCCCTGCTCAACATCTGTTGCCTAAAATGTAATTTGCTCATTTGTGCAAGCTGTGCTTCTTTAGAGGCAATCTCCAAACCCTTTTTTGGATGTACCTGCCCCAATTTGTACAATTTGAATGTGGCCCAAAATAGCCTGCATTTCAATTTCACATAATTTGCAAATGCTCAGTGAGCAACCTGTTTATTTAAATTACATCAAAAACAAAGCAACACAGGGGTATGAGTGACCGGAGAGTCAGAAAGGAAGAATTCAAAGAGGGATTGTTTTTTTTGTTTTTTTCAAGAGGCAGAGCTCTCAGATCACCAGGAAGAATATTAAGGAAAGCAGTTAATATGTAGTTAAAGGAATCGTAATGCACATGAACATATGTTGTTTTACCTAATTTTGATCAACTTAAAAGTAAAAATGTCTTTATTCTTTCAGTTGGGTTTAGCACGCCATCTGGTTTAATTATTCCTTAGGTAGCACACTATAAAGTTAATAGTAACAGTCAGAAAAAACGTTTCTGATGTGATTTTTCACCAAGGATGTTTCTCTTAAACCCATTGACTATGAGGTCAATGTAATAAGCTTTCACATAAGTATTACGTTACTGCCAGTGCTTGGCAGATGTTAACTCAGAATTGTCACCTCTAGATTGACTCAAATCTGCTTACTCAGTGAAAGAATTTAATCATAATCTAAAGTGCTCCTTTAACTCAAAGTTTCAGGCAGAATTTTAACTTTAGAATTATCTAAATAGTTCTAAAATAGTTAAGAATATATGATGGCATTTATAAACACAAGATCTTACAGGTTTGTCTGTTATAAGGAAATAAATTGCAGTTTATAAGAGTCGTGTTGATTAAAGAGTCAAATCTCAGTCCTCATTTCAGCAAGGAAAGATACGCCCAGTGAGACTTCTGAAATCTACTGCTTTGATCAACTAGGCAAGTGAAATATGGAGTGTTCATTATTCATTATAATACCAGAAGGAAGGTAGGGAAGGTAGGGATTTAGGGATTCACTTCAACATCTTTGAGTTGAAAAGTGATTTCAAGCAGTTTTGCATAATCCCAATTTTATAGAGTCCTAGTGAAGTTCACCACTCCACTCCTGCTCACTTTCATCAGGACCTAATTATTGTTTAAAATCCTATCTAGAAACTACTTTGTGTTGTTTACCTTTAAAACTATTATTCAAAAAAAAAAAAAAAA
>RSEF01000001.1:20034631-20077363 GCA_003993805.1 Himantopus leucocephalus | reverse complement strand
AAAAAAAAAAAAAATCTGTTTCCCCCAAAGGTGTTTCCGAACTGAAGGAGGGGAAAAAAAAGCCCCAACAAATCTCTAGAACAGAATTTCATCTCAATGGATGCATAAAAAATACTTTATGAAACACACAACATACTGTTCTGAATTTCGCGAAAGAAAGGAAGATTTAGAATACACTGTTGGTAGGGGACTGCTTGATATTCTCATCATCATAACATACATATTTGTATTCTCAAATGTAGTATTATGTGTTCTCATTACCTATGAATGAAGAGAGCAGAAAGTGGACTAAAGCCTTATGAGTCATACTGAAAAAAAATAATTAATTCACTTGAAGCAAACAGATGTTTTCCCGATTCTTAGGCTTCATTGTCCATTGCAGCTGGATACAATTTATGGCATAATACTTCTATTCTAAATTACACCAGTTACAGCAGTGTCTGGTGACCCTGTGAAATACACGAGGCAAAAAAATAACTTAATTTCTCAACACCCATACTAAATGGAGTTAATGGAAATCATTTGCAGTTTACTAACTGCCTACAAATCTCATCCAACACAGGACTCCCTGAGCAGAAAACAGGTGCGGGACAGGAGGGCTTTAGGGACAAGTGTCATATAACCTTGTGCTGTCCTTAAACTTCCTTACGTATCCGTTTATGGCTACTGCTGTGACTATTGGGCTGAATGACTTGTTGATATAACCAAGTAAATTTGTTCTTTGAACTAAATACACCTGTAACCCATAAATGATAAACGAATTATATCAGACAACTTTGGGTACTTAAATGTGTTTTATCAACAGGACAAATATTACCCAAAAGATGGGGATGTCTTCGAGGACTCATTTTGGGAAGTCCTGAGGATAAATACACTTCCACTGGACATACAATATTGATGAGTAGAAGAGACTCCATCTGTAAGTTGAAACTTGAACTTAAAACACCTTATCAACCGGTTCAAAGGAGCTAAGCAACGTATAAGAGATTTCAGTAGATGAAGACAGTAATTCATAGGCAATTCCATGATTTTAGTCCAGACTTTTATCAGAAAGTGTAGCCTCTCCCTTATCCCAGCCACATGTTCCTACACACACCCTTATGCCAGCTATAGCACTCAAGAAAGCTATCTGCCTGAAAAGCAATTTGACCAAAAGAGGAAGAGAGAGGAAAAAAAAATAAATTGTTGGATAGGGATCACTTTCATGATCTGGATTTCAATGTGGTAGAAGCTCAAAGCCATGGTGACTTAAAGTGATTGGAACCACTAGCTCAAGGGCTGTAAAATATTCTTGTTCTCTTTGGATACTGCAGTTTGTTCTAATTTGTACCAAGCAAACAAAAATACCCAGGTATAGGGGCATTTAATAAATGTTGCTGGCTGGCAATTCCACTGTGTATGACCACCTACACCATGAATCACTGGCAATCAGTACTGGCCGTGGTTTAGAGTCTGTTACAGAATGTCTTCTGCTTCAAGAGAATGGCAGCCTGTTCACGTTCCACCCTCTCAAATACAAATAATACGTGCCCTAAAAGTAACTTATTCATAACCAGTCTCCCTCACTGGCTTGTCCACAAGGGGCACAACCCACAGTTTGGGAAACACATTGTTAGGGGAATTTTCAAGGCTATAGTTCTGACGAGACGCTGCACAACTTTGGCACATAGTAGTTTAAATTCAAAGTGATCAGCTGAGTGATATAATAGACTGGTTGTCAGAAAGAAAAAAAAAAGGCAACAGTGAAATAAGTTAACAGCTAGATATTACCATCTCACCAATGCCTAACATTAAAAACAGGAATATCATTAGACAAATACAAGACTGGAACAGATCTCTTCAAGTCATCAAATCCAGTGCCTTGCTACCACAGACCCCTATGTATTAAAATCCTTTTTCTAAATCAATTACATCCCACTTCCAAACCTTTTTTTTTGGCCACCTCCCTAGAAGAACATTCAAACACCTCCTTACTCTGATAATCAGAGATCTTTATTGATGTCAGTGTACACCCACTTAATCCTGAGCTAACGTTGTCCTTTTTTAAATTTTTTTTCTCCTGTTGTTTAATCTCCTTATTGTATCTCTCAGTTGTCATTTGACTAAACAAGCCAAGCTTGGCCAAGCCAAGCCAAACTTCATTTCTGGTCGGGATGTTTCATTCCTCTGAACATCCAACCACTTTTCCGCCTAGTTCAGTATGAGTTTCTGAATAAAGGGAATTATACATAACTTTGCTAATGAACTCTCAACAATGCTGTCTATAGCGACATTAATACTTCTTGTTTTTCTAATTCACCTTGGAGTCACATATCTTTTTCACAATCCCAGTAATGATTCATTAGCTAACCTGCAACTAACCAGTATGCCAAGGATCTCTATTCCCGGATGATGGTAGATTTTTTACTGCAGAAATTCATTCTGATAATTAATAAACACATAATGTTGTACTTCGCCCCCTTTCTATTACTTAAGTCTTCAATATCATCTACTGATGCTACATTTTTTCTTAGAGTCTAACATATCAGTAGGATTTTAAAATGGAAGCTGAATATGGTATATGCACCCGAAATATATTTGCTTCTTGAAGCATTAGATACAAGGCATTCTTTGATATTATTTAGACTCTCAACTTCAATACAAAATATCCCAGACTCACATTGTATCAAATGATGCCATGGTTGAATCATTTGTTCTAAAACACTGAAACCAGCCAAACAACAAATTTTACATACAGAGACTACTGCAACAGCTATTTGATTTTATATGAAAAAGAAAATGATTAATGCTTTCCATTTAGTAGGAAACAGCTGCACTCCTAGCTTCACTATCTGGAAAGCAAGAGGAGAAGTAGCTGTTCAAAAAATCATATAATTTTTAGCGAAAAATGGCTTCAACTTTGGGAATAATTGCTGTTGCAGTTAGAAAATTACCAGCAAAGCCCTGAAATAAAATGTATTAAGATTTAGAAGATATTAAAATAATTATCAATGTGAAAATTAATTACAAACATCAACTGTTGGCCTGTTCACACATATCAGTAGTCAAGAATACGCAATTCCACCTTAAAATAAACTCTCCAGTCACTCACGCACTACAGTAGCGACCTAACTGTATCAGGAAGCTGTGGAAAAGGGGAGCCTAAAGTATAAACAGAAAGTAACCGCTCACTCCCTTTCTGTCATTCTCCCTCTTTTATTGCGAGTTCTAACAACTTGATCAATGAAACAAGAGATCCTAAATTATTACGCTTTTTGCCATAATTTTTCTAAGTAGAGAATTACATACTTGAGGAACAAAAGATGCACTGGGATTCAGTGAAGACTCAGCCCTACCCTATTGTTTCTGCTCCCATGTCAATCAAGTGCAAGAAAATATTGATAGCTTTTCTACCACTTTACTAAGTGTACTGCTCTTTTGGAAAGGGGTGAAACCAATGATTTTCCTGTAGAGAATCTGACACAGTGTTTTCTAACTAGTGAAGTCATTGTTTTTCTGTAAATGCAGTTACAAGACCTCGATCTTGAGTTTTAATATGCATGTACAGAAATGTACATCACATTTATTTAGCTCAGAAAGACTGTTCTTTTGATTATGACTGCTGACCGGGTATTACAAGTACTAAACCATGCCACAGTCTGACATACCAGTGCTGGACGTGTTCCCAGCTGCTGGCCAGAATCTGATCACCTTTTTCTAACCAAGGTGTTCAATAAAGTAGTAAAAATCCCTCCTGTCTAACACCACCTGTCAGCTGGGCTTCCAACCAGGCCACCAGTCTGAGACAGCACCTGTGGCTCTGCTGGATGACCTCCGCATTATGGGGAAGACAGTCATATCAATTCTAACGGACTTGGCAGCTTTGGTATAGCTGATATCCAAAAATTCCTATTTTCATCCCAAAGACAGCTGCAGAGGGCAAACAGTAATAGGTTGAAATTACCTGGGTCATTTTTCTGAGATCACAAACTCAGGCTAGTATGGGCATTTCTTTTCTCCACCATCTTCAGACTCTCACAATGACCATACTCCTCCTACCTACTCCTCATCAGGATCTAGATCTAGAGTGCGAGCAGCAGAACGCACACACAGCATTCAACTCTACCCCCTGCCAAGTGTGAACGTAACAAATTCTATAAAAGCTCCTGTTTAAAGAGGAGATGGTAAGAACTGACTCCAGAAAGGCCAAAATAATGCTGGAAGCTTGACAGAAGGGCTCTGAAAAACAAACTTTCTCTAGAAATGCTCACATTTACAAAGATGTTTGTCTTTGTGCTACTAAATCAGGTCACAGCTTCAAAGACATCTTTTCTTCCCCATCTTTGGCTACAGACAGCCACGGCAGGAAAAATATCCCCCTGGCTTTCATCTAAGACTTACTGGAATTCACCTGCTTTTCAGGCATGAAATGGTCGCTCATATCTCCAGATTTGCACTGCATGTATGGAAGGAAGAGGGAACTGTGATTTTATGTGGAAATTAAGCTCTGAACACGAAAATATTCAAAAGGCCACGCTCAGCACCAGAAAACATCCACTAAGCAATAAAAATGTGTACAAAGTCCAGTTCAAACTTCGAAAGGCCTACACTGGTCTGTGACAGTAACTTCTAATGGTATCGCCATTCCAAGAAAATTATGTTTGTCACTCTTGACAATGAAGTGCAAGAAGCAAAAATTTTATGACGGTATTAGCATCATTGTGATACTAATTCCCACAAGATTAATGGAATAAAATACAAACCCAATTTATTCAGACAAATTTACCCTAAATTTCTTCTTTCACACACAAAATAAAAAGATTTCTATAAATTAATTGAGTTATTTATTCTACAAAAGAGAGAGAGGTACATGCTTGTTGGCAGTGTTTTATGAAACTGAAAGGTAATGGGGCCCATAAAACTCCTTGACACTTGTTTTTGAGCTTCACAAAATCAGTCTGTACCTCATACTTGAAGTGTTAAAAAGACTAGTTTCTTTTGCCTGATTCATCTACCAGCCAAATTTCCTGCTCCCAAGAATTTGTTTCATAGATTTTTACTCCCTTCTCTTCAAGAAATAATAGAGTTTAAGTTCCCTGTGGTAATAAGTCTTTTATCAAAGGCAAAAGTAACAGATGCATTATGCCTGTCCTGCAAAAAAAAATGCCACGACCACTATTTTTCAATGTTATTGAAAACATACATAGAAAATGCATTTATGTTTAGAAACATGCTGTTAGTGTAAGATCAATATTCTTCATGGATATTCATCTTACTTAAATCTGCTTTTCATGTGTATAGAAACTAGTCAGGCAATGGAGAAAAAAAAATACTTTAAAATGAGGCTTATGCTGTGTATATGTGTACCTACACAGTACGGACAGAATCACTCTCTGAAAGAGACATTCTAGGAACATAGAAGCTCTACGTATACATGAAAAAGTTTTCAAGCATTATGGGATGCTGAATTGAACAGAAACTCAAAGCGCAATTTATGAGTGATGCCTCAAAAGTACCTTCAGAAATCTGGCTGGTTTCAAAAAAAGCTGTGTACTTAATTTAAACAGAAGTAAGAAATATCGAATAAAATAATGAGGCAGGTTTGAAAAAAAAGGTAAAGGTGGAGTTTGGTAGACATTTTGATGGCATTTGCATGAATTTCACATGTGGAAGCTCTTCTTCCTTTGTTAGCTTCACTGGTTCCGACACTCATGCAAATTCCAATGTGTTGTTTCACCATTAGTCATCTTAAATCTAAGTTCCAGCAAAAAAAAAAAGAATGAACGTCTTCTCTTTTCACCATTAATTCTCTTTCATTATCTGCAATTGATTGAAAAGGAGTGTTTTCAACTGTTTACAGACAATAAATCATTCCTCATTTAGACAATAAATCATTCCTCATTTTGTGTGTTTAAACCTGCTCAAATTCCTTGTTCTCAGGAAATAAACATTATGGTCATTTTCCCAGAATAATATCAACTGTTAACATATGTAGATTTTAAATGTATCAAGCAACATTCTTTCTGCCTGAGTACAGTCCCAATAACAGCTACTTTCAATGTGAAAGCAAATACATTTTTATGGTTATCACTATTGTATTTTATAGAGCTGAGCATTGCAACAGTGGATGAACCTCCTGACCAAGATTTGAGTTAGTATGCACAGCAACTGAATGAGTTAGCCAGTAAACATTCCGTAAGATCTTGATTTTCCTGCCTCTCAGCTAAAATACTACCGATGTTGGGAACTAGTATTTTGACAGTTTGACAGCTTTAATTCCTCCACTATGGTAGTTCTTGCATTAAGCAAAGAGAAAGAAGCAGATGCTCTCTCTTTCATCAAGTACTTCCTGACTGGCAGTAACATTTCAGACTCAGGTGCCTGTGGAAAAGACAAAGAGAGACAAGGCTCGACACAGAATCCACTACCTGAAAGCAAGCACTCAACCCAACTGTTTGCATTCTTTAAACAATTTGCAGCCATAGACATCATACTCTATAAACCAATCAAGCTATTTATCTTAGAGTCCTAGAAAGAACTGCTGTTATCAATATTTAAATATTTAAGTGTTTTTATATAATCTTGGAGGCAAGATCCACAGAAGAAAAAAAAATTACATTTGTTTACTTATCAAACTAATAAACAAAATTACTCCTCTCTAAAATTTCTGAAAAGATATAAATTAACCAATATGATGCATTTGTTTTCAATGAAGCAAAACTACAGTGGATGATCCAGAGTATCATGTGGTTTTCTCACATATGTATCCCTGTGTTTATACATCAATCAGTTCTGGGACGTAGGTAAGAGGAAAAGCAACCAGCACACAAACAAGCCTCAGTGTGAATTTACAAGCTTTCGTTTTTTAAGGACAGAATTTTCTGTGACAGTTGTCAAATCAGGTTGAACCTGACTTGAAAGGTGCTCTGTTGACTTTTAAAGAAAAGCTGTCCAAGTCTGCAAATCAAATCTGCAAATCCAACTTCCAATTCTTTTCAATGTGTCAGCAAGCAAAATTCAAAATTTTGCTTCCTCAATTATTTCTCTAAATTTATACTTGTTTTTCCTTCTAAGGTTTTCATATTACTTTCAGATAAAACAAACAAACAAACAACAAAAAACCAACAAACTCATGGCACTATCTCTGCTCTTCAGGGGGGGGGAAAAAAAACCATCAGCAAATTTAGAGATGTGGGAAAAAAATGTTACATTTTGATCGGGTAAGTTCAGCTACAGTGCTACATCCTGCGAACAAATATTTGCATTATAGAAATATATACTGAGTAAACCAGAAAGCAAAATAAGAACATGCAATCGGTCAAAAGCACACTTTAGAAACGCTGCTCTTTGACTTTACAGAAGAGTCCTGAAATTTTCATTCCATATGCTTTATGTGACTGTCCTTTTCAAACAAAGACCAAAACCAACTAGCTCTGGTGTCAGTTCTAGCTTCCTGCCACCCACTTTTAAGAGAGCTGTTCCTGTTATACTACTGGAAAAATGCATATTATCCAGCCAAAACATAGGCATCCTTTGTCACACAAAACATACATGACCTGAGTAACATTAACATGCACCTGAAATTTAGACACCCCTGTCATGACAAATGATGTAGACCCGTCATATCTACCAGGGCTCTCCAGCATTTTGGCAACTTAAAATGTTTGGTCAAATGACATGCACTGAAACTGAAAGCCTATTTTCTTCTCAGCATTTCAGTTCTAACCCTCTGTGCATAGTCATATGTGTCGCTTTAATATACTTTTTAAATAATTTAGAACGACAGAAGAAAAATTAAACTCCAATTTTGGATGCATTATATTTTCTCTGCACTGCCATTTTACTGAGTTCTAATAAGGTACATACACGTAAGCCTACAGTATGCCATATCACAGAGTTTATAATTGGGCTCAGAGAACTTGATGCATGTGGAAGAAAAACAACCGAGCCCAATTCTCAAATCTCTGCAGATCTAGCAGTCGGGAGAAAAAAGTCTATACACATATATCAAGTTAATTTGTCTGAGAAGTCACTGGCAAACTGTGATTCACATAGCTGTACTTGTCAGACTGAGTAACAGAAAAGCACTTCAGAAAGTGGCAAGACAAACAGTAGGGCCAATTCACCTGACCTTAGATAAGAAAAATAAGAAAGTAAACCTGAAAAATATAGAAAAGTAATATTAGGACTCTATGCCAACATGGAGCACTAAATTCCAAAAGAAGCTCTCAGGAAGGAAATGGACATCAGTTACTACAAGCAGTGAAAGAAAGGCAGTGAAATATATTGGAAATGTGCTCTAATAAGGTAATGCAGGAAATATTTTCCTGAGGTCTACAAACTTTGTCTTTGATGGAGACAAAAAATCCCACATAAATTTCAGGGAATTGACTAAAAAAATGAGGTTGCCTCATTTTATTTTGCATCTGTGCTTCAATTAAAATATCAGGAGGAAAAGATAACTTTTACTCTATGAAATTAAGGATTCTGAAGGACATCCCTTTCCTCTACATAGAGATAAATTATCTGAGAAAACATGAAGCAGTAGTTCTCAATATTACATGTGCTCAATACGATGTCAGTCTTACGAAGTCAATGTAATATTTGTGCCAAAGAATATACTGGTTTACCTATACTCCTGTCAAATGTCAAAATGGAAAAAGATAAGCATTAAGCTGTTTCATAGGAATTACTTTTGAAATGCCACCAACTCAAGTACTATAAATTGTTTTTAAACTTACTCCTTGGAATTATATCTGAAATACCACAAATCCATTTATCACAATTACAAGTGGCAGTTCGTGCAACTTGTTATCACCCTAAGAGTTCACAGCAGCGCTTTACAGAACTATGCAAAAGCACGGGAAAGGAAGCCCATGTAACACCATAAACTGTGAAAAAGTCTCTTGGTAAGGCATTGTAAAGAAGATTATATTAGAAAATAACCAGATTTATAGACAGGATTAAGGTAGAGATCTCTAGTTACACAGGCAGCACAACCAGATACGGCCAGCTGTTAGACAAAAAATGTCAATGAAGACATACGCCATGAAAAAAAGGTGAAAAGCAGCAATATGTTCCTTGAACAAAAACATATTGATAAAAGAATGAGGTATAGAAGGCAACAAATCTCTCCAGCTGAAAAGGACCGTAAAAGTAGCACTTACGCTGAAGAATGTAGAACTGGAGGAACTGCTCAGGTCATAAAGCCAAATACTCTACCAAAAATAACCACATAACATAAACTCTTTTCATACATAGCTCTTATTTTCCAGGTGAGTAGAGAAGGAAAGGGCAGGAGGAGTTGAGGGGGGTGGCACTTCGATGCTCAGTGCAATTCATATCTGCTCTTATATTCAAGGCAAGCATTTCTAGTCATCTTCGCCCCGGCAGCTTCTTATATATATGTACACATTGTTCACCTATAAACCTTTTCTTACCTAAATCACTAGTAGATGAAGGTGATTCAAAGGTATTAATCACACTATAAAAGGTTGTGTAGTGCAAATGCATTTAATATTGTTTCGTATTGAAGACAAAGCTGATAACCTTTGGTATGCTCATGTAAAATTCACCTAGTTTCCAACTTTTTGGAAAAAGACAGTATTTTTAGAGTGCCCAGAGTGTGAAAATACTGGCAACCAAACTGGAGAATTTACAGTAAAACAAAACACATTGCAAAAAATGTTGAGGATACAAGCTGTTTCCAAAGATGTCTCCAGAAGATCCCAGTAATTTATGCCAACTACATCCCTCAATTTGTACAAATCCTTTGCTGCAGTAGTTCAGTATCTTGACCTACAGTCTTAATGAATCTGTATCACACGCCTATTTTTCTACGTTTTTTCTTCCCTACAGAAATACCGAACCAGTTACTGAGCATTAAACATTTAAATATTAAGTGTGGGCCTTACAATAAAATAAGCAACGTTCTAAAGATGCTGTAACAAAGGACTGGATTAGTGTGATAACATATATGTTAAAATCTTAGCAAGTTGTCTAATCTGCTTTTTAGTCAACAAAGACAAGAACTTCTGCCGCACAACTTACCTCAAACTGCATCATGTATCTAAAACAGGTCACATGAACTGCACGGTAAAAATGTCTATGTTCCCACTGACTTTAAAAGGAGATTATGGTAAATATAGATGACTATACTGCAGGCATCTACAGTAAGGAAAGACCAGACCTATCTGTTTGTCAGCCAACAGGATCTGAGTTCCAGACCATGTTTGTTTTTTTCTAGCTGGAACTGATAAATTAAATGGAAAACAACTGTGAAAGTTTTTTTAAAACAGTATCTTAAAAGAATCATTATTGCAGGTATTAGGATATACAAGCACATGACAGGTCAAATGCCTTACAGAAGGTAATTTCAGGGAAATTACCACCTTTTAGTAACATTCATTAAGAACAATATTTAAAACCTCTTGGTTTTATTTTAAATATTAATGTGTTTTTTACTGAGCACAAATATGCACAAACACATACACTCATCTTAAAATGAATGTTCAATAAAGCACTACTGACAGTGTATACGGAAAAAGCTCTGAAACACCTTTCTGATATTTTTCAATAAAATGATCTTTAAGATTAACTCAGATTATTGTATTAGTTCAATTCAGAAAATAATTTTATATTTTTATGATTCAAGCCTATATACAGAACTACTTTGGAATTCGTTCACTACACAAAAAATATAGAAAAAGTCACATTCCTTTTAGGTTGCACAGAAGAAAAGTGTCTATCCAAGGTATAAAGTCCATTTGGGTTCAAAAAAATGAACAACTGGTGAACCCTTTCAGTAACACCAGAGACTGCTATCAGTAATAGGTAACCTCTCACAGTATCTGTTACACTCGTATTTGGTTTAATTTAAAGCAAGCGACCAAACGTCATAGAATGGTTTGGGTTGGAAGTGATCTTTAAAGACCATCTAGTCCAACCCTCCTGCCATGGGCAGAGACATCTTCCACTAGATCAGGTTGCTCAGGGCCCCATCCAACCTGGCCTTGAACACTTCCAGTGATGGGGCACCCACAACTTCTCTGGGCAACCTGTTCCAGTGTCTCACCACTCTTACCAGAAAAAATGTCTTCCTTATGTCCAATATGACCGTACACTCCTTCAGTTTAAAACTATTGCCCCTTGTCCTGTCACTTGGCCTTGGTAAAACATTTCTTTCCATCTTTCCCGTAAGCCCCGTTCATGCATTGAAAGGCTGCAATAAGGTCTTCCTGTAGCCTTCAGGCTGAACAACCCCAATTCTCTCAGCCTTTCTTCATAAAAGAGGTGTTCCAGAGCCCTGATCAGTTTTGGGGGCCTCTTCTGGACCTGCCAGAAGAAGTGCTAGATGTCACTGTTCCCACAGCATTTCGACACTTCTGCTTGCAATTGAATCATTTAGTGAAAAGTGCAAGAGCTTAGCTTAAACTCACTTCTATCATCTGGCTAAGCTGTTCTGCCAAACTTTGCACTGGTGTAGTTCAATGGAAAAATTAAGTGTTCTGCCAAAAGGGATACTGACATCTGAGAGTATCGAAAGTGACACAGGTATTTCGGGTTAACAGTGTAATATTGTCAACCTATCATCTCTAAGAACACGTTTGTCAACATCAGAGTTCTAAGATAATCGGGGGGGGCGGAAGAGTTCTAAGACCAAAAGTAAAAGCCACCATAAATTAAACTATGATTAAGAACACAATGAGAATTCCCTTTTACTTTTCGATAGACTTCAGAAAAAAAAAAAATCTTTTTCATACATAGCAGTTTCTCATTTCTGTTAGAGTTAAGGACCTTTCTCTCAGATGATGCAGCTTTGTCTGCTAACAGAACCAGCAGGTTCTACCACTGCGCTTGAGTACAGTCAGTCACTACAATTCTTCTCTACAACGGATGAAAAAACAGGAATCAGTCCAACCAACACAACTTGCAATTTGAAACGTTACCAATCTCCTAGGCATTCTGCTCTGGGCTTTTATTCAGTTTCTGGTACACAAAATACAAACAGAGCACAGCTGTTAACAGTGTTTTGGAATTAACCTCTACACAAAACAAAACCAGAGACAGTCCCAGTTCTGGACCTTCAAAACACCAAACCAAACAATGGGGTCATAGCTCAAATTGCTACTTTCAGTCACAGGTAAAGACAGAAGGAAGCTTTATTTTGCCAGGTATATGATCCTAAAAATATCATAAGATCCTGCCCTATTAAAACACTCTCCTGTTGGAAGAGCAGGAGATGCCAGTGGTGGAGGGCTCTTAAAGACAAGGGTCAGCTGAAAGCATGTCTTAACTCAGGCTGCAAGAGAATGAGGCGGAGAACATCAAAACTAAAAATAAGTCATACCAACCTACAGCCTTGAAGGGAATTGTAACCACAGAAAAAATAGTAGTGAGTGGTCTTTCTAGATATAGTTCATGTTTTCTCCAACAGCAGCGTATTGTTTGGCAAAATAAACAATATTTTGTTCTAGAGAAGTAACTTCCTTATTGTTGTACTGGGCCACAGGCACTTCAAAGTGCTAGGAGAGGCAAAACCAGGCACGATATCGAGTACCTAGCTGTTGCACAGAGATTCCTTTGAATCTCTGTCAGTCAGTTATGCTCCTCACACGAGATTTAGACAAGATACTCTCCTGTTATCTAAAAGCAATCAAGTGTTTGCAGAAAGGTGTCAAAAGAAGCAGTCCATCTAGAGATCGAAATAAGACACAGGCCACAAAGTCTTCAGGAGATCAATAGATCATCATATGAATGCATTATACTTGTGATTCCTGTACTATAGCCAAAGTCCATTTATTGAAAAACACGTACAAAATCTTTGAAATAAAGCTCTACACCAAAAATATTGGAGAACATACTCTAAATACGGTTCATATATTTTCAAACAGTCACCACATAACATTTTCCTATTTTGCAGGCCTAACATAAAAGCATATCCATGAAGAGATGACTTCCCAAAACATCTACAATAGCCATTTTGCCAGCCATCTGTGCAAAAAGCAGTGTAATTTCCCTTTAAACAGAGAAAAAAAAACCCTAAACAAACCCCCAGGCGAACAGCGGAACAACACACCTGGTCAAATATGAAAACCTTCTGGTTTGAATTTAGCAACAAAGAATATGCAGACCAGGAAGACTGTGGTTAATTAATGCTGTCTAGATTTGCCTATGTATTTGACACTTCTGTACATAGTTCAGTATCCAAGCACATTTTTGAGTTATTGACAACATTCAAGGCATACCTCTAATAAAAATTATTTGGCATGCCAGATGCTAGAATAGCTGGCAATGTGGTTTTTTTTCACGTAATAGCCTTATGGTTAAAACACTCACTAAGAAAGCACTAAATTGTATCTAAAAACAGAGATTTCATACCCCCAGCTTCTAGCAGAGAAGAATGAGTGGGAAAATTCCCACTCACAAGGCTAATTCCAGTGAAGGATTTACTACCGCTTCGTCAATGGAGTCACTAAGCAAAGAGTGAAAGATTAATGGGACCCCAGTAAAAGAAGATACAA
Source organism: Himantopus leucocephalus (assembly GCA_003993805.1). Classification (NCBI taxonomy): domain Eukaryota; kingdom Metazoa; phylum Chordata; class Aves; order Charadriiformes; family Recurvirostridae; genus Himantopus; species Himantopus leucocephalus. The sequence continues at coordinate 20,063,861 of RSEF01000001.1, read as the reverse complement.
TCTAGCCCATGTTTACACCCTTAGCTGGAGCAGCGGGGCTCTACTCCACACTCCCAATGCTGTTTTCATAGTCTATGGTAAGAACAATACAGTATGTTGCATAAACAGAGAAAAAAAGGCAAGTCAAAGAGGTCTCAGTCTCTCTCCTAGCAACCCTGCTGAACGACATGGAATACTCCGCTGCCACGTATTTAATCGTAAATATCCATTTCTTTCTTGTTCCCCCTCCATACCTGTTTCCCATTACATCCACCTACATCAGTGGTTATACTTGCAATGGAAGTAAGAGTTACCAGAATTCAAATACATTTGAGAAACTGTAAATGGTGCTTACTTAGCCTTAAAGTGTTGAATTCAACACTAAAAGCTGTAAGAAGACATTTCTTATGTTAATGCCAACGACTTCTATGTAATACCTGATCTGGACAGACTACAACGTAACTGGTGAGACAATCTCAATGTCAATTTGGTACTCACATTGACAGGTAGTATTTTGTAGAGGCCATTAAGTTCAAAGTACTGGTTTTAATTCAAAAAATGAACCTTCTTAAAAGGGCGCTGCTGGGATGTTATATAACGAGACAAAAATTTATTATCTAGCTTTTCTTATTTAATGTCATAAAAACATTTTTTATTTCTATACACAAACTAGACTGAAAAAAAGTTTGAATAATGACAGTTGCTCTGTATGTCACATTCATTCTGTCTGCAGAGTTTGGGAAAAACAGAAGCACAGTAATTCTTGCAGAAAACATAATAAAATTACAAATCAGTTTGGACAGATTAAAAAAATCTGTCTTTTTCATTTGTAAAAAGCAGAGAAAGTGATCTGAATGATATAGGATCAGTAACAGGAGCTGTAGCCCTTTATTCAGAGGGGACTTGTTTGCATCCAACATAAGCCAGCAGTGATCACTTATCGTCTAACAGCTGTTCAGTAGCCAATCTATGATGATATGGTAGCTCCTGTTGGAGAGGTGTCCAGGTGACAGTCACAGCTAATTGCCATCCCTGCTGGCAATCTCAAATAGTACAAGGAAACAATAAGACCTAGAGACCATAGTAGCCTGTGTCTTCTAGACAGAAAATGATTCTAGAACAGGGTGATGAAAAGGTGTTTCCCAAATGAGCAAAGTCCACCCAATATGTAACAACAGGATCTCAATTGAAGGTGAGGTCAATATAATGAATTATGTGCATTTTGTATGGTACCAGGCAAAACCTTTGAGACACTTTTGTTATTTATGCTAAGGGCTTGAATTTTCTGCTGAAAAAATTCCACAGGTTTAAATGGTAGACTGCAGAATCAGTAATTTACTAGAACCTATCAGTATTTCATCATTACACTGTTCTTATTTTGTATTCTACAAGCAAAAGAAGTAACGAACTAGGAGAACATTTCCTCTTTCCATTTCTTATTACCGTGAAAGAACATGCACTTAAAACACAGAACTGTAGAGTTATGGGAAATGTTTTGCATTTTGGACTTCTGAATTCTCTTTTCCTAGTACTATCACCATTTAGTCAGCATAAATTCTGGGCTTCGTATTGCTCTCTTTCGTATACAATATTTAAAACAAGAAGGTGAACTTTCCAAGTACCATTCAGTTTTGGTAGTTCCTTTCAAAAAACCCATTTGCTTGCCCTTGTAAGTATTCCCTTAACAGAACAGCAAAACCCATAACACCACAGTGGTCTAATGTTCTATTTCTTATGCTTACAAAACTGTATAAAATAAGGAAAGCCAAAAGCTCCTAACAGCCATGACTTTGCTAAAGCTGAATCACGTTGTTGAAAAAGTCACCATTTACATATAAAAAGCACCTCAGTATTTACAGCAAAGCCAACTGAATAAATACACTAAGAAACAATTCTGAATAAAACCATGTTATTTTTAGATTTCCGATGTAGCATTCAGCTTTGGTACCACGGAAAATTTCTTTAATTTGACCAAACTTTTTAACATGGAAAAATGTAAATCCCAGTTACAGAAGGAGAAAAAAAACCTATTCAATGGACCTTAACAACACAAAAACTGTAACTTAAAGAATTCACTGTAGGTACTTCTCTCTGGTCTACCACTGTTCCTTAAACAAGTATGCTGAATGCATGTCTGGGATCCAAAAATGTCACAACTCCTCTAATCCTGAACTGCCACTGAAGGTGGTCACCCTCCACCAGGACAGCCTTCGGAGACTGTTTTTACATTTACTGATAGTTCTGTTAAGTAAACTAACTCCTTGATGGTCACACCAAGGAACATAAACAGCCTATTTCTACTACTTAATTTTCGCCTTCTCCTGTTGAGAACCTACCAAATCAGACCATTTTTCTTCAGTTGGAGAATATTACATTATATTTATCACTATAGCAACTAACCTAATTGATTTGATGCAGGTTTCTCTTCCACCATAGGATGGAGCCACTATCCCTAAGTATAATCTAAACATTTAAGAAAGAAAAAAATATCAGTTTATCATTTTACCTTGTCAAAGAGAACATAACTGGGCTTCAGAAATTAAAGTATAAATGAAAGTCTGATGGAATGCACATATACATCCAGAACACACTTTATAAATACGCTTATCTGTCAAGAGAAACTCAGAGTATGTTGTTTACTGGTTGCTCTCAGTAACAGGGATGACTATTGTACAACAAATACATTCCCAAGAACAAAGATTCACAAAGCAATTAGGGGAAGGGGAAGCAACATACATATAACTGATTCAAGAATAAGCTTTGTCAGACCAATAGACCAAGCATGAAAATAAAAAAGGTAGATCAAAAGTTTTATTTATAGTCCTAAAAAAATGGAAATATGTAAAAGTCCTGAATTTGTTTGTCTGAGTTGCAGGGTTTGACGTAAATGTAGTAAAATGATACAGCATGAGATAATCAGATACAAGGTTTGTGTAATTACTTTAATAATGGATTCACCTGGGTTTTGGGGGTTTTTTTGTTTGGTTGGGTTTTGTTTTGTGTGGGTTTTTTTTTTTTTTACAGAAGTCTGCTTGATATCAGAGGTTTAAGTTGGTATACTTCCATATACCTGAATATACGGTGTGTGGAAAAATACAGAACACCTTACATTGTCAAGTTCTTTTCTTTTACTTCCTAAGAAATATGGCAAGGCTGTTACTCTTAAAACATAACTGACTCCCACTCCCACCCCCACCCCAGTAATGCTTTCCTTCAAAAAATAAGGCATCAGATGAAAAAAAGACTGAATAAACCCTAGATGATTTTTAAAATAATTCAAAAAATTTGCAGTACTACTTTACCTAGAAATAGCTTCACATTTTTTTTCCTTGATTTTTAAACATCTTCACTCTCTCCACAGAGCAAGAACATTTTTTGCAATTTTTCAAATACTACCGCTACAGAAAATGTTCATGGCGCTTCATTAACATTTGGAATTGCAGTTATCAAATCAGTGAAAGATTACATAAATGGTGGAGTGTTTTGACACTGCATATTTTAAGCTGCATGGTGCTTTTCAGCACTATATGGAATGCAGAGCGTACTACATCTTTGAGGAACACCATCTACACTGGCTGAGAGAACTAATTAGAAACTGGTGATTTAAGCACACCAGAAATTGCTTTCATATTATCAGCTAACATTTGCATTGTTCAGTATCAGCAAACAATGCAAAAAAATAAATAATAAGCAATATATAATAATTCAAATGGACAACTTCATTCCTTAGAACAGAACATTGTCAAACCTCTCACTGTTGAATATAAATAATTTTTAATGTCTCTGAGTTTACAGTTAACTCTTTCTGAGGCTATGCTGATAGAAGATATCTGCACAGAACTCCTCATACCTCTTCATAAAAAGCCTGGGATCCTCCAGACATTTCTAGCACAAACTTGATAAAATATTTCCTATTACTAATGTACAGCTGAATTCCCTTTACACTTGAACTATTCATCCTGTAGTATGCGTTTACTGAGTCACATATGTCCCAGTATGCACATACATTCTTTTAAATCCAAGTTTGTTGTTTAGTATACCCTCTGTATTAGCACGCTGAATATGGCATTATGTACAACATGCAATGATTTGTGTGGCCTGTTTGATACGATTTTTCATGAGAAGTGTAATGCAAAATGTGCTAAATTACAAAAAAATAATTACAAAATATGTTATTCTTTTGGAATAAGCCTCTTTCACTGTTGTCAGTACAGACAGTCCCTGTAACATGCAAAAAAGTGAATTAAAGGTTCTCTTAGTCAATTACAATCTTGTTTCAGAAAAAAAAAACACACAGAGAAAAATGGAGAATATAATACTGTTGGAGGGAATGGAATAGAGGGTTAAGAAATGCAGCAGGCATGCTCCTGAAAACGAGAATCCATTTCCTATTCATCATAACCCCTACACCTATTACAGCTCAACAAGACAAGCCTAGAGCAGTCTTTTATGCTACAGCTAATGAAAGGAATATACACTATGGGTAAATTACAGACCACATTCAGCTCAGGTTGGGAAAATACAGCATAGATTCATTTTGGCAAAGTTGTGCAGGTCCCTTCTGATAAATCACATATTTTTTTATTATTGCACAGAAGCTGCGTTTTCTATTCTCTTTGAAAAATTCCCACTCTGGAACTACGCACTAACTTGCATTCCCCAGAAGTACGGGCATTAACTCTATTTATATTACATAACTGCTTGAAAATGACTCTTGCCGAGAACAAAAAAGAAAACTAACAAGAAAAAATAAAGACCTTTAAAAGTATTAACAGTCCACACACTTGCTTCTTACAGATACCTTGTCTGCAACTCAGTGTGATTAGCGGACAATCAATCAAACCTGAAAGAGAATACACCAAACTCTACGGGTAAACTGTGATGCAGCTCTAAAACCGACAGCAGAGGCTCACCAAACTGCTGAGGGTATGCTAAGGAAGTGCCAGGGTGTTCCAATGCAATTTCACAGTCAGAGGATCACATATGATCCCGGTGATGTTAAGACATCTGTCACTTGACTAAGTATGTGCTTCCTAAAGGAATGAACATAAGCAAGACAGCTCCTGCTCAGGGAAGGTGGATGGGGGTAGGAGAGTGTGTACGTGGAGGGAGCAGACTGGGAGAGAGCTGGTAACATCCCATAATAAACAGTGAACAGTGGATCACTGTCACTACCACTAAAAAGTTTGCTCCTAAGATCCAAGAGATGTTTCTGTTTGGACTGGAAATGCCACATCTACGACCTAAGGACACCTCCTGCTCCCACGTAGCAGCGGTATCAGTGTTGGTCTACCTGCTTCACCGTGGGGGAGCGGGGAGAGCGTGGAGGTGGCAAGTCCAAGGCACAGCACCTACGCCCGCCAGCTTCGGCGCTCGGCCTGTGCCAGCAGCGTCACCTCAGACGGGAAGGGCGTGGATTTACGTCCAGCAAAAGCACCAGGACAAACATGTACTTACTGCAGTAAGCGATTAGGAGACTAGCCAGGATCATGATAGCCCAGAAAGTTGAGGACATGCTTGGCAAGGCGTTGGCATCTTTCCTACTGCTTCTCCTGGGAGATGGAGCCATTGAAGCCACTTCCCCAGTGGGGGGGTTGGGGGGGGGCGGGAAAGTCAGACAGTTTCACCAGCCAGCTCTCCCCTCGACTGATGGCCTTTCTCCACGCGTAATCCCCAAGGAAGGCATCTTCCAACGACCCCAAGGTTCGTCAGCAGCAACACGGTCCTGTTGCAGGAACCATCTTCCAGCCAGAAAGCCAAGGCGACTCTAAAGCGCGCAGGACCTCGGCGCGGTGGCCGCAGCCAGCTTTCCTCCCGTTCCTGTGGCGAGATTCACTACCCCGCTGGGCTGTACTGGGACTCGGGTGCCCGGCGGGGCGCCGAGTTCTGAAGATGTCCCACGCACGGACAAGGAAAAATAATAATTTTTTTTCCTCCCTTCCTTTTTTTTTAATTTGCAGAAGTTGTTTCGCTCGTTGTCCTTCCCCGTGCCGCCTCCCCCTTCCCCCGGCCGGCAGAGCCCCGCAGGCAGAGGCCCGGCGGGGGCCGAGGCGGCGCTAACGCGGGGCGGCCTCCCCCGCCCGCCCGCCCGCCCGCCGCTCTAGGGCGACCCCCGCTCAGGCCGCCGCCTCCTCCCAGCCCAGGGCAGCATGGCCGCGGGCGCAGCGGGCACGGAGAGGGGCGACGGCACCTCGGCGACCACCGCCTGCGGGGGAAGGCTCCGCCTGGCAGCTCCGCGGGGCGAGGGCGATCCGCGCCCGGCGCCCGCGGCGGGGCGGGGGGCGGCGGTGCCCGCCAGCGGCCGAGGAGGGCGGCGGATGACGGACGAGCCCTTCCCGCCGGGCGGAGAGGCGCCCCGTCCCCCGCGGCGAGTCCAGCCTGATCTCCCCTCCCGGCCGGTCCAGCGGGCTCGACGGGGCGGAGGCGCGAAGGGCGGCCGGTGCCGCGGCGGGCGGGACACTTTACAGGGAGGGTCGGCGGTGGCGGCAGGTCTCCTCCTCTCCGTGCGCCGCCAGCTCCGCTCTCAGGCTCTGCCGCTAGAGCAGCGCCGGCCCTTCAAGTAAAAAGAAGGAGGAGGAGGAGGAGGAGGAGGAGGGGGACGGCGGTCACGCCCACAGGTGAAGAGCCCACGGAGCGGTCCTTCCCCCGGCGCCGCGCCACCTGCGCGTCCCCGCCGGAGGAGCGCTGCCGCCCGCCGGGCGCACATCGCCCCCGCACCTGCCCGCCGCCCGCCGCGCCTCCCCCCGGTGCGACACTGCGACCGGCGGGTTTAACCCTCGGCGGGGGGGAGGGAGGAGCCGCGGGGGGGGGAGGAGGACACTCTCCCCGTTGCGGCTGCTGCCAGCCGTGCCGGGGCGGGGGGGTGTCGGAGGGGGCCGTGCGGCGGGCAGGGGCCGAGGGGCGGCGGGGAGGGACGAGCCCTGTGGGTCTGGAGGGGGAGAACCAGCTCCAGCCCCCAGCGACTCCCCGCGGCCTTCAGCGGAGAGGCGGCGCGGAGGGGCCGCCGGGTGGGGAAGGGGATGGGGAAGGGGAAAGGGAAGGGGATGGGGATGGGGAAGGAGGCGGTGGCCGCCCCGAACCCCCTCGGGGAGGCTTTGCTCTTGGCTGGGACGGAGTCTCGGCAGAAGAAGGGGCCCGGGGAACCTCGTCCCGTCCCCTCACCTGCACGGTGCGGTTCGAAGTCTGCGCGGGGTGTTCTGCCTCGGCACCGGCTGAGGTGTTAATGGAAACGTTCCTCCTCCTGCATCCATCTGCTGTCCTTACGGGGGCTGTTGGCACGCAGTTTCTGTCGCCGTAGTGGCAGGAGCACATGGATGTGAAACCCAATTTGGAGGGCTCCAGTCCACATGTGCGCCAGTAGCCTTTATGGCAATAATAAAAAACTGAAATGTTTTAAGAGGGATCAGATAGTTGAGCTTTTTCCATTCGGAGTCGCCATAGCAATGTCCTCAAATTAATATTTTAGGTTCTGCAGAAGGTAGTCACCGTTCCGAGTACAGGCAGGGTTGGCAGACTAGAAGAGGAGCTTGGTCACAAAATGTCCCGGTTGTCGTCTCCTGTGTTTTGCTTGCATAATAAAAGTACCATGAAAAAGTAGATCCATATTCCTTTCAGCAGCCCCAGGTTTGTCTGATTGTTTGCCACTTGAATAGCTGGACTTAAAATTGTATATGAGTGATGCATTATTTACAAGACAGGACTGTAGGGGCTTTTTTAGTACAGCTGCACTCGACTAGGTACTTGGAACTAAGTTCAATTTTGCACCATGAGGACGTCATCATTGTAATCTCTTTCATTTCACGTTTGATTTTTTACCAGATTAGTTTGCATCCTGAACTGGTAGGGCAGTAGGCTGATGTGTTCAAGTATTCTTCACAGAGATGAAGCTTCAACTATCTTTTGGGTACGTGCACAACATCCCCTTCCAAGACATGACTTTCGCTTGTTTTCAGTGGGAATTTCTTTTCTGTTACATTTAAAAACTAGAATAGAGCACAACTCGAGCATTAAGGCAACATGCTAAGCTTTATTCTTCTTCCCCACATAATTTAAAAGAGAATTTTATTATTATTTTGTATGTAGAGACTAAATCTTTGTAACATCTTCTATCCCTGACTCAGACACTAGATTTTCTCTGTAAGTCAGTATAAATTCCATAGCTGCTTTGGTATCCTGAAGTATTGGTTCAATTTGATGTTGAAAAGTACTACTGCATAATGAGTTTTTTTTTAAAAAAATAGGACTTTCAAATTTCCTATTCTCAGAGCAAATGTAAATAAGTATTAAGCAACAAAAATGCCTCAGCATGATGTGCTGCTGTTCATTGCAATTCCAGGACTAACATGTAAATTAAGCAGTTTTCTGTATGTATGAAAAGAAATTTGATTTCCATTACAGCTGCGAGTATTGAATGTACAGTTGAATAATATATTTTAACTATTATTAAAAAGCACGAGTATCTTGACAAGAGATATATAGTATGATGTATAGATTAGGAGACTTTAAAGCCACAAGGGATAGCTGCAACAGTAATATAGGCTGCTATACCTTTCAGTATAGCCCATAGAATTTTATATAGTAAATCTTATAGGTTAGCCATTAAGTTGTGGTTATACAAGAGGATTTCCCTTGGAAATACATTCAGCTTTCAGTCTGAGGAGTGGGAATCATGATTCCTGTTCACCTAAATAAAGCCTGAAGCTCGATGCAGAAACTCAAGTATTGCTTTGCTAGTTCTGAAAACTGGAATTGTTCACTTGAGACCAGGTTAATTCTCATGTCGGAGAACTACTCGGTTACTCAGAGAGTAAGGTACCACTCACTGAGAACAAGGACGACCGAGCTGGGGCCTTTGTGTTTCTATCTACATCTACCTGTAATAGATTTACATGAGGCATTTTATATGAGGAAAGATTTTCAAAGAATACATTCTGATTTGATTGTCAAAGACAAGATAAGACTGAAAACCACTCTTCAAAAATGTAATTTTAGGTCGCTGCTGATTTGTTCCATAGTTATATGTTGGTCTCCAGTAATGGTCTGGCTGTTCTGCACCGTCTTGTATTGAAAAGTACCTCACCCTGGAGTGACACTACTCACAGAGTAAAATCCTACTCAATGAAAAAGTGGCAGAATGTGACCTTAATTTAATTTGTTTGCCTCTTTCTTGACACGTCCCCTTCACATTGATTTTCAAGGAAAATGTGTGGAGCCTCTGTCTTTAATGCCTCCCTCATCTCCCAAGAAATTCCCAGTATTCAGACCTTTGTGTGCGCAGAGATGTAGAAACAATGATTAAACTCATGGACAGATGTCTGAAAGCAGACAAGAAAATAGAAACCCAAGTTAAAGGCTGTATATCAAAGTGAAATAAGCTTGTCAGAAATCAGATTTATTCCCATACAATCAAAGACACAGATCTCTTGTTCTGCCATTGCTGTTGGCAGAGTTAATATCGACAAGGAAATTAAAATAATATTTAAGCTATTTATTAAGATAGCTTGTGCCATTGCTCCAACTGAAATTACAAGCAAAATGTTTCAGTTGGCTAGAAACAGGCATCGTTTAAAGCCTGTTGTACGCTGTGTCTGTGCGTCAGACAGTTTGTCCATGATGTGTACACGCACCACTGCTTTCTGCTAGGATGTCAGACCTGTAAAGCCTGTGCAGTGATGTTGACCTCTATTACAGGTGCAGCCTACAGGGGATAAATCCTAATGTTCATGTAGCATCAAGCATGTGCGCGGTGGAAGGAAGGTAACACTCTTTACGTCTTTGCAGAGAGACCTTCCATTCTTTTTGAGTTTGCTTATTTACTTTGAAAAGAGGAGTTTTAAGTAAAAAGCGGGTAAATTCTGTGGCAGTACACTGATTCAGTGTGCTTAATAAAGAATTTCCAGCTAGTAATATTCAAGCCAACAACTGAGTTTTGGATTTAGCTAAAGTAAAATGCTTCAGCTGATTTTAAAGAAAGAACAGAGTAATATCTTAATGGACATACATCATAGAATCATAGAATATCAGGTTGGAAGGGACTTCAAGGATCGTCTGATCCAACCTTTCTTGCCAAAAAAAAAATGTTTAGATCTGTTGATTTCGAGATAAATATGAGTAAAATAGCATCTTTTTTTTTTTTTTACAATATTAAAAACATGAATTACGTACATCATGTAACATCAGCTTGTTTTTTCGCAACACAATTTTCAGAGGAAGAGCAGTGGAGCTTAATACTAATAAAGTAAGCTTTTCCACTGTATTTAACCATTTACATTTTCAACAAAGTAGTTGAAAGTCTCTATATGTCTCTTTATAAAATCCATAGCAACCATAGCAATTATTGGGAAAAAATGCAAGGGAATCACAATTTTCTTCCATCTTCCTCAAGAAGAAGGAATCAGTGGAGACCGGTCAGGTGATACAGATTCATGCTTAAAGAAAAACAACATTTTTAGTTAGATTTTGTGAGAAGATTTGCAGTCTTTGTGTTTACTAATCTTAGGCCACGTTTGAAAAAAAGGTTTAAACTAGACACATACCTCAATGATTTTTTTAATACCTTGTTTAGTACCCATAATATTGGCCATCTATTTAATAGGGAAGGTTTTGCTGTTGGTTTGCATTAAGCAGAAAATTATTGTGTTTGTGGCAAAGAAAGAGGAAGGAAGGAAGAGAGACAGAGTGTGTAGATGCATCCTGATTTCATTGTCAAATTATGATTTAGAGAGTGAGTTCAGTCCTTCAATAACAGAAATCGTATTTGAGTCTAAATGGCAGAGAACTGCGTGTATCTGAAACTATAGGATCGGGAACTTAGTTCTCACCCAGTATTTCAGTAAGAGTATTTCTTTACAGAATACTTAAAAGATTCATAGAGATAGATTTTGATACATGTTCATGCAACAGGCTTTTTCCAAGGTCAGTAACAGTGAGGTCCTTACAAACCTATAGCTGTGATGTGTTACTCGTAGACTGTGCCTTTTCACTGATCTTCTTTCTGTAACAGATACAAACTACCGGTTAGAGATAGGTTTTTTTCCTAGCCGTTACTAATTTAGCTGGGTTTTTTTCTAACTTTAATTTCTTGCTAATGACATTACAGATATAGTTTATATAGATACAGTTTGAAAAGCTGTATGTGTTTTTGAGTTAGCATGAAAGCTTTCATAAGTTACGGGAAATCCTCACCCCGTAAAAACAAAATATGTGAAGTTGTTCCCTGACAGCTATGTTAACCTAGCCAATTATTTGCAAAGCCAAACAGAAGAAAAAGCAAGAGAATGACAGTGGAAATACGCTGCCAATACAAAACATTTTTATACCTGTCTGTATAACTGATGTGTTGTCACAACATCCACATTATCATTCTGACCGAATATTATTTATAGACTTTACACTAAAATGCAAAAAAAGCGTAAAGGCGAGACACTTAAACATGCATTTTAATTCCACTTTGTGTCAAAGGCAAGTCTGCATTTTTTTATAAAAAATTGGCACCAATATAATATCCTGTCAAAATGTTTCTGCCATTTTTTCAAGAAATCCTAGCTGTAGATGACCAAGAGATTAAATGAACTTTTGTGAAGTTACTGCATTCTCACTTAGATCCTTAAAATATTGTGATTAAAGAAAACCACTTTACTGTTGGTGTTCAAGAAGCCCAAATATCAGAACTAAGGTTGGATTATAATAAACTACTGCTCTTTATCGCACGTCCTAATAAAATGTTTATTTTTATGATGTGGGTGTGTAAGATTGTTTCTTTGCACTGAAATGTCTACAACTGATGTGGTAGATAAGTACGTTTCTGTCACTTAGCAACCTTCGCTGGTTCAGAAAAAAAATTTTGGGGATATCTGGAATGCTATTATTGAAAGTGTCTGGAGTTTAGTGAATTACCAAATCATTCAGAAGTGAGTCATTACCTGAGCTACAGTGATGCAATATACTGGATTTGACAGCAAGAACAGAAATAACTAACTTGCATACATGGATAATTTAGGAAGGTGAGTTATTTTAAAAAATTAGGAAAGAAATCAGAACATGAAACAGCAAACAAACATGAAATAAATCCAAATACGGCCAGTTACTTTCGTTGCAGTAAATAGATAAAGAATAAGAGGGATATGAAATCATTACTATGAGCAAATTTGTGTCTTGGAGATTACATAAATTATTAATCAGATCTGTTGTGGGTTAGGTCTTGTTTCATTTTTTGTATTCAAGTGAAAGGGGTACTGAATTCAGTACCTGTTCCAAAGTGTGCAGAAAAACCTGCTTTTGACACATAACCAATAACATACGCAATTCTTTTACAATAGATTTAAAGCAAGGAAAGAATAAATTATTTGTTTGGGAATTTATTCCTTTCTGTCTTTTTTTGCACTGATTCCCATTTATTAGTTTTCCTTCGATGGCATTCCACAATTTGATAACTTACACATCATACAGGTGTTAAGAAGTGTACAGTCACAAAGATCTCATGGGTTTTTTTGTCACTCCCTGGTCTTTTCCAGTCCTGTATCAGGTAGTTTCCCTGCAGTGAGTTCACTAGGAGAGAGAAATCAAGATATCCTGTACACGTCTTTATACACACTCACCAACTACCCATCTGAGAGAGAAAGCGTCATTGCAGGTCTGGCAACTGCATGATCCTGTCTTTCAGGGAGCGTGCTCCAAAGCCACCTATGGAGTTACTATGTAAATCATTATTTCCTCTGACGTTTTAACACACATCAGAGAGGTAAGGGCATATGTGGCTAACTCTGTGTCTTCCTGGCATTTTCTGGAAATCTCACCATGTCTTCACAAACCTTGCTGTAGGAGAAGGAAGAGGTGGTATTATCTGGAGGCAGAGCACAGGGTTACGTTCTGAGAGCTGACTTCTGTTGCTAACGAAGCAAATCAGTTTTCTGAGCAGCTCTTTAACAATTGTTTCAATGTCTCTTGTTGCCTTAGTTTCTGCTGGAACCGGGAATGGTTAATGCTTTTTTTTCTGTAAAGATATGGAGTTTTTTGATGAAATTTTCGGTTTGGAGGTGAGGCAAGGCACAAACATCTTACAAACGCATTGTTAAGAACTCATCTGAATGATAGGGCAGTGAGTGCAGTTGTGCTCTGCCTACGCTGTTCCATGAATTGTTAAATCCACCATACAGCAATATGGTTGATCAGTGAATAGTAGGCAATTTCCCCAGGAAAATAAGAATCTTGACAAACTAAGCAAAGCTGCAGATTTAAAAGCTAAAATTCTCATCTAGAGTTGATAAGACTTACCAACAATGTGGTTTGTTGTCATTCTGCTATTTGCCAATTCAGCTATTGGCTCTTTAGAACAGAATTAAATGGTGTTTCTGGTATCATTATGCTGTCTTTCAGAAAGCAGCTAACTTTGTGTAACCAGGAAATCCCTCAAGCAAATCATTACCTTCCTGAATGGAATTTAGAAACTATTGGTTTACTGTAAATCATAGTGTATCAACTGCAGCCTGTGAACCTGGTGGACTTTTTTTGAGACGCAGACAAGCTGTTTCTTAAATGATATGCTGAAGAGCAGACAAGAGTTGAAATTTCCAGTGGCTTTTCTGGTCAGCTGAAATGCATGGTTTGTCATCAAACACATTCTGTTTCTATCCTCTAAAATAGATGTAAGGGTACGAGAAGAAAGGTACTAGAAGGTAGAATGGACAAAAATGAGCAATTATATGTTTTCTTTGGAAGGCTCCAAAGGTGGATCAGTGATTTACTAGAGATCTTGCTGGTAAAATTGTTTTTGCTTTGGGATTTTCAGCTTTGGGTGCAGTTTTGGGGGGGGGGGGGGGGGGGGGGGGGGGGGGGGGGGGGGGGGGGGGGGGGGGGGGGGGNGCAAGAGGTGGTGGTGTGGCAGGGAATTCTGAATTATGGATGGGCTATTTTTTCATTAGCCACTGGACCTATTTGATTCTCAAGGTGTCACCTCCATGTGAATCTTGCAAAATTACATCCATGCTGAAGGATGGCTTTGGATACAGTGTTTGTCTCTCACAGAACACTAAGCTCACGCAGTTCAAAAATGGGAAGTGCAAAGTCCTACACCTGCAGAGGAATAACTCCATGCATCAATATGGACCGGGGGGGCAACCGTCTGGAAGGCGGCTTTGCAGAAAAGGACCTGGAAGTCCTGGTGGATATCAAGGTGACCATGAGCCAGCAGTGTGCTCTTGTAGCAAAGAAAGCCAGCAGCCTCCTGGGCTGCATTAGGGAGAACATTGCCAGCAGGTTGAGGGAAGTGATCCTTCCCCTCTACACAGCGCTGGTGAGACACATCTGGAGTGCTGTGTCTCATGCTGGACTGCCACGGGAGGTACTACAAGAGAGACATGTCCATCTCTCTCCAGTACAAGAGAGAGAGGACCTACTGGACACAGTGCAGCAGAGGGACTGGGGAGGCGGATGTGTTCTTATCAATGGGTCTTGATGGGCAGAGACAGACTCTTCTCAGTAATATACATTGAAGGGACAAGACATAATAGGCACAAATAGAAATTTAGGAAATTCCACTTAAAGGTAAGAAAAAATATTTTACTGTGAGGATGATCATACACTTGAACAGGTTGTGCAGTGACATTGTACAGTCTCCATCCTTAGGGATATTCAAAACCTGTCTGGACAAGGTCCTGAGCAGCCTGCTGTAACTGAGCCTGCTTTGAGCAGGAAGGTTGGACTAGACAGTCTCCAGCGGTCTTTACCAACTTCAACTATTCTCTAAAAAGTAATTGAATAATGCTAAATAAAAAAAAATAAAATTAAGCAATAAAAGTTAGATTCTGTCTTACCTCCTTTGAAGGTAATTGACTATTATCTAAGACTTTGAGTAACATTTGTGCTTTCAGACAGCATGATGAGGGCTAGGTACCTCAGCACAGGATCTGAACATAAAGTCAGCAAATGGGTGCAGCTTAAGAAATAACTGGTAGATAGCCACTTGAAAATGCTGAGGACAAGGGTAACTGCTGTCCTCTCATTAGGACTCTAAGCGGTTTTCTGTCCACCTGGGTCTTTATCCCAGGCCCTACTCCTGAAGGCTGTCACCTGTAATCCTTCCTTCTCACCAAGTATTGTGTTTAGAGGAGAATGAAGTGGTGTCGATAGGCCAGATGCCACACCATGTCCTCAGGGCATCCTAGTCATTGCAACATTTGTTCAGGAGGTATGGGAGCTCAGTTCAGTTCTCTTCTCTGCCATGGGCAAATCTGCATCAATCAGTGGTTCTATAATGGGGCACTTACAATCCCCTTGTTGAAACAGTGTCACTGCACAGATAATAAATCAAGACTTACAGGGCAGAAGGAGAAAGTATAAAAGTGAAACTGATCCTGTAGCTAACTATTTATGTGGGTACTCACCTTGAGAGGAGACCAATCTTTTCTTGCCTGATCCCAGGACAGTTTCTGTAATTTTAACAATGACTGTATAATGTGCTTAATTATGAAAAAGACAGGCCATTGAAGAAGATTGATATCACAAAACTTTGATTTACTTGGCTTTAGCTTCCATGCTTTGTCTGTGGATTGGATAAAACCTCGTGTAAGTATGTAACTTTCATGGCAAATTTGGTTTCACATTGCATATAATGAGATTACCCATGGCATTGACTTTCTGACATTGAATCAGTTTCCAACCAACACATAGCTATTTTGTCTGAATAGTTACATCTAAGACAGGTTTCATTTAATGAACCAAAAATAAAATTGCTACATTAGTATTCACAACAATGTTTCCTGACAAGATCAAAGAAATGTTACAATTAATACACTACTATTCACTCCTCTGAACTCTCGTTTTTTGACTCGCATTCTTCTGCATCCTACCCAGACCACATTTTTTTCTTGTAGACACTTAATTAGGAAAGTGAGGTTACTGGAAATAATAATTTTCTTAATTTTCAGCTGTCCAAAACTTGTCTGCCTTCTCCCCTACAACCTCCATTTTTTACCCTTCAAAAACCTACGAGTTTCAAAACGAGAAGTCGGATGCTTCTTCACTGCATTTGGGATTATTACAATCCAAATTAAGCAGTGTTAGGCAGTGTTTATGCCTGGCGCTTCTGCATATAAATTGTAGGGGCATATACACTACATTTGCTCTTTACACAGCACCCATACCTGGCTCTGGAGACCTTATGGGGAGCGGGGACAGGGACACGCTGTGCTCTGCCACAACTGTGGCCCCGTGCCACGGGCGCCAGCCCTAATGGGGACCCTTCCACTTCTGCCTAACCTTAGTGGGGCCTTGTGTTTTCAGAGTAGGACTTGATGGGGATGAGGGGCGAGGACCTGGCATGATGGCAGAAAGGGACGGCAGAGTCAGCTGCCTGTGGATCCTGTGGATGTTGTGGCTGGCTGGATGTAGTAAGCCGTGGAAGACTGTCCTTTGGGAACCTTGCCCAGAGGGTTTGTGGAGTTCTCCACCAGTGGAGATGATACTCAAAACTCAGTTGGACATGGTCCTGGGCAACCTGCTGTAGCTTATCCTACTTGAGCAGAGGGCTTGGACTAGATGCTCTGGAGAGGTCCCTTCCAGCCTAAACCTGTGATTCTGTGATTCTGTGAATAAACCGAATTATCTTTCTTTGCTGTAGAAATATATGTTGTATCATATTGAAACCTGTTAAATATACAGCAGTGTAAATAGGAAGACAGAATGGCTCAGCTGTGCATGTTAACGTGTTGTAGACACATTTGATTCACAAGGCTTTAATAAGTGATAATTCCCCAAACGTTCAGCTTACTGAGCTGGTTCATTGGTACCCTAGAAAGGCCTCTATGCTTAGGGCAGCTTGGTTCTGTCTCCTGTTGGGCACATTAACAAAAGGCTGGGAATATTGATTTTGCAGGTCTCTCTGAGACATTGCTTTGTTACTCCCCTATGGAGCTTCATTGTCTCCATCATGCCAGTATCCTGCAATATTATCTCCAGTTGAATAGAACTGCTTTGTGTTTAGGATAGGATGAGCCACACGGTCTGTTAATCCAATTTTAGGTGCTGGACTGAAAAAATGGAGTGCAAAATTTTAAAAATAATTGAGCTGGCCTTGTCTTAAAATGAGGAAACAATATACTTCTTTACAAGAACACTAATGAATATTTTAATTCATTTTTATTCTTTTGTTGAGGTTAGCAGAACAATAAAAATGGAACCCAAACACATTTCTATGTCATCATGAATTAAGGCAATCAGTAGAATTCCTTGACAAGTTGCCAGCCCTCATCATTAGGGACTCCTCTGATGCTTATTCCACAATGGATATTTAAATCTCATCAGCCATGTGAGCCGTCTTTGTCAGGCAGGAAGGAACTTAACGATGTCTTTATTTATTATCTGGACTTCGCATGACACTAACATGTCACTTCAAGCCTGTTGTGAATGTCTGTCCATAGACTCTCTTTCAAACATGCTAAGTGTTGGCATCTGGCATGACACAAACTTTCAGTTATGTGTTGCTTAAAATTGTACAGAATGGTTCCTCCGTCCCCCACAAGAAAGCACCTGCTATAACCAGGATACCCTCTTACATACAAAAATCTTTGTGCTTTATGTCAGACCTGCACAGTATTTTAAGCAAGTCATAAGAAGCATTGGCTTTGAGAACAGATGAAGTAAAAATCTTACATATTTTAAAATGATGTTCTGAGTAGTTTTGAGGTATGAGGACGTTACAGGTTTTGACTGGTCTGGTTGTTCTTCAAACTTCAGAAGTGATAAAAATTGGAGATAAAGGACTTTTTTGGGACAGAAAATTTCAATTACGTCTTCATAGGTGATTTCTCCTGCCTTATGATTAACTGTGGTGCTGGATGAAGCTTTTCTACACAGCATTCTTGCCTTTCTGTCTTGTCAGTTTTAGTTCCAATATAATTTTAAGAGATAGCTTTTGAATCATTAGACTTTCCACCTAATTGCAAAGCCATTACAGGCTTAATATGGCAAGAGCTGAGCCTGTCAATGCATACATTTCTTTTAGTTTAATTGCAGTCCATCCACCTTAGCTTCTTTCTAAGCTACTTTTAAACTTAGATAACATTCTTTATGAGATTTCCCATAAACTAAAATGTCATTCTCGGAAACTGTGATACTTTCCAAATGTTGCAGTATCATACACGTTCTTCTAAGGTGACTCTGATGCCAAATGGGAAGCTAAAGAGTAGGTATCTTTTAAATAATGTCATAATAAGTTGTCATCTTGTCTCTTTCAGGAAGATCTGGTGAGAATAATTTTGACAAAACATTTTTCATCAGAAAATGTTGACTTGGTGAAATCAAAGCTTTCACAGAAATGTATATCTTTTCAATAGAAGTTTAATAATGAAGATTGTTTTTTTCAGGTCCAGGATCAAATTTATAATCAAATCCTGACAAATTGAGATACGCCTACCTCTGTGGTCAGGGCACGTTAGGAGACCTGGGTTTAAATCTCTTACTTTGAGCTGCAGCAGGTAGCTGAACTTGGGCCTAGCACTTTAAAAGTGACCATCCTCAGTGCCTGAATGCTGGTTTGGGGGGTAAATCTCTCTCAGTCTCCCTTAATATCTCTTGAGAACTTTCTAAATATCTTACGTTTTCCCCTACATGGAGCTAAAACAAGTAAAAATATGACAACTATGTTTACTAAAATAAGATTCTTTTGTTTTCAGGTCAGTCTACTTGTCAGAGTGCAAAAAAAAAGTGCTGTTTGGTTGTATTTAGATAGGAAGACTCGTATCTTATCTTTGAAGCCCTACTTGCATCTTCAGGTCACAGCTGTGTTGATTCATAACACATAACTCTCCTTGATTTAAGTGGAATTATCCCTATAAGTACAGGTAGAAAGCTTGAGCATTTCTGTTCTTAAGCTTTTACAAAGAAAAAAACCCTTATTCTTAATAGTAAAAAATGATTTGCGCATGTCATTTGAGTAGACAGTTTAATGCACATTTTACATAGCAATACAAATTCTCTGCTTACAATCCTATGCTAGTTCCTTCTTGGGTAGATTTTAGTTTCTAACATTCCATGTCACAATAATATAAAAAAAATTAGATCAATCAAGGAATTAACCACATAGTTGAGGACTTAAAGTCCTTAAGTTGGTTCTAAACAGTGAAGAATGTTAACATTACTTATAGCTTCCGTTGCAACAGTGGACTAAGAACACAAGTTAAACAATATCATTTTTCCCCCTGTACTTGGCTCTGGTGAGGCCCCACCTTGAGTACCGTGTTCCATTTTGGGCCTCTCACTACAAGACAGAGACAGAGGTGCTGGAGCGTGTCCAGAGAAGGGCAACAAAGCTGGTGAGGACTCAAGAGAACAAGTCTTATGAGGAGCGGCTGAGGGAACTGGGGTTGTTTAGCCTGGAGAAAAGGAGGCTGAGGGGAGACCTTATCACTCTCTACAACTACCTGAAAGGAGGTTGTAGTCAGGTGGGGGTTGGTCTCTTCTCCCAAATAAAAAGCGATAAGGCAAGAGAACACAGCCTCAAGTTGTGCCAGGGGAGGTTTAGGATGGATATTAAGGAAAATTTCTTCACTGAAAGGATTATCAAACATTGGAACAGGCTGCCCGGGGAAGTAGTGGAGTCACCATCCCTGGAAGTATTTAAAAGGCATGTAGATGTGGTGCTGACGGACATGGTTTAGTGGTGGTCTTCGCAGTGCTAGGTTGACAGTTGGACTCCATGATCCTAAAGGCCCCTTTCCAACCTAAATGATTCTATAATTCTATGATTCTAAATTAATCTGAGGCACTCAAAATTTTGTGAGATGACTAGAACTGTCAAGTGGGCAGTTGTACCTGTATAAATATCATGGGATACATGACTTGAACATAAAGTTTGTGAAACACCTTGGCCTTTGGGAATGATTTGCTAAAAGTTAGCTGTTTAGAGTGAAATTAACTTTAAGAACACATTATGTGAAAGCCAAATTATTTATATTTTTTCCCGTAAAAAGGCGCTAAAGTGATTGATTTGATAACAATAGATAGTGCTACTGAACATACTTCTCTTGGTATATTTAAATGTATAAAAATATTTATTATGATCTACAATTATTACTGTAAATATATTAATTATAATAAATAATATAATAATAAATATAATTATATGTTAATTTTTATAATTATTTGTAACATTTATTTATAAAGTATATATTTAGAAAATATTAAAAAAAAAGTAAGGTATGAGTTTCCTTTAAGCTCAGGCTAGACATTATATAGACCCTGAGCAAAATGCTCTTTTTCATATGCCAAAGTAAGTAGAACTACTTGAAAATCAGCTTTTTTCATGCATTATGGCTGAATGGGAATTGACTAGCAGTAATTGAGGACTGTACATTCTGAAGCCTGGCTACTGAAATAAGGAAAAGGTGTTTTAGTCTAAAACTGTAACATTAATTACTACTTAGCAGCCATCTATGCCGGGATCACTGACTTGCAGTAGGCAAATCCTTGTTTAGCCTGCTCCCAGTTTTCACTAAGACTTTAGAATTCTGCACCTGCACGTGACCAGAATTGCCTTACTTTGGACAAGCACCTGTCTTCTGCCTGTGCCCTGCTGGAATCCATGATCTGTCAGTCATGTCAGGGTTCAGATCTGCTAAGTACTCTCATAGCGTATCAAATACATGTTATCAAAAGAGCTATTACAAAGCGTAATCATGCCCACATTCTTTCTCAAACACATTATCACAGTGTAGAAGGGTAAGCTGTTAGTTCTCACCTTTGGATAATAAACAAAGGATTACGGCCATTCATTCATGAAGCTTGAGCTAACTGATATTCTAAATGCTTCTCCAGAAGAGCGTCTTCAAATTCACCTTTCTTGCTTCCCTAGAAAATAAGTGAGTTTTACTGCACAGAAACTGAAGAGTAACTCTGTGACCAGACAAGGTATTCTGCAACAACGCGTAGGTTTAGGTCTCTTCCCTTCACTGTCATGGCTTATTTGTTTGTTTGTTTGTTTTCTTTTTTTTCTTTTTTCCTTTCTTTTTTTTTCATTAAGAGTGGTTTAAGAGAAATCTTATATGCAGCTCGAAATGCAAGTACTGTGACACTTAATTCCTTTAGTGACTCCATCTTAGTTTCTCAATTATCAAATGCCTAAAATAATTACATCCCCAACCAAACACTTCGATAATTGTTGAAAGACACAATTTAAAAATGCATACATCAAAAGTGCAAGCATCACCGTACTTGATGTCATTGCATTCCAAAATAAATTGATTATGAACATTTTTTGTAACAGCGTTGACCATATTGCCATACAGAGAATTAATTTTTTCACTTTTCTCAAATAGGCAGGCAAAAGGTGACACATTGATTGTTTCGTTCTTGCTGGATGTACTGTTTTTGGCCTGGATAGAGTTAAATTTCTTCATAGTAGCTTGTATGGGGTTATGTTTTGGATTTGTGCTGAAAATAGTGTTGATAAGACAGGGATGTTTTAGTTTTGCTGGGCAGTGCTTACACAGTGTCAAGGCCTTTTCTGCTTCTCAGGCTGCCCCGCCAGTGAGTAGGCTGGGGATGCACGAGAAGCTGGGAAGGGACACAGCTGGGACAGCTGACCCCGACTGGTGAAAGAGATATCCATACCATATGACATTGTGCTCAGCAATAAAACTGGAGGGGTGAAGGTGGCTAGGGGCTGCTGTTGCTTTGGGACTGGCTGAGCATCAGTCAGTGGGTGGTGAGTAATGGTTTTCTTTTGCATNGACAGGGATGTTTTAGTTTTGCTGGGCAGTGCTTACACAGTGTCAAGGCCTTTTCTGCTTCTCAGGCTGCCCCGCCAGTGAGTAGGCTGGGGATGCACGAGAAGCTGGGAAGGGACACAGCTGGGACAGCTGACCCCGACTGGTGAAAGAGATATCCATACCATAAGACATTGTGCTCAGCAATAAAACTGGAGGGGTGGAGGTGGCTAGGGGCTGCTGTTGCTTTGGGACTGGCTGAGCATCAGTCAGTGGGTGGTGAGTAATGGTTTTCTTTTGCATCACTTGTTTTTCTTAGGTTTTATTTTCCCCTCTCTCTTTTTTTTTTCCTTTACTTTTTTTTTCTTTAAAATTGCTAAACTGTCTTTATCTCAACCCACGAATTTTCTCACTTTTACTCTTCCAGTTCTCCCCCAACCCACTGTGGAGGAGTGAATGAGTGTCTGTATGGTCCTTAGTTGCCAGCCAGGGTTAAACCATGACACTGGACTAGACACTGCCTGTCAGTCTACTCACTTCATTCATGACTGCATGGGGAGGAGGGAGGCAAGAAGGAAGGAGAAAAAGATGAAAGAAGAATGAACCAGTGAAAAGCATTTTCCTCTAAGACACTGGCAGGAGTGTGTTAGATTCTGCCAAAACTCTAAGGTGAATTTATAAGAAGCTATGAATTCAACTTTTTTTTTTTGAACACTTAGTAGGATTACAACTTTCACTACAGATTGCAGCATCCATTTGAATATGAGGGTTCAATGGCCCTTGGTCACACCGGTTGTGCCTGTGCTTCTGTGAAACAATGCAATGCCATAGTGGCCACGTTGTATTTCTTTCTTGCCTTCCACCTGTATAAGTGGCAACAGGTGAGTTTGTTCATAAAATTGATTAGTCATGACTGAACAAATGGCTTACTTCAGCTTGGTGCTGGCTAGTTTTGTGCGCACTTGGGCATCGGAAAATCTGCATGTTCTAGAGAGAGTGTTTATTTGCGCTTGTGATTCTACTTTTAGGTTCACAGTTCACATTGTAGGTAGGCCAAGTAATGAAGATGGCCTTTGGATACCTGTACCTTCTCTGCCTGAGAAACCATGACAGTTGTCAGTACTGAACAAATCTTCACTGTGTTTTCTAGTCAGCCATTTCTTGACTTTGAATGTTTCCATGCAGAAGCTGTCAGGTCCTCTCCATTTCCTGTAGCGTGTGATAAAAAAAAAAAAATTGGAAGAGATGTTTCCTTAAGGAAAGGAGAACATTATTCTAGAAACATGTGAGTCAAGCCAAATTCAGAGGGGTTGCCTGGTCTAAAGACTGAGAATCACAGGGTGAGACCAGACTGGGATTTTTGCATTTAGGATTCCTTTAGTTTATTTTGTAACTTGCTTGTAATGCATAACTGTAAAGAGTTCTTGATAAGAAAAACTGTTTGTAAACCTGTATTTGTAACAAAGGAGCTAGAGCTTCCTATACCCCAGTGTCGTATGGTGGACACAAACTAGGAACATGTCTAAGGAACTGGGAAGGACTTGTATGAGTGGACGGCATATGGGCAGAAAGAAGTTCCACACACCTGTGGCCGTTCAATAGACTCAGAACTGAGAACATTGGCAAGTTATTACTCAGATCAAGAGGGCATTAAAACAAGTGGAAATACATGGTTGGTTTCAGTCAAAACAGGTGTTTATTCAGTATGTGCAACTAGGGCACCTTCTGAAAGAAGGTGATGTTTGCTTTTAAAAAAGTTTGCTTTGATTTTCTGTGGAGTCACATAAATCCATCTCTGCAGGGATTTCACTTTTGACTAGTTTTTGCTGTTCTAATATGATGCTCACTTCACGCTTCGGACTCAAATGTTAGAAAGCGAGTGTTTGACTTTGACTTTTTCTATGATACCAAGGGTGGCAGGAAATGGCCCACTGCTATTATACGATCAATTGAATGGGTAGCTGCAGGGTGTTGGCATACCACAGCTTGTGGCAGTGCTGACAAAGAAACAACACACACAGTGGCTGTGTTGGAAAATGTACAAATGAGAGAGAAAGAAATGACCTAGAAGGGCATATAAAATCTAATTTGTAAATAGGATCTTACAGTACAGGCTCTACTGTAAGACACTTATTTTGTTGTACAACATAATCTGAAGTACCGTGAAAACTTGCCCTGATATTCTTGTTTCGAACTGTTCCGTTCTAGATGCCAACTCTTTTTAGGCCAAAGGTCCAAAAAGTATGTTCTGGATGTTAATCACATGTATCTGCACTTGCTAATGAACATGCAGGCATAACAACTGGCTGGCTTTCTGCCAGAGCCCAAGCAAAACAGTATCTAATGGACTAGCTGTCAAACAGCACACCATGGGGGATATGCAATATGTTGATCTGTCACTGGCTTCTGGCTCCTCCCTTGTCATGCCAAACATGTTTTACAGGTGTTCAGACTCTCTCTTTGCAGAAAGGGAGCCTGGATGACCATAACTGCTGGCACATACGAGAAATGAGGCGTGAAACAGACACCAGCTATAGCAGTTTTACATACAACTTTTCTGATTATATTTTGTTTGCTTAAACCCAGTACTGTAGTTGCTATGAAAAGGCTGCAGAACGGTTATCTTCTGGTTAACAGTCATATTACAAGGTATTAGGCAAAAAAGAAGGAAAATGGAAAGCAAAATATCACATAATTGAATAGACTGGGTTAACCTGGGAAGATTGAAAGGTATGATAAAGAGAAGGAAGAAATGGAATGCAAGGTATAGTGCTTGGGATAATGAATATAATTTGTTTAAGCTCCATTATGTTTTGTTTCCCTGAAAGGGGAACCCTGGGTGAAATGTTGCTTCTGTCAACAGCAAGAACTCTTGGAAAAAAAAAGATCAGATTGCAATTTAAATCCTATTAATATAACATATCTATATTATCACTTACAATAGTTGAGTGGTTGTAGCTCAACAGCAAAGAAAACCACCAGGATACACGTATCCTCTCAGAGCATGTAGACTGAACAGTTCAGTAGAAGATAATATTTTTTCTTTGGTTTTATTTACTGAATATTGGTTTATATTGTCAAACCTAAGTACAAGTAGCTTCTTGAGAATGACACTAACCAATCAAGAGAAGTGACTGAGAACATGTTTGTTTTCCTTCTCCCAAATGTTCTTTAGAAGAACGTAATGCACTCCATTGATTCTGAAGACTAGCAAAGGTAAAGTTAGTTTTGTGAGAACCCCTCTAACAGAAGGCAATTTCTGTTCTTGACACTCTGAGGTCTGCTGTTCCATTGAGATTCATGCCCAGGAAACTATCATATTGTTATTTATTTTTTTCTGGTCACTGTGTGGCTACTTCAGCTACTTTGGTACAAATTAAAGCAGCTACATTAGAAGCAGAAGTTCATTATATAGTCAACAGAGAGCACTAGGCACTGCTCAGAGCCAGTTCAGAATGCTTAAAATTAATTAAACTGGTATTCAACTAGTCACTGTAATCAATGGAGACTAGGGCACAGGTTTTATCATGACTTCTTTAACACTGGTGAGTTCAACTGGGAACTAACTATTCTTTCTATTGATTGCAAAGGTAGCCTACCTGTGACTAGATCAGACATTATAGACATTTAAAGTTAGATGAGATGGACTTCTAAATCTATCTCTTTCCTCACCTCAGACAAACCATAGTCAATACATCAGCTCCTGAATTTGCAGCCAGGGGAGCCCACGTTAATATACCCAGGCCTGACTACGTGGATCAGTGTAGATGACAGCTTTGATCTGTCTGCAGCTGTTCCTCTGCTAAGGAGTTTTAATTTCTCCTTTAGCAAAGGATTTGATTGCTGTCAGGTCCCTCAACACACATCTTTTCTGGTAGTCATTTAGCATAAGAACCACAGAGAGAGTTAGAAAACCAGGTCCAGGAAGAGCAGAAATAATAATTGCACTGGGGAAGTGGTATTTGTGGGGACATGATAACCGTGTTCTGCAAACCTGTTTGAGAATTTCAGTCTGTCTCATCTCTAAATTCTCAAAGACTTACTCTTTTCCTGGTGCAGTTTGCAGAATTCAGGTTTGGTCCATATGAATAGTTGACCAACCACTTGGACTTTGGACTCAATTCAAACCTTTTAATGAATTTAAATGCTTTCTTGGGAGTGAAAGTTGGAGTTAATATTCAGGTGTCAGTAGCATTTATAAGAAGTGATTGCCCTCAAAAGCTCAGTTCATCTACCATCTCTTCTGGGGGGCATATAAAGTCCAAAACCCATATGTAGTTCCTAGTGAAGTACCAACATTAGCTGCTGGTCCTACTTAGAACTACTAACCATGGAAAGAAAATTAAAAAGCTTTTTTCCTGTTGTTCTGTTTTCCTGAGTTGATTGAAAAAAAAGTTCAGTGAACATTTTGACCACATTGTTCCCATTGGAAAACTGTTCCAGAATCTCATCTGAATTGAATTTGCAATCTCAATATATTAATGGCAAGTCTATATTTAACTGCTTATATCTAAGCAGTTTAAAAGAGGTTGGTTTTCCTCATTGTTTACCTCCACCTCATATTTACAGAGGGTAAGACTATCTCATCTCAGCCTTTAAATAAACCATGTTTATATATAATGCCATTTTAACTGTCTATCCAATTAGGGGACTTTGCCAATTGAGATCACAGTGGTGTGAAACATTGTAAAAGTTTTTACTTCCACTAATGCTAATCCTATTTATAGACCTGTGGTATGTTTAGAGCATGATGACAAGGCACATGAATCATTTGCCAATGAAAAGCCATTGTTGACTGTACTGTACTTTAAGTTCTGAACTTCACTATTAGCAGGAATGAAAATGTTGGAAGTGATGTTCAGAATTGAGGTATACCAGTTTGGAATATAAGAGAAATTATCTAATTGAGAAAGGCACATATGAACTAGAATAAGTCTGAAAAAGGAATAACTCTGACTTGCTAGAAGTCCAATCGAATCATTATAGGCATCTTCCTTTTTAGTGTGAGTTTCACGAGGCTGTTATCCAGTTTCCCTACAAAGTCAATGTTGATTTAAGTGCCACTTAAGAAGGTTTACCTTTTTGCACACATACTTATCATGCTTCTGCCTACTCTGCTGATACATTTAAGAGTCTGAGTGGATGTAACATACAGGCCAACAAGACATGAGGTTTGAGTTAAGTACAGTGGAGTCTAGATAGCACGCTCACACTCCGGTTTGTAAGAAAATGGGGTGTTGGACCTGACCTGCATTGTAAAGCACCTTGAAATGTAAGTAATGTTAGCTCTTGCATGCTACTCACATCTCCTGAAGGGTAAACATCCACATAGCTTTTATTGGGGTCTGTTGTGAGGTGGCAAACCAATAAATGCAGTTCTTCCTCCTTCACTGATTTTGTTCTGTTATTGCATGAAATGAAAATAATTGGGGTTGAGAGCACTGTTATAGACAAGTTGTTTGAAATCTTTGCTTTGAAAACTTTGCCTCTGTGGAGAAAGGAGGAGCACAAACCCTCATGAGATTAATGATAGCATGTGTGCATTATGTCAGGGTGATACGAGGACTGGCAGCTCCCTGGAGCCAGGTGCCAGGAGACAGGGAATCCCCATGGGCCTCACCAGGCAGGGCCCATTCCATGGCCCCCAGCCAGGGAGCAGGGCAGGCCAGGAGGGCAGCCAGGGCCAGTCCCAGACACCATCAGGCACCTTTGTGGGAAAGGGATGTCAGCCTGGTGGTTGGACCTGGCTCAACCGGGCCAGGGCCTCCCCTGGTGAAGCTGGAGAGCAATACTCCTGCAGCATCACTGGGACAGGGACTGTCAGCTCTGGGCTGAGCTGAAATGGGGTCCTGGGCCATGGGACAGGGGTGGGGGGAAACCCCAGGGGAGGCTGGGTAGGGCCATTGAGGGCCATTATTGCCCTCAGTGCCCTGATATTTACTGACCTGTATGTAAAACATAAAAGGTCGGTTTGTCTTTACCAGAAGGAATGTTTACATGCTTTTTGGTCTTCTAGGCTGATGACCTTTCTTTTCACAGTTTCCACAAAGGTGAAAGAAACTGGCAAGGAAAAAAACCAAAACATTAAACTGAGGAGCCATTTTTTGATATTTCCTACCTACGTTAGGGGGAAAAAAAGGATCAAAATACACTCTGTCGTCAATTTTTAAAAATAAACGAGTTAATTTCAAAATAAAGCACTATAAGTTCTGGTAACTTCAAAAATCAGGATATTGCCCTTCTTACTTATGTCTTGGTGTTCAGGAATCAAATAACACCCCTGTTTTATTTAACATGGAGATCTGTTGCTCATGGATTGTATTGCAAATTGCTTTAAAATATGATGTATTTTGCCCATTGCATTATCTGTTTCTTACCTTTTCTTTCAGAAGTTCACTGCTATACAAAAACATCTTTTTCTTATCAGCAATAGTATATCAAAGTGTCAAGGGTGATCTATACATACTTGACATGGCCATTATTAAAGCATATCTTTAAAATCTCAGTAATAAAAAACATCTCAACTTATTCATGGCATTAGTTGTTCACAAATAAATCAGCATTTTTCATTTACTTATCTACAAAGTTTTTTCATTTATGATTTAATTTCACAGCTGCATTAACATAACATGAAAAATCAACACATTTAAAACAGTCAGGTAAAATAAGGGACAACTTACTACCATGAAATGGCAAAGTGTATGAGAACAGATAAATTTGAGTTGTGAGCAGAGCAGTAAAAGAATCTCTCTTAATAAGGAATTACATATCTTTGGAGTTTAATTACAATAAGGCCTGTCACTGTAAGATTAATGATGACCAGTTTTTCACTTCAAACGATTGCAATTGAATTAAGATAGTACCATTATTCTTAGAGAGATAAGGTCAAGCAAATGAGGCAAAAGTGGCGAAAAAATGGAAAACCAAACTGTACTGTAATGAGAGAACATTCTATAATAAGTCAGGACCTTAAAATGCCTAACAAGGCTTATATTTACAAAATGCTATGTAAAATATTGATGTTTGATGATAAAATACTGAGAATTTTTACATGCTTTTTTGTTAACCATGCAACACTGTGGGATCTAGTACCATCTTCAGAACAGTGAATCAGAAAGAAGATGAATATTTGCATCTATCTCTCCTTTCTGGAAATGAGAAAAACTTTAGAACACATGTATTATTTTCTCGGTTAGATATCATATACCGGCACTTGTGTGCAGGGAGGACGTTTGGCTGTATGGTAGGGATAAACTCTGAATTGTTGACTGTGAGAGTATTTTCTAATGCACAGGGTAGTGTGGCCTTGGGCTTCGCTGTAGTTTGTCCTTATACCTTGCTATTCAAAGGCAGTAACACTTTCTCTTAGGGAAGACACATTTAAAGAAAGAAAATCTCAAAAGATTGTTGTTACCTCTCCTCTTCTCACAGAACCTGAGAAGAGGAAGTAGGACCTTTAATCTTCATTTGCAGCCTCTTTTCTGGAGTCTTTGCACTGAGCGAGCAGATTCCGGGAGGAGTGGCTGACACACCAGAAGGCTGTGCTGCCATTC
>RSEF01000001.1:20016118-20034621 GCA_003993805.1 Himantopus leucocephalus | reverse complement strand
TCTGGGGAGACCTCATAGCAGCCTTCCAGTACCTAAAGGGGGCTTACAGGAAAGACAAGGAGGGTCTCTTTATCAGGGAGTGTAGTATTAGGACAAGGGGTAATGATTTTAACTGGAAGAGAGTGCATTACAAATAGATATCAGGAAGAAATTTTTCACTATGAGGGTAGTTAGGCACTGGAACAGGTTGCCCAGGGAAGTTTTGGATGTCCCATCCCTGGAAGTGTTCAATGCCAGCCTGGATGGGGAGTTGAGCAACCTGGTCTACTGGGAGGTGTCCCTGCCTATGGCAGGGGGTTGGAACTAGGTGATCTTTAAGGTCCCTTCCAACCTAAACCATCCTATGACTCTATGATGTCATTTCCATTTTGAGTTCAAAGAGATTATTAACACAATTAAAATTTCACATTTTTCTTTGAAAAAAATGAGGCTATAATTTAGTAATGTGTACCATTTTATTAAAATTGATTTACCTCTACTAGTTTTGGTTGTGGGTGTTTTATTGAAGAGTTTCTTCTCTGTATTTTAAAGGAAAATATCTATCTATATATATAAAAATATGAAAAAATCATTAAAATCTTGCTGAATTAGTTTTCCCCTGCAGACATCTATGAAAGTATTGGTGAAGATGGAAGGATGGCTCCTCACATACAAAGGTCTCATGGTAGTGTCAGGAAAGGATGGAATGTAGTTGGCAAGAGTACACATTTCAAGATATTGTAAACAGAATTATCAGAAATATTTGAAAATATGAAATGAAAGATGATGAAGCCAAACACATATTTCAGGCTTTGTCTGAACCTTTATACACCTCCAGGGTTTTAGGATTTCTCTAAATTATGTATATAACACAGAGGTATAGCCGAAAGAAGCCCAGAACAGACACCCTCCTGTTATCCAAAAGTATGGTAATTCATTTCAGGATACTTAAGGTCTCTCCAAGATAGAAACTACAGGAAGTGTAGATACTAGAAGATCAATACCTCCCACTTTCAGATCAGTTTTGTTTGCAAACTAAAACATCATCAGCTGAAAGTGTAATAGACAACACATCTAGTTTAGCACAGGCCAGTCAAGCTTCATCTTTTGTACTTGCATTCAGCACAGTTTTCATGATCCTGCAGGATGTAAAAAAATAACAAAAAAAAATATTGTTTCATTACCTGGGAAACTCTGAGATAAACCTTCTGCATTCTAGATTATTTTTAGTTTCCTGTCATTATGTGTTACAACTTGAGGGTGTAGTTGATTGATTACCCTGTTGCTGTGGGCTAGGGCAAGTCTATTTCTCTCAGTTCAGGGCAATCCATTACAGGTCCTGAATAAAAGTGTAACATTTGTACATCCATCCTATAGGAAGAATGATATTTAAAAAAAAAAAAAAGCAGCTTTTAAAAGTGTAGTCTTTACTATGAATAAAGTATAACTTTCCAGGAGCCAGTGTAGATAGAAGAGCACTCATATAAAAAAGCTTTATTTTACATTAATACTTTGGTGGAGGACATATATCAATATGGGGCAGTGTTATCCTTTTTTCTAATGAAAAACCTCCTTTTGTTATATAAAAAGGATGAGCAACATAACAATAGATGAAATATTATCTGGACTTCTTAGGATAGAAGACAATTTGTTATTTCAAAATGTTTTCAACCACCTTAATTAAATAGGGGGGTCATTTATTTTGATATGGAAGAACTAAACCAGGTATTGAAATAAACTGTCAGTTTTTCCTCCTTCCATAATGACACTGTTTAAGCTCTCTAGAGAACAGGACCAGGTATGATAAATATCAGTATCAAATAATTTGCTGCTGTTCTTCCTACATTTTATTAGAACTTGATACTGTTAACTTACGAGCTTTTGCGCTGACATCTGATTTCACTTTTACAGGCTCATGAAACTAAACATGACAGGATTTATGTCTTATGTTGTCTCAAACGTCCAAGGGCATTTAAACCCGTAAAATAGATCAGATACAATACAATTTTCCTTGTTGGTATACGTTGCTAAATCAAATGTTATTGACATGGCCTATTACCATTCTTCTTAAATGGTATACAGCTTTGTTTGATGTTTGGGAGTCATACATCCCAGGAATGTACTGATGTTGACTCATCTGTAGAATTACTACATAAATAATGAAGAAGTTTTACAGATATAGAAAGAGCGTTGAACTTTTAAGACCTCTTTATAGTCATAAATACTGTTGAGAAAGGTTCCATAAACTCTATCTGCTTAAACATTGATCTGACTTGCATTTTAATATTTCCAGCTTTTCGTGTTCCTGGTTTGTTTATTTTATCCATTTCTCTCTCACTTTTAAGAGATTGACTGTTTTTTCAGTGGGCAAAATGAAGCAGGAGAAAATCAATCATTGCTTAGTGTATATGACGCTTTGAGCATAATATCATCCTACCAGGAATACTTTACAGATTTAAGCCACACTTATTTGTACTTTATTTGCAGGAGGAATCAACTTCCCCATCATAGGTACTTATTTACTGATTTTAGATTCCATAAAAAAATATTTGGTGTGTGAAAAGTTCAAAGGCCTCAGTCACACGTTACAAACCAAACACAAATGTAAGAGCTTCCCTTAAACCCAGAAAGAACAGAAAATATAAAACATCCAGTTCTCTGTGCACATATCCTTGTCCTCAGGATAGTCTAGGTAGCAGATACACAAGTTTAACGCATTCTGGGTATTTTGGACTGGAGGACAGAAAGAATTGTAGAGTTTAGGGATTGCCCTACCAAAAATCTGTAATGTTTAGCTTTTGTGATCACTGCTATTGTTGGTCCCAGAGTGATCTGGATGTTATAAGAGCCAATATCTACATGTTGATGTAGTGACCTATTTGTTGGTTGAAAGAGAAGCACTGTGAAGTTGCCATCTTTAAACAATCACGAGAGTCCATGTCTTCCGATTAATACTCTCAGAAACCTCAATATGAGATAAAGCAGAGGAAACAGGGCTGGATTCCTTAAGAATCAATTGTACCATCTCTCCAAGACCTTTCTTGTGCAACCTTGAAGGACCCTTAAAAACAAGTCTACTTTCTCGAAAGGCTTCTAAAGAAAAGCAATCAAAATAAGTCTTCTTTTCAGCACATTGAAGAGAACTTACAGATGGAATTGCAGAAAAACATATTTGATGATTAAATGTTTCCAGGGCTCTGATCTTCAGCTTTCAAGAGCATGGTAACAAGTAAAAAATTAACTAGGTGATACCCTCGCCCTTGTCCTATAATCATCATAATAGTTAAAAAAAAAATCTGGAGAAATCACCAGTCATTATCAGCATTGGCACTGCTATATCCAGGAGATTAAAAATTTCAAGAGTTCATATTGTGACTTTCTAGTGAAGTAGGATTGCCAGAGATCATCTATCTAATTTTATTGGGTTTGCTTGGCAAGGTTTTGGTAGCAAGGGGGCTACAGAGATGGCTTCCGTGAGAAGCTGCTAGAAGCTTCCCCCATGTCCGATAGAGCCAATGCCAGCCAGTTCCAAGACAGACCAGCTGCTGGCCAAAGCTGAGCCCGTCAGCAATGGTGGTAGCACCTCTGGGATAACATATTTAAGAAGGGGGAAAAGATGCTGCGCAACAGCAACTGCAGGTGGAGAGAGGAGTGAGAATATGTGAAAGAAACAACTATGCAGGCACCAAGGTCGGTGAAGAAGAAGGGGGAGGAGGTACTCCAGGCCCTGGAGCAGACATTCCCCTGCAGCTTGTGGTGAAGAACATGGGGAAGCAGTGTGTCCCTCTGCCTCCTATGGAGGTCCATGGAGTAGCAGATATCCACCTGCAGCCCATGGAGGACCCCACGCCAGAGCAAGTGGATGCACCCGAAGGAGCCTGTGACCCTNAGTGGATGCACCCAAAGGAGCCTGTGACCCTGTGGGAAGCCCACACTGGAGCAGGTTCCTTGCAGGACCTGTGGCCCCGTGGAGAGAGAGGATCCCACGTTGGAGCAGGTTTGCTGGCAGGACTTGTGACCCTGTGGGGGACCCGCGCTGGAGCAGTCTGTTCCTGAAGGACTGCACCCTGTAGAAAGGGCCCACGCTGGAGCAGTTCATATATAACTGTAGCCCATGGGAAGGACTAACATTGGAGAAGTTCATGGAGGACTCTCTGCCATGGGAGGGACCGCATGCTGGAGCAGGGGTAGAGTGGAGAAACCCTCTCCCTGAAGAGGAAGGAGCAGCAGAGACAATGTGTGATGAACCGACTGTAACCCCCGTTACCCATCCCCCTGCACCGCTGAGGGGAAGGAGGTAGAGAATTTGGGAGTAAAGTTAAACCCAGGAATAAGGGAAGGGTGGGGGGAAGGTTTTTGAAGATTTTAGGTTTTATTTTCTCATTACTGTGCTCTGGTTTTGATTCGTAATAAATTAAAATAATTTCCCCAAGTCAGGTCTGTTTTTCCCATAATGGTAACTGCTGAGTGATCTCCCAGTCCTTATTTTGACCATGAGCCTTTTGTTATATTTTCTCTTCGCTGTCCAGCTGAGGAGGGCAGTGAAAGAGCAGCTTTGGTGGGCACCTGGCATCCAGCCAGGGTCAACCCATCACGCTAATAGATATGAACTGATTCAATTTGTAAAATATACAGTAATATTCTCTAGGAAGGAGGTAGTAATCTTTTGATCCACAGGGCTTATTCAAGACATACTAATTACATGTCAAAACAGCCAAACTTTTGCACGTCATCAATGATTTTTAGGAACTTGTATATCTCAACCTATGTTTCTTCTCCAAATCCTTACCCACATCTACCATGACACCTTTACATTGGAGGACAGTCAAGGAGGCAGAAATATGCTTTTAAAAGCTTTATAGTTCATGGAACGGTAATTCCCAGCTCAGAGAAACGTGCAGCCATGGTATTCCCTTTGCACCAAAGCAACCGTACAGATGAAAAAGAAATAATCCAGATAAACTTGATAAAGCAGTCCAAGTTTGTGTGAAAGATTTATTGAGTTTGAATAAATACCAGAGCCATGCTATTTTTCCTGTCATCTTCTCTGCTGTTCTTAATCCAAGGCACACCTGGAGCCATCTCTGTTAATATAACTCTGATGTATTCACCAATAAGGTTTTTGTATTATTTGTATTATTCAGAATAATAAGGCCTGATGATGATAAAAATCTGATACTGTATTGTTTAGCAAAAGCCAAAAACTCTAGATGAATATTTTTTTATTTAGAACAGAAGTGAAAATATCTCAGTGGTTTAGGACAAAGGACAGATAGATATGGTTGTGAAAAGGATCAATAAATAAATAATAAACTTGTTATTTCACTATTTGTGGTGGTCTGTGTCAGTGAGTCATGTACCTCAGCAATCTTAAATCAAAGTTAATGAAGATTTTTACATGAGGATTTTGTAAAAAATATATACGAGCCAACAGTAAAATGTGACCTAATAGAAGCAGGATATTGAATAGATTTACTGTATCCAAGATGAATTTGGTAACAATATTAGATTTAAGGCTAGCCTGTTAGTTGGCTTAGTGCTGCAATATAATTGTATCTTCAGAAAAGCATTAATTTTTTACTGTCAAGACAGTTTTTTGACCATGAATAGAATTCCTTTATTCTTATGCTTTTCCTTCTACAGACGTCAGTGTCCAGCATTCAGTTATCAGGAATAGTCAGCATGAAGTATTGTCATTGATTTATAAATATGATATATACGTGTATAATTATATATATATGATGTCATTGCCCAAGAGTACAATATAGGTATTCATCATGTTTATTGGATAAAAGCAACAGCAATAACAGTTTAAAGACCAAGAAAAGTAATTCCTGGTTAAATAAAATTAACTATATGTATTTCAATTATCTGTTCCAGTCTCTGTGATTAACCAAAAGTTCACTTAATTAACTACAGTAGTTTAGAGACTACAAAGTTATTATTTTTATCATCATCTCCAGTTCCCCCGAATACAATTTTCCAGGAACTGACTTCTCAGATCATTTCAGGTTTTAAATAGATTTTCTTTTCCTTATTGTATGTATACAAGCTGATGATTTAAATAAAGTGAAACCCATTGAAGGTAAATTAAAAGTTGAGTTACAATTAAACGGCAATGAAAGAAAGCCCCATAACAGGGCCCATGAGGTGATATTCACATTAATAACAAATGAACAATTTTACTGGAATAAATAGCAGATGAATTTAAATTGCTGAGGCCATTCATTAATATTTTACTGCAAAGTGTATGAATCTGGCATGCTCTCAGCTTAATATTACTAAGGTAGGCAGATGACCAGGCCCTGGTCTGAGGTGTAGCTAACTGAACAGACAGTGAGAAACTACTGACGGCAACAGGAAAAACTGCGGGACATAACAAATAACCAGCAGGTGTTGGAACAACTTTCCCTGCCAGGACAGAGGCTTTGACCGAGGTGGACGTTCAGAGGGTGGATGCAGCCCTGCGAGCCCCAGGCTGCAGGGATTGCCTGGTGTTTCTCTTTAATGCCAGAAGAGATGGTCCTCCATCCTGCAAGAGGTGTGCTGTCTTTGCAGAGTTGTGTTGTCAAGAGGAGGAGTTACAGGAGGGAGTGAGCAGGCTGCACAGCATCAGAGAAGATGAAAAAGAAACAGACAGGATCTTTCTCAGAGATGCAACAGCGTGAACAGCCCTGGACCCCAGATGCAGTGGAGAACTGTACCCCCCTCAGTATAACAGTAGTGCAACCTGTTTAGAAAATGAAGAATGGAAGCTGACTTCTGGCATCAAGATGAAGTCTCCTGCTTTACCTAAAGACTTACAACTGTGAAACTGGTTCACCTCACTCAAAGTTCAAGAGGAGCCAGATGTGCTTTTAATCCAAACATCTGGGCCACCTCACCCAGGGAGGTGGCCTCACCAGTAGGAGGAAGTAGAATACAGATAGCACCATGAAGATGGCTGGATTTCATAAATGGTTATGTGAGAGACAACCAGACTCCACAGATAGTGGAGGGCTCTACTGGGGCCTTGTAAGGAGCAGTCTTACAGGGGCAGCAGTGCCTTGGTGACCATATCAGTAATACTGTTTAAGGCCAAAGTAGTATAAGGTCTGGCTAGCCGTATCAGAAGTACCAGATTTGGGTGCCAAAGTAGCAAATTCTGAGACTGATGGGAAGAAATTAATTAGAGGTGTGTTGTTTATCTGAGAGGAGGCAATGCTGGAACAGGCTTCACAGGGCAGGATCTCAGTAGACAAGCAGAGATAAAGGGAGTCGAAACTGTATTTCATGCTACCGTGCATTCACTATGATTTACTTTGAATAAGACACAGTGGGATTCATGTTGCTTAATTTTTGGTACATCTGTATCTGAGCTAGTCAGCATAGACTTTGTATATAATCAAAGATGAGAAAAAAATGGTTTCTGCGCACACTTTATCTGACCTATTTTAGACATCTGTTCAGGATGAGATAAATCATAGCCATAAAGAGCCCATTAGAAGAGGCTGGATGGAGAAGATGGTATTTATTTAAAAATCCCAAAGTTGATTTTACCCACTCATATTCTTTCTCACAGATTTCATTCTCATACGCTGTTATTCACGTACTCACAAACACCAACACTTACGTTTGCATCGTCTGACCAGGATCAACAGGATGTGACACAGAGGTCAAGGGACACCAGGTATTGAGTCCTCATCATGTTTCTGGGATTCTTCTTAGGTGATGACAAGTATCTTATTTATGTCAATAAGGTGTCATTTTTTACCATGGGGTGGTCCTTTGCCTCAGAATCTTGCTTACTACAGCTTCCACAAGCCTTAGCCAAGTTGCCTTTTTAGGAAAGGCACTGGGAATGGTGTCCACCATTATCAACATAGGCTATTCTTTTCATCCTTGTGTTACTGTTTTTTCTTGTATCTTCATATACATATTTACATTCATCTTTCCATTGCACCAATTTCAATATTTCTGCTACACATCTCTGTGCTATGTCAACAAGATCTGCATTAAACAACACATATTAAATACACACCACCCATACAGCAAATTCTTTTTTAAACCAGGAAAGGGCTATACACATCTTTATAAAATATTTTAATAAATTATTTCTATTTTGGAGTCACTTTTTTCTTTACAAATATTTTTTCTACATATTAGAAGATAAATATTATACTTATGGTTTAAATAAAAAATAAAAACTCAATTGAAATGCAGAACATGTTTTAAAACGTATTATGTAAATAAAACTACCTCACTTTTTTTTGTTGCACAATAATAAAAATATATTTTCTTAAAATGTGTATGCAATTTAGGACTAAACTTTCACAAAGGAACAGAGAGTGAGACTCAGCAGCTAAAACACAGATGTATAATGCTATCTTAGGAAACAGGTGTCAGAAGAAAACTTCCAGGTACCACATCCAAGCTTTAAACATCAAAATTCATTATAAACTTGGAAGTACCTAGTCTTTATCTGTCTGTCTTTCTGCCTTGAGGGATGAGCAGACTTGCAGAAGTGTTTGTCTGTACATGAAAAGGAAGACTGGGAAAGACTCACAAGCTAACATCTGTGCCAAGCAGAGCTATTGTTATTGCTTCAGTGAGGTTCTGAGACTGACCTATGGAGAACCGTGTTAGGGATAGTAGCCCACACCATGAGGACATTTCTGGTGACTGAAGAACGACAAATCAGTTAACACATCTCACAGTTAGACCTCAGTATTCATGAAGTTTGGAAAAGCATGATTAGTGCATACAGCTGTGTCCATCTTATGTACAGCGGCTAGGCCACCTCTTGAAAAATCCAGAAGTTTTTCATCTCTCTAGATAGATATGAACCCAGATTTCTTACTTTTGAGAAACTAAAGAGTTGAAATAGTCTATGACTGCCTTCATTTAGCCATTTTTAATTTGCTAAAAATATTTTAATACTCATTAGGTTAGACATGAAAATGTTGCCATATTTGCCTTCTAGAGTAATTCATGTGGGATGTGGATGATTCAATCTTCAGTCCCTTCTCTATGTCTAAATTAAAAAATCTCAAATTCATTTGTAAATTGTTCTCTCCATGGAAAATAGTAATTTATAATCAGACATACTGTACTGCTTTCTGAGAGTTAAAAAAAAATACAAAGATTAATTTTGGAATTCCTCTGCTTTAAAAGAAGATAACTTGCATGCATCTTGGAGCTTAAAGTAAAACTTCTCAAAGCTTTTTGCATTCTGACAGTGACTAATTTGGACAGTCATCTAGCTGTCCTTAAAGCAGTCTTGTTTTAGAAGAATGAGGTCAACTCAAAATTGCAATTTTTCTGTTCATCTGTCAATGCCGTATCTTCTAAACAGTGCTGAAAAGAATCACAACCCAGTTTACTGATATGTATGTACAGTGAGAGCCAGTAGAATAGGTCTGTACTTATCATTTTATATAAAAATATCTATAGGCGTATACCTACCTACCAAGAAGGAAAACAATTATTTAACTCTACACAGCAATAGTTTTTAACATTCTATGATAAATAAACTGTTTATATAATTTCCTGTATATGTTTTACAGGTAACTAAATCTTGTTTTCCAACACAATTTCAAAGAATTAAAGAGGTTTTTTTCTTATTTCATCATATTTCCACAAAAATAAGCATATCTATAAGCATCTGTCTGTGTATGGCAGTATATTAGCTTTTGAGTGTAGAATGTCTGCACTGGCTCTGTTGTTTCAGTGCTAGGTGAACAGTCTTCCACAAATACTGCCAAAGTGAAATGCCTAGACTTTTTTGTGCAATGAGCTACCCACTGTCAGAATCTGGACTATTATGTTTTAGTTATCTGTTCTCATATGAAAGGTTGTTTTAATGATGGAAGGTGAGAATAATTTTGTCTTTTATCTTGACTATGGTTTCATACTGAGTTAGGCAATGGCAAATTACTTGATGAAAATTAATGATTATCTGTCCTTTTTTTAGAAGTGGCTTAATTATAAGTTTTATAAATAATGGATTAGTAATTCATTACATAACAAGCTGTTGAAGTTAGCCCATTAGTGTACCTTCTGTTGTGGTTATAGGAGCCTGCCATACATAGCAATTCAACTTGCAGAAATATATCCTGTGTTGCAGTGGCACTCACTAGAACTATGATGATCAAGCTAAGGTCCATTTAGCATTTCCATTATAAACTATGTTTTTCAGCTTCTAATTTCTCAGCTGTTTTGTCGACTATTTGGATCAAACTTGATACAAAAATTTAATGCTCAGTCCCTTCCCCTCCTCCCTTTCTCTTGCAACAGCCAAAACAGACAAAACATGGAATTTTTAAAAATTTGTTTCTCTTTGTATATCTTCTTTGCAATGCTCTGTAGGAAGACTTAGCTGGATTTGAAATTAGTATGTATATATTGATCTACTTAGGGTTAATGCGGCCATTTATGTGGTATGAAATAAAGTAAGAAACTTTTGAAGTATTACAATATGTAATTTAAACTTTGCTACCAGACATGTACAGTTGCATTTTTACATCTCTTTATTGCAAATCCAATCTTCACTATGATACCTTTGTTATAAATCAAAATTTTACTTACATTGTATGTTTATTATGTTCCATGGGATTTCACATTAGCTAATTAGAGATGATGTCGCAATGGCAATTTTATGTCACATAAAAGATTCAATGCAAGAAACATAGTCCTTTTGGATAGATGTTTTTATGACTTACTTTAAGAAAAAGGAGGAACAAGATGCCAGGAAATGGAAAGGAAAAAAAAATGTTATTACTCTCTGACAAGACTGAAAGTGGATGTAAAAGAGCACTGAAAGTTATAACTATTAGTACATTACTACATACATTAGTTTAAATGACTGGTTTTGCCCAGAATTTTGGGAGCAGGTTAGCTTAGAAATGGCTCAGAAAAACACTTTTGCATTCAAGTAAATTTAAGTAAATTTACTAACTGGTCCAGTGCGAAGGTGGTAAAGGTATTGTTTTCAACTCCGATCTACAGGACTAGATATCATTATACTTGTCAATCATAATTCAATATTTTCCTTGAATACTCCTAATATTTTCAAGTGTCTCTTACAACTGA
Organism: Himantopus leucocephalus; assembly: GCA_003993805.1. Lineage (NCBI taxonomy): Eukaryota > Metazoa > Chordata > Aves > Charadriiformes > Recurvirostridae > Himantopus > Himantopus leucocephalus. The sequence continues at coordinate 20,023,572 of RSEF01000001.1, read as the reverse complement.
ATACATCATATTCTTTCTTGGGGCAAATTTGAATTTTCAGCTATCCCAACATATAAATTTCAGATTGTTAATTAATTTCAACCTTTTAACTCAAAGTCAATTTGGATTACCATTAATTACATGAATAAACAGACTATTTCAATTTATGAGCTATTGTTCACATCAAACCAAGGAGACTTAATCCACCCTCAATTAGGGAACCATCTGTAACAACTTTTTTTTTTTCCTTCAAAAACATTTTGATTTACTTTGAAAGTTTCCTACTATAATCTGAGCTATACATGAAGCAGAGATGGGGAGGATTGAAATGTGGAAAATTGCTCATTTAGGGGGAAGAAAAGCATGCTATACCATTTTCAACACAGCAGAACTCCTATATCTCTCTAAATTCTGCTGCCAGTCAGGAGTTTGAAAGCTCATCCAAGTATTTCTCATACAGTTGGAATAAGGCTTAGTTTGTGGATGTTGTATAAAAGAGTTCTGTTCAGGACCCTTGAAGAAGCAGAGCAAACAGTAATAATAAGCGTTAGCTTATTTCTCTCAGTATAAAGCAAGTCAGTGTCAGATAGAAGTTTAACTCACTGCGACTGGATTAAGAAGGTAATGGGCCTCAGATATAACAAGTTAATTTTTCAGAGTATGGGGAGATGTGGTTCAAACTTTACCTCTATGCTGATAAACAAGATTAAAGCTATAAGCATAAACTTCTTCCTTACTGTTGTATTAGCATCTAAAGCTGGTGAGAAACTGACATTCTGTAAGGATTTAATCCTAAAGTTGCTAACACAGATGATCATGCCTTACAAAAATCCAGTCATTTTGAGGAATAAATCAGCAAAAAGTACAGTATACAGTTCAGATACAATGCACTGAAGAATAATGTACAGGATTGAAAAGCCATATTTACGCTTTTTTGTTTTTCAAAAGCTATTTTTCCTGCATTATTATTTTAATTTTTTTTAGTGAAGAAGATGTGTACATTGACTTTCAGATAAATAAAAAGGGATATTTGGTAGGTGTAATGCCAAAGTGAGTAATAGAAATAAATTTTCTTTAGGAAGTATGCTTGTGGGTTTGGGTGTTGGTTTTTTTGTTAGTATTTTCTGTTGTCTCAGATGCATAAATAACTGTTCATAAAATCAAAGTAAATATATATTATTACCCACAGGGAGAGAGAGAGACACACTATTTATTCAACAATGATGTGAATTGCTTTCAAATACCTGAAACTTCTAGCTGCAATTTTACATTTATTGGCAATCAAATTTCTCCAACAGTGTTCTGTGACGGACTTCTCATAAGCTCAGACGATTATGACTAATGGTTTTACAATAAAATATTTAATACTAACTGCTACATACAAGTGGTCACAGACTGATGTCTATACTATAATTTTTCACATGTGGTCTGATCCATACTTTGACTGTATTGGTTTTAACTAATTTTCAAGGAATTACAGTTATTACAAAAAATTGAGTTATACTGTGAAAATTACAGACTATTTGTCTATTTATTCCTATTTTTATTCATGCAAGTTTGATGAATTCAATAGGATTACTTCTCAGGCTCTATGAATGTTCTGTTGGTGACTGAATATAGGCAAGAATCTCCAATACTTGCTGTTTCAGTTACAGTCACTCACCTGAGATCAAGTGAGTGGGGAATTTCATTTTGATAATTACTGACCATGCCAATTGACCAAGCTAAGTCCATGAACAATTCAATAAAACTGGCCAAAACTCAGATACCACCTCAGATACTTGAGGTGGCAAGTTCCTCTGGTACCCATCTACCTCATATAGTGCATGTTCTGATATATGCCCTCGGACATACTTGATGGTGTATGGACAAAAATGGGGAATATTTTATGTTCACAACTCTCCCTTCCCTTGCATTGACAACTGGGTGATAAATTTTGCATACAATTCATTGGTGCATGTTGACCAAATCAATATGACTAAAAGGCATCATTCTACTTCCCTACAATTATATTTGAAGTAGTTTTTTATCTGTCCTGTGAACTATAAATTCCAAAGAGAAAGACTTCAGAGATGTTCTGAAGAGAAGTTCTTCCTCCCAAATGCAGCTTTGCATGAGCATCTTGCATGGGAATTAAAAGTTTGCATTCATGGGTATTCAGCTTTGGGATTCTTCATAAGGAGATTTATCAGAAGTGATTCCATAGACATCACCTTTGCTGCAGTAATCCAAACAACCTGACAATGCTTAGGAAGCTAAGAAGTGGATTGCCACCTCTTATGCCAGTAAATATCGTTTTGGAGATTCACTTGAAAAATGAAAGTGCCTTCCAGATTCTTGGACTGTTTAAATGCCATAAGTTCTCCTGGAATTAAAGGATATTTTAGGGTTCTTCATGAAAGTGAGAGGAAAGTTAACTAAGGAATTCCTAAATATTGTTTGCCTGTTTTCTCAGCTAGATTTTAATTCACATCAGGATATCTGGATGTTGCAAGAATCCAGAATTGAATCACTGACAGTTCTGTCACCTGCAATTTCTCAGGTGCAACCTGCAATCAGTTTGGTGGAACAACTGAAATCAGAATAAGATAATTCCACATAGGAAGATTTAGTGAAGGCAGGACTCTTTCTTATAAGTCTTTCGTTCTGTGCAATGTCACAGTCAATTCAAAACAAGCCAAGCAAACAAATATTTCATACACAATCCCAGATATGCTGGTAATTGAGCTTTTTGAGAAGAAGAAACTGAAAGCTGTTTTCTGACACCAGCTTGCAAAATTACCTCATATTAGAAATAATGTGATACTATTTCCTAAGTTATCTTTTTAGTCACTGAATTCCTTAAAGATTAGGCATTAGCATGTTATAAACTTCCTACATTTTGGCTGAATTTTCATGCATTACTCAGTATCAGCTAATTTTCAAAAATTAATTTTCCATTTCTTCTCTGTCTGATATAAAGTGCTGAAAAAAAATGCTGAATGCAACAAAACTGTGAGTTATACTGCACAATTTTACAAGCTGGCAATGTTTTTGGATATTGTACCCTTTCTTACAAAAGCCTTTGAAATGAAAGATTCACCCTTGTCAAGAACCCTCTCTATTGAGACAGCATTTACACAGCGCTATTGTGACATTCAGCTTCAAAAGAAGACAGAAAAATCAATTCACACTTTACACTTCAGTTAAAAAATTCAGAGCTTTACCTCTCTTGAAATGACAAGGAATAAAAATTAAATTTCATGCAATAAAATACATGGAGGAAAAAACTATTAATATCTCCTGACAGTAAGTTTTCTGACTCTTACAGGCATTCCTTTTACGATGTAATGAGCCACTAAGGCACATGTAAAACTATATGTGTTGTAAATGATGCATCTTTTGGAGGGTAAGTGAAATAAACAACTTTTAGTTAGTAGTGTTGCCATAACCATCCCAAGGAATCTCATCATGTCCAACAATGTTAGGTGAAAGTACTTGAATTAGGATAACCAAGCTGCAACTGACCTTTGTCTGCATCACCTATAGGTGAAAACTTTTTCTGTATTTTTTTTTCTTTTTTGTGTGTGTGTGTGTGATTGTTTTTGAGTTTTGGGTTTGGGTTTTATCTTTGATTTGTTTTTTGGGGGACTTTTGCAGCTTATAAGAAAGCATATGCTTAATTGGAAATGTTTCTGATTTTGTCATGTAGATCTTAACAAGGTACTCAGGTCTCCTGATGAGAGCTAGGGTGCATAATTTAGGTATTAGTTTCATCTACATTTCATTTGATTTACGTGGGTTATCAGTTCTGTCTTCATAAATAAAGCATTTGTAATTCCTATCTAGTCAGTGAAGAGAAGTAAACCAACAGAGATGATCTAGTCCATTTAATTTAGGCAGCTGCCTCTCACTCTATTGGATGCCCTAAGCCTTTTTTGTAAGGTATATAAGTTCATACGTACTTGATAGCCCGAACACTTTTGTTAGTTAGTTAAGGATTTATACTATAACAGTAGTGCTTGTATTATGTAACAGATTTATCATCATTTCAATTTAATTACAGTTTTACATTAATATCTATGTAGTTTATATAGCTCACTTGAGCATTTTCATGGTGTTTTATTTTCTTGGGAAGGAATTCTATTATGTAAATGTCTTCTTATCCAAATTAATAGCCCATTCTTGTTTGATGTGGAAGGTAATTATATGGTGTTAAATTAATTTTAATAAAATCAAATATAAATTTTTCCTCGCATCCATCTGTGTATCTACCTAATTAAAATGTCATGTAATATTTCTGTAGGATAAAGAAGAACTAGTCTATTTCAGTGTTCTGGCATTTTAAGTAAATATTTATATCAGATGGTGCATTCAATAACAATAGGATTATCATCTTCCATACTGTGTTACAGAAAGTCTTTCATTAACAGCTTAAGGAAAGGAGTTCTTCTGAAAGGGCTATGGAAAATTGTAATCTGTTCTAAGGCTCTTTTCCATGAATTCATTCATAAGGTGTAATTCATGACCATGCTTGTGTTTACTGGTGGATTTAAATATGGCTTTGCACAAATTCTTGATTATATTTAATTTCACCACAGCTTACTTAATGTTCTGACATACAAGACTCAAACATACAAAAGTAATTTTGGATTGGGATACTAATGTCAATGTGAAAAAAATAGGGCTTCATATTTATATAATAATAAATAATGGTCCCTTCCTTTCCCTGCAACCTCATGGAAGCAGAAGGCTGAGTTCAGTTATGATGTAACTCTACTGATTTCCATAAATTCTGTCCTATTAAAAGAGAAACAAGTTTCCTCTAAAGAACTTTCCAGAACGTAACACAAGAAGTAGACCTAGAGAAGTTTTGCTTAAATGTTGTAATAAATTAATTATTTGATGTCAAAATTAACTTACAGGCAGGTTTTCAGTTTTAAGACTAAAAGTAAAGTAATTGTTCTGGTAGCTGCTTCTAATCCAGAAAAGGCATAGCTTACTGTCAAGCCTAAACTTTCAGAAATCAAATTGCCTAGCTTTCAGCTGATTTCTGATTCAATTAAATTCTGCTTCAATTCAAGGAACATTTTTTCAATAAACAAAATGCCGTTAAAGAGGATAACCAAGCTAATGGACTCTACTTAGTGATGCTTGCGTTGATATGCCAGGCTAGATACAGTACTAACGATGGGAAAGTAAACAAAGTAAGGACTACAGAATGGTACAAAGTGAAGTTAACAAGCGTGGGATGAAAAATCTTTGGGCCTATTTTCTTTTGTTTTGAACAATGTTATTTGCATCTCTGCAGAACAAAAAGCACAACAGGCGTGTACCAGCTGAGAAACCCAGTAGAGTTTTAACAACATTTTTCCACAATTGTGTATGATTCCAAAAGATGACAAATTAAAATAAAGGTAACGGAATGAAAAAATCTGAAGTATTTTTAATGTGTTATTTCTGTATCTTTGTCCTAATTTTGTGTTTCCTCTCAAAACTCGATGATACTTAATTGCTTCAAACAAAAGGCAATTAGATGAAAGAGCTGGCTGCAAAATGAAATCTCTCTATCTTGATTATTAACATAGGCTTGCTAAGAAATCAAACACAAAGTGAAGTATTATTACTTTTTAAAGTCCTAAAAGTCTACTAAGCTGTCAGAATATGGGAACAGATCATGCACATTCTTAACCTAGATTAAGCATGATATAAAATACATGTGCTCGATAAAAAAAGGTTTAAGTTAAGGTAATTGATCCTGAATTTGAAAGTCTGAAAGCACTTATAAATTTACTGAAGTTAAGTCTCAGTTACCCAACCAGAGAACCGACAAAAAATGAAGCATAATTAATGAGATTCTATTGTTTACTTGTTTAGTGTAATCTTTATGCACATTAGATACAAATCAAAATTCATATATGTAAGATTAAAAGTTTTAATAGAGAAATTGTCTGTGTTTGACATCCTTCATAACATGCCCCACATAAATTTATGCAAAAGTACTGAGTTCATGAAGTTTTGCTGAACTAGTATTTTGGCAGCACATTCCCCAAAATTAGCTCTGAAGTCATGAACATCACAGCTTTCACTTTTCTCATCAGTGTGGGCAGCCATGCTGGGAATCTGGACCTAACTGGCAACCTGAAAATGATATGTAAGTATTCTCAATAAATGTAAAATGGTGGAGCTTTCTCCTAGGTCTGCTTTCCTTGCTTCTTTTGGCATCAGTAATTTGAAAGGAGTTAGTGAGAGCGAAAGTGTTATCACCTGTGTTATACCAGTTTTCAAAAATTATGAAGAATAATTTGTTCCCAAAGTGATAAATGAAAGAAGCAGATCTCCGTAGACTTCTTTTACAGATGAGACCTTTTAAGCATAAGAGAGAGAGAGGGATTTCTTTGAGTTCATCAAGCAGCTAAATTGCGGAACCTGAACTAAAAACTTAAACTATTCACTTTACACCCCAGTACACTAACTTGAAGGCTTCACAAAAGCATTACCAATACCTGTCAGCAAGAATAGCCCCTAAGCTCAAGTGTATCACAAGAATTTCAGAAGTCTCGTTATTCCGTGATGCTCACTACAGTACAGGAAAGCATTTGAGCCTGTATTTAATCTTCAGAGTGTTCAAGCTTGATAGTATAGTATTATTTGTATTATTAATTGCTCTGGCTGTCTAGCATTTGTACTCCACATTCTTTTCATATTTTGGCATACTTTAATTATAGAGTCAGGAGATTTTCAAGAGCAAAGATTCTTATTTTTAAAGATTACATATATAGACTGTTTCAGACAGACAGACGGAGAGACAGAAACAGTATCCTACCCTCTTTTGTTGTTAGATATCTCTAAGGAAATCCCTAAAGGAAGTTGAAATAAACACGTTATTTCTCTACTCCCTTGGTTATACACATATTTTTTGCTTACAATTTAGAAAGAAGACATTACAGTACATTTTGCTGATTAATGGGCATGCAGTTGTCTCCAAGAACTTGGTATAATTTCAGTAGTATGAGTTCTTGCTGTTGATATTTAGTGAAAGTGTTTTCATAAGAAATGTCATGGTTTAAGAATCTAATTTACAATGAGTTGAAACTTGGAATACAAGATCTCTAGCAAAAAAAAATATTTCAAAGCACTGATGTTATTCTGAATAATCATTTTGGGGTCAAGATATGAAAAATTAAAGCCACAGTGGGTCATCAACGATATTAATTTGTTAAATTATATTTCAAAAAGTCAGATTGATTACCTTTCTGCATTTCTATTGAAATTGCAGCAATTGTCTTTTGTATTTCCTGTTCTACCTTTCCACTTCTTCAGGCACAGTATGGATGGACTTAACTGTTAAGCTTGAAATTGTATTCCAGCTTCTTAGATTAGGGGTATCTCTTACACCCAAAGTCTATTCTGACATGAGGGAGGGAAGGAGACAGGAAGGAAGGAAAGAAGCAAGGAATCACAGAATCACAGAATCACAGAATGGTCAGGGTTGG
>RSEF01000001.1:19998232-20015118 GCA_003993805.1 Himantopus leucocephalus | reverse complement strand
TGATCTCTAGAGGTCCCTTCCAACTCTGAAAATTCCGTGAACTTTATCAACATCTCTTCAATAACTGAAGTCATTGGAATTTTTGCCTTCGACTTCAGTGGGAGAAGGATGGTTTCTGTTGCAGTGATTTCCAGAATTAAGTAGAACACTTTGCCTTTCAGCCAAATTGTTTCTCTGGGAGATGTCCCAAATAAAGAAATACTCCAATGAAGTGTGTCCCATTTAAATGGATGTGGCAGTACTTCATCCTTTATATAGGGTTAAAAGTAAAAACTGCAATACAGAAATAATGTCAAATAAACTGTTTAGTCTTCTAGATGAATACAATAGTTTTATTCTCTTATTCAATTATCTTGTATTAGGTTAATTGGTTCGGAGCTGAATATGCATTCCTGGTAGAAGCTTGCACATTTTCCAGTGTTTCCTTGACTGTAGGACCATGTTATTTGCCCTCCCTGCTAATTCTTTTGTGTTAACTGCCAAGCAGTTATTGATGACTTTTTTGAAGCTGTCATTGCAAGAACTGTAATGAATTGCTCTTTTGCAAGGTCGTATATCAACTCAAAGATCTCCAGTTATAAAGACTGTTTAAATCTATCATTAACATACTACGTTGTCTAAGAATCATGCCCTCTGTGCATTCTTACCCTCTGTCCTTTAACTTACAAGTTTTCATTATTGTCAAAAATCATAGGAAAACACATTTTGAAAAATCAGCCTTGATAACTCCTGGTGATAAAAAAAGACAAACAGGTCACAGAAGAAAAGTATGTGGAAACCTCAATTTGCATTATCGACTGCCACTATCTCAGAAGATTCACTTTAAAGCAACCGACAGCTTTTTTCCTGGTAGCAGTATGTAAATGCAGAGCGTAGTGAGGTTATGCACTAGTTTCACCTCATACAAAGTCAAATGTCGTTGTACTGGATGTCAGGAAGAGCAGACAGGTACAAGTTGTCCTTTTCACCTATGTACAGTCCTTGAGGATTTATAATTACAGTGACTTTAGAGCTTGCCAATGGCTACTCGTGTGTCCACAAGATTTTCCTTGTGATAGGCTTCATCAACAAGAAAAGTGCTAGATTTGATTATTACTTTCTTCTAGGGGTTCTCTGATTTACTAAATAAATAAAAAAAAAAAACAAAACCAACCAACCAAACAAAAAAGACCTCCCAAAACTTTATCTATCAGAAAAGGCAAATGAAAACAGTGACTCAAGCAACACACTATAGAATAATCTTGGTAGTATAAAGCCTTTCTATTTTCCCAAATTACTGTTGGCTATGCTGGAAGACAAAAGGGATGTCAGGATGAAAGAGTCTGTGGCAGGGAAGCAAACAGAATAAGCAGAATCTTTTTAAGGATGAGGGGAAGGAAGACTGAACTGTTAGATTTCTGTTTCGAAAGAACAGCAAACTGTCATTCATATTGGCAGAAGCTGGTTATTATAATGTTGATCCCCTCCCTGGTGGCCTATGGACAGTAGCCTCTCCTTTGTTACCCCAAAATTTTGCTCTCTTTTGCTCTCATAAAAGAATATGATCCACATGCTTATGAATGATGGCTGAAAGAAGAGGGAAGAATGGTGGGAATATAACAGGAGAAAAGGTGTTTTGTGTTGCTGCAAATATCCTGGCTCTTGAGACACTGTAGGACCAGATACTATAACTGGGCACACTGTCTAGCCACAGGCACACCGTTAGAAAATACCATTTCCATACATTAGGAGTTAAAACCATACATGTTTCTGGCCCTTATAATTCATCCTGTCCATTCAGACCTGACATACCTCAATCCTGAATTGCTAGAACCTATTCTAGAAGCCAAGATCTTCAAGCCAGCTGAATATCCCCAAAGAACATTTTTCTTCAAAGACTTATCAGCAGATTAAGAACATTCAGCCACTAATTTACACTGTGACTACACTACTTTAAGCTGAGTAGCTCTTGCAGCCTACTTTTTCCCTACCACTATACTTTGACTAACATCAAGTATATGCTCAATTGATGCACCATAATGGCAGTTGAATTCTTTTCCTTTCTGATCACAGTACACACATATTCGTAAGCTAGCTTGTGGACTAACTTTTTATTCCTGTGCACAAAGTGACTATATTTGCAGAGGACCAACCTGGTAAAGGTGGGCACTCTTGGCCAATATAATCGCTTAGACTGGAGTGAAAATATCTGCCTGGAAGGAGAGCAACAGGGTGATCTAATAGCAGCCTACAATTACTTGAAGGGCAGTTACATGGATGGTTCACCCAAGCCCTTTCCAGAAGAAGCAGGCAATATAATAAGGAGCAATGGCCAGAAGTTGCAGATTGGGAGGCTCATCTTGGTCACTGGGGAAAACGTTTTTTACTAGGAGTGAAGTGAAGTGAAGTGTTATAGCACATTGCCCAGAACATTGTCCAGAGAAGTTTTGTAGTCTCTACACTTTAAGATTTTCAAGGACACTGCTAGACAAATCTGTGGCTGACCTGACACAGCGTTGGTGACAGTCCTGCTTCTACTAGGGGGCTGGACTAGGTGTCTTCCAGAGCTCCCTTCCAGTGAATACTGATATGATTTTGTAAGTGCTGTTGAGGCACAGTTTGGAAAAAAACCCTCACATCAGGGAATATTTTTAATTGACAGTTTACACGCAGCCACTCTATGTTTGGTGGCCATTTTGTCTGTATTTTCATTTATGAGTTGGGTTTTTTGAGACAAAGAGAGTTTGTGTGTGCGTGTACATGAGTCAGGCCATGCCTTTAGCATTGGGTTATGCCGTGTGTCTTTAGAAACAGAGGACTTTTCCTGTCATATTTGTTTTATTTGCTAATAAAGGAGCAATCTGTTGAGGTCTTCATCTTTCCCCTACCTTAACAGAAGCTTTCTGATGAAGATAGATCACTATAGCTGTTAAGGAAGGACAAAGAAAGTCCTTTATAAAGTGGTTCATGGAAAAAGCGTTCTGAGGGAGGTGCAGAAAATGCTGTTATGATAAATGTTTTCATGAATGTGCACTACATGGATCTGTGGTGTTCTAAAGATATCCTAGAACCTGAAATGCAGAGGGAAATAAGCATTCCGGCCAAAGGCAGTCTTCAGGTGCCCTAGAGTAAAGTATGTTCAGTGTAAGTTATAAGATCAAGATTTCTTCTCTTCCATTGCAGTATCTTAACAGTGAAAAAAACCCCATAATTCTTTGTCCAGTTAATGTCAAGAACATACATGAATTTTAGGGTTTTAAGTAGCCAAAATAAAATAGCAGGGTTCTCTTTACATAAATAAAATTTATTAATTATAATTTATTCTACATAGTTTCTATAAGTAGAAAGTAAATACTAAGTTAACATGTAATTGTAAATGTAGTCTCTTGAAATCTCATACAGAGCTAAACAAGCATGGGCTAATTTTAACGCCTAGGCAGGAAAGCTTCAGAAAATTTATAGGTGTCTCAGCAAATGAAGTTGGCCATTTAGTGTGATTTCTCCCCAGTGCATTCTCTCCAGTGAGCTGGATGGCACAAAGAGAGATACCATTTTTTCTGATATAAAAAAAAGTTGTCTAAACCTTTTCAAATTACTAAAGCTCCCAAGACTCACGTCATTAAACTCTTAACTATTAGCTTGCATATATTGGCTAAAATCCAATATAACTCATTATAGCTTTTTTATATAAATTCTTCCCATAATTTCATTGGATGAGGTATACCTCACTATCTGCTCTAGAATTCCAGACAATGTTGACATACCTTGCTTTAGAATTCTTATAAGAATAAGAAAAAATTGATTTTCTGAGGCAGAATTAGACTTTATGGTAGCTGAGATTAAGTATTTTATTTTAGAATTATGCCACAGACTGAAATGCTAGTCAATTTTGGTCCTATTTTCAGAAAGTATACATCAAAGAAAAGAAATATAGAAATGTCAAACAATATTAAAAAAATACATATGAGCAGAAAATACTTCTGAACTTCTGTATTTGGAGTGCTGAAGAAGTTCTATAACTGAGATGATGTCCAATTTTTAATTTTTTTTTAAAGTAAGCTAACCATCCTGACAACAATTTTGTGAAAAAATTGGCTGACATGAGATTATTTTCATTAAGAACTAAGGAACTGTATAAGTAGTTTGTCAACAATGTTTTTTAAAAATAGATTTTGTCATATTAATCTGAAGAGATAAAAAAATTGGTTAAAATGTTATAATGGGTCATGGGTTAATCATTTTATATCAGTTGGAGAACTGATGTAACTGAACTAATGTAACACTGAAAGTAATTTGAAATTTGTAATATAGCCAATTAAATGCATTATACTATTTTTTCTATTATTATGGAAGGGCAAATAACTTTTGCCTGAAATTTGTCATACACGATTTCACATAAGAAAATATAATAACAAGAAAAAAGGTTGATTGCAAAAGTATTTGAGTGAGAAAAAGTAGTGACAATGGAAATGAATACTTTTCTGTAGTAATTTAAAATTTAAAATTAAAATTTAAAATTAATTAATGGTACAAATAAGAACACTAAGATCTCCATCACTACAGGACTTGTATTTTCCTGTTCCTTACCATTCAGGAGATCTTGAATGTATTAGATATCTCAGAGCTTACGTTTACAAAGGGGCAGAGAATCATAATCAAGGTTTCACCTGTCCTGTAAGCCTGTGGGACATGAACCATCTCCAGCTCTGAGTCTTTATGGCCATGTTAATATACCACTTGTCTCGCTTGAGGAACAGGACTAGCTGTTGCTAATAGAAAGCTCTGTAAGGTTATATTTACACTAAAAAATAGTACAGAACCGTAAGAGCATTTTTGTAGAGTAAAACGGTACTATGGACCCAATGTCCATTCTATCTGGCTTTTGGTGAGTTTTACTTCAGCTCTAGTCTTGTCCTATGGATTTAGTGTCCACAGGAGTTGGAGTGAACTAGTTGCACTCCAATAGTCCATCTTATAGTTCTGTTTGCCCCGAAAAAATCCTGCTTGTATCCTTTGAACTTGTTTCTTGTTGCAAACCTGGTAAATGGGGTTGAACGGGAAATTCACTTCAAAAATGCACCAAAACCACTAAATGCTAACAAATTAAACACTAATGAATGAAAACAGAGGTTTTAGTTAGTATTCTAAGTTATACAGCTTTAAGACAAGTACTTGCCAGACTGGAAAATTGAACAGCTGCAGAACTGTCTGCATCTCATCATGTAGGTCTGCAGTGAGTAGGGGTAGGATTTATTCTAGCTGAGCTACCCATACTAAAAATAGATCTTCTGGGTATTTGAATCTTGCTTGAACTGCCTTCCTGTCCTCCACTGGATAATGCTTATCAAGATAGCTGTCTTTATACCTAACAGTTGACACAGCCAGATCCCCAACTGCAAAATGATGCGAAACAAATACGGCTTCCCGAGACACCCAAATAGGTGCCTGATTGCGAACACCTCAGGTGAACCTCCAACAACATATGATTTAAATTCATATTTTTTCTGAACAGATGCTGTGTCTTATTCTCTCCAAAGTAACCTGTGTTATCACACGTAGCACCAGCTGAATTTACAGGAGAAAAATAATCTATTCTAGTACGGGGTTAATTTTGTATTACAAAATCAGAATTACTCTTACCACAAAGAATGATAAAGCCCTACAGTTCCTCTTTACCTGGTCCAGTGACTTAACTAGCTTTGAGGGGAATTGCTCTTTTCTGTCCCAGTAAGTCCAGCTCCTCAATGGGGCTTGCCTTTCCAAGGGCAAATCAAGCAGATCAATCAAAACTTCCTCTGTGTTTAAGATAGCTTCACAGCTTCTCTTACTTACCTGCTTTTATTTTTAACCCAATTAATTAAGTTAAAATGTAAAAGATAGGGCATTTTGTCTCCCAGAAGGCTTCTTTGACACATAATCCTGTTATTTATGTATTTAGTTTAGCACATTCTTCTGAGCCTAGACGGCCTTCTTGCCATTCACAATTTCAAGAGTGTCACAGCATTTTGTAAATTGAATATCATAAAGAAAGTATTTATTGTGCATACATCTGATAAAGCTAGCAGGCTGTGGTGTGACCTGACACTCTCTGGCAGCAGGACAGTCTTTCCATTCACCCCTTCCTTCACTACTGCCCTTATCAGTTCATTACTTTTTCTAACGTGTTTGCTTTAAAGTAAAGGAAAACAAAAATCAAAAAACCAACAACAATCTAAACCCACACAATCTCCCTATGACAAACCAACAACAATCTAAAACCGCACAATCTCCCTATGACAAACTATGACAAAGTGATTTTTCTGCTCATCTAAATTTTCCACAGACCACTATGTCTACCTCTTTTCCGAACAACAATTTTAAAAAGTATTTTTCTGCATTTTTTCCTACCCCCTCTCCAAATCAAGAGACTTGGCAGCTCTATGTGATTTGTGCACTGTGACTCAGCTCTGCAAAAAACAAACTCTGTAAAAAAAAAATTAAAACCATTATCAATGTGAAGTACATTGAATAAAAATACGATTTTTTAATTAATCAATAAAAAAGAAAAAAGGAGTTAAATTATATAGAAACTAGGTGTGGAAACAGAGGCTTCAAGTGCTGTGTATAGGGTCCATAAAGTCTAAAGTTTAAAAATAATATATAGGTAATAACTGATGCATTCTATCACTTCATTAAAATCTTGTGATGTACCTAAATGAAAACACCCTCTATACTTATGAGTATATGAATAAATATCTACTTAATTTTCTTCTCTTTCCAAAACACTTCTATTTCTATTAAGCAGAGTAGAAATAACTGCTGACTCTACTAGATGTAGCAAGTTCTCCAGTTGCTAAACTTTTAATGAAACCAAACCATGATCATTCCTTGAGATTTTCTGTAGTCACTTATCTTTTGAGTGAATAAAGTGCTATTAATTGCATTTATATGCTTTAAATGAAGTACATCTGGTGCTTTTTACTGATGGTTTGCCAGCCAATTTGCATTATAATGAATAAAATCCCAAGGATCTTACATATGGTGGAGAATTAATGTGGTCAATATGCAAATATACATATGAAGTTCTTGCATCTGAGATATTGCATAATTACACTTTAAAAGACAGACAATGAAGAAAACTGTAAAACTTAATTAAAATTAGCATTTTATTAACCTGAATTCTAGTCAATTGAATGTCAATCAGTGTATTCCACACAACAGAAGGTTTACTTCTACTTGGCTTTATTTGACCATTTAAATTGGGGGGTCACCAAATGAGTAAACTGAAATCACTTTGAAAAATGGGCAAAAATTTTCAGACCATTGCATTTTGCCATAGCATAACTTGTTCCTTGTTATATAATTTTGTTACATAACTTGTAACACAGGTTTTGTGGTAAACTTAACATCTAAGTCAAAGATCCAAATGTATACTTATGGTACCCAAAATGGTGCAGCTTCAAGGCTGTTATATAAGTGCTGCTACATTGAAAGTGGATGGTATTGTAAACTGTTGGATNTAAGTCAAAGATCCAAATGTATACTTATGGTACCCAAAATGGTGTGGCTTCAAGGCTGTTATGTAAGTGCTGCTACATTGAAAGTAGATGGTATTGTAAACTGTTGGATGTTTTAGATAATATTTGCTATGTAAAGGAAAATGCTGTTTAAACACCACTTCCCTGTGAAGAAAAGCAGTGCTGTGTTACAAAATGTCTGAATTCCATGTTTGCTATGAACAGATGTTAACAGGAACAGTCATTATATAAAGCTGCATTAATTAAATATTGACAGAACAACCTTAGTAGATGAATTTATTAAAACAGCGTGGGGTCTGATTAGCAATTAGTAGATTGATGTATTCATGATTATTTGCATGTGACAGCAAACAATCAGACTGTAGAGAGAGTATTTCCCACATTATAATTCATGTTATCCTTTCCTACCATTTGAACCAGGAAATTTCCCACTGGATTAGCAAACTGAGTTAATGACTGCCTTAAATTGTTCAAAAATTTGTGTGAATTCTTACAACATTCTGTTACCACTGATTCTGTTAACACCTTTCCTGACAAACAAAAAATCCCAACTTGTAATGCAATTAGAGGTAACAGCCCCAAAATGATACGTTGGGAAGAACTGAAAACATTCTGGAGGGTGCTTTTCCCTCTACAAAGCAGCTAGATAAGTTAGTCAAAGCAAAATAAGATTCCTTTATTACAGGAAGACATTATTCTCTTAGTGTAAGAAAATTAGCACATCCATGCAGTTCTCTTTCTTTTTAATAACTTTAACCTTTCACAAGAAGGTTGTGAGGTTTTTGAACGGTGCTAGCTGTGATTCTAATCAAAATAATTGGATACTAGCTGTTTCATTGATTTAAAGAAAGTAGGTAGTCTTAACATATTGTTTCTTTGAAATAAACTGTTTCTTTCATTTAGAATGTCTCTGGGAGGTGAATAATTATCTACTGTTAGTTTAAATTTATTTTCACGACTTCTAAATGTAATACATTGAATTATTACAATTAGGTCATAGAAAAGTACGGTATAAGCCTGTGATTATATTGTTAAGCAAAACTTTTAAATACCCTTCTTTATTGCTGTGTTCATGCATATGAGCAGTTATGCTCACATCTTTGTTACCTTCCACAAGTGCCTGTTCAATAGCAAGTAAAGCAGGCAACACCCACTGGCAATTGCCAATCCACAATCTAGTGCTGTCTACTACAGACCTTCCTATCGTGGCTGATAAAGTCAAAAGAAAGGTTGACATGATACAGAGTCCTAGTCTATGGCTGGTTGCATCTGAAGAAAAAAGTGTGAAGAGTAGAGCTGATAAAAATAAAGCACATATCTCTTCACAGTGCACTGTTCCCAGTTCCCAAACCCAGTATTTATTTAACTGAAGACCCGGTCTATGATGATATTTTTGTAGGACTTCATATCCAAGAATTTAAATGGCTGTAAGTTTGTTTCTAGGACGAGGCAGAGAATCAATACTTTAAAACAGTTGGTGCTGCAGCCCCTGCAGCTACACTGTATGAAGTTCAAGAATTTGTTTCAGATCAATCTGAGTTTATTCTGGTCCCCTATACTGAGTGTCCCCACAGTGCACGTGGCTCAAATGTAACCAAAGGACCAATGAATGCTTGTTCCCTATGTTCCCTTTAGGTGCTAAAGAGCATTTGGTGTCAACCCAGAGAAAAATTTATGGTTGAGTTTCTACTTAGAGAAATTTAGCTTGAGCACACCAAAACTTCTACTGAACTGAAATGCTACGTCATAAGTGGGGACAGCCAGGGGACTTGCTAAAGACTTGGGCTATTGCTCCAAACTGAATTGTTAATGTAGTTGTAGTGTTATTACCACAAACAAGGTACTCTGGAGAAGCTCCTTTCCCATACTCTATTAATCGCTATTCAAAACAGCTACTTAAGACGGATTTACGAGAGTCAGGAATAATCAAATGTTTCCCTGTACGCTATGCAGTAGTGCAGTGGGATAAGAGTAGAAGTGGGAGATAATCATTCTACCACAAGGCCTTGGAGATACCCTTTTTAATTTGAATAGATTTTCTGATTTTTTTTCTAGTTTTCCTGCTGCTTAAATGTGATGAGAATTGTCATGGCTTTGATCCCTCTTTGCTGAGGTGCCCTTTGGAGAAAACATTCGGAAACTTGTTCTATGAAAACAAACAAGTGAAAAGGTTAGCCATGAATAGGTCTTTAAACATCATTTTTAAAGCGTGTGTCTTCACTGAATCATGGAATAGTTTGGGTTGGAAGGGGCCTTTAAAGGTCATCTAGTCAAACCCCTCTGCAATGAGCAAGGACATCTTCAACTAGATCAGGTTGCTCAGGGCCCCATCCAACCTGAACTTGAATGTTTCCAGGGATGGGGCATCTACCACCTCGCTGGGCAACCTGGTCCAGGGTTTCATCACCATAGTTTTTAAAAAAATTCTTCCTTATATCTAGTCTGAATATACCCTCTTTTAGCTTAAAACCATTACCCCTTGTCCTATCACAAGAGGCCCTGCTCAAATGTTTGTTCACATCTTTCTTATAAGCCCCCTTTAAATACTGAAAGGCTGCAACAAGGTCTCCCCGGAGCCTTTTCTTCTCCAGGCTGATCAACCCCAACTCTCTCATCCTGTCCTCACAGGAGAGGTGTTCCAGCCCTCTGATCATTTTTGTGGCCCTCCTCTGGACCCGCTCCAACAGGTCCATATCTTTCCTGTGCTGAGGGCTCCAGAGCTGGACACAGTACTCCAGGTGGGGTCTCACCAGAGCAAAGAGGCAGAATTACCTCCCTCAACTTGCTGGCCACACTTCTTTTGATGCAGTCCAGGATACATCTGGAAGTGATGACTTCATAATTTAATAGTTATACTAGATGATACTAAGATTTAGATGATGACCACTGATTGGAATCTCTACACATCATTTTAAAATGTCATAAGCAAGAAGGACTTCCAAGTCTCGTTTGAGATACATGAATTCTTAAGAGTCAGTAGCTAAAGCTGGCACACCAGACTTAGCCAGAACCGAAACACTGAAGGTAAAAACAATCTCTAATATGTTCCTAGAGGTCTTCTTCAGGCTGCTGCAGGGCATCTCCATCTACTTGGGACCTACAACCTAGACAGCCTTTCAAGGACTGGAGAAGAATTTAATGTTTACTGGTACAATAAAGTAAAAGGAGGAGGCTTTCTGCTTGTATAATAACATTTTTGTATACACACATTCAGACAGGAGTAATTTCATTTCAGGTGGTTCACTGCTGAAGTAAATTCAAATCCACTTCTCAAACCCCAGCAGTGCCTGCCTGCCTGCACAGGCAGTAGGACGCTCTCCACTTCTCTTATTTATGCCCTGCCCAGTTAGACAAGAATTCAAGACATACTGCTTTTGAAAGCAATTTCAAGGCTGAGCATGCCTCTGTCACCAGAAAGGCCACTTGCTCACTTTGAGAAGACAGAGACCTGGCATCTGTGCTCCAGTGTCTTAACATTAATCAGTCATTGATTACATCTAAATTATACTGCAATCACAAAACAGATACACTTTAGTTAAGTGAATGTTAGCAGTACGTTTTGCTTAGCTCTTTGAATGGCAGAGCTATACTGATACTTGGCTAAAGTTGAACTTCATATGTCATATGTTTTCTGTAAGTCTTTGTGGCAAAGTCTTTGTTCTATTACATCAGAACCCAACATCACTATTCCATCTCTGTCTGAAATGATCTTCTGAAAGTCCTTACTTGATCTGTGAGATTATAGTAGTACCTTTAACTGGTGACAAAAGAGCTATGAAAGCCATAGGCATATTAATAAGCCAGCAAAATTTCAAGGGTGGAGCTCTTGGTCAGTGTCAAAATCTGTATCTGTAGAAACCGTACTGTCATCTTTTGGAAACAATATATTCTATTTGTACTCATAGGTTGAAGTGCCATTAAAATGCAAAATTCTGCAGAAACTGGTCTAAAAATCTGTCCAAGGTTAGAAAAAAATATTTTTCCTTTTAGACTATCCCTTACAACTTAACTAAGGAGTCTATTTTTCATACATAAGTGTGGAAAACAATGGAAGAAAATGATGATGAATTTCTACTACATTCTGCAAGTGTTTTCTGTAAGGTAAAAATATCACCCATCCCATAAAGACAATTTTCAGAAGCACACACCAAAACCCAACGTGAACAAGCACGAATAAGCATTGCTGGAATTGTTTAATGTGCACTTACTTGTAAGAGAATGAAGGCACATTATGCCATTCCAAAACAGGAATGCAAACGATGAGAATATAATAAGGTATGGGTTTTTTTAGGACCTTTTTTTCCCATATCAGTAGAAAAAAGCTGACACACGAAATGTATTTTTACATTACTGGAGCAGTTATGCAGTTGGGTCTGGGGTGCAACTCACAGGAGCAGTTTAGAGAAAGCATACCTAAAAAGAGAAAGAGCTTTCTGGCAAATTAGTTTGCTAAAGGTGAAAGTGTCAGTATTACATACTTTTATAAACTGCTTAGGAACACTGCATCAGATGTGGTCTGCTACATTGCAGACTCGAGTTCTTTGCTTTAACTGGCACACTACTTATAATTTTCGCACTGATAAAGCTACATCTCAAGTATAGTTAAGGGATTTTTTTGTCTCTTAATATTCTATTTGGTGAACTATTCCAGAATTCATCTTGCGTTAGAAATCTGTTTCTACTTTCTGTCCCAGCTTAATTAACAGACAGTTTATATCCATTTTTTTCTAGTGCTGATATTATTCTTTGGAGTGATCAGTTCCTCCTCTCTGTTTATCACCTGCTGTATTTATAGGGTGAAATCAAAGGTGAAGGCGAAAGCCTTCTCTGGCTTTATCGAGCTAACCTGAGTACTTGAGCTCTCAAATTTCTTCCTGTATGTTTGCTCATGGCTTCAGTCATACTAGTGGTTTTCCGCTGAAGCTGTTCCAGTTTGAACTCATTTTCATTGCAGAACAGCAGCCAGAACTGTCCAAACGCTTTCCAAACGAGGTTCCACCAAGTAACTTGTACAATGACACTAACACTNTTCCAAACGAGGTTCCACCAAGTGACTTGTACAATGACACTAACACTTTTACAATTCCACTGGACTTGATGTGGCTTAATCGATTCTTTGTTTTAAAGAACAATAGAACATCAGCACGATACACTTTAACTGGACTAATAAATGGTCAAGTGACTGGAGTCTAAATATGACCCTTAATGAAATCCTTGACAGACAAATATATTTTCAATATTGATCCCAAAAGATCAATTATAAACTATATACTATTTAGTATGTATCATTGACATGCACAATTTTTAGATAAGACAGAGTAGAAAATGCCGTAATAATGAAAATAACAGGTAAAAGGTACAGAATGATATGATTTATTTAATGACAGAGTCCAAGCAAAACAGAATATTTAACAATGGCCAGGTAAACCTGGATATCCAGGACCAAGTAGGTTCAGCCATACATTCAGAATGGTAATGTTATTCTATGAAATAATGAATCTTACATGTCTAATTGTTGCATAGTAGCTCAAATGACAATCCAGTGAGAGGCAAAGGTTCAAAGGGCTGATAAATGTCTGTTGCAGGTGCAAAAGCCACCTGTGATGTGCTCATCCCATTCAAGAACAATAAGCATTACGAAGTTCCATAGGCTGTGAAATGTGTAATATAAAAGAGTCACTACTGCTGGGACAGCTTCTAGGAATTTGGCAACTGATATATTAAATATTTTGTTGGAATAAATTTAAAACTAGTTCAGGAAAACTGTAGAAAAAAAAAAAGAAAGCCAGGATTTTAAAAAAGTAGAAAGCTGAAGTTGATATAGTAATATCTAGCTAGAAGTGCTTTTCAGCAGGTAAAAATAGTTACTGGCACTTACATGGTATATCACTACACTCGCACAGCTGTGCATTGCAGTCTGGCATTTTATGACATCAAAATTCATTATGTGAAAGATTTCCATTACTGTAATAATTAAATCCCATATTGAAAGCATCTTGGAAGTAATGAACACTTAGAAGAACTTTGTGTTTTTATTATTTCTGCCAGTAAAATAGTGGCCATCTGAAATGAGACTACAAATTAGCAGTAGGGCAGCTCAAACATAAGAGCTGAGAGACCTGAACACGCTAGGCAATGTGTCAAAATCAGAAAAGGTGAGATGCTGCACAATGCAAACCCAGTATCTTTTAAAATGATGAATTTCAGTGTATGCGATCAAATGGAAACTGCAAGTTACTCTTGGAGTAAATTCACCAGAAGAATGTATGCAGGTCAGGAAACACTCAAGCTGCCAAGAAAACGTTCCCCTCCAGAATTAAATGGAACAGGCAAATAGAACTATGCGTATTTGAACAACAGCATTATATGTATATTTATACTCTGAAGTTACTGATTGTCCAGTATTAAATTTAATTTTGAACAGAAAGATTGCAAAGCTATTTCTGCATTTTTGCATAAATATTATTGAATAATATCTTTTAAAAATATAAAAGAATGTCTGCATTCTTGCTCATTCACCAACAATGATTTTGGTGAAAATTGTTGTTTGTAATTATCTCAGTGCTCCACCTTGTCTTTAAATCATTGTTCCCAGTGCAGCAATCGTCTCAGCTAATGACTGATTTCAGGTCTACTAAAGTACAAACCGAAGGATTTACGCAAAATCTGTGGAGAATACTGATTGTAATTTTACTTTTTTTAAAATACGCAGATTTTTCACTTTATAAGTTGAAGGTGTTTCAATCTCAATGTTTCTTTCACTTGTTTGTGAAATCTATACAGCATTATCTGAAGATGTTTATAAGTTTGAAAATTCAGCATTGATTGTCCAGACAGCAGCCAATTATTTTAAAACTCTTACATCAAACTTATCCAGATTTTTTGTTTAAAAGATGTCCAGCTTCAATAATTGCTGTTTACTTTAGTTACCGCCCTGATGTAAACTAATCCAAAATCCTTATAATATATACATGTACATATATGTATATAATCTGTCTTTTCCTTAGCTACAAAACAAAAATACTTATTGAATAATATTATTATAATTTTTCCTATTTCTATCTGGTAATTAGCCATTGTTAATGATTTATTAAAAATTCTAACTTTTCTCTCTAGCTCTGCTGGCCATACGTTTGTCTATGTTTTTCATTATAAGCTTTCTTCAGTTTTTAGCTTAAAGTTTATGCTAAGTATTATCCTCTTTCTCTTTATTGAATTTTTTATTGTTGCTTTCTCTTTGCCTTTTAGGCAAAGCTGTTTTTTAACAAAGACTGAGGCTTTTGGGGAATCTAGTAAAATCTTTTTAAGCAGCTCCCAAATATTGATTGTATTGTGGTGTTTATCTTCTCCCTCAGTGCAACTGGCTTATATTTTCTTCCACTCTGTGAAATTGGCACCTCTAGAGTATAAACCAGGCATATATTACCGCTTGGGATTTCCGTCTTTTTGCAAATGTAAACAAGTTACAACCACTTGGAACTAATCAAAGACTAACTCTCAGTTCTGGGATCTGCTCCCCTCTATTTCTTGGAATGAAGTTTGAGGTAAAATTCAAGTCACAGAGTATGTGGATTCTTGATTCTCTTTAGATGTGGCAGTTGTTTGATGTAAGTGTTTACAAATTGCAAAAACCAGCTTTGTACCAGTAACCCCAGGCTTTTAGCTTTTTTTTTTTCTGAATGTTATTGAAAGTACTTAATGAGCACAGCTCTTTCCTAATGGGGTGTTGTGGTCTTTAGCACACACCTTCTTTAATACAGATTGAGTTTTATCCATTAGGATACCAATTTGTAAGTATTCAAGAATACGCGGAACTGAGTTTTCAATGAGGTGGAGATAGGGCTTTCCGTTTCTTTTGTTTCTTATTTTGCTTATATAAGCTTCCCTAACCAGACTGTAATTTGTGATTTTGACATTCTAATCATGTGATTCTACCTACTAGGTTTCAGTGATACCAACAAGATTGAATTTATGCTCATAAATGAAAAATCTATGAGCCCAAATACTCCCTGTTTAGAAGCCAATCTCTTGGCAGACATATATAGGAAATTAAATACTGTATTGTTTTCATGTATAATAGTGACTTAGTGAATTTTCTTCTTAACATCTTGATTCGCTACTAAATGAGTGATTATTTTTTCTTTCTCCTTTTATTGCTAGTTTAATGTCATCTTGACTCAATCAACCGGGTGGCCAGCTGGAAGATTTTCCCCCCTTTCACTACAATAAAACCTGTTCAAAATTGTATGCCACTCTCTTAAAATAAAACATGGCCAATATACCACAGATTTTTGTCTTATTCTATTCACTGATAGACGTTTGCTACCAGAATCTTCACTTCCAGGAGTGAAGATTCCAGGACATTGTGTTTCCAAGTGAGGAGGAAAACTCATTAGTTTATTTCAAATAAATCTCGATTTCTTGTGCTTGCATCTATAGCAAAGAGAAGTCCTCACTGCATCTTCACATGTTCCTTTATGGTATTATAAAGAGCTAAAGATAGGATGTAGCTTGTTTACAGAAAAAGCAGAACATTTTGAAGGTTTCCATGTTCAGTTCCAGATTTAAAATAACAGAAATGTAAGATCAATTTATCCTCTGCTTCCTTGATCACAATTTCAGTTTAGAGCAGAGTTGCCAGCAAAGATGGAGACATTTATTATCTATTCTGGGATTGCTTACATTGTGCAGAAGCAATCTCGGTGATACTCATTACTTAGTCTGTAACTACCATGAACTGTGTTGTTTACATGTACAGGTTGGATGTGAATCAATATAATCACCCTAGTTATTACTGAAATCCAGGGTACATCCTTCTCAAGCCATTACTTTTTACCTTTGGATCAATATCAAGTTCTATAAGATTAAGTCCAGGAAGCTGCATGGCCCCCCCATACTAATCTGTGGGAACATGACTGTGAGTCTGATCAGACATACTTTTGTAGACCTTTCTGAGCAATATGCAGCTTTGAACAATTATGATGCTTCAGTGAAACACTTTCCACTTAAGAGGGAGAGACTAGTTGTCACTTCCTGTTCTGCTTATGCTGTATTTATTTCTAATATCTCAAAACCAAGTGAAGCAGAGATTTGGTGTTGTAGCTGTATGGTTTTTTTCCCACTTGTTTTTTTTTCTTTTTTTTTCCTTTTTTTGATTTTTTTTCCTAGGCTTTACTCTCGTATCTCCTGAGAAGTTAGAGAACTGAAATATCAGTTCAAGATTTCCTTGTAGGTAAAGCTCCTTGATTAACTTTGATCTCAAAAGATAAAATCTTAGGTCCAATCCATAAATGAACTCAGGCAACTTGTTTCAAACTGCTGTCTGAAAATTGCATTCCAGATTCGAAGGCAGAATGTGACTAAAATTTTGTAGGCATTGCTCAGTTTTTA
>RSEF01000001.1:19950508-19997232 GCA_003993805.1 Himantopus leucocephalus | reverse complement strand
AAAAAAAAAAAAAAAAAAAAAAAAACCAAACAAAAACCACCACTGAATGTTGCTGGGTTATCTTTGTAGCATATCTAAAAGTCACTTTAGAAAGAAGAATATTTTCTCAGTTTCACAGATGGGGAACTGGCAAAGTAAGTGTGTATGTGCTTTACTCAACATTCACTCAAACACCAAGATGAGAAAAAAAAAAAAATTCCTTACTCTCCTGAGCCCCATTGTAATATGTCAGTTATCCAGGTAGGGGGCTGATAGGATGGAGAGAAGTCATATGATGCTGATAACAAGCATCATGGAAACATTCAACCATTGACAATGTGCTCCAGCTCTCCAAGCTGGCAGCCACTAGGAATGGTGCAACTGTGTCAGTTCAGTAGTCCTTCCTCCACATCTTTGGTCCCCATGGCAAGTGCTGGACTCAGAGTGAGGAGAAGGATGACAGCCCTCCTACATCCTTTAGAACTATAATAGACACTATACAAGGCACTACTCGAAAGAATCTATTGAAAGGATTTACATCCGAGAAAGAATAATTAATGTCTAGTATGACATACAGTTCAATGAATGACAACTTGTCATTTCAACTTGAGTTGAAATAATCACGCTATCAAATTAAACATTGACTTACTCTGCAAGTAATTTCACTGTCTTTAAGTCCTTGATGAATTTGGCCTACAATTATTACTGTTCTAACGTCAGAAAATAAAAACAAGGCAAGTTGCTATAGTGATGGAACACACGTGGATATTCTGAAGGACTCTTCCATGCCTGGAAACTGTTATAATAGCCAGTCTCTTCCAGTGACTCAGCTATTTCTAAATATCCAGGAGCAAAACCTACTGAGTTTAAGGATTTTGCTCCTTAATTTTCTGTAATGTGTTAGGTAACATGAACATCTGCAACTCAAAAGAGTTGTGAAGTTCTATTTTTAGGTTAATTTTTGAGTGTCTTCCAGTAGTGTTTTATTTCAAATTTAGATATTTTTTAACATATATTTTTCTTATTCATGTTTACAAGTTTTATTTCCACTTCCTTTAATACTTTTTAGTAAGCAAGAAGTGCCTTTTTTACAGATCCTTGGAATAAAGACAGGTTAATTTTAAACTTATTTAGTGGATATTGGTTCCTTCGAGTTTCATCTTGTGGAGGGATGATGGGAGAAAAATCCTGCCAAGCAAGACAGACATTCACATTCATCCCCTTCAAGTCAAGGAAGGAGATATTAGAGCACTTCAGAAGTGAAATTCCATGAAAGAACTGTTAACTAAAAATTTGTAACGTAAAGAAATCACTCTTTTCAGGTGTAGAAGGGTCAATAGATCTTAAATAATAAATGTTTACAACCTCAAAATCCGTAGAGTCATATGCATGAAAGATGTATGCTAATGACCTTCTTCACCTATTCAAGGTGCTTTTGGTATGTCCTTTGCCTGAAGCACCACAGACTGCCTCTTACTGGTCTATTTTTAGCATTTTGTTTATCAGTTTTACATATTTTTCAACATGAATTCGTAAATAAGATACTTATCTACACTGAAATAATTTCTATCCTCTTTATTTTTTATTCCAGCTTCCTACATAAGGCTCATTATTTAAATATTATCAGCATTAAATTGTGTTTACAGTAGTCTTTTTTAAGTTTAGTTTTTTCTTGAGATGCATGTCTTCTTCTTTTCATCTTCACACTTTTCTACTTTTCATTCCGAATCCATCCCAGCTTCTCAGACATCATCTAGGCATAAGTAAGACTGCCTCACGCCTATCACACTACTTGCTGAAAGAGCTACTTTTCGGGCCTCTATAATGATTTTTTAATGAAAACAAGTTCTTGTGTTCGTAGTGCTTTAACCTGAGAGATCTGGGTTTTCCACTTTGTGGTGTGTCTTGTCTGTGTAGTCCTACAGAGAGTTAAATGTCTATTGGCAGAACTCTCAGGGTCATTGAAGCAAATATTCCCACTACATCAAGTTCGGAGAATAGGGAAGGACATGCAGTTTAAACAGAACTCAAGCCCTGTTTTGCTTTCCACACTTGCACCTTCTCAAACATTTTCTGTTTTCTGTCAGATATTTTTTACTAATTTTGAGGGTTCAACGAGAAATACTTTTATTTTCCCAGAACCGAAGCTAAAGGTCTACTAAACTTAATCTTAACGGAGTACTATTTCCTGCTCTTACAATGCAGCTTCTCTGAACTATATATTGTGTTGTTAGTCACACAGTGAATGAGTATCTTATGCTCAGCATTGCTTAAGTAGATTTCAAAAATCTCAACACCAATATCCCATTCAAGGAAAGCGTTACTTTTAAAATACTTGAGTAATATTTTGTGTTCTGTAAGAAAGATGGCAAAATACTTCAGATAATAATTATACCCACATTATGGAATGAGGATAAGATTGATAATATGTAGTATTTTTAAAGATTTTTTTTTTTTTTTTAAATGGCCATTTCTTTGTAAACGATGCCATGTCCATTCACTCTCACTGTTTAGAGCAACATGAGGTGACTAAGTAGTCAGGACCTGGAACCTAGCCAGAAATGTAAGTGATATATATTTATATTCATCTGGGGAAAGTGCTATCGCTTCTTATAGTTGTTTTCTAGACAGAAATGAAAATGCACATTGGTGCAGTATAAAATAAGTGTCTTCATTGTTCATGATACATGAATATACCATGTCACTGAAATACCAACAAACTGTTCAGTCTTTCAACAGCTTTATTAAAGTGCCTTCTCATCAAAGTTTCCTTAGTCCACTCGTTACTCACTTTGTATGTAATCCCTTCTGTGACTGCTCGTGTCTAAACAAATCAGTATTTTGTCAGCAATTAGATTTTCATTCTGTGAACAATGTATAATAAATCACACATCTGTGTTTTATGCTGATCTTTGGAGCAACAACTCGCATTCTGATGTCAGGTTATTATCACTGTTCTTGTAGCTAATTAGTCATTCAGGACTCAGCAGAATCAAGGTAAATTTTCTAGCGTCAACTTTGCCTCTGTACAACTTCCTACAATATTTTATTAATGCTATTATGAAAACATACTAAATACTAAGTGGTTAATCAAATTACATTAAGCAGATGAAAGCACATACTGAGGATTGAGTTGTTAAGAAGTTTTCATAAATGAGTGAATCTACATAAAGTTTCCAATTTTATGTGAAACTACATATTGCATGCAATTTGTTACTCATCTGAATCCATTGTTCAGTTATCTAATTTTGTTACCTTTAAATTAAAAAAAAAAGAGGATTAGTACTTAAGATCTTAGTGTGCTTCTTGTTGTATGGAAAAGGCCATTTTAATCAAAACTCTCTTCAATAAAGAAGTCAGCATTATAAGCAAATGTATGTATTATCTTGTCCATTTAGAGCTATTTTGTTTGGATTTACAGGAAGGGTCTTTGGCTGCTTACTATACAAATGTTTTTTAACTAGTAATTTTTTTTTTTATTAATTTGGATGCTTGTCACCTGCAGACCTTCTGTTCTGGGGAGAACTTCTACAGCTTCTGTAATATAATGCTTTATTTATGTCATAACTACATTTTTAGTTCCCTTTACTTTTAATGCAGGCTTGCTCCTGGTACTGAATTGTTATGTGATGCCAGTTATAGAATCATAGAATAGTTTGGGTTGGAAGGTACCTTTAAAGGTCACCTAATCAAACCCCTATGTAATGAGCAGGGGCATCTTCAACTAGATCAGGTTGCTCAGAGCCCCCTCCAACCTGACCTTGAATGTTCCCGGGATGGAGCGTCTACCACCTCTCTGGGCAACCTGTTCCAGTGTCTCACCAGCTGCAATGTAAAAAATTTCTTCCTTATATCTAGTCTAAATCTACCCTCTTTTAGTTTAAAACCATTACCCCTTGTTCTATCGCAAGAGACCCTGCTAAAAAGTCTGTCCCCATCTTTCTTGTAAGCCCCTTTCAAGCACTGAAAGGCCACTATATGGTCTCCCTAGAGCCTTCTCCTCTCCAGGCTGAACAACCCCAACTCTCTCAGCCTGTCCTCATACGAGAGGTGTTCCAGCCCTCTGATCATTTTTGTGGCCCTCCTCTGGACCTGTTCCAGTGTCTCACCAGCCGCAATGTAAAAAATTTCTTCCTTATATCTAGTCTAAATCTACCCTCTTTTAGTTTAAAGCCATTACCCCTTGTCCTATCACAACAGGCCCTACTAAAATGTTTTCCCCCGTCGTTCTTATAAGCCCCTTTTAAGTATTGAAAGCCTGCAATAAGGTCTCCCCAGAGCCTTGCAGTTATAGACTGCTTCAACTTCTTGCCTATAATTCCATTAATCCCTGTATTTTTTAATCATTTTTTCTGATCCTATTATCCCCCTTCTGTAGCAGTTCAACCCTCTCCAGTCCTGCTTCATTGAGTTCAGCTTCATGCCCCGCATGAGTGGCTTTCCATGCCATTCTTTACTACTGTTGCAATATCTTTTCATTGTCTGTCCTATTCAGTCAATTGTCAACTTCTTTTTTTTTTTCTTTCTTTATTCCATGCCTTCATTTACTTCCAGCCTCCTCTATTATACTTTGCATTATCCATTTCTGGCTTGCTACTCTGGTTTATTTTACCAAAGTGGCCTTGTGCCCTTTCAAAATCACTGTGCACACTTCTTTCCCCACTCCCCGCCCAACTTCCTTGCTGTTCAGCTCCTTATCTACTGATGTTTATTCTTTCCTTAAATCTTTATACTTCTCACACGTTATTTGTAATTCTCTCAAAGTACCTGCCATTGGTTAATAAAGTTTGAAGCATTTCACTGTTTACTTTATTATTTCCTACTATGGCTGTATGATTCTGAACATTAATATATGTCATTAGGTATTGCTGTGATTTTATTGTCCCTAATATTGTTTTCCTCTACTCATTATAAAAATGCTATGCTGATGTGCTTAAGAGTGTTTCAAAAGTGATCAAGCAGTCATTAAGACATTTAGCTAAAGAACAGAAGGAAAACAATAGTGGTTTATAGTATTTTCTGATGTTGAATAGGGTGTTAGGTCCTCTTCCACCACAGACTCAGTGAACCCTATCATGAATATAAGGACCCAGGGAATGAAAGGAGGAGATTCAAGAGGAGCTGCTGGTATTTGCATAAAAGTTGAATGATAAATTCTTTAAGAGCCCAAGATGAGTGCTGTAGTCTTTACTTCACCAAGGTTTCTTTTGTTTCAGGTTCCTTTTTGGCTTTCTTTTTGGTGACTAGTCTGAGACATTAAAAGTAAAGGGAAGCCACACCACACTGACAAAGTCCCCAGTCTGTGAATGGTTGGAGGTTAGAAAAATATGTACAAAAATATCAAATTTTTTTTTTGTCCGGTTCCTATCGTCTTTCCTGGTCATCTGCTTGCCTTTACCATAAAAGGCAGAAAACTGGGGTAGAGGTACCTTTGGTCTAACCCAGTATGGTCTCTTTTATGCTCTTGTATTCTCTTTCTCACAGCCTCCAGAAAAAGTGCTGGGAAAGAGAACAATGCGTTTTCTATGTCCCTTCTCAAGCAAAAACAATATTTGAAGGAGGAATTTTGAAGCTTCTTACAGTTCAAAGCTGAATAGACAAAACTGTAAAAGAGTCATTTGACAGAATCTAGAAATAGACTGAGTTTGCAGACACTGAGAGAATTATGGGATTCCTGACATTGACAGAATTAGATTTGTATCTTTTGTTTAACGACTTTGAGCTGTACCCTTGGTTTCTTGTCATGTCTGCATGTACATACCTGAAATTATACCTGCCCAGAAATAGGACATGGTGAATAACTGAATTATATATGTTGAGAAAGGAGTCAGAAGTCCCACACAGACTTCAGAATTTTGAGTATATGCAGTAAATGGGTTTAGAGACCTGGGAATTTAAGATCTAAATAAGATGCATACACACAGCAGCCACAATGTTAGATACCATTACCAAGAAGATAAGTACTTTTACTGTGGACCCAGAATCATCTTAAAACTCTCCTACAGCATAGTACCATGGCATGACTTTACAAAGACTTGGAGCTCATCGACAAATTTACATGAGAACACTGCAGATTAATTGCAAGAAATGTAATCTTTCACATAGATTAAAAAATTACAACTCTAAGATAATACTAGAAGATGTGAATGTGATTTTGCTGAGCTTGTCTTTCCATTAGTCTTGTTTGTCCATGTTGTATCGGCACAGTGCTAAGCATCACAAAGTACGAAGAGGGGAAGATACAGTACAGTTGGTTTGCAGTAGACATTTAGAGTGCTTGAGGTGATTGGTCCTTGACCAAGACATTTATAGTCCAGAAGCAGGAAATTAAAATTTAAGAAAAAAGGAAGTAATTTTATGTAACTATATGCAGTTCAAGTTCAGTCTATACATAAATATAAGGACTTGTCAATACACAAATACTATAGTCATAAAAATACAGTTAAAACAAAGAAACTGCCTCTATAATTGTCACTGTCAGACCCATGTCTTTTTCTGATATAGCAATATGTACAAGTGCTGTATTTATACAACTATATCCAAATAAAGGGCATTATCAATATATCAGCCTTGGTAAAAATGTCAAACTTATGCCCAGTTTAGATCCATAAACTCAGCAACACAGAAGATATGAAGATTTAAAAGGGATTTAAATGCAAAGAGGAAAAATAGCTATTTAACAACTACAAATAAACAGTTTCTTGAAAGAAGCCTTGCATTCCATGTAAGCGCTCTGACCAAGTTCTGGTTCAGATCCACCTTATCATCATTCTTCACTTTCTCCCAATGGCAGAGAGCTCCCAGACTAATTTACTTATTCCTTTGCAAATTTTTGCAATTTTTAAAATTCAAAATGACTTAACTCTTCACCAGAAAGAATGCCAAGAAATGGCTCAAGCAAAACACTGTTAAACAAGCATTTCACCTGTTTTATGTAATCCTAGCTACCAGGAGGCTGAGGGGTCCTCACTCTTATTGGCTCCAAACCAGAATGTTCCCAAATGAAATAAAAAAAAAATAGATGAACAAAAAACGTTTTTAGTCTTTGGGACATAACAGAATGAAAGTCTGTTCCTCCTTTGCTAATATGCTAAGTAACAGTTCTGGTTTTCTGGATTTTATTTGTAAGCAATATATGATGTCTTTGGACGGCAGTAGTATTGTGGAGGTTGACCTCAGGTCTGATACTATACCTTTTCTTTTCACAACTGTTTCTTTTCATGGCTGGGTATGTCATTAATCTCCTGTCCCTAAAAAGAATTGTGTTAGACCATGAACATCTGAGTGAAGAGCTAAAGGGCACAACTCTGTAGCCTGCCCCAGACTGTTGTTGTGAAGGATTCTGTGCAAATGAAAGAAAAAGGACTGGAAACAGAAAGAGGCAATGGGATACAGATGCAGTAAACAAAACTGTTCCGGCTACAGATGAGCCAAGCACCTCTGAACTGCAGTAATCTTCAAACCTATGAGCAGCAGAGGTATTAACCTTTCCTGTCTGGACTGATGCTCTGAAGGCAATTCAGAGTAGAACTCATTTTAAAAGAAAGAAATGGTTCTCACAACTAGTGAATCTCTATTTCAAAAAGAGGTTGTGAACAAAAAGCAGTTTACATTTCACTACAAAGATCATTAGAAGCACTGCCTGGATTTTATTCTGCAATGCGGTGACCCTTTCCAGACTGCCAGTCAAAACAGAAGCTGGACTTCCTAATTTTAGAATTGGACAACTCATGTTTGAGACTACACAACAAGAATTTGAAGATAAAAGCCATTATGATTGTCCTACTTTCAGCTGGGAAAGAGTTAATTTTCTTTCTTGTGATTGCTGTGAAAGGAGTGTCTATAAAGCATATTGATTTAGTTGTTGCAAGGTGATGTTTATACTTTTCAAGGACTCTTTTCAGCTTCCCGTAGAAGCTGAGAAGGAGCATACACAGAACAACAAAATGGCCAATGGAATATTCCATACCATAGACATCATGCTCAGTATATAAGTGGGGGTTGGCCGGCAGCAGGGTTGGGGGTGAGGAATCCACAATCCAGAGCTTCAAAGCTCGGGAAGGTACCAATTCACCAGGTGGTGAGACTGACTTGTGTCATTATTATTATTGTTATTTTTCCTTTTCTGCTATTGTTGTATTAAACTGTCTTTACTTCAACCCAAGATTTTTTTCCCCCTTTCCCTTTCCCCTCCTTTTTTCCCTCTTCTCCCTGCCCTTCTGGGGGGAAGGGCGAGAACTCCGTGAGTGGCTGTGTGGGCCTAGCTGCTGGCTGGGGTTAAACCACAACAATGATACACTGACAATTTTATCTACATCAAAAACTTTACAAGACAAGAAAATTTAGATCCACCTCTGTTGCTTCTTTGTGTCGTGTTTCCCAACTTAACTAGTCATAATAGTAAGGACTAGAATAGGTACGTAGGAAGCATTCAGATAGCAGCCTATATCCCACATTCTTTCTCTGATTGGAGACAGGAGTGGGTGCTTTAGAAAGAAATGAAATTTGCAGAATGACCCTTCCATTGGTAATCTCTTGACAGTTTTTTGAAATATTCAGATTGATTACCTGAGCTAAGGTTATGTCTTTGGATTTAATAATCTTAGGAAATTGCTTTGAATTTGGCCAATTATTTTTGAACTTACTCACATTTTATATTTACAGCAACCCCAACAATGAATTCCATAGTTTTATTCTGTTCTCTGTGAAAACATACTTAATTTTTTCACCCTAGTCAGAAACATCTAGTCATTTCATTTGGTGTTCTCTGGTTCATGTATTGTGATAAAGACTGAAAAAAACCCACTTTTTCTAGGCTATTCATATGGCAAACCCAGCTTCAGTTTCCTCTTTCAAGCAGTGTTGAGTACAGGTGTGAGAAGAAGGTTCTCACTCTCCACACGGGATCCCTCTCAGTCAGTCTCTGCATTTCAGATCCTAGCTAGAGAGGGGATTTGGAGGACGTGCTGGGCCAAATAACTGAGCAACAAAAAAGGTCCATCTATGCAAGCAGGGATGTACCAGCAGCTCAGTAACTACAGCCAGCTCAAAAGAAAANCAAACAAACAAAAAAAACCCCAACCACCACTAAAAACAAACAAAAAACCCCACAGCAAATTCCTGAACTGGTTCTGAGAGTTTCTCCTATTCCTTTCAGCAAGCTCCTCACCCTGACACTTCTCTCTTAGGGACCTCTTTCCTTTTGGGTTGTTTATTCATGAACCTAGAAGTGCCTCACTCATGGCTCTGTAGTCCCACCCTCAGAGCCAGTTGATATTTCTGAAAAGAAGAAATAATTTTCAGGCAAAAAAGAGTCAATGCAAAATACTACTTGGCTAACAAAAGAATGAACAGATTCTTGATAACTGGGATGTAACTTCACATCTAGCTATTCAGCACTTCGCTAATCATCTTGAAAGAGCAAACAAAGAGAATCATTGAACACTGAAAAACAGATTTCATTTACCTTAAAGGTATCAAGATTATTTGTACACTAAACATTTTAATCTTACTAAAAATGAAAATTAACAAAGAAACTAGGAATGGAGGTATTTTGACCTTGAGTACAGACTAGAAAGACAGATTATCTCGGAACTACTGAATGCATTTCTTATCTTAGACTTTGGAGATATTGCTCCTAGGGAGCTTGAGAGCAGTACAGGCACCGTGTCTCTAGTCCTTGATGTATTGTATCCAATCAGTTTTTATTTCACAGTTCATTATCAAGAAACATTAACTTCTGTAAGAATGAAACTAAGTTTCCATGGAAGCTTGCTTACGCCCCTCATTCCCAAATTTGTGTAAGACTAAGATAATTCAGATGAAGAATTACATGCATGATTTGTAGTCCCTGTATTTTTTGGCTGGAGATTTCAAAGAAAATTGAAATGAAAAGAAATAAGGAGATGCATAAAAGCAAAGGGAAGGCTGCTGGTCTGTCAGAGACTGGTACTATCATCTAGCTTTGCTGGTTAAATAGATAGATAGGGGTAAATGTCAGCAGTTAGGTAAAAAGCATATTTCAGTAAGTAATCCCATTGATTTTAATAAGAATACTTGAGGACATGAGTACCATTATATACAAGAAATTCTGGAATCAGAACATTGGTTGCTAAACACAATTCCCATATAAACAACCAACACACAAATTTCCTAAATAAGTTTTGTTTATAACTTTCACAGACTTAGTACGCCTTCATCATCTGAATACATGATTTCAAAGAGTTCTCTATAGTTAATAGAGGACAGAATTTTAGAAGGTTTTTTTCAGTTTAGAAGCACTATATCAGCCTGTATAACATTTCTAGGACACATATAATAGAGGAAAGATACGGAAGTAATATCAGATACTGTGTTGGTGTCCAAGTAAATTTGCACATGGTAGAGTGTCAGAGCTTGACCACTGTTGTCAAGTTTTTAAAAGACTGTCTTTAATTATTGGCATAATACCACTATAGAAGTCATGGAGTGGTCCTCAACTTTTACCCCAGTAGAAATAGATATATTTCATACTAGGCAAAAATAAAATGAAAATACCTAATATAGGACTGAAGCTCTTCAGGCTTATCCTACATCTGCAAAGAAAACCTGACCTCTAAACAACACATTCACTTTTTCTATTTTCAGATTAAAAGCCTTAGATAATTTTGCAGCAGCATATACTGTATACCACTATCATTCAATGGAAACATGAGATACTAGTAGAATTCTTTTATTGTATCAAGTGTATTTTATGATTCTGTTCGAATTCTCTTCAGCACAGTCATGGCGACAGACTGGACATTGGCAAAGGCATAAAATGCGTCTCCTCCTTTTAAACTGAAACAGCATGAGACAGAGAAGGTGTTATCTTATGGGTATGTATTCCTTAAATATTTCATGTGATGTTTAATGCATCAAACTAACAATGAAGGAGATACTGCTTTGTCTGCAGAGAAGAATGTGTAGAATTAAAGCAACCAGTGTGAGCATAATTTCTTTATTTGCAAGGTGATGACAAGAGCAGCAGCAGCTGGTGAATTGGGCATTCCTTTATCTCTCGGTATGCTGGAATGAGGAGAGTGCAGATTTTGTTTTGAATTCTGTACACAAGCAAGAGATAACATCCAGTGTACAAATGCAGCATCAGAAGTGGGTATTCATACCACTATAACCTCTGGCGCCCCTTCAAAAGTGCGTAACAGATACTGTAGACAAACAGCTGCGCAACTTCTCTCTGAGCTCAGATTAGTCATCTCAGTCAATAATGCAAATATAACACATCATGCAGAGAGTTGCCATGGGAAAGTGGAAACATTCCAGGGTTAAGCACCTTCTCTTCCAAGAGGGCCTAAGTTAAAATGCTGGGTTTGACACCAATTTTCTGTAGGACTTCAGGCTATTCACTTACTTCCTCCGCTCCGACTGTAATATCTGCGAAAGAAGAGAGAATACTGACTCACCTACCTCAAAGGCAAACTAAAGATTAATTAGTTTGTGCCTGTATAGAGCTTTGAAAATGTCAAGGCTATATAACTATTGTTAAATAAATGGCAAAGAGTCAGATTGGACAAGTACAGAGCAGGACTGCAAGGTTTATCTTTGTATCTTAGCCATTATCTTTAACAGTATCCAGAAGATTTCTTATAGCAGATATAGGTAGTTAGAAGAAAAGTATAGAGCTGTTTCACAGAAGTATTTCTTCAGTGAATGTAAAAGAAAATGAGAGAGAAAGAACAAACTGTAAAATTTCTAAGCTTTTAGATTCAGCAGGACAATACATTAGTGTTGTCTCATTTGGTTTGTCTTTTATTGAAGTAATACGAAAATACTCCAGTATAATACATATGGAAATGTTCCATTCACCTGAACAGGGGAAAGAAAAAATAGTAAAAACTATCCCTTCCTCAAAGCCTAGGGCCACAGGGCTGAATGTAGTTAATCTGCTTCCAATTTACTTCTTTATACAATGCTGAACATCACCATCGTGAACCCTGAATTTCTCAGGGAAGACTGCAGAAATCAGTGTCTCATGAAGACAGTTTGAATATGAATCATAAAATACCAGGTTGGAAGGGACCTCAAGGATCATCTGGTCCAACATTTCTTGACAATATGTGATGTATTTTTTTTCAGAGTAGAGAGATTGCTTAGAATCAGTCAGAAGATCCAGCTATCCACCCCTCTGCCATCCCAAGTAGTGCACAAAATGCCCTAAACTTCCTCATTCTCTCTTGCAAAAATTCTCTGTTTCCCCTTCAGTTTACCACTAGCAGTCATGCTGTTCTATTTTTCACTTCCCACTGTCCATATTTACAGGCATCAGATGATTTAAATTTGCTGGCACAGAATCACTAGTCATTTTAAAGCCAGTCTTTCCTGCCAGTGGCAATTGCCTATTTCTTAATAGTCTGGTACTTAGAAATACAAAAATCACTGTATCAGAGCTCTCAACTTATTTCATCCTCCATCAGTAGGATGATTCAAACCAGCTGGAGACAAACAGATCTTATTGTTACTGTGTTTGTCTGTTTTTAGAAGCA
Source organism: Himantopus leucocephalus (assembly GCA_003993805.1). Lineage (NCBI taxonomy): Eukaryota > Metazoa > Chordata > Aves > Charadriiformes > Recurvirostridae > Himantopus > Himantopus leucocephalus. The sequence continues at coordinate 19,984,732 of RSEF01000001.1, read as the reverse complement.
CAAGCATACTTGCCCAAGATTAAACATTACAATGCAAAGTTACAATGCTACACAGATATTTTAAAGAAAAACAGGAAGGGTGAAACTGGGTTCAGAAACTGAGGATACTGTAAAAGTTACATTTGCAGTGTTAATGGTAGGATTTTATTTGAGGAAGGGAACAAAAGAATTGTGAAATACAAGTTCTTAAAAAATAGAAATCAAACAATATTTTTCCCTTTATAGTTGTTGGTTGTGCAGAACTGTGACCTCTGTACCAGTATGATGAATTATGAGCTGAATTATGTAGAAGAGTGACTTCAGAGGAGCACCATCTCTTTCATATAAGCCAGACAAAGGCCCTGCATTTCAGAGTTATCTGTACATAAACACACCCCTACACACAAACAAAGCTGGTCTGTAGATTTACAGTGTAAGCAGACAATTCCACTTGATTCATTCACATTCACCCGAGAGGGAACTTAAAACAAGATAAACTTATTTTTGCTAAACATTCAATCTACTCAATTATAAACTTACACGGCCTTTGCAGACTGATATTTGAGTTCTCTGTATCTTCAGGTTTCAAACTTAAATCCTCACCAAGGGCAAAAATCAACAGCAACACATCTAGACTAGCAGGAGAGCTGAATGATAGCATGACAAAAGTGTGGAAGTAATAACTCTGCAGAGTAGAGCAGGGAGCATCACATGCGCTCACAAATACACCAGATTTCACACAGCCATCACTCTAAACACTACACCCACTGACACTCACCCCATGATTATCTTCTCAGGTTATATTCCTCCTGAGCATCCTGAATACTTGATTTATTTGCACTATTAATTTATTCACCCATCTGTGATCTCTTAGCTATTTAATTGATTGCCTTTAATTGATCTAGCCATCTGTGATATCTTAGTCATTTAATTGATTGTTTTTATTGATCTAAACATCTTGCAGCTTTGTTGCCACCTAGCTGGATCAAAAGTCACTGGCTGCTATCATTTACGCCCCTTAATTCTTGGTACACATCTATCCACTGTCACCTGTCTTCTGAGGGACAAGGCGCAGAGGAGGAAATCAAACACCTGAAGTTTCATCTTGCTCTGACCTATCATGGCCAGGTGCTGGTCGGCACAGACTGCACTAATTTCAGTGCCACTTTACCTAGCTAGTTGGGCATCAGGGCACTCCTCCTCTTCCTGGAATGCAGGTTTTATTCAAAAAAAACCTGACCAACAAAATAAAATTTAAAAAAAAAGAATTATGCATAACAACAAGATTTGCAGCCTGCCAGCAGGGTTGTAAATCTCTTTTTTATCCAGATCTGCAGTGCAAGTGAATTCCGTATCAGAAGATCTTTGTTAAGGAAACATCGTCCCAGCAGTCAAGTACTACTGATGAGCAAAGTGTCGTTACTGATTTTAGCTCTCACACAACAGAGGCACCACTACCAATAGGGAGTGTGATAATGGTATTCTGAATCATGAATGGCATAAAGGGTATCCTTTTCACTTAATAAGCCTTTGGGCACAGAACGAAAGGAATAGGAAATTACACCTGATATAGCAAATTATATGTAAAAGTGTAATTTTATGTAAAATTATGTAAAATATATGTAAATTATATGAGAATCTTATTCTGGCTGGGATGCTTAGATATAATCTGTAAAAAGTGACAGCTCTGGTGAAGGCAGACAAGGAATTTGTAGGACTTACAAAAGGACTTGATGGTTTCCTTTAATACAAAAGTATTTTATGTACTTTAGACAGTATCCTGAACATCTCTGTATATTGTCCAATTACAGCAGTTCCTTATCCAGCAGTTAGTAAAATAATAGAGATAGAGAAGAGAAGGAATTAGGTATTAGCAATCTTTCACTTGCTCTGCTCAGTGCTTGGAGCCCCAGATCAGGAGGAACTCCAGGTAAACGGGAGACAAGCAATTTGGAAAACAAAGACAGGAGAAATAGAAATGGTTTCACAGAGATGGAGAACAATCACCCAAAAGGTAAGGAAGAACACAAGAAGAAAGGGAAAGAAGTGGGTGCAGGCTTAAAGCTAAGGTGAATCAGTAAAACCTAAGCGGAGAACTCAAAAGCAAGAAAAATTGGAAAGATAAATAATAAAAAAAAATACAGTGAGAGTTGCAAAGATAGAGCAGACCACAGGACACATAAGTATTATTATCTTGCATCTGACTCCTGATTCACAAATTCTGTAGCACAACTGTGACACTAACCAGCACTGAAAAGCCCGCTGGAAGGAGGAAAGCCAGAGGTGAGAAAAAACGTTCTTAGCTTCCTAGATGCTAGCTGTGCCTGCAAACTCTGTATCTTAGGTAAAAGTCTTTTCTCTTTTCACATTTTTCCTCTTCATATGCAATTACTGTCCTGGCCTTGCAGGTATCCTGCATTCCACGGGCTAACCACGTATAGTTTGATAAAATAATCCTTCCTTTAAGTCCAATTTTTTTGTGTGCCTGTGATATTTTATAACTAGAAAATCTGCAACTCGAAATTTCTAATCTACCTGTTTCAGAACATTTGCTTTTCCTATTTTTCTCTCTGCATTTCTCTTTTTCTCTTTATTGCTATGGGGTGCATAGCCAGATTGAAATGTGTTTATCTTGACCACACAAACGTACCACCACCACAAGCGTTCAAAGAATAAAGTATTCTTTCTGACATTCCTCTAACAAGTGCATAACAATATACATGTTTAAGAACATTAGGAAAAAACTAATTAAAAATGAGAATATGATCAAAAAGCTCTAAGAAAATTAAATACTTCATACTACACAGTTTTGTCTGTAGCGACAAGGAAGAATGCCAGTCACATTGTGTCATATATTTTCTCCACTAGAAAATAATAAAATTCAACACAGTGGTGGGCAGAGTTAAGAACCAATTAAGAAAAAATAATCCATTCCATAGATAAAACTGTCTCTAGATCTGTCTCTACTTTCCATCCTGGATCTGTGCAGTCATAAACTGCATAAGCTGTAGGATATACCTACTTCAATATTTCATCATTTACAGTAATAAGCTCTGTAACAACTTGTTCCTGTCCTAACAGCTCTGTTCTTCTGCGTGGGACTCCGTTTCTGACTTGGCTGTCAAGTATCATGCGATATTGCTGCAAAGGCATGTGGGATAGATGGTGGCAGATTGGACAACATGTCCAACACTGCTCAGGAGGTTTATTTTAGTATTTTTCTAAAAGCATGAGCCAAACCAGTCAGTTTCTTCACAAGTCCACCAGAGGTAAATCTCCCTGCAAGCACCTGGCTGCCACAGCTGTCTTGAAAATTGCCTGTGCTACTGGTGGTGCAGCTTCTCCATTACATGTCTTGCACTGCAGTACTTTGTGAGATCTGCTCTTGCCAAAGGTATACTGAACTGTTGAGCAACAAACTGCTCCCCAGGTGCTTAGTGTGCATGATACCCCAGTGATTCAAGACCCACCTTCATATCCAAGCTTGGCCATGATGGGCCTGCCACCAAGGCTTACTTGGTGGGGGTCTTCGAGGATACCACCCTGTGCACCATCACTACTAAGAAAGTCACCATTATAACCAAGAACATCTGTCTGACTGTTCTTATCCAAGGCGAAAGGATTTCAAAAGCTCTGGTGCAGTTTGCTAATGACTGGAAAAGTACATTACAGCTAGATTCACACTGTGATGTCCTAAGCAGACATATGGGACCAAGTCCTTCCCCTCTAGCAGGCCCTGAACCTTGTCTCAAGGTTGCCTGGGCTCAGGCTTGATGTAAATTTGGCAGTTCTGAGTCTGGATGTAAATACAAGCTCATACTCACACTCAACAGACAATAGCTTGTTATAGCCACTGGTGTTGACAGTTCATTGGTGATGCAGCACCTGATACACAGCAGTCCTAGGGGTAACTCCTGGCCAATGCAAAACACGTTTTCCTCTATTAAAGATTTGTTAATAAATAATTCTAGTACCTCGCTTCTGTCAATGTTCACAGGGGGGAAAAAAAAAAAACCAAACAAAAACCCAAACAAAAATGCCCAAAACCTCACAAATATGTATAACTTGCCATCTTTTGTGGTTGCATCACTTTCCCTCAAGAAGAAACAAAATAATTGTTTGAAACACAGCCATTTGTTTACCTCTATTTCACAGAGCTTTAGCTGCCCACTTTTCTCACCCACAAACTGTCCTCTCTCTCTCAATTTCTAGATCTCATCTCCATTTTGAACACCATGAAATGTTATTTGGTGGTGAATCAGAGCTCATAATTTTAATTACAAATCAGTGGGTTAATGAATATTGGGTAAAAACACTTTAAGAGCAGGGAAGATGTTTAACACGGTCACACTGCTACCAGTCTAGTAATATCTAGCCTGTGCCACAGAAAAAGTTACATTTGAAGGAAAGCTTTTGAGGAGGCCAGTAGCTCCAGCAATTGAGAGGTCAAGGTTTTCAGGGCAGAACGATCCTAGAGACAAACAGCAAAGTAAACTGCTCTGTAGACTTAACCAAGCCTCTGCAGTCTGCCTGTTGTCTTCAGGGACAATTTATCAGACTCATATAAACTTCATCTGTTTTTTCCTTCAGGGAGAAGATCAAGTTTAGTGAGAATTAAATCCTCAACAAAGCTTTAACTTGTCTTTGTTCCAAATAAAATTGTGATTCTGTCCTTCATTCTTATTCAGCAGATCTATCTGCTGAGCTCAAATCCACGTCTCCCAAAAGCAGTTTTATTCATTTTATGTGATCAGTCAAATTTCTTGATGGGACTTACGTCTCTATAAGGAAACACAAAGATGTATTTGAATATGTTTTTGAGTAAAAATACCTAAACTTGGCTTTTCTTATAACACTCCAATTTCCAAAGCTATTGCCTAGAAACTGACTGTCAGCTTAGAGATTAATGATACATAAATTGCAAAATAAAAATAATAATTTTTAAAAATTCCTCTTTAGAGACATATAATTTAAATTCACCAGCCACCTCAAGCAGAAATTGGATTTCTATTTTCTTTTACTTTACTCCCACTTATTCCATAACATACATATCCCAGGCAGGTCTGCTATACATCTTCATCCTTTTTTATTCCCTCCCCTCTTCTTTGCCTGTGTTGTGACTTAGGCTGTCAAGTTCTTAAAGCTACATACTTTATTAGTCTGTGTTTCAAATAATACAGTTTCTTCTTTTCCTGACCCTTAGGCTTTATAAGACAAAAGCAGGAGTCAATATTACTTTAAAGAAAGGAAATCGTTTACATTTGAAGCCGCGTAGTGGAAACGTTACAGTGGAAGCCTCGGACTTATTAGATTGTTTCAAACCTTTTGTGTGACTTTGATTGATTGAATTTGCTCGTGGCACTCCTAGTGGTAATGACACTGTGATTATTTAAGCAGCAAGTAACTTCAGGATAGACCAAGCATGTTAACTTTGAATTTCCTAGCTTTCATCATCTTGCATTTTCCACAGCTTGTACTCAACAATACTGCAATGTGCATTGTGTGGCAGTTACTGCAGCTGTCCTTTACTTACTTTTCATGTTTGGACTTTGCTGCACACTTTTGTGGAAACGTTTGTATGCTGTTTCCATGTTGTGTGTGTCATAGACATGCCAGGGCACTCAAATGATACCGGCACTCTTCAGAGCACACAGGCCTCTGTGCCTCCCCTGCACAGAAAGAATTATCCGGCAGCAGCCAGCCATGGCTACTTGTGAGGAAATGGGAAAAGGAGAGATCCAACAGTCATTGGATAAACAGTTGAACAGTTTGCAGGACTTGTCACAGCTTTACAATATGGTGTCTTGTCATTTTACAGTGTCACACATGTCACTCTCAGTAGTAGAGTATTCCCCCTCTTCAGACAACACCTCTTGCACTTCCATATGGCACGTTCATTGCTCCTTCTGGGGAATCTTGCAGGTGGACAGAGGGGCAGGAACCTGTTTCCTCCTGCCCTTTGGGTGAGCTGCCCCACTGCACAGTGCTTTTGTTTTGCTCTTGTCCTACATTCTCTCCTTCTGCCTGGAAGCTCTAGGACTTATCTCCTTAGTCATCCCAGTTCTCTCACATCGTTAAGAGACAGTAACCTTTTAATTCTGTGATACTATGCTGGTTTTATTTCTATTTGTAGCACTCCTTTTATAGCTGTCTTCACTTGCAGCCCACACACAGACATCTCCTCTCTTGTATTCAGCATGGTGCAAATAATAATTTCCTGTCACACATTTCCCATTCAAGTGTAATGATTTTTTTCATTTTTTTTTTTAAGTCTTAATTTTTATTTTAAAAGTTTAAAGGACAAAGTTATTTTTAAATATGCCTGAAAAATACATAGGGATTGGGACTGAGGACAGTAGATGTGAATTTTTCTGTCACTGAGGAAGAGCAAAAGAAATGTAAATAAATAGTTTTCTGAGGTCCCAAGAAAAGAGTTTAAACATGTCTTTCACACTCGCTTTTTGTACCCTTCGCCTTTAAAACATGTGAGTGTTTTTAAAACACATCATGTTTCTGGACATGTCTTGTAGAGTCTTCTCTCCTTGGTTTCAGAGGGAGGCTTGCAACTCTCCTACAAACAAGACACTAGTTTTTATTTTTGTTTTCTGTTTTGGATTTTATCAGGCGTTACAGAAGTTTAAGGCATTTTAACTGGATAGAAGATATGCTATCACACTATGAGGACATACAAAGGCCAAAGATATTTAATATCGGAGACAAGTTGTTAAAGGGTCATGGGACCTGAACTGCATTGCAGGAAGAGTAAATTTTAAGGAGTATTAGAGCTTGGTAAGGGATTTGTCTTACATCTTCCTAAAAATCAAATTTAAATTTACATTACAGGTTCAGCAGCTCTCTGGCTACAACTTAAATGCACAAAAGAAAGATTAAATTGCTAACAAGGATACTTTAGATTTTAGGTTACTCTTTGAAATAACAGAAAATACTGAAATGTAAAAAATATGAGAATACTGAGAGTTTTAGGGAACTATTAACAAAAAGGATAAAATACAAAACCATTTAAATGATGACCAGAGAAGACCAAGATCTTTTGATTGGAAAATGCCCCTCCCTGACGTTTTACTAACCTTATAAAACAAATGACCATACCTTACCCAGCCTGTGTATATCACTTACAACAACAACAATAACAATTTATAAAATCTGTAAGGACTTTTTAGTATAAGTTGTTAACTTTTTTACGTATCATCTACTTTTCATGCCAGAAACCTCTTATGTTTTATCCTGGAACTGACTGTTCCAAAGGTAGGTACATAATACTCGCTATTGCAAATCATGTAAAAAACATGCTAATAACCATAACAGTCCAGTCTTTTACTCCCCTGTCTCAAAGTTACAGAATAGCCAAAGAGGGCTGAAAAAGTAAACGCTGCTCAATATTCTCCTTAAGCAAAAACTTTCTCGTGGGTTTGTACATACCCACAATTCCTAACATTAAACTCCACTAACTCTCTTTCCTCTCCCGTATGTAGATATGGGAGATAGACATCAAAGCAGCAGGAATGATATCGTACTAAAACATGTTTTAGAGGTGTGGAGTGACTTGACTCTGAAGGCAGCTAACAAAAAAAAAATACCTGGATTATTTAACGTGAAACTCACCAAAACATGCAAATTTGGAAGTTTATGTGTGTTAAAGGGAAAGGACACAGCATTTGATGTTTCAGCAGTAAAGTATTTTCCACAGAGGTTTCATGAGAAATCTTTGTGACTTAACTGTTTTGTAGGATATGTTTAGCAGATACAATTTCAGAATTGTAATTCTTCATTTTACATCAACAGAAGCTGATTATATGTCATTAGCTCTAATTATAGATGTGAAGATTATCTTGATTTCAGGATTGGTGATACAAAGTCATGAGCACTCTGATCCAAAGTGGAACTTCAAGAATATCTTGTAAGAGTATTCAGCTCCTCTAGAGCCAATGTCTTTGCCATTCACATGTTATTTAGGTAAAGTCTTTGTAAACCAGTATCATACAGAGAGTTTTTATAAGGCTATTTTAAAATAAATCCTAGGATATAGACAGTAGCTACAATTTCCACTGATTTCAGTGAAAGAAGTACCAAGTATCATTTGGAAGTGAAGTTTTAGAGAATGTGAAAAAACAGAAATTGTCATAATGGAAGATACAGGAGAGTTAACACTAAATTCTAGTAGCTCCTTCATCAGAACCATAGTCTATTATCTAAATGTATAATAAAAACTTGTTAAAAACCATACTCTGTGTGTTATATGTCTGAAAAATATTTTGAAGAGTATTTTTTGTTACCAGATTAATGTGTCCTTGTAGTCTTTGAAGCAAGTGTTTCTTCTGTGTCCATTAAGATGCTTATGAATCTGCAGTTTCATATGCATTTGTAGATTTACATGATTGACTGACAAAACAAGTGCAGTATGCCATGGATTTTAGCCCCAAAACAGTAGGCCTGTTATCTTAATACTAAATTGCTGCCAGGCTGAAGATGTGTACCCCAGGTTTAATCCACAAGTTAATTAAAATGACTGACTTAGAAGCCTTCTGAGAAAAATTTAAAAAAATTGAAAGGATAAGTCAAACCTGCCACCGCTGCTGGGGCAGTAATAATTGCACTATTGCCTTGGGTAACTGTTTTTCTGCATATTAGGACTACTTGAATTGAGATGTTTCAAATGCACATGATCTTCATAGCCATTACTCCCAATGACATGTTTTCAAATTGGCACACTTATCTACAAGTTTCCTTAAAATAATACCAAAAATTTTCTTATTTTAAAGTTGCAGTAACTATTTACCTAAACTNTCAAACCTGCCACCGCTGCTGGGGCAGTAATAATTGCACTATTGTCTTAGGTAACTGTTTTTCTGCATATTAGGACTACTTGAATTGAGACGTTTCAATTGCACATGATCTTCATAGCCATTACTCCCAATGACGTGTTTTCAAATTGGCACCCTTATCTACAACACAGTTTCCTTAAAATAATACTAAAAATTTTCTTATTTTAAAATTGCAGTAACTATTTACCTAAACCNATTTACCTAAACTATTTCAAAGAATCCCATATTTTTGCTGCTGTTTAAAACAGCATTTTACTGCTAATAATATCACAACGATATTGCCAGCTAGGTCTGAAAGCCAGACCTCTTGCACAGCAGGCGTTCTGCTTGATTATGTAAAATTAGTTTTCTTGCCAATAGGAACTACATGAAAGATTCCAGAACGATTTTGCTATCAATTAGAAGTGATGAAACATCTGGTTTCTTGCATCTACTGTTGGGGGTTTTTTTAGCAGAATTTTGATTTTTTTAAGAACTGAAGGAGAAGATTAATAATTCAACATTTAAACCAATAGTAGACCATTACTCTGTCCAAGTACAAGTAAATAAGATACGTTATATGAAATTATATAAGTCTTTGAAGAAAAAAAAAGAAGCAAAAAAACCAACAGTGTGACACTTTTGATGAAAACTAGTGAAAAACAGTCCCCCAGAGCTACAGTGTGTGTATACTGTGGGGAAATTTTAAAAAACAACAATTAAAAAAAATCCCCAAACTACAAACCTCAAGCTCTGCTTGTGCTAAAACAGATGCATGTACTTAGTGAAGTAAAGCATACAAAGTACGTTTCTATACATTTGGTGCAAAGAGAACCTAAACTGAACAGCACTGGTAGTCTTACCTTCCTGTAGCACTTGAAAAAGTAGAGACAACTATACTGTTCACATGAGTGAACACTTCAAATATAGGTAGTCATTATATGTTTTAAGTGACATTATTGGCTGTTTCCGAACACAACCAGGAAGAATTTAACTACAGTATTGAGAAAAAAATCTTTTTGCATGTAGATTTCCTGACTGTTTTCTTATGGTAGAAATCTGAGCAAGTTGCAAATGATTCTGAAACTTTTTTTTTTTTTTGTGATAAAAGAAGTAATTACACAAGTATCATTATCTTCCAGTAACTGTGAAAAGGATGCTAGATAATTTAGGAAGCTATTTTGTTTTTATTTTCACTCTAGAGATGCTTCTAATCTTTCACTGTTAGCTATCTGCTCTGCACCTGGTGAAATTGATAAGAAGCACTGTTGGGCAGGCAGATAAGTACAGGCTGAATGAAAATAGAATAAAAACACATTAGAATTTCAAAGATGTTTGTTTTATATGTATATTTAAAAGTAAATCCATAACTGTCTCCTTAGGTTCTTATGTGATTTAACATTACATTTAAGTCAATTCTTAAATTGTAACACTAGAATTGCAAAAAATGTTTTGTATCCACCAAAACAGGTTTTCATCCCTGCAAAATTAAGTAAAACCAAAATAATCCCAAAGATTTAACTGAACCAGAATTTAACACACAGGATTCATTACAAATTGGAAAAACATTTATAAATTCCTTGTCATGGCTTTTGCTTTAGAGGATAAGAGATGTAAAAATAAATAAGAACAATACTCTTGGAAGAAAAAACCTTCACAGATTTTCCGCTGATGTGTTTATGTTTCAAATTATGAATTCTGATTAACTTTGTTATGGCTGTGAAAACCATATATAATCTTACTTCTCATAAAAATTGTTCAACTTTTTTAAACTCTTCAGACTGAGTATTTGATGTTCATGATACGTTGCAAGTTAAATCTGACTGTAGCATTCTGCTTTATAAAGCTGTGTATCAACCAGAGCTACATTTTAAGCTCAGGAATTTGGATTTTGGTTTGTTATAGTCAAGAAGTAATATTTCATTGTCATTTGCCCACATTGACGGTCCATATCCTCAAAAATTAGAAGCCAGTGTTAGAAGTTTTGTCCCCAAAATATCTAGCTACCTTAGTTTTTCCATCACCCTGTAACTCAATGACAGGCCTGGCCTTCCACTCAGTGTTAATTCAAAGGTTTAACTGATTCTGAAAAAAAAACCCATAAAATGGAGGTCTTAGCCACTGTAAATCACAACTACCTTTCAAAAACTTTTTAAATAAAAATGCTGCAAATTTCTGCAGCTTTACAAAACTTTTTTACTATCTAATTTGTATTGGTTTCAAGGAAAAAAAAATAATAAATTTAACAAATACAGCTCAAGTAATGTTTTTTATGACTTCAAAACCAAACAATTTTGTTTCACATAACCAGGAAAGAAATTGTTATTCTTGATCTATCTCATAGTTTCCCCCTAAGACTTATGCATACATTTTAGGACATGTTTGGGAGTTGAATTAAGTTGCCTAAAAATCCGTGACTATTTTAGATGACTTGAGCGCTGCACCTGGCCTCTGGCATCCTCTACAGAACAACCTGTTTTCCCTATAAGTCCTGTGCTGTACCTGTGAGCCCCAAGAAAGTGATTCAGATAATTGGCACTAGAAAACCTATCTAGGTACGAGTAGCTTAAAAGCAGCCTTCCAGGGTTTGGAATGCATGAAAAGACATGAGTTGTGCTTCTTATTTCTAGAGCACAACACTAAGATGTGCTGAGGCTTCCCATATGAACCTTTTCTAGGAATCACTCTGCAAAGTAACTGTCTTGCTGGGCTTGTCTCTGCCTTTGGACAAGAGAAGGACCACAAGGCAGCAAAGGGGTCTGGGGTAAGGCATTGTCCATCTGTTTCAAGTTACTTCCCAAACTCAAAGTCTGCCTGTCTGAGTATGTACCAAACACCAAGAAAAGAGCAGTAGATGGAGGAATGAAAAAAATGTATGGCCTCATGCCTAAGAGTTCAACAAATGGGTTATGCAGCAATCAAACATTCAATTAATATTTTTACCTACTGAATCCACCAGAAGTTTCTGATTCTGAGTTCTTCCTGGTTGCCCTGAGGGCAGATGGGACACATGCCAGACCCAAGCCTAGGGCCACGAGACCCAGGAACATGAAACGTACACTGGAAGCAGAAGCGCACTGAGCCTTCCTTGCAGGATCCTCACCAGGTAGGAGACATCACAGCTATCACGATACTGCTTCATACCATGTTTTGGTTCAAAAAGAAAAACCCAGTTCTTGGCTGTTCCAGCCTCTTCACCAGACTTGTCCATGGCAAGGGTAAGAATCTGGGATAAATGACTGATAAAACATACATGAGAGCAAAAGCCATTGGGAACTGTCATCATAGAGAGGTGGGAGCACCAAAACTGTTATGTGGATGACTCAAGAGTTGAAAAAGGGAAGAGCTCCACTCAGTAAGGAGCTTTGCTGTAAAAAATCTAAGTCTATGCTGTATCTGAATCCCATCCTCAGGATCCCAATGAAAACACACACACAGACAAAGATCCATGTTTAAAAAAGGAACTTCCTGTATCTGTAGCAAACACAGGGATAAATATTTTTCATGTCTTGCTGTATACTAAATGTCCATGTAAAGAAATACAATTTAGTAGGGGTTCAGCCTCATCTCAATTCTGTACAGAGAGCAGAAAGTATCAACCAAGATTGTCACAAACAGAAAGTACATCCATACTGACCATGCAGAGGTCAAGAAAGACCAAATGGTAGGGTCTCTGCCAGCCAATAATGAAAGCTTTTGTCTTCTTTCTTATTCAACTTTGTTTGTTTGTTTGTTTTGCTTTCTGAACTAGAGCTATTCTGCACAGTGGCCTGTGCAATGTACCAGCATCATTTCAAACTGCTGTCACTCCCTCCACACCCTCAGGTGCCAAAGCAATAGAGCAATACTTTGAAGAGTAAATGCTGCCAATGGGACATACAGGCAAGTCTGGATGAGCCCAGACGACTCTCAAAATTGCAGGAACCAAAGGGTAAAGCAGAAGGAAGGTCTGAGATCAGAGGAGACAAACTACTTTTAAGAGACAAAGGGATTATCTAACAAACAGGAGCTGTTGCAGGTGGAATTACTTGTAACTGAAATGGAGGCATGCTTGTAAAGGCATCACGTTAACAAATCTTGCCAGCAGCTTGGAACAGACCAGGCTGTGGGGTGCCTTGGCCATGTTAAAACACATTTGTTCCATTGGAAAGCACAGCTATCTTATTAATTCTTTTTTTTTTACTGTTGCAGGTCAAATTTATTAGACCACCTCAAATTTGTATAGTCAAGATGCCTTTAATCATCAGGGAAAGGAGGGAGGGGAAGAAAGAATAAAAGGAGAAAGAGGAAATTGAATCAACAGTAAGTAAAGCCATTGCCTGATTCCAGAGCATGTAGACAGTAATAAATCTCACCTGCATTTTTATGGAACAAGTTTATTGAATAATAGAACCATAGAATGGTTTAGGTTGGAAGGGACCTTAAAGGCCATCTAGTTCCAACCCCCCTTCCATGGGTAGGGACACCTCCCACTAGAACAGGTTGCTCAGAGTCCTATCCAGCCTGGCCTTGAACACTTCCAGGGATGGAGCATCCACAACTTCCCATGGCAACCTGTTCCAGTGCCTCACCAACTTCAGAGTACAGAATTTCTTCCTAATATCTAATCTAAATCTACCCTCTTTCAGTTTAAAACCGTTACCCTTTGTCCTATAACTATACCCCCTGATGTTTGTTTGTTTTTCCTCTCAATAGGATCCACATGGAAGACATAAAGAACATTGAAGTTTAGGGGATCTTTGCTATTTAATTCAGCCTATAGGACTGCATGCATACCTTGACTGACATTTATTGTGCTTTACAGAAACTACCCCAAAGACTTTGTCTCTCACTTTTTGTGTCAGTGTAGTAAATGTACGGGGGTTTCTTCATTTAGTCTTCCCCCTGTCTGCTGGAAATAAACAGTTATTTATTTATATTTGTATGAGTAAAGAGTCATTCAGTTGAGAAGTTGACTAAGAGGCTTTTTTGAAAAGCTGCTTTTCAACCCAAATGCTCAATTATATTATACATTATATAATTTAATAATCATACTCTTTCAAGGCTGTATATGTATGGTCTATCTATGTGTAAAATGAGTTCTAGAAACTTCTAATACTTCTACCAAACACCAGAAACTCACAAAAAAAATATTTAGTGTAAGATTTTTTCTTTTCTTCTATCATAAAAACAATTTTTTTTTAATGCTATATAGCAAACAGAAATTAAATCCCTGCGGCACTCTACTGTTTTCCCTTAATACTTTGTATTCTAGGTTAACTTAGGAGGGGAATAAGGCAAAGGGATGAAACAATTTATATTAAGAAAATTTAGATGAAACAGGAAAAGGACTTCTCTTTTGCTTTTGTGTTTAGAGCATAAATTCTTATATCACTGTCTCTCATGCTTTAATCTTCTGTGGGCTAAACCCACGATGCTGTTAAATATATTACACATGGAATTTTGAGGTGTTTGGGGGGTCTTTGGTGTTGGGTTTTTGTGGTAGTTGTTGTCACTGAAATGGTTATTTGATGGTGTGCTCAATCACATTATGGACATGCAAGCTGATTTTTCATCAACCAGCCATTAATAAAACACCTATAGCATGAATTGACCTGTGGGCAGTGATTTCAGTCTGCAACAAAACATCTCTAAATTAGTCCACCACCTTCAACCAGAAAAGTGTCATTTCCAGGTGAAAATGATGCTTTGCAATGTGTGCTTACTGCATTTTGCAATGTGTATATTCATAACCATTCGATTCAAGCCGACCAACTTTGTCTTTAATTCATAACTTGGAAGAGAGAGTCTCACAGCAAAATCTTTTTCTAGATTAAAAAAGCATATCTTCAGTCTGTTTGTTTTGAAAATCCAACTATATTAAGACTGAGCAGGTAGGTATGTCATTTTGAATTTCAATATTTTCATTAAAATGCAAAAAAAAAAAGGGATAAATTTACAGTAACCAAGTGACAAGCTAAAATATGTAGCGTTACATTGCAAAGCAAGCCCGCCTGTCATATCTGGCAGAGAGGTCTTGGCATCCATTCTGCTTTCGTCTGCATTTCTCATCCCAGCATCAATGAAGCTTACAACAGCCACTGAAATCATAGAGTAGAAACATTTTAAAATCTGAACTCATAGGTAAACTGCATCCAAAATCTTTACAAATTGAAAAACATGTATAAAATATTTACATATATGCTTTGGTGCCCAGATGCAACTATGACAGATACCTTAGAAATTGTTCTAGTGAATTAACATTACAATGTCAAACTGATGGTAGAATCTTATTTTTAGACAAAGGAGAAATGTCTCTGTGGTCTGAACAGTAATGGAGTCTGACCACAAGTTATAAAACAAAGCTTTATTGAGGCAGTAAGAAAGTTGAACAACGCACCTATATGGCAACTCACCCAATCACTGGTAGCGAGAAAAAGATCATCAGCGATGCCATGGCTCTGGTGGACTGCCAGGGACACGTGGCATCCAGGTCGTCTGGCAGCAACAGCCAATCATGCAAATCCCTTTTGAACACAGGTAAGAGCCGCGCCACCCCTTGGCTCCATCAGTGATGGTGTGATTGGAGGGAAGTGTACCCTACATGAATCCTGCATATGCTGCGAATGTCGGGCAGGGGGCAGGGTGTTGGCAGTCAGTCTGCACTGCCAATACTGGTCAAGAGGCAGGGTGTCAGGAGGCAGGGTGTCAGTCTCCTAATTTTCACACCTATTACAAATTTTTCAAAAAGACATTAAATACATAACAAAAATGCTACACTATCCTAGCGCGTAGTATGAACTTTTATTATCTGAACTGCCAGGGTGGTTTCATACTATACAGAATTCTATGTTATAGATATGTATAGAAACACTATGGCTTTAATTGGGCAACTCACTTAAGTCTATATCTTGTATCAAACTGTGACGATTCATGTTTGTAAAAATGCCACCCGCTTAAATATTTTGCTGAACGGGGTTCTACAAAAAACCCCACAAGAACTAATTATCATAGCAGTAAAACTCACTGGTCTTGAATCTCCATGCAAGGTCCTCAGCAGCTGATAACCAGGATCTTAATGCCTGCTGTGTAGTAAAATACACCCTACTCACTGTCTATCACTTCTGCGTACCTCCTTTGGAAAATACTTCTGCCATGTCTCTTATTAAAGCATGCAATCTCTTTATGCATCTTCTTAGAAGTCTTTTTGCAATGACCGAAATTCCTTATAGCCTTCATCCTTTCCAGTCAGTATCTCGTGCTGTCTGCCTTTTCTGGGAAACAGCAATGAAAAGATAATGAGAACACAATATGAGAAAACTTCAGGCTTCTTGGATGACTCTCACATGTTTAAGAGCAAATACTGGAATAAAGTAAAGTAAAAGAAACCACCCAGATGACCATTGATCTTTCACCAGGGCAGCTATATTGAAGCTTGTGTATCTTGTTGATGCAACTTGATCTTTGATAACATTTAGCTGTGAAGAACTGTTGACAGAACTGTGAGACCTGGCAAAATGCCACTCACAAATTAGTATTGTTCTTTTCTCTCATCGACGCTGTAGGACACTGCTAGTCAAACTCTCCTTCTATCTAAAGCAAATTGAACTGGGGTTCAACCCTGTAACTTATTCTGTTCCAGCTTCTTTTTGTCAATAACTGTAGATCTGTAGATCTGGGGAAATTCTGAGGTTGTATATGTTTTTGTTTGACCCAGAGAGTGTTTTCTTTCTTCAGGCTCTTTTCAGTCTGGCAGAGGTTGAGGCCTGGATACTACCCAGTTGGCTGAAGTTCAACCCAGATAAGGCATCTGTTATAGCAATTAGTGAAGGAAAACTGGCAATGTACTAAGCTTCTCAATCAGATCAAGGTTTGACATTGATCCCATCAATGTCAAAGTACCCCAGTGCTATGGGGGAGGCGTTGCAGAATCACCACACCTTCCACATTATTACTTTGACTCTGTGATCCGCTCATCCCTTATTTTTAATGCTTGACTTCATTCTACTGGTGGTCTGACTCAACTCCTGGGAGTCCTTTGGATGCCTCCAGTGGTTATTAGATCAGGGTCTGTCCATAGAACCCCTTCTTTCAGTCTGATTTAGCTGGTACCTCCTGCATGAGGTGGAGAGAGACAATGTTCCATCTGGGCCCTGCAATGTTTGCAGGGTACTAAGGCATGCATGTGAAGTTGAAACTGCTAAACACACTCTAAAAGCCAAAGTTATCCTAAAAACAAATTCCAAGCTTGACTTCCTATCACGTTGGAGGTGATTTTCTCATGGCAAAAAATCATTAGAGAGGTAAAATCCAGGCACTCTCTGGAACAGACTTGAAACAGAACTGTATTCACCTATGACCACATCTGCACCTAGACAGAGTTCCAATGACATCTCTTTGCTCTGGCTTTCTGCTGATGGTGAACTGTAATACCCCAGGCATTTAGCCAACTGTTCACTTCTTTCAGTGTTCTCTCTCTCTGTAAAGCTTCATACACAGATGAGGGCATAGAATCTTCCCTTTTCATTATAAAATATTACTGGCACAATTTCAGACATATAAAAGTGCACCTAACTGCCACATGTAATAAAGACTGCATTGTCTTCAAATATATTATTTTTCAGATGTTTTAAGACAACCTATGAAAAAGGTGGATTGAAATACTTACTGTTTTAAGTTATGAAGGTACTTTTAATCTTTTTTAAAGAAAGCAAAAGCCTATGCTTCCATTTTTGGTAACAGTATTGGTCTTTTTGCTCCATTATCCTGTATGTCATACAGTCACAGAAGAATTAATTCAGCTTGCTAAACATTAGGTATTCAGTGTTATTTGAGACATTGTAAGGTACTGAAACATATAAATGAAACTAGCAGAAACGATTGAAGTCCTCTGGGAGATGTATTTGCTTCTTGAAGGCTGAAGGCCATAATTACTACTATGACATTGAAAAAAATGTAGGACAAAAATTCAAGGAATTCAAAAGGTAGGCACCTGGATAACCTTTATGCTTTTTGATACTATTCTTTTGATTGTTTTGAAACTTCTAATGGCAATGTATTTTAAAAAGAGGCAGTTTTTATGGTGTTGTTAATTAAACCTAGTTACTGATGAAAAACTGCTCAATTTTTAATTTATGTCCTGAAATAAGATTAATCTCTTCTGACTTAGATGTTTACAGTGTAAATTTCAACATGCAAGACAGGTCTTTAAATACAGTCAATGGAGACAAATAAAGCACTTCCTGGATGAAAATCATCAGACTTGTTTTAAGCATCTTTTTAGGATGAAGAGAATCACTCTTTACGTCATATCATGATATCATTGCCTCTTTCCAGCTTTCCTCCCCAAATTGCCCCTTGCCTCTATCAAATGAGTAACCAATGCTGGAGGATCTGCTATGGCTGTCCTGAATGGAAATTTGAAATTCTGACAAATCAGAGAGATTGAGATATTATTCAATGCTGTCCTCATAATCAGAGCAAGTTTTCTCAAAGCAGAAGAAAAAAATCAAAGTACAAAGATCTCAATATCAATGCTATATATCTTTTGGACACATCAACATGCGGCCCTTCCTTCCACCTGCATCCCATGCAAAATTTCTGTCATTGCCTTTCATGCTGCCCTGGTACTTTGATTTACTTTTTTTTCTTTAACTTCTTTTAACTCAAATTGCTTTTTAAAGAATTCACCAATGGTCTTACTAAAGGTTTGTTCAGTTTCAAGATGGTGTCTTTTCTTAACCAATAAAAATACCTGAAATGGATTTATGTTGTGTGTTTACCTGGATGAGATCGCTTGGATAGAAACTGTAGATAGTTTTCCATGTATCTGTATCACATCTTATGCTGTCAGCACCATACCAAAAATATTCTAAAGGTGGTGTAATGATGGTGATTTACAAAGTGTTCATCTTTAATGCTACATAAAGGCAAAACTGCTGCAATTGGGTGAAATTATGATTCACCAAGTCTTCCAGAAAAATGTTAATATTGTATTGTCATTTTCATTCCAGCCTATGACTGTATTGGCAACAAAATCAAAAGCCAAGAAAGACAGACATGCTACCTCTCCTTCTTTCTTCCAAGCTGTCAGGATGAAGAGATCACTGCAGCGCTATCAAGACTTGCCAGTTTGATTTGTGTGGGTTTGGTGGAGCTTTTCTGTGAGTGTTCTTATTTTGTTGTTGCTGTTTTTTGATTTTATAATCCCCACATGAAGTGGCCCTAAACATCAGAGTACAGCAGAAGAGATTTTTCTCCTGTCCTCTGAGGGCACTGGAAATCTAGAGATACAAGCCTTGCTATCTGTACAGTCTATCTTCTGACATATGAGTTAGAGAACTCTAGAGTCATGTAATACTGCTTCAGCACAAAAAAAACAGTTGCTAATAATCCTCCACTACACAGCCAGTCTTCAAAGCAGGGTGGTTTAGAATAAGTTCAAAAANATCTGTACAGTCTATCTTCTGACATATGAGTTAGAGAACTCTAGAGTCATGTAATACTGCTTCAGCACAAAAAAAACCAGTTGCTAATAATCCTCCACTACACAGCCGGTCTTCAAAGCAGGGTGGTTTAGAATAAGTTCAAACGACTGGACAATAGTCTAACACAGAGACGTCTTTGCTACCAAATTACATATTGGGAGAAGAGGATAAGAGGATGCTTACTAAATACTAAAGGTGGCAAGAGATCGTAAGGAAGACCATTGCAATGTCAAAAGTGTGCCTTTTCCTCTTAGTGCCTTTTTTGTCTTTTTTTTTTTTCCTTCCTGTTGAGTGCTACTAAACCTCCCAGCTGTTCTATTACATGATGTACTATGCTAACAAACAATACTGTTGGAAGGCTCGGCTTTTTAAAACCACCAGCTTCAAGTGTGACTGCAGCTCACAGTATGTGGTAAGCATAGCGAGGTTCTTAAAAGCACTAAAGGTGATTAACTGCCGCCTCCTTCTTCAGCACATTAGTCAAAAGTAATCTTACAAATATTCCAGGCAGGCTAACATCTAGCTTCTGCTCTTATGGATACAGCACTGGTGACAGTGTTTGACTTGGCGAGTTACACTGTTTGCTGTCAGAGTAGTATCCTGTGCCAATAGCATGTTACACTCAAAATAGTGCAGTCTACATCAACTGCTTAAAAGACTACAGTGCTGTCGTTCTTAGCCTGAGTTTGCCAATGACTTCTGTGAATTGCTTACAGCAACAATTTTCTGGTGTGATATATATTCTATTTTCAAATTTCATCTATGCTTAGATTCACAAAACCTCCTAGGTACCCAAAGCAGCACTTTCACAGAATTCAAGCAACCCAGTCCAGCCACAACTCCTCCTCTCAGGTGCTTGGAAATTTATAGATTCCCATAGTTTCACTACCTTTGGAAAGCAAATGTGTACTCCTGTACACATATGGGCACTTATATCATGGCTGGACATTGCAGTTTCCTGTTTATTTGTCTCATAAACCTATTTCATATATTACCTAGCTTTGTAACTAATTTTTATAGAAATAAAGTCACCACAAAAGTGAAGAAATCACACCCACACCTTAAAGCATGTCAGTGCAGTAATATATGTAATATTTCTGAGAACAGAGAGAAAAAGCAAGTAAAGATAGACAGGACTGTAGATGAAGGAGGTACTATCTAGGAAGATGAGACTTGGATTCTGATCCCTGTTTCTAACACAACTTCTCCATTTTCTCTAAAACCAGCACTGAACAACATTTAGAGTAGGGACAGGTGTCCCTTCATCTCTTGTCATTGACAAAATTCTTCAAAAGTAGTTATGATGCTTCTGCTGTCCCATCACCTAAACCTTGATTTCCTTCACGTGTTCTTTGTGAGAGAACTTGTTCTTTACAAACTCAACTGCAGTAGGAGTAAGAGGATGTGAGATTGAGTATCAAACTATTCTGCAGCATCCCATGTCAGTGTGTCTTCTTGGAAAACACTTAGTTATTCACAAAATTTGGTGGTATGCGAGTCATGATTTTGGAGATCTTGGCAGTGTCTAAATTTTGGACTTCAGCATATGCACACAGGTGAACATGGGCACAAATTCCATACAGGCATCAAAGATGCTTAAAAATTTTCAAAAAATGATGCCTTGAGTTTAAATACACCTTTTGTATGAAAACCAAAATGTCATCCTTATATGGCATGCAGACACTGCACTCATTAATTTGTCTAGAGCGTATAGATATCTGCCTCTTCAACTGTAGAAGAGGTATGGTAGCAGCAAAAATTTTTACTCCTCATTTCCTATGCTGGGCTCTGGAACAACCTCTGTAGATTGTAAAGCAACATAAACAAGAGACTTTAAATAACAAAAAAAAAAAGGAAGAAATATCTAAAATCGTTGCTTTCATTTGGGAGCAGCACAGAGTTGCTACACCTTGAATTAGCTCAAAAACACGCAGAATAAATCTGTGAGTATTCGGGATGGGTGGATCCGGATTTTCAGCTTACCGTTCTCTCACATAAAAGAGATACGAAAAAATAGACTCCATAAACCAGGAAAGGTATGGCTAACACCTTTTTCTAGAATGCTGTACTCTTCCCCCCAAGTAACAGCTAAGATCTCTAACTAAGAGCTTAAATAAAACAAACAGGGTATCAGAACATGAGCAACCCTCTCTGTACCAAGCAGCTGAACTGGCATGGTGCAATACTGCAGCCACACTTCACGTCTCACTGTATATTCTCTACTTCTTTCTTTTATACATCTGGGGGATGGAACCTCTGGTCCACTGGTCTTGCTTAGAAGCTAGGTATAATAGGGTTCAGTATCAGAAAGCAGCCATTTCTGTATTGTTCTCTTAACCTGTCACTCCCTCTTTGTTGACGGCACTCAGCCCTTCCAATTAGTAACTGCACTGCATACCCCACCTTGAATAAGAATAAAAAAGGAACTCAACTTTAAAAATTAAAATATTCTTTTATCAAGACAATCATTTCAAAGGCACTAAAACTTATGCACAGCCTGTGAACAAAATCTGGCTTCTCTATGTAACTCTGTCCTTCGCCAAACTTATTGGACATTCAGCTTCAATTTCTCACATCTTCACAATCAGTTAATCTCTTATATTGTGACCAAATAGGCCTCAGATGAGAGAACATTCTGTTACTTAATTGTTCCTGCAAATTCTTTTATTCTGTTTGGGGATGATATAATAAAGTATAGAACTAAAATGATGTTCCTATCTTGGCAATCAAAGACAAGATAAAATAGTATCTGTGAGGAAACTTGACAATTCAAAATATAGAACAAAATCTCGGTCTGTGAATCATCAAGGAATTAATCCTTTTCATTCAATGGGCCTGAAAAAATAATTATTTACATTAGATGTAGGGGCTTTAATGCTTCAACGTTCTATTTGTCAACTTAATCAAAATGCATTGATCAATGTAAAGACTTAAATCACTGCACAGAAAATAGATATTAGAGTATTTTCTAGCATCTGCTGTATTTTTATTTCCATAAATGATCTACTGATTGTTGTTATATATCCTATGTGCATGTTTAAACTGATGGTGCTTTAATTTACTTCAGATTGTGTTAACATGAATGAGAAGGTGTTATAAGATGCCTTTAATTGAGTTCAAATTGGTTGACTGGACATAAAATGATGTTTAATGGAATTTTAGTTTACAGCTAAGTAGTTTATTATTTGGCTGTAAACCAAATTGGCTCAAATTGTTAAAAGTTAAACATCAAAACAAGTGAAGGTGAAAATGGAAAGCAAGTTAACTGCTTCTGGTGTGTGAATTCACATTTTTAGCTTCTGTTTGTACTGTACTTGTTGATAATATCATTACAATGAACTTAAGAAAAATATCTTAGATGAGAAATTAGATTTGTGACCACAATAATAGAGTTATTTTAGATGCAGTGAACCTTTCTACCTTTACTGAAGTAGAGGCTTCTTTAAGAGTAAATATATTAACATCTACATAATATTGAACACTGTGATTTGAACCCTTGGTATTGTTTCTTACACAGTAACTATTAAAGATTATGGAGGAGAGGAAGAAAATCTATGAATTACTGTTTCATCTAAGTACCCTACAGGCTCAGCGTTAGGATATATTTGCAGTTAGTACATAAAACAACATCCTGTCAGATTGTTCTGACATCATCTGTGCTGAAAATATTTTAAACTGTAACTCTGATATCTAGGTGTGCAAAAATTGTGCAAATGCTTTGCACATTTTATGGTGCTTACACCTGCACAAATTAGATGATAGCATTAGGAAGGCATGGGACTGCAGAGGGCAGGGTGACTTTTCTTCTCCTGGGTCAAACTGTATTTTCTTTCTACAATGTGAGAGGACAAGGAAGGCCATATCAGAAGTAGTTCTTGCGGTCCCTAGAGACACACTCTGACGCTTACGAGAACAGTTCCCCACATTCACTACTTTGGAGTATCCTGAGTATCAAGTAGACAGCCTGGAGATTCCACTGTTTTGTTTTTTTTTAAAAAAGTCTTTGTGAAAATTGGGATTTTATTCCAAACTGAAAATTTAGAAATGTAAAATAACCTGAAAACCATGTTCTCTCTCTTTACTGCAGAAGGATTATGGGCATTGTTAGATTCAGCTGGGTTTAGATGTTAGAAGGTTACCCAATTTCTGGCTTTATAATATTAAAATAAATAGAATAAAAGATGCTTTGATAATGTGAACTGTTAGACTTCTGTTTTATTAGCACTAGACAACTTTAAATTGCACTGTACAATGCAATGTAGTAGAAAAAGTCACTAAACAATTTCTAAAAAGGAGATCCAATTTTTTTTCAGTAATACAATTCCAAATACATTTCTATCCACAATGTGCAGAAATACCAGCAGCCTGTTTCTTGTAAGATCTCTGAGCAGGTAAACCCTGGTATGCCATGCATTTTGAACACATACTCTAAACTGTACGAAGATGACCTTACCTAACACGATAAAAGACATTATACCTCTGTCTCCACCTTTTCCACTGGTCTCTGCCACCACCTCATGAGAGGAGGTCAGACAGAGAGGATGATTATGAATGTGTCCTAGAAGACTAAAGCATCATGTGCTTTAAGGAAAAAAGATTTATAAGTAGCCTAAATATAGATTACATACTAAATTCAGAGCAAATTCAGGCTGCCTTTGAGGATAACAGGGATGCCACAGACCGAATTTAAGGATCATTCTGGATTAAAGGTACTCCCAGGACTGGGCAGCTTTGTTAAAATGCGCAAGTAACGCATGTGATGAACATTCTTTAAAATACATAAACACATTTCTATTATATTCTAGGAACTGTATGTGGAATGAATTTCCCGTATGTATTAGAAACCCTAGTTTTTCAGAATGATCCTTGAAGAAACTGAAACATTTTTTAGCTTAGGAAAATTTTGCAGGGCTGTGTGTGGTTATTTTCTCGTTGCAAGCCCATTTTACAAATCTATGAAAGATGGATGTATTTCTGATAGCATATAAGGAATTGGTTTTTATTAAACTGCAATTTCATGCAGTAGAAGTGTTTTGTTATTAGAACACGTATTGAAACCCTTTTTATAACAATTAATATCCAAAATTGATACAATAAGTTAGAAAATAATGAAAATGCTGTTCCAAGCTGTAGCAATAATAGTTGCAAATTTTCAAATTTTTATTGTAATAGCTCTGCTCATGATGCTGAAATATGAGCTGTACTGCTCTTTCTTCTATAATAACTCTATAATTTCAGATGGTTATAAACCAGTCATAAAAAGTCTGCTTCTGGTTGTTCATATATGTAGTTCTGGTTGTTCATATGTAGTTCAAAACTGAATTTAGGAAAGGAAAACAAATAAAAACTTATTAGAACTGGTTTTGTTGCCTTTGATATTAAAACTTTTTCCTAACACAATCAATAATACTCACTGTTGGAGGAATGACTGGATAAAATATTACCTGTAAGTGTGCATGTACAGGATCTAGCCTTGAAGTTTGGTGAAGGTTATAAATACAGTCTGTAGCGCCAGATGAATCAATTTTGTTTTTCTTTTGGTCTTACTGTCTGTAATTGAGAATTTAGACATTATCTGAATTTAAATAATATGTACTTTTGGCCTAAGCAGTTAACAAACATTTCTGTTATTTAAATAGATATTCTAAACTGGTAATATTTTCTTATTTACAAAAAGTAAATGAAAGTCCATTTAGCTGGCAAGTGGAATCACAACTGTAGGAGTTATTTTCTTTGTCTGCAATTGGAAGTCTTTTACTTCTAGGATTCATCCTGTAAAGTTTTGTCTAAGATAGATTGTATTTTCTCTTGTTTTGTTTCTCTAGGTGCTTATACTATACATGCTATACTACAGAAGCTTCACTTTTCCTTTGCTTCTTACTGCTTTGTTTTATGAAGAAATCATGATCAGATATCTTAAATTTGATGCCAAATTCTGCTGCATTTGTTATTATTTGGTAGCCTTAATAAAAAAGAATTGTGTATTTTTTTGGCTTGAACCTGGATCTGACATCTTCAAAGTTAAAAATTAAAACAACCTTTTTTNATTAAACTAAACTCCTAAACACCCATAGTGAAATGTAAAGGAAAGAGTTCCCATATTCATAGAAAATATAGAACATTCCCTTATCCATTCACACAAATAGATTTCTTTGATTTAAATTACTGTTTTTCAAATTCAGTTAAATAGTAAGTAATAAAGCACAAACAATAAATTTTTACTGAAAATATAATCTTTTTTCTACAGAAATAATTTAAGGAAAAATATGAGTGTCAAAATTTGAGGTTCAATAACTTCACAACCAGTTTTATTTCCAGACTTAATGATTGCTTGGTGAAAAAATAATTATTTGAATTACAGGTTTGAAAGGTTTTTGAAAATACGTTAAAAAATCTTACTGTCCTTAAGCAAAGCCATTGATAATAAACTGAAAATAATTGCTCAGGATAATAAACTGAAACAAAAAAGAAGCAAATGGATATCAACAGTTTTCAGTAACACAGGATATACAAATTAGGCTGTATTTTTAACATTTGAGTAGAAATAAAGATCTGGAGAAACCATTCTAACTACCGTGATAGTTGACAGCTTTGGACCAATACTTCTCATAAGCAAATATTTCATCCCTTTTATCACGTACATGGAAATCCAGTCAAGACTCAAAAGCAAAGTTTCGTGGCAAATGACTAATTCCATGCAAAGAATATTACTTCTATATTACAAATCAGGATGTATTTCTAAGTAAAAGGGTGCAGCAATTCAGGCTGACAGTTATATATTAGCAAATCATTCAGTATAGTCACTGCAACGTGTATTTGTCTTTTTTAAGTTTAGTAGGTCTGTTGCTGTGCTTTTCAGACCCAAGCTATCCAAAGAACCTTCACATTTAGGAACAGATGTCCACACATACACTACATTTTTTTTCTTGGCTTGGTCATTCTCTCCAGATATAGTTGCAAACTTCAATTTCAAATTTGGATTTTTCTTCATCAGTTCCATTCTGTGCTATTAAATTTAACTTTGGACTTTAACAATAGTTAAAACTGTCAACTTCCTCTGTGTTTAATGTCATGATCTTGCAGTTTCTCTTTCTCCACGTAGTAGAGAACCAATGCAACTAGTATCTTCCTTTGGTTTCTGCTCTAAGCTTTATTATACCTAAAAGTTTATTATGGTTTTCAAAATAATAGACACACATGGCACAATCAAATTTTATTGAATTACATTAAAGTGACATATTTACTACCCTATAACTTAAAAAAAAACACTTCACATATTGGTAATAGCTCATTTTTAATCAGAGTAAGCAAACAGAATTCTAGTGGTTAAGCCTTCAGAGAACAAGAGATCATTACACTGTCCATATTCAATGTCAGCTGTTGATCAGCTCCTTCATATTTACCGTGACAAAGGGTAGTTCTCTATACAAAGTTTCTTACGTTATGTAACGTGGGGTTGGTAGGGGCTTCTGGTTTCTCGGGCCAGTTTTCTTCTATTCATGTAATGTTTTTTCATAAGCATACTAGATTTCATGTTATAAGATGTCGTGGTGTTTGCTCTTGAGACACTGTCAGTATGTTGCTCTCACGCCTATTACTTTGATGCCTAGAAATTTTAATAAAAGAGAATCACTCACTATATAGCTTTGCAATGTCTGTGACAGAAGAGTATTTGATAGAAAACAGGAATTAGAGGGTATTGTGACTTTGTGAAGTATTGTAATTTGTATGGGAAAACCTTCCTTGAGCAAAATGTTCCATATTTTCTAGTCTACAATGCTAAAAAAACAGAGGTGAGAGAGGTGAATTTAAATCCCGAAGAGGCCATCTGTGCAGTCCCTAGCCACACACACTCATTTGAATGGGATTTCAGTATATATAGCTGCTATAAAACCGGATCATTAGATAATTTTGTATGCATTCCAGCCTGGTATTTACTACTTCAGACATTTGAGAAGCTGTATGGATGGAATGCCGCCAGGCATGTATTTAAGCAGATTTATCTCCTGCCCATTTGTGATGGGGTCCTTCTTTTGGTGTTCTTCAGGGAGAGGGATCAAAATCCACAAGGAGTGAGATGCACTTGTCCAAAAATCCCACAGAAAAGTAGGGAAATGACATTGGCATATTATTCTGTCTTGACCAGTAGAGTGCAAAAATATTCACAGTAATTTATATTACAGCTGAGGAGTTTTGTGGTTGATAAATAAACAAACTTATCATCTTCCTTTCAAACCTTAACAAGTTGCTCACCCCATAATGTGATTCCTCACTTTACAGGAAGGAAGGGGACATTATTTACAAACTACCATATAGCATGTATAGAAATTGAAGTGTGTCAAATCAGTTCAGCTCCTTCTCATTTACTACCTATATAAGTTTAGGTATGATTTTTTCCTGCCCCAAATGATTTTAACTTGGATAACATCATGATGTATGTTGAAACTTGCTGAACAATTTAATACTTGAAATTATATAGATATTAAAATACTCTGTCAAGCCATGAATAATAAGTAAACATTTTGTGAACCTTAGAACATAAATGTAAATCTCACATTTCATTATACGTTTAACTAAGAAGTTATTTTTATTTTTCATGCTAATATGTTCCACTATTTCAGTAAAAAAAACAGAAAAATTATTGTGCCCAATTTTTCTAGTTAATTAGCAAGCAGAGATCTTGATGAACAGCAGGTATTTTTATGTTACCCATGAATAGTTCTATCTACCGTTCATGCTTATTTCTATTATCTTCCCAAAAATCTATGAGCAGAAAGCAGCTGCATGCTGGGTTATTGACAGGATTAAAGGAAGCACAGAGATAAAAGAAAACAATGTGCTTGGGGAAATAACTCTTTTTGCTCATAAAATATAAATCACATATTCATAATTGGAATGTGCTTTGGGATTTCTGTTCTTCCTATACTACATAAATATCTGCAGTGCTACTGCGTTTCTTGAATAGAAAGGAAAACAGTCTTTTTAAAAGAAGCATAAGAATACATTCTTGATTTTTCCTTTACTTCGCCTATGCTATGTGCTACAATATCACTGTGATACTGTACTTGCCTCTCAAAGCAAGTTCTGTAATATCAGAATTTCATGGACTTTTCAAAGTGTCGTCAAAGAGGCAGTAGTGCACCTTGCCCGAGGCAGAGACACACAGAGCTAAGGTAAGGTTGTGCAGACCCCTCCAGAAAAAACACCTCAGATATTTGTTTCATTTCTTGTGCAAGTATTTAGTCATTTATTTGTTGACGTTTATAACAGGTCTCATTAAAATAAAAATTGTCTTCCCTGAGCATCTAACAGTGGAATTATCACTGAAGCTAATATTGACTCAGTAACTTCATGGAAGTAATTTGAAACAATCACTGGATAAAATGTGAAACAAACATCCCTAACAGCAGCAGCTGGATCCAGGACTATCTGTAATCCAGGTGCTTTCTATAACCTGTGAACAAAATCACCGCTATTTGTACTTTCCCTGTTTTACTGGGCAAGTTGTGCGTTCTTTTCTGCAGAGCTCAACAGCTCTGAAGACCGCTGCTGCCTTGCCATGCTGGGGGAGCGGGCAGCCTGCCGGGGAGGGCACTGCCCAGCATGCTGGGGAGTGTCGGTTTCAATTCTTTCAAGCAGAAGGGGGAAATGAACTTGGATCTCACCTATTTTGGGGTAATGTTTCAACTGGTAAAGTATAATGTACAGGCTCTGCAAAGCTATCACTGCCACTCACTGCCTGCTGTGTTTTAGAAGAGTAGGTCTGTCTGAGCTTTCAGAAAAAAAGAAAAGGCTCAGCTGTGTTCTTTTGAAAGAGGGATCAGAAGGAGATGCAACCATTAGACAAGTAAGCCATAAAGATGGACAACACTTAAGACTCTATCCTATCTTCCGTATGTCCCTGCTGGATGGCTATAAGTAGAATCCGTTTCAGCAGCCTGATTTGTCTGGGCGCTGTTCTGTCACCTATAACCTTTTCTATGTATTGTGTACGGATCCTGTGATTCCAACATGGGGCTCTGCATTTCAGACTGCTCATATGGAAGCAGTAAGCATTTGAATCCCTGATATTATGGCACTTAAATCCCTATTTAGAAGTAACTCAGGTACCTAAATTTAAGGACTCCTCCCTTACTATTCTTTTTCTTTCTTTCTGTGTCTTTTCTTTCAAATGTCAATTTTTAATGTAAGTTTTGACTGCCGGAACATGCTACAGTTCCACATTGGTAGAAACATATCAGTATTTTCATAAAAAATAAAACATAACTTTGAGTGGTTTATAACATAGTTGTAAAAAATGAGCTCCAGTAGAAACATGATATATATGAGACCCGCTTGGCCCAAGGGGAACACAATGTTCAGTAAAGCAGCATGTATTTTTTCCGTCACGGAATGTGTTTAGGTATATGTGGAGAGCTTTTTGAGGTTATCAAAAATGGAAGAGTACCAGTGACCAGAATACCTAATAAGTCTGTCCACCATAGTTTGCTAATACCTTCAACCTTGGCCTAAAATAGTTCAGGTCATTCTCCTAACAATTCTACCCAGTAGTGCAAAATAATCCCAAGATTTATTGTTGGATTCTGTAATGGGTGAATTTAATGAACTGTTCACTGAGATCACCAAATATATGTGACCTTGAACAGATTTTATATAAGGAATCCAAAGCAGAAAAATAACTCGATGAAAATAAAATGCAGTATGTCTGCATATCAAACTTTCAGAGATTTTCATACTGAACTGACATTACTGTCACATGTGATTTGGAAATTAGACTGACAAGATGAGTCCCTGTTTAATTCCTGGATTGGTAGAAATGGATACCTACAAAGTCTGTCTTAA
This sequence comes from Himantopus leucocephalus, assembly GCA_003993805.1. Lineage (NCBI taxonomy): Eukaryota > Metazoa > Chordata > Aves > Charadriiformes > Recurvirostridae > Himantopus > Himantopus leucocephalus. The sequence goes on along the minus strand of RSEF01000001.1, from coordinate 19,954,623 downwards.
CCCTGGGAGAATTCTCCCATGAGAAAAAGAAGGGGAAAGCAGTTGGCTGTTTTTCTCAGACTCCCCAGAAGGTTTGGTGTGTGATGATATTTGCAACATAAACCTTTGTGAAAGTTCTGGGCATTACTGATGAATTTAGGACTCTGCAGGGCAAGGGATTCAGGCAATTGTGTACACCTTGCATCACACTTTGTCTTTTAGTAATTTGAGCTTATGGCAAATGCTAGGAAAGCCCCTGTGTTCAGCTATGCAGTTGGTTGTTTCCCCCTACTTCTGATTTTGCAGAAGTCTTTCTACACATATCCAACACAATCCCGCTTCTGTCATAAAAGAAGAAACTTGGATGAGATGGTTCCATTGTTAGTGGCTTAATGTTACCTCCCTGGTTCTCACCATCACCGGTCTCTTACTTTGACCCCTTTTGTATTTTTCACAGTAAAGTACTGGCAAGAGGGGATTAAGCAGGAGCAGACAGAATCGAAATGTCTGTGTGAAAGCCTCTTGTGACAGTCTGTTATTCCTGGGCTTATTCTGCGGGAGTAGAGATAGAGTCTAAAATACAATACAAATAATTGATCACTGAATTGGTCACTTCCTATTCTCATAGAGAAATATCAGAATTCTAATACAAGAGCATCCAACATTAACGTGGGAGAATCTTTCTACTCCCATCCTTTGTGTAGTGATATCAAAGAAGCCTGAGACTGCAAAAAGTTGTGATATCAGTATTCAGGGTATAACTTCTCTTACAAGAGTCAATAAATAATTCAGGACTACATTTGGAAGTCAGTTCTTAGCATACTATGATGTGCCTGTCATGCTCTCTTTTTGTGGTGGTGGTGGTGTGGCAGTAAGGAATCCTGGTGGCATTTTTTTCAAGCTTTGCAGGAACCGTGACAGTGCTGCTGTGTGGTGAAGCCGAAGGCTTTACTCTGCTCTTAGAACTTTGACAAAATAGCATTAATTTACACAATTTAATCAATTAGCATTATTCAGAAAATGAGGAAAAACTCAGACTGGAATTTGAAAGAAATGAATTATTAATAATCTCAGAAAATGAGGAGTCAGGATGCAATGGCCTGAAGGTAACTTAAGGCTAGATCCCTGTATAAGTTTGCACCAATGTACATAGGTCAGATGTGATAGATCATCTGAGCAAATTAATACAACACCACTAAGTGCACTGAACTTGTTCAATATAACAGAAGGAAGAATGAGAAAATGACTGGTCTTTCAAATTCAGATATTCAGATTAAATCGACACTTTCTCTATGACTCCATAAGAACTCTAACTGTTGAAGACTGCCAGTACCTAAAGAGAGAGATGGCATTGTTGGAATACAATGAGATAAGAAGTTTATTTTATGTCCTGAAACACATACTATAACCTTCCTAGGATGAGGATAGACACCACATTGCTTGAGAATTCCGTGAAAGGCTAAAAATTGAAACAATATTAGAAAGGACATTCCACAAAAAAAGGAAGAATTAAACTTTCTCTGCAGAACTCCATGTAACAGTGGGTAAATGTAGAAAGATGACAATGGCTACTGGATTTTAAGATTCTGTTTCAATATGTCTAGAACACTTCAGACATAGAGCTTCGTAAATCAAAAGAAATAACACTGGAAGAAATGATGACATGTATTACAAAATTATGCGAGCGAGAAGATAATTGTGTCTAATATTTTAATCCTGGTTCAGGACAACAAAGGTTTCTGAGCCTGTTCCAGCAGGTGGAATATATGCGTGTAGAATACTATGGGCCCATCACATGGTGGAATCGACGAACTTCTTCAGTGAGGAAGAAATGGAATTCATGTTGAGCAGTAACCGTGGATATGGTGGACTGTAAAAATGAAGCATCATGGTTACTCAAGATGGTGTATATCTCCACAAGTACATTAATTCTGAGTCTGCAAATAACTAAGGTGAAAGGTGAGAATTTAATTTGGTTAAGCAGCATGAGAGAAGAGAGAGAAATTTACTTGTTTTCTAGGGCTCAGGGTACTCCTAAGTACTCATTTGTGTACCTAAGTGGCAGATATTTTGAAGAAATTACAACAAAGTACTATCTTTTTTGAGTCCTGGCAGGACTGCATAGCGTCTTTCATATTTGTTCGCATTGGGTATCCATGGCAAGGTTTTGGTGGTGGAGGGAATGCAGGGGTTGACTCTGTGAGAAGAGGTCAGGGACTGTCCTGTGCTATACACAGCCTGACCAACTGCAAGCCACACCTGAGCTCATCAGCAAAGTTGGCGCTACCTCTGCAGAAATGTATTTAAGAAAGAGAAAAAAATGACGGACAAGCAGAGAAGGGAAAAAAAAAAGTGAGAAGCTGCAGAGGGAACATCAAGGTCAGAGGAGGTGCTCCAGGTGCTGGAGCAGGCATTTCCTGCAGTTCACACAGGACTCCACACTGGAGCAGATGGACATTCCCAAAGGAACTGTGGCCCATGGATAATCCACACTGGAGCTGATTTTCCCTGACAGGACTGCAGCCCATGGAAAAGCCCATGCTGGGGCATAGGAAAGTGGGAGGAGGAAGGAGAAACGGAAAGAAATAGTTACTGACTGTAACCCCCCACCCCAGTCCCCCTGCACAGCTTAGGGGTGGCAAAGGATTCAAGAGTGAAGTTGAGCCTGGGAAAAGGGGAAGGAAAGGGGGGTTTTTTAATATTTGTCTTTTTGTTTCTCACTACCTAATTCAACAATTAAATATCCATTTTGATTGGCAGCAAATTACCTCAATTTTCCCCAAGTTGAGTCTATTTTGCTTGCAACAGTAACTGGCAGATAATTTCCCTGTCATTATTTAGACCCATGAGCTTTATCATTCCTGTGGGTTTTTTTCTATTTTCACCCCTCATCCAGCTGAGGGAAGGAGGAGGGGAGGGAGCAGCTGGGTGGCAGTTTAGCTATTAACCATGGCTAACCCACTACATCTCTAGACAAATTCAAGTCTGTAATTTTTAGCATTGCGTAACCATGTAGTTACCTCAACAGTACAAAAATAATGCTTTTGTGATAAGCATTTTTTTTTGTTTGCAAATTTGATTGCAATACAGGATTTTTGCTGACTTTAAATGTTAACATTTTATCTAAAGCCACATATATACTTTACCAGTTTTTAAAAACAAATATTTCATGGAAACTGTCAAAAATGTTTTAAGTAACTCCATCTCTATACGAAAAGTGATATGACTGTAGCTGTTGACAGATGGAACTAACCTCTGCAGTAACTTTGCAGCAACTTGTTGCTTTGCTCCTCCAGTACATTCATCTGGAAATTCTCCAAGATGTCAACCACATCTATGGTGACTGGGGATCTGTCGTTGGAAAATATTCAACAGACAGCAGACACAAGCTATTTTCCCTGCCATAAGTGCCAGTGTCTAGCTGATGTATCAACAACTATACTTTGTCATAAAAAAAGTTTTAAAAAAAGAAATCAAGATATTGATTAAAATGCAGTTGTGGTTACATGTGTGTTGCATAGTATACCTTGGGTTTTAAGAAAAAGATACTGAAGTAAACAGTGTTCTCCATTTCACTGACATTTGTGGACAGAAGGCACACATCTTCAGGTGTCTGAATAACTGGCATTAGCACTGTGCAAATAAATGTGAAGTTTCTTTGTTTAGTTTAGTAACTAGATATATACTTATATACATATATATACACTAACAGAATTACTTGAATTAGAAATACGGAACTTATGTGGTAAATCATATAAATCACATTTCTTAAGCATGTAAATCATATTTCTTATTCAAAATAAACATTTTGTTTGGCCAACAGCTAATTACTTGTGTCTAAAAGCAATCAAATGGTTTCATTGCAACATCGGTAGGAGAAGATGTAAGTGTATTAGAACCAACTACCTGAACCAGGAAGGAGAGGGCAGCTGAGGCTATGCCATCTTTAGCTATACGATTCAGGTATTCCCATGGAAGGTAAGAGACATGGATTAAAATCACTCGCTTTTTTAATTAAAAACAAAGATTTACAACAACACTATTTTGGGGTTTTTTCTCAACCCAGTGAGCGTGCTAGCCACTAGACTATAGAACATCCTCAAGCAGTGCCTTTTTTTAGTCTTTGCTGCCAAAGA
>RSEF01000001.1:19900945-19947112 GCA_003993805.1 Himantopus leucocephalus | reverse complement strand
AAAGAATGGAAAAGAAAGAACCAGTTGGGGCGGAAAGAGAGAGAAAGGACAGAGCCCCCAAAATCTTTCCACAATTGTTTCCAAAGTTACTTCAAATTTTATGCATTTAAAATTCACCCTAATCCATGACATGACCACCTTCTGAAGACTACTGTGCATCAATTTGTCAACACATCAATTTTTTATTGCGTAGTCTAGAAAGATGCAAGGTTTTCTCCTGTATCACTACCAGTTTCTTCCACAGCAGTACCAGTTCACACAAGAGTGACAGCAGGAGCACAGCTGTCAGACTAAAAGATACTTGGTTTGTCTAGTTTTGACAGTGAGAAACTCAGAGTATTTGCTATTTCATGAACAGTACAAACATCCCAGTTATTTTTAACCTATGTCATCATGATCAAAAATAAAACTTACATGAAACTCAGCGTGAGCCAAGCTGCTTTGGATCTATTTCAAAAATTGCACCCCTTGGGGTTTCTGTTCACATCTCTGCCAACTGGGTAGAGCTTGAAGGCACAGGGACAGAAACGGCTTCCTACAAAATAACTGATCGTATTCACCTCACATGCTCAAAGCTAGAATCAGCTAAAGGTCTCGTCTACTGTAACCAATGGCTATTTGAGTTTCCTGGTTTTTGACAACTTATTTTAAGCAATGAAGACAACTTAAGAGACTTAGTGCTGTGCTGCATGAAAGCACAGAGTACCATTCTCATGTCACTGGGTACTCTAACAGCTCATACTTATTTTCATACAGTGTCATTCTGTATCGTGATACCATGGCACATACTAACAAAAACACTCTCCATTCCTTCTCCACAAAGTTTTTATTATTGTATATTTTTTGTTTCCTGTAAGAAATGTAATGTGAGAAAAAAAAAAATCCAGAACATAAAATGCAGCATAGATCAGTTAGGAAGAACAGGAACAAATCTTTGTTTCTTAAAATAGTCTCTGAAATAATCTAATGGGTAGTGTATCTCTAGATTATAACGAGGCAGCAAAAATATCTGGTTTTAAATGTAAGGATCTGTGATCACTTTGCTGTTATATTCTGTGGCACTTGCAGTAAATCCAGAGCAAGACATTGAGCTTGGTAGCATTGCAGACAGCCTAACATCATGGTTAGAGAGGGAATAGAATCAAGCTGAGCAAGTTTAAGGCTTTACAGTGTAGTCACTGCATTTATTTTACTAGATAGTATGGGAGGGTTTCTTGCTTCATCCATTTTTTTACCAACTATCTCCTTTGTAAGCTACAGTTAGTTCTTTGTTTTTCTATTTGTATAGGGCCTTATTTAAAACACCCTTGCCAAAATCTTGAAACACAATGCTCTTCCTGTGAGTACTGACACAGTGTGGTAACCAGTGCTACAAGCACAATAACATTGCTGGGGACATTAATGGAGAAAACATGGAATACTTTTTTCCCCTCAGGCTTACACTGATATTCTAAGAAATATATCATTGTTGAATTACAGGACAACTGCTTATCTTCCAACTTCCTATCAATTCTTTCCAGAAAGTGTCATAGAAGCAGCACTTTCAAAGAGTGATGTAGCAATACAACAATTTCTCTAACAAAGAACTTATTTTTAATTATGTTTCACCATTTTTTTGACAATGGCTTTTAATGTTCATTTATTTTAATTATGCTGTGTATATGTTAAAAGATCATTCCCAAATCCATGAAGACAAGACTCACCTTTAAAATGAATTGGTTACATTAAAAAAACCCAACACCAATTGTAAATGACGTGACTAAAATTTAAGAATAAGGTGAAATGCTCCAAAGACATTTTAATAATGAGGAGAAAGCCAGTGTGACTCCCCCTTTCTCTGTGAAATGCCTGGACAAGGGGTCATAAGTAGACACATGGAGAAATGCATGTGCAGCAGCACAGTATAGTCATTATCTCACCCATTTCTGTTTTACACCACAAACTTTTTGTCTAGTCAGCATATTCAAACCCATTCAAATAATTAAGATTTACAATACACTACATCAGTGTGACTGATAAGACAGCATATATTGGCATAAGGCTTCCAAAGTTCTTAGACACTGATTTTTCCAACAGTCTTTCAAAAGCAAAGCCTAGCTTCTGGTGTAATAAGTATAATTTTTTTTCCACATCGATAAAACAGGAAAGGTGTTACCCACACTTACTAAGTTGAAAGTTTTGCTTACACAGACATAAACATTCAAAATAATGAATCAGCATATCTATAGACATGAACACAATCATATCAAAACAGAAATAGGGCCTACAGGCAATTCCCACTGACTCATGGCCTGAGCTGTGGAATGATGGATGAGCAGCTGTGTGTGGTGTTCAGCTTTTGTTGAGCTGCATCAAAACTTCAGGGTCTTTCTGCGCTACTCTAACTAAGCATTTATTTACAAAACACCTGGATAGGATCATGACATTCAATTGTGAGAGCCTTATTTTAAGGCTTAGCTTCTTCATTTTCATGAGTCCAATAGTCCTGTGTAAATTTTCTGCTCAGTATGTGTGTTGTAACTTCCTCTGTGCTAGATCTCTGGGGGGTAGAGAATACAAGCTTGATGGCTTGGACTGGTGAACCCTAGAGGCAGATTTCTGAGCTTCCAGTAAATTTCCAAGTGGGCCCTCAGCCATCTGAGGGGCCAGAGTGAAGAGTGAGCATCCACCTGTTAGGCCCTCAGTAAAATCATTTTCATGATGTCTTAGAATGGACACTGTGAAAGAGACAGCTAAAAATGAAACATGAAGAATACACTCAAAAAAACATGAGGCTTTGTGGTGAGTTGGTTGACATATGGGAAGTTGATGTATTTACTGTAACTGAAATGAAAATTAAAGATCTACCTAAAAAAATGTTACAAAATATTAAAAACAGATATTCTTTACTCTGCACAGGTTGAAGTGTTAGTCACAACAGAAGCAGAGAAATTACAGAATCATATTATTAGGATGATCCTTTCCTTTTTGAATTAAAACACCAATTATTTGAAAGATCATCTCAGGGTGTTATAAATGCATTTTTTGATACAATAAGGGTGATTCCGTATTCTGTCTTTGAGCAAAATACTGTAACATCCTAAATTTAAAATAAATAGTGTGTGAAGTGGCCTTAATTTAGGGAATTAAGTTAATTCTTTTCAGTAAATTTGATTAAATCAAATACATGGATTCAGTATAGTTTAACCAATGAGGCTTAGATTCACATCTTTAACTAATTCAGACTGCATTCCTTGAATGTCATATGTGGAAAAGTTGTAACTGATGATGACTGAGGCCTGAGAAGAATGAAACAAAACACTAACTGCCTTTGGTATAATTAATATTCTTTGTGGTTCTTCTGTTGCATGTTCCCACTGTTTTTTAAAGCTAAAAGGTAAGTGCTTCCTTTTCTGTCAGACCTGGAGGCATTTATTATTTTTTTTCACTTGAATGGCTCGTAGTACAGACTGAAGGTTGTTCCAGGGCTGTTGCATAACCTCCCACTAAGGGACATATTGTCAATTATTTTTCCTAAGGCATTAAAACAAACTTGCTGCTAGCTCTGGCTAAAAGAAAAAAAAAATATGAGAAATGTTTTTATGTTTGCTATAGAACATACTAAATGCTTTATGTCCATCACACTCTCTTACGACTCTAATTATTGCATTTACAGGCCTGTGCAGTTATGCCAAAACTAAACCCAGATCATAACTGCGCTCACTTTCACTGCTGTATTTAAGTACTATTGTTACCATCTAGATTTCTAAAATCTTTGTGGATCAAAATTTATTTTTGTTTGACAAGTATTATAGTCATGTTATAAAATTGATGTTAAGCCACTCAGGACATAGTAAAAAAGTTAGTCAAGCTTATTTCCTTAAATATTTAAGTCATGATAAAGGAGAAAGAGTAAGCATTGTATCAATTACATTTGAAACAACTAAGAGAAGTTGTTAATGCGGGTGAAGCTTTGTATTACTTAAAGAAAAGCACCAGAAATGATATCATGAGTGGAAAGCAGGAAACAATATTCAAGCTGGGATTTTCAATGAGTCCTTGGTCTCCCCAGTCTTTCCATATTTCTACACTTGCAGTTTAGCATGGCCCAGGAAAGAAAATAATTCTTGGTTGTGACTTCATTAGTTAATTAGGCTGGGCTGAGAACGAACTTTTCTTGTGACTGCTTATGTGACCTGGAAGAGATTTGTAAGAGTATAGAAATGGGAGAGAGCTATTGATTCAAGTATTTTTGGTGGAGAAATATGCATTAATTCCAGTATACCTGTCCACTATTTCTGGCTACAGAGATTACTACTGTCTCAGTTAATGTAATAAAAAAAAAAAAAAAAAAAAAAAAAGCCTGTGTTTAAGAATTAGGCTCTGTGACTGAGGTTTGTAACACATCACAAAGCTATGCCAGCTCTGGTCTCAAAACAGACCCTCAAAACTGTCCACCTTGTCTTGATCTCCTGCCCTGTAGAATCACATGTAAGCACTTGACCAGCTGCAGAAAGCACACAACGTGAACACTAAACTATACTAATCTGTTAATATTGGTCAGGCAGCTGGGTATACCTACGTTTATTTACGTAAGGTACGAGGCCTCCTCCAACATGCTGTGAGCTCTAGAGGATGCTCTTCAGCTGCCATCAGGGTCACAACCCATGTTTACCATATCTACATGAAGCCACAGTGATTATACAAATAAATATATCAGTTCCAGTAAGACATCCCTGGCCCCCAGACCAATTGATGCAGAGTGTCTTATATCCATATGACAGAGATTTATCTCAGTCTAGAGCACAATACATAGCATAAAGTGTAATTATCATCTTCGATGTTTTCTGTTCAAAGTATTCAAAATAAGAAGAGATGTGTCATAGACACCTAGAGTGGATTTGATGATATAGAACTGAGAGTATGAGTTGCATATACTGTGGGTTGGCATTTGAGTGTATGGAAGTTCTTGAAGCCGCAAAGCTTTCTCAGGTAGCACTGGAGGACTATATTGGACATTTGCTCTGTCTTTGCACGTATTACTAATTCCTAATTATCTTCCAGACAATGTCCAGGATTTTTGTCCTACATAGAACTAGCTCAAGCACTACCCAAAAAAGAACAAAAGCAAAATAATTCTACAGCATGGACAAGAAGAGATTCAGTGTTCAATTCTCTCCCTGATCTTCTTTTATTTTGCAACACAGACATACGATCTGTGTATAGACAGCAATTTGGCTCATTAAAGTGATTGCAGGACACTCCTTTAAGTAGAACTTAAACATATCTAGATACAGTTGGGATTGTGCACGAACAAAGGCATAGGAGTAACAGAGACCATTCTGTAGTCCAGCCTCTGCTATCATGAGTAATATCTCCTAGTCCCTTTATAAATACGCCTATCTCCATCACAAAACTAGGCAGTAAAGATAAAGTATGTCGTCTTTCAAAACTTACAGAAAATTATCATTTCGAAATTGAAAATTATTTGGGTTCCTCTCTAAGCCTCAGGTAAATCACAAATAGTTTTATAGCCATTAATTTCTGTGCAACTATTGTTTGTTTTGTTTAAATAATATTTTACAACCATGGTCAGAAAATCTGTATGCCCAGTGGCAGTTCAAATGGTGTTTAACTGGTGAGAATTTTCACTGAACGCTACTGCACAGAGGCGGTGTATTTCCTGCTCATGTACATATTTCAGTGAGCACTTTGTGTTTTAGTGTGCAGTAGAGTCAGGCTTGATACTAGCACTGTGCACAGCATAAGAGGGAGGTAAGGCTCAGAAAGATTTTTCTGAGGATTATAAAGTTTTGATGGCGATGGACTCCGTGTTCCCAAGATAGTGGACAGCCCTTGCACACGGATTGCTTGGTGCTCGTGTAGCATCAGAGCACCACTATAAGAAAAATTAGACATTCCATAGTTTTTAAAAAAGGCCCTACAGTCTTTTGTAACATGGATATGAATGTTTGAACAGAACACATGTCTGAAAGAGACAAATTGAATCTGCCTTTTCTGTTCAAATTTAGTTTCTTGGAACCATAGGACGCATAGCACATAAATTGAGCAGGCTACTTACCAGACAGGAAAGTAGAAAGTGCATATGTAACCGTGACATTTTGAGAATGAAAAAGTTTAGTATGCATAGCAGCTCCACATCTACATTGTGCATTCGGTGTCAAGAGGACATATGGAAAAAATAGAAATGTCATTGCATTAGTCACTGAATTAATGTTGTAGCTGCCTGTTACTATTAAGGTTATGACTTATACAGGACAAACTCTTCATTCCTTTTGTTTATCAGCACTAGTTATACTATCTACATGTCTTTACTTTAACTTTGTTGACAGCAGAGCTGTTTTCTCTAGACTTTTACATTTATCCACTCAAGCAGAGCTACAGAAGCAGTCACTTCAAATAATAAATAGCAACACAACATTTCTATGTTCAATAAACTATACTCACCTCATGTTTCATCTAAAGCATAAGAGATTTGGGGAATATATCCTTTACTAGGGAAGTTAGTGCATTTTGGGCTTATGGGTACATTAGTAATGGGAGCTAATAGACTAGGCAGTTTAAACTTCATTTCAAATTAAGGAGATATATTGGTTGCAGTTTGTATAAGCTTGAGGAAGCTTCCCTAATTTGATGCAGAATATTGACACTTTTTATGACATTTTCTCATGATTTTCTACTTTTTTTCATGGAAAGTATACTTCAAATCTTGTCTGTGAGTTATATAAAGTAAAACTTCCCAGTTCACCTCTTTAGTCGTTTAAAATTCAGTACTGTCACAGTTCTCTGAAGTAATTCTTGTTCAGCTGTTGTTCCATACGCCAGTATACTTGTGATACAACAGACATGTAGTATTGATATTTTTATATCCATATTGATTGACAAGTTCATTATCTTGCTAAAAAAAGTTTGGGAGAAAATTGATCATGTGATGTGTGGTACTTATCTAAATCATTATGTATTTAAATCTAAATAAAGCATATGTCTCAATTTTTTTGAACCAAAATAACATGTTAGCACAATTTAATTCTACTTAGCAGCATTTATGTCAGCAATTGGTTTAAGTGGATTTATCATGTAGGCAAGACTCAGGATAGGTAAAAACTGCAAAATCACTTACCACTGGACTTAACACTTCATTTCTAAAATTTTGCCAGGGTTGCAGAAAAAAATGAAGGTATGGCACTGGATTTGATAAATACTAAATCACAGGTGTGCTGCTTCTTTCTTTTTACTATTAAATAAAACTACACATCCTTTTCACAAATGTGGGGAAAAAAATGAACTTTCCAAATTAAAAAAAAAAAAGTCAAAGCACAAATTTTCACATGGACACACTTTCTAGCAATTTACGGACTAATCCTCAAAACAGCATACTTTTCTCAAACATACAACTATTATACCCGCTTCACAACCGAGATGCAAATGAAGCTTTATACCGAGTTGTGCAGAGTCTAGCCGGAAGCTGAGAAGGCAGTATAGTAACAAGGAGTAGGTTCAAAGTCCTGAGCTCAGGCAGTGGCTCAGGTAGCTAACCATCCTGAGAAAGCAAGAGTCTGCATTTAGCCGTCAACTTATGAAGAATTTACAGGATTAATAACTAATTTTATGATTAACACATAATTAATTGTATAATATTAACATATAATTAATTATTATAAATCAATATACAGGATTGCAAAAGCGTAGGTCCTGTGCAAGCAGGGACTAGCGTCTAAGCTACAAAGTTCATGAACGATAAGCAACAACGTGCCCAATCTCCACCTGGATCCAGCTGTAGTGAGTGAAGCCCAGTCCACTGGGAACATCCAGACTACATCTGGCAGCAGCAATTTTCTGTGGAGTTGTCGTTCTTCAGTGGGAGGACTGTTGAGTCTCAGCCTGGGTAGCAACCCAGGAGTTAGAGCGCTTCTGGGAAAGCAGTTCAAACTCTGTCAGTCTAAAATGCAGGACCCTCTTTGCTTAGAGAGGGCTCTGTTGTCTTCCCCTTCTTGTTCCTTATTCTCCTTTTCTTTCTGTTCTTCTCTTAATTCCATTTCCTATTGATTTTCAGTCATTCTCCTGAGCATGCAGGAGCCTTACAAAGTCAGCGGATAGAGACCAACACCTTATTAAAGCCCCCTCAGACACTGTGGAGGCTGCAGATCTGCCTCTCTCCACTCACTGAAGGAAGGTGCTCTGGATCATCCTGCCAAACAGACAGCAGCTCTTTTAAATATTGCTAAACCTGAAGTACCCATAATAGAAAATGTGAATGTATACAGAGAAACTAACAACACGGTCCCATTTTACACCAGAAATCCGGAACAGATAACAGAACCACATTAAGACCAAGACCATTGTAACTTGCCTTCTCCAGCTCATCAAAACAGCTTTGCAGGGTTTTCTTATCACATGCCATACATTTTCAGCCTGTAAGCAGAAAGCTTTTCCACAAGGTTTATTTTGGGTCTGCGGGTTTATAGCCCTAGTCGCAAATGTATAACGCACTTAAGTGACCAATTCACGGACGAAATTATGTTATGGGCAAGATTCTGAAAATCAGCATGAATATATTTCAACTCTACATCTAACCAAAGCTTTGTGCAGTAATTGAAAGAAACAAAATAAATAGAGTAATTCAGTACAAGGAAAGTCAGTTTACATTGTTAGGGTTTTTGGTTTTGGGTTTTTTTTTTTTTCCAAAATTAACAGCATGACATGATTTGTAATTACACTTCAGTAATTCTGCTGTGTTTGTGTTTTAACCAGCTTGCACAACTGCTAAACAATTACACTGCCTTCAGCAATGTCTTAAAGCTTCATCGTATTAGGGTGAAAAGGGAACGCGTCTGGCTGAACTACCGCGGTAAGAATGTTATTTTGTTGACATACGCGGTGCTGCCAGAGCAGATACCAGGTTTTTAAGACAGATGTATACAAACCTGTAAAATATAAGGAGATGTTCAAGCTCAGAGCCTGGTTCTTTAGCAGAGAGGGCTGCTGTGGCTACACTTGGGAAGTGGCAGATCTGGGAGCAGCTGTGTTAAGGTAGAAGTAAGTGAAGCTGCAGTGTCTTGGTACCCTTGAAAATCCCCCAAAAGTGCTAAAGAAGACAAAAGCATCAGCCATTTCTGCAACTGAGGCAGGGAGGGTGGAGGTTGAGTCCATGGAGAGGCAGGGGTTCTCCTATGCCTGGTCAGAGGCAGACCACTCCACCAGGAGAGACATAAGAAACAGTTGCTCAGGGATAGACACCTGCAGCGGGGAGGCAGCACCTGACAGAAACAATTTTTAAACAGCTGGTGTGGGAGCTTTACCTATAATTTTAACATACAGTCTGCCAAACTAGCCCTCAGCATGGTTCTCTCCTAAATTCATAATCAGACAGGTTAGGGGTAATCAGAAATGCATGCTTGGGAATGAAATATTCAGCCTACAACAAAAATGCACTAAAGAAAACACTGCTGCTAAAACCACTGGACTTTTGAATTATCCATGAAATGATAAATGGCTCCCAGAATTTTTTTCCAGGCAATTACCAAGTACATTTCTATGTGGAAGAGGAGGGATAAAACCTTTGGATAGTGAAAGCTTTAAATGCCAGAAGCTATAATAGACAAACCTTTATGTGCCAGGAGTTGCATACAATTTCCTGTGCAACAACAGCTGAACATAAACTGTTATGTGCTGCTTATGCACAGTCGTACATAAATAACACAGGGTTCATGCAGAGCTTCATATAATGAAGTTTATGTGCAAAATCTTTCCACCTCACTAACTTTTTGTGCATATATTTGTAATAAATTGAACCACCAAAAATAACCTGTAAGGCGATTAAAAAAAGAAAAAAAACATGCTACATGTTGCATAATACAATTCAGAAGACTAAAATTTTGTAAAGTTTCATGTGAGAAGGTATCCAGCTTTTATTAAAAGTCTTCTCTGCTCATTTTTAATCAAACTTTGTAACACTTCCTAGTTACACAACCACCAAGAGGGAACCTCCGTTCTGGGGTTTCCGGGGAATCTCAACAAAGAATTCTTGACGATTCATGCAGGGATCTGAGAGCTTATTTATTCCATCCTAGCATAACCTCTTCCATCATCCAGGTGCGCCCTCTGGATTCAGGCCTGTAGTTGATAAAAGTCTTTATAAACTAGCAAAAATGGGAAGTTTAATGGTGATAACTCAGTTTTCCACGTGATCTGTACTTTGTACAAACTTACATGTCCAAGTTGCTACGCCTTTCATTTCTCTTCCTATGTATAAAGCATTGTAATTGCCATAAATTTGTTAAGGAAGGAGTATTGTGCTTTACAATACAGCAGCTTAACATATCTTGAAAAAAAAGGCAGACTATTTAGATTTGTCTTCTGTTCTAATCCCTGGAGTCCGCTTTCAAACCAGTAAACTAAACTATGGCACTATTTATAACATCGACATATTTTAATGCATTGTTTTACAAGTCCCAAAGGTTTCTTTTCACATTTCATGTTTTGTATTTCTCTACAGATTACAGCATTGTGCTATAGGCATTGTATTACAGCTAAAACATTTGCATAGGTCTTATCTTCTACAGTTAATTTCCTTTAAATTATCAAGGTCTTGAGGAATTTATAACTTGCTACAGTGTGGTTTACATTTTTATTCAGGAATGAACTCATCTGTTTCATAACTAAAAATAAGCAAGCATGTATTTTTGCTCTTTATGACTTGGGACTTGCCTGGTGTGTTATGTATTAAATTAGGTTTCTTAGCTGTTTAACAGAAAGAAAACAGAATAAACAGAAGGATATTAAATATTCAGTTTTAACACAAGGAATATCTAGTCATCCTAGATCTTGGCTTAGAGTACAAATTCTTTCTTCTCCTCCAGGCCCAATAGGAACTTCAGCCATTTTTTTAAATGCTCCTTTATGATTTTTTCCTTAATAGAGACACCAATCCAAGGCCTCTAAGAAGTTCTACATTTGCTTAGAGGCCTCCTTACTCCAGAACCATAATATCCCTCATTACTAATGCCTTCACATTACAACAATACTATTATTACTCAGTTATTGTTATTTAGTTTTTGAAAAATTTAAATGTGACGGATTTCCTAACTAAATTGTCATAAATGGGTTAGTTTTCAGAGATACTTATTTGTCTACCAGTATTAATTCAGGTTGTTATGGAAAAAAAACAAGATTGAATTTTCAGGAATTCTTTACTAGTTTTGTCCAACAAAAAAGAACATTTGCCAACACATCAAACACTACAGACTCCTGTGGTGTCCCTACTCATGTTCTTATTCTAAAAGATCATGTTTACTCTCTGCTATCAGGACAGATATCTTCATGACCTAAGCAGCTTTTGGATGACTTTGGAGTGTGTTTTTGAGACACCAAGGGATCCATACCACTTGCCCTGACAATAGTCAAAGAAGAGGGATAGGTGTCCAAGGGAAACACTTTCTCATGAGATAAGCAATCCATCTTTCATCAATAAACAGGAAAAAAAGCATTCGGTTTAAAGCAGTTGCCATGCTAGATGTCTACCACTTAGGTGTAAAGCAAAGGTCTCAGTTATCCAGACTGTATCCCTCGCTGCAATTCATAGCCCAAGAGCAGGGAGAGAACTCAAGTAAGGCATGGAAGGCAGAGGCTCAGCAACCTTCCCATTGCCTCCAATGTCCCAAAAGGGAGTCAAAAGACAGTGCCCAATGGTAGCGTTTGCTTTTCATTATCTCCTTTACCTGCTTCCTTTCGGTTAACAGCACCCTTGGGTCTGGTTTCTGATCACAGAATTATTGAAACAATCAGTTTACAACCTTTGTGAAGCCTGAAATTAAAAATACCCAGACAAAGTGTCTATTTATTTTAATTTAAATATTTGAAAACTGAGACAGTCAACACAAAGGATGAAATCACTCAAACATAAAAAAGGGCAATACTAATGACATGGGCTTCCTTGCAGCAGGGTGGATGACACGGACTGACGGGGACACGTGTCAGTGTCCACATTGGAAAAACTTGTGGGGGGAAGAGACAGATTTGAAGAATTTCATTTTTGTGTGTTTGTTTGGGGGGGGTGAGGGGGGGCAGTTTCTGGTTTTGGGTTGGTTTTTTTTTTCAGTGATCATAGGGCCAAACTCTTTGCTGCAATGCCCAACAACGTAATTGTAATAGTGGTAACAAACTGCAGCTTGGAAGGTTAAGACTTGACATAGGAAGGAAAAAAGCCACGAGGTGGGTAATGCCTCACTGGAATAAGTTGCACAGAGAGACTATGAAATCTCTCTCCTGGGCATCTTGAAGACTCCGGCAGACACAGACACAGATGCCCCTGTGCACTGCTGCAATAGCCCAGGTCCAAGCAGGAGAGTCCAGCTGGCACTTCTATGATGCTATGAAATAGTTTCAGTCCCTTACTACATCCCAGAAGTAATAATAGTTACTGTCTAGCACAGGAAATAATTCATTGTGTGCCTGAAGACTGCAGTACCTTTAAACCTTAGTATGTTAAGAATAATGCAGACAAAAAAAAAATCACAAAATCCTTGGCTTTTGTTGATTGTATTTATACCCTTAATATTATTTTAACAATGCTTTTTCTGTGATTTAATAAATGTTATCTTGTTTTGATCAAAGTGGAAAACGTCCTTTATAATAGGACCTAATCTTTTAAAGCTGTAAATGCTGTACAGTCCGTACTTTTGATCAGCAAGGAAAAGTAATGTATAGCAGCAGCTTTTGAGAATTACATAGATCTTGTAAGAAAATAAAAGACCATTGTGCAGACAATGGCACAGAAGTCCAACTTATTATTGATTCGACAAGAATGATTCCCATGGTTTGATTTTCCAGAAGAACTGAATGCATTTGAACTCTTTTATACTCTTGATAATTACCTTTACTCAGACATAAAGTCAGGTCAGAACTGCAATCAAAAGTATAAAAGCAGAAGTTCTGATTGCAAGGATCTTTGCTCATTCATGATTGATTAAACTTATTTCTTAAATAAATTCTTATTACTCTCATTTTTTCAGGGTGTTCCTTTTTAAAGGTCTTCTGACAAATGAAAACAAAGCCATTGTTCCTCCACAGAGCAGAGTAAATAGATGGAAACACTGATGGAATTTGTATAGGACCCCATTGACAGGAGATGGGATGGTTTATAATGAGGAGTGTTGTCCCCCACTGTGGAGCAAGGGACTGACTCAGAGCTGACCCTGACTCTCCTTCTGTCTCATTAGTCACAAATTTCTGTACGTGGTTTAGTCAGTTGTTCCTGGTACTCACACAGACTTTCTTCAATAAGGCCAATAATCTATATAGAACCTCTTAGTTTCTTTTGATGAACAGTGTTGTAAATGCAGAAGCTCTTATTAATAAATGTGGTTAATTACTGTATCTGTAAAAATTCTGCAACAATTTCTGATAAACATATATCTGAGTTGCAGAACAGTTTTAGAATTGTTGACCTTTTTCCTCATTTATTCACTTCCCAGAAATAATTTAAAAAAGGACTTTATGCAACGTATTCATAGAAGTAACATATTCCCATAGGATGTCTCAAATCTTTGGAAAAGAAAAATGAGTGGAAGTAATCTCAAATGGAACATGATCTCAAATTACGTAGCTGCCCAAATAGGGAACAGAGTACAGATCAAACTAGACTTATCTAAATGATTTCCAGGATGTCAGTACCGGCTGTGATTTTGTGTAAGACCATTCACTGCAGCAAAATTCACTATCCTGCCCCCAAGAAAGATGCAAATTTCACAAAGTAAGTTTTAGGATTAATTTATCCATTCTCATAAATAATGAGTGCCTTAAGCAATGAAGCAACAAAGCAATAAACTGACAAACCTTCAGCTTCTTTCTTAAGATTTTTTTAATATGTGAGTCTGTAGCATCTAGAAATAATAGAAAATATTTTAGGCCACAATGAAGAAAGGTAACTGTTTTCTGCACAGAGATTTCTGCATGGAAATTGAGTAAGTTTCCTTTCTGCAAATTTAATATGCACTCAGCTGAAAAGCTTTCTTGCCATCAATGCCTAAAAAAGTTAAATATTAAAATTATCTTGTTAAAGGGTAGAAAAGTATTGGATGATTGACAGATTGATAAATAATAATTAAATTTGAGGTAATGCAGAATGTTAGTCTAAATAATGAAAATATCAATAATGAAACATGATAAATTTTATACACAGGTTTTCCCATAGTTGCCATCCCAATTCTCTCTACTGATGGTTAACTATTGCTCTTTCTAGAAATAATGACTAAATATTAAGTAATCAGCATTTTTAATGATAAACTATTGGAACATGTGAAGATTTCTGGAAATACCGTATAAGAATAGATGAAAATGAGTGTAGTGAAGTGCTAATAGAGATGGAGAAATTTTTGTTAAATTCATCAAATTGATATGAACAGCTGCAAATTAAATTTTGAGTATTTTGGAACTTCTTAGATTCCCAGTTCCATTTGACACCTAAGGTATTTAAGTGCTTGAATACTCTTCTTCATTTAGGCATAAGATAACTGGCAGAGAGCAGATGAGGGTCTGAACTGAGCAGAGAACAATCTAAGAATAAGGACTTTACAAACAGGTGATGGTAGACTGAGTTGCTCCTGACAGAATACAGTCAAGAAAAAAACCCTATTATTTCCTCTACACAGGGAAAGTTATTAATTTCTTTAAAAATATATAATCTTCCAGTTCTGAAGAAATATGTAAGAGTTCTGCAATCAAGGTCATTTTATATAGGAAAAAAAATACAGTGGTTTAAACAACTGCTGATGTCATTAAACCAATAGGATTATATCTAGGTGAAAGTTAAAACCAGGCATTGTTAGAAAACATCCAAGTCGATAGTTAAGAAGTGGAGAAGAATGTGGGAGCTGGGTTATCAGCAGGATAAGGAGCCCTGTATTCACCATTGTTGCAATGGTTATTAGCATCACTGCATCTGCCTACTTGCTCATACTCTAACTGCAGCAGCTGTTATACATTTCACTCTTCTGGTCAAATAAAAGAAGCTGTCTTTCTGTTGCTTGAAGAAAGTGTGGATACTCTGATTCCCAGTCCCTCTTCTCTCCTCTCACCTTACTCACTGCTTCTGTGTATCCTTTATTGCTTCCTCACACCCTCCATCTATTTTTCCTAAAAGTGCCAGCCTTTAAAAAATGAAGTGCCTTTTTTGTGGGGGAGGTGTGTCCATACCAAGGGCACATTTAAACAGACTGTGTTCTCAGAGACTGTCAGCTGAGCATTTTCTGAATATCAGCTCTTCTTTGCTTTGGAAAATCTTGTACAAAAAAAAAAAGATAAAACTTGGTGTTACTTTGGGGGAAAAAAGAAAAAGGAAAAAAGAAAAAGAAAGAAGAAAAAAGAAGAAAAAACTGTCAGAAGGAATTGAAAATATATGTGACTTTGAATTCCAATAAAAAACAACAACAAAAAAATCCTACTTCAGATCTGTGACATTTTCAGTATCTGAAATGGACTTCATTTATAGCAGCTCTCACACCTTCTGAGAGTTCTGCTTGAATTACCTGCATCTCTGTGCCCTTCCTGCTGAAGTGCTGATTGAATGTTAGAGGAGAGCAAAGCAGAACTTGGAAATAACGTCAGGCAGATCGCCCTCTAGCCTGTATCCTTGCTATAGACAGAAACGTTTTGTCCAAACCAGGGAGAATGTACTCTGAAAGGTGCCTCCCTACCACCAACAGCTGATACACACTTTACAGATGTAAATTTATTGGTGCAGTTATCCATGTCCCAGTTCATGTTCAGCAGATATAACACTAATTGCAGGAACAGTCAAGACACCTCTAATTAGGATAAAATCCATAGGCTGCATATAGCTCTTTTGTAAGGGCTGCTGAAGCAGGTTAATTGGGAATTCCCTAGTGACAGAGGATGTGTCTTATGGTCACACTGAAATGCTTCTGATTTAGCACTCAAGTCTTAATTCACACACTATCCACACCATCGGCATGGTGATGCACGCTACAGCCCTGCTCTGCAATATGCAAGCTGTCCCTTTGGCAAGGAAGCCAGGGTGAGAAGGAGAGGAGCGAAGACTCAAATCCCAACCCTAGCTGCAGCACAGACAAGCTACACTCTTTACCAGATCTGGCTCCTCCTAACTTGCTTAGTAGCTAAGGGGATGCGTGCTGCTCGGTACAGTAAGAAGGCTCTGGCAGTGAAGAGGCAGGGATCAGCAAGGTTTAACACTTTGCAGTGAGGTGAGAGCTTCAGAAAGAACTCTCCCTTCTCTGCCCCCAGCATTGACTCTGTTTGGGGAAAAGCAGTGACGGGGGTGGCAGTAACAAACACGTCACAGTCTGGACTAGATGATACGATACCTGTGAAGTAAAAGTTTACCTGTACTCCCTCCCCCCCTTTCCCCCCTGCCCCACCCCAAGACTCCTTTGGTGTTGGACGCCCATATGGCACATTGGCAAAGGCATGGATGATTCATACACCTGTTTGACTCCAGGAAATGTTTGGTCCATTCTTGTCCTCTTCAGTTCATGGACAGTCAAATCACAAAATGTGATTCAGGGTTTAGCACGGTCATTCTGGTTCAGAGTGAAAGAGTATCCTTTGAGATACCAGGATGAAACAGGAAACTTTCATCATGTAAGGCAAGTTCCAGACACAGGGACAGAAACAGGGGTGTCGTGACCTTATCCTCTCTCACAGTTCCCATGGCTTCAGCACCCAGTGTAGCAGACTGCTTGCAAACCATCAGATGCAGAACTGTTCATCACAAGGACTGATTGCTAAGGTAACATGTAGCAGAAACTCCAGCTAGTCTAGACTTCCATGAGCTGCTTATCATGATTTCAGTATTCCCCCCCTAGTTTACATTCACATTCAATCAGGAAGAGCATGATGGCACAGCTGGAAGAGCAAACATGCAAATACAGAACCGCTGCAAGCGTGGTGTTTCTCACGCAGTGCAGGCAGACCAGCTCCTTTTCTTGTGGGGAGAGATCTCAAAAGCACTGCTGATACCATCTGGTGCAGGGCAGGGAAGGAGATTGATACAGGTCTTTAGTGAGGGATTAGATCATCTTGCCTTTGTAGATAGATTTACCAACACAGCTACTTACTTCTGAATTGTGAGCCTCCCCTAGGTTTATATTGCTGTGTCTGCTCTGTGCTGTTTACCCCATCTGAATCTGATAATTCCTGGAAGGTTTGATAGTTGCTTTTTTCACATCTCCAAAGATTTTTCTAACGGAGAAGCCAACCTTAGGTAAGCCTGCTGCAAAAAAACCCTTTCCCCTCACACTATAACTTGTCTATCAGAGAAGTAGCCAGTGACATATGAGCTAGGAGACACACAAGACCAGGGACACATTTCTGCTTGAAATGTGACTTTAGACCCAAGTGACATGGAAACTTTGAGCATGGTAACTTATGTTATGGGAGCAGTGTCCCCTTTGTTTGGATAAATATGTTTGAAATGTTCAGACATATTATGGATTCCCAGCCCCTTGGAATATCATTACAGCCACCTTTAGAGGGGTTTGTAGGGGACACAAAAGAATGGCAGTACTGGTAACATAAGGTATATCTCTGGTAGAGGTAGGCCTTATGGAAGATAGATTCCAGGGAATCTGCCATATAGTGGGTACAGTGGGGGATGGTTGTTGGTTTTGTTGTCTGGGATTTTTTTTCAGTAAGAGAACTTCCTTGCCACAAGAGGTATCTTGCTAGGCATGCCTCACACTAGACCTTGGGAGACCACAGGCTTTTGTCGGCTCAGACTGCTGTGGGGACTTCAACCTTGTTTACTGGGTGCTGAAGAGATGCAAACAATATATTGAACAGCAAAAGGAAGCAGAGTTTCTAACTATGGCAGAAACATGAGTATAAAGGCATTTTGCAGACAATATTTCATCATCTCATCACAGAAGAGACTCAGTGCCTGTGGTTGTGTTAGGCTAAGTGAAAGTGATCTGCAGTTAGGATAGCTTCTTGGCAGCCCTGCACAACACCCTGCTGTAGGATACAGCATGACACGATGATTCAAAAGGCATTTGGGATACTGTTGTTGAGGCTGTACCTGAAGATATAGTATCTCATAGTCAGCTAATTGAAAGCAGACTTGACTGCTACCCAGCAGGAGTTAAGCTTCAATTTCAGTTTTTCTTCAAAAAAAAAAAAGGAAACAATGTCTCTCCACCTTCAGGCATTTCAAAATGTGAATCTCATATATAAAACATTAATTTTTGATTGAACTCCCTGTGTGGCCTGATTGTCTGGGTAGTGAACTGTACGACTAAAGGCAGCAAGGCATGCAGATCATTACCCATGCAAAGGTGTGTGCCCTGATTTCATTCATGTTCTGTCTGTTCACAGACAAAAGCTCTCGTCTGTCTGCAGTTTGATTGGGAAGGTTTGTAATACATAGGCAGCATATGTTTTACACCTATGGTAGGTGGTCACTGTATTCATGAAACAACTTGCATGACCCGTGAGGGTCTACAGAATCAAAGATTTATTTCCCTGCTGATAGAGCTGTAGAGAAATGTGTGACTGTCTATTTGGGGAACCTGTCTTAAGAGCACAGATTTGTATTTACTCTTGCACAGACACTGACAGACAGAGTGCTTCTTCCAAACAAATTATTACTCTGATCTTGGCATAAACTAATTCTTGGATGGGTAATCGGGTCTCCCAAACAGGATGGTCAGTTGCTGTTGGACAGTCATGGGGGCCTCTATTGCAAGGGTCCTTGTAACATCTTCAGCTGGGTTGTGGGACTCTCCAAACCACTGTTCTACTCCATTTTTCCAAACCAGCTGTTTTCCTGTGCAACTGCCCCAACACATGCATGATCCATCTCTATCAGTTATTGTAACTGCAGGCAAAACATCTCCTAAACATCCTTACCACCTACAAAAGACAATTTCTTCATCTTTGAAAATAGTTTCTATTTACTGTTTACTAATGTCTTATCCATGTACAATTTGATAACTTCTGCAACAGCAACTACCTGGGAATCTCTGGGAATTTTTACCCAGGGTGTTAACCAACACATAAATTAGATGAGACATAGCAGGAGCTGTCTGAGGGAATCTTGAGAACTGTCCATAATCCCAAGTGGAGAGTTCCCGTAACAATCAGTCAGATACTTATTTGCGAAGGTGGCTAGGACCTGAATCAATCTCCAAGTCAGGTCCGTTGTCTCAAACCAGCCAACGTTACATCTATGCAAATAATTGCTGTGGCGTTCCTGGAACAGTCAGGGAGTTCATGTCTTAAGAGTACTGGGTGTGCATAAAGGCACAGCCTTAATCATCATCTACACCAGAATTATAACTAAAGAAAAAATTGATTTTCATACATACAATTTGCAATTTTAGTTCCATGTCTCTTGCCACACTATTACCATATATATATAAGCTAATATCTAATGTATTATACTACTGTGTTTACTACTCAGTAAAATGCTGAAAAAGTGTTTCAGTTATTTATATTCTGTGTTCAGAGTCCCTTTGCTTATGGTAAAAATTAAACAAACAAAAGTGAACCAGTAAGGGAGAGTTGCACAGGCTTGGAAGCTCTGAAGAAGGTCCGCTGTTAAAGGTGATTCTTCTCATGCATCTCTTTTCACACCAGGTGAGAAGGACAGTCTAGAAGGACCAATCAATGCTGGTATTCCTTCATCAACTAAGGGGAGACTGGCCTAGATCAAAGCTGTGATCTAGTGCATCTCCTGAGGGGAAGACAGAACCAGCTTTGCTATCAGGATAGTCTGTATTTCCATCGTTGTCAATGATATAACAGAAATCAGCATACTGCCTGAGTATTTATTTATTTCTTCTGATAGGTCTGGACGGATGAAATCTGCTTACAGACTTAATTTGATGTCCCTGGCGCAGCAATAGGCAGCATAGATGTGCAGGAATTTTAGTACGGAGATGGAAGACTTATTTATATAAATATGCTGGGATAGGTCCTGGGGTGTGTGCGAAGGTATGTTGGCCACATATTTGGTATGGCCAGTGGTGTCAAGATACGAAAGGTGTGATGTAGTTATCATTACCCTGTGAGTTCATGCTAAAATGCTGCGTGGATATACATAGTGAATATTACATTCAGAATAGCATTTATACAAGCAGTACATGTCCGCTGACCCATAAAAGTAAACATGCACTCAGCTATTGTTACCAAAGGCAGTATAGGTGTAAGAAGAGCTATATTTACCATCATCCCTTTAGAACCTGCAACACAGAGTAATCACTTCTTGCCTAATATTAATAGCAGTTGAATTCAATCTGTAAGAGCCATAAACATGGATTCAAGGTTCCAAAGTAATCGTGAGTGATAATGTGCAAGTAGTGGAGGTGTGTTTCATTGCCAAGAATTTCATGCAGCTGTACTGGAAAGGAATCTGCGTTTTACAAACATAGCATAAATCTAATCTCTCATGGTTTGTACCAGATGTTGCCCAGAGACCAGGAGGTAACAACTGGTCATTGAGGTTTGTCTCTTCTGTAACAACAAGTTTCCTTATGTTAGTCATCAACAAACATCAAAACTACTCCGTAGCTGTTCTTATTTCAGTCCAGGAGCTTTCAACAGTGTAAACCGGCTACACCATATTTACACAGGCGCAGCTGAAAACTGAATGAGTTTCCTAGCAACCTCATCTTCATCAAAACTCGAAGGAAAAATAATTATATTTAATAGAAGAAATCTTTTCTAAATGAAAGGATATGACACTTCAGTTTCACTTTCCTAAAGACTGCTCATAGTCCTTCCCTTGTTCTTGTTCCCTTCGTTTGCTGTCAGTTACATAACTCCTTTTTTAGCTCATAGACATCAGCATCAACTATGTTAAAAGTGTACTTCTGTTGAAAATCAAGGTCTCTGTGCTATGATACATCTTTTGTATATTTTCTTGAGAGGTGTTCAAAAGACAGAATTAAGAAAAACACATACATCAGAGCTCAAAATATATTCAATGGAATCCAGTTTAAAAGTTGACGCAGACACATCATTATAAGAATTTGATAGCTTCTTATTGTATTATTTAGAATGCCTATCTTTAAAAATGCAGAGGCTCAACAACTTTTTTTTTTTTAATAAGGTTTGATATAAGAAATATTTTGGTTTTATGCTTAACCCTGTGCTGATGTTTGGGATGGTACTTCTAACAAGGAGGTCTAAAGACAAAATTCTTCTATGCATTGGGCAACAGCTTCTGTCAATCTCCGAGCATGGACGAGAGCAAGGAGACTGTTCCAGAGTCTGAAACTTGACTGTCTGTCTGATATGCTATATGTGGCCTGCATAAGATAAGCACAAATTTTAATAAGCACAGAAGAACAGAAATTATGAGGCTAAGGAGAGCCTCATAATAAAGTGACTAAGAGAAATTAGTCATTATTTAGTCAAGTGATCAGTTGGTCAAGTCTCTTGACATAGAACAGGGTACAAATTTGAGACTAATCATAAAATGAAAGCCAAGAAATGAAATTCAAAGTGGAAAGGAGTCTCATTAACAGGAAGTGGTTGGGGTTTTTTTTCTGTACATGTCATTATGTGCATACAACACACATTAAGTAGCTTTATTTTTTTTGGTTTCTCAACTGGTTAATTAAGATAAATGTGGGTATTGGAGCCATACACAAGAGAGTTTTAGGATAACTAAGAATTATACACCTAGATCCTTTCATGTTATTCTATAAGACAGCTAAAATCAACCTAAAAACAAACAAACAAACAAAAAACAAAAACAAAAACAAACCACCACCACTAAGCGTCACAATTCTGTAATTACACTTGCTCTTCTGTACCATCCTCTCACTCAGATTTCTTCCAGAACCAACCTGTTAGGGATTTGCAGTCCAGAACCATAAAAGCAGTGATGGGCTGGTAGAAAGTGATGTGTAAAAAAAACCCCAGGGAACATTAACTATTTTAAATAATGGCATTTTCCAGAGCAGGAGAGTGAATGCCTATACCTGCAGCCAACTACAATAGGGGAGGTATTGTCATCCCAACTGGAGAGCAGGAAAAGGGGCCTCTGAAATTTCAAAGCAGACAATTTTGAGAAAACTGTTCAAAATTACATTAGTAACACAACTCTGTTCATCAGAGTGCTTTCTTTACTTATTCAAAATAAAGTGACTTCACATGAAAATGTATTAAGTGATTACGTTTCTTGAATAACCAAGGCCAATAATGGGATATGTTAACTCCATACATTATTGCAAATGCATAAGGAAGTACTGTTAATTTTGCAAACATCTTTCTCCAAATAAGGTTTTTTTTTATTTATACTGATACATCAATTATTGTGATCTCTGTTTATGGTACTATTTCTGAACCTTGGTCTGACTGCAAAGGCAGTATAGATTCATAAAACCAAGTCTTGAGCCCACATGAGGCTCTGACCTGTAACTTCCTAACACAGTTACAGTAACAATTCTGTCTTGCATATGGCACAGCTTCATCCCTAATACTGACCATAATTGTCATTTTCCAAAAGTAAATAATTTACACTTACATACCCATATACAAATGTACATATACATGTATTTTTATATAATAAATTTATTCAATAGCAAATAATGCTTAAAAATCATTAGAGGCAAATAATGTAAACATTTCATTTTTTTAGAAATGCCCTCAAAAATCTGAAAAGACGAAAAATGTGTTTTTTCTCATGCTTTGAAAATTTTTGCAAGTTCTACATATCTGTAGGTATCTTTATTAATTTTTCATTGATTTTTTTACTATTTTTCTAGTCTTTCAAGTGCACTTGGAATGACGATAATTTTCTCTGCAGTAATTTCCTTTATTTTATTTGTTAAAATTATTTATACATATCACTAACGAAAATGTTGAACATCGGAATATATCTGTTGCTTAGGGCATTCTTTCTGTAAGTACTGTAATTTCATAGGTCTTGGGAACACTTACTAGGGATTGGCTTGGATCCACTGGGTAGGGACTCCGACACTATTCATATCTCATTAATAGAACAGACAAAAGAAAAGAAACAGACTTGGCTCAATGGCAAATAGTGGGCTGAGTTGATTGTCTCTATGGCATGACGCACAAAAACACATCATCTAACAGACAAAATGTTGAAACACCTGTACCAATAGCAAGCTATTAGCACGGTGCTGTGCAGGCTTCTCTACACCAATGCACATCCTAGAAGGTTTCTGAGGGTTTTTTATGAAGTAGTCAAACTAATTAAATATTAGATTTCCTGATCTGTATCTCTTTATTGCACCTGTATCACAGGGCACTGATCCATGTTGAACTCAGCAAACATCTTCCTTCTTTACCTTCAGTATTTTATAGGACTGTTCGTCTTGCATCATCCTCCAACCCTGCCAGCACATCTCTGTGTACATCCGTTGGTTTCAGCTTCTATGGGTCCTACTTCAGTTATGGTTCAGTTAAAGTCCACACATGATCATACATATAACTCACAATATAGTAAGGCCTATCACAATGTTTCCTTTGGTTTTGGTTTGGTTTTTTGTTTTTTTTTTTTTTTATAGAAATGCCATATAATTATTAAAAAATCCTTCTAAATGTCAACTCTGTATATCCCTCAAATATCTTCTATTACCATGTTTAGCAAATTAGCTATCTCAGTGAAAATATGCTGAAATCTGCACTTGAAGATATTTTTTAAATATTCTTTTAATTCGAATTGAAAATGCTGTTTTTAACTGTTTAACATCTTTGTTGGCGACATAGACAGTGGGATTGAGCGCAGCCTCAGAAAGTTTGCTGATGACACCAAGCTATGTGGTGCAGGCAACACACTGGAGGGGAGGCATGCCATCCAGAGGGACCCAGACAGGCTGGAGAGGTGGGCCTGTGCAAACCTCATGAAGCTCAACAAGGCAAAGTGTAAGGTCCTGTACATGGATAAGGGCAACCCCAAGCACAAATACAAGCTGGGCAGAGAATGGATTGAGAGCAGCCCTGAGGAGAAGGACCTGGGGGTGCTGGTTGATGAGAAGATCAACATGAGCTGGCAATGTGCGCTCACAGCCCAGAAAGCCAAACACATCCTGGGGTGCACCAAAAGAAACATGGGCAGCAGGTCAAGTAATGTGATTCTGCCCTTCTGATCCATTCTTGTGAGACCCCATCTGGAGTACTGTATCCAGCTCTGGAGCTCCCAACATAAGAAGGCCATGGACCTATTGGAGTGAGTCCACAAGAAGAGTCATGAAGATGATCCGAGGGCTGGAGCACCTCTCCTACGAAGACAGGCTGAGAGAGTTGGGGTTCTTCAGCCTGGAGAAGAGAAGGCTACGGGAAGACTTTATAGCTGCTTTCCAGTACTTTACAGGGGCCTAGAGGAAAGATGGGGAGGGACTCTTTATCAGGGAGGGTAGTGATAGGATGAAGGGCAATGGTTTTAAACTGAAAGGTGGTGGATTTAGATTAAATATTAGGAAGAAAATCTTTACTGTGAGCATAGTGAGGCTCTGGAACAGGTTTCTCAGAGAAGCTGTGGATGCCCCATTCCTGGAAGTGTTCAAGGCCAGGTTGGATGGGGCTTTGAGTAACTTGGTGTAGTGGAAGGTGTCCCTGCCCATGGCAGGGGGTTAGAACTACATGATCTTTAAGGTCCCTTCCAACCTAAACTATTCTATGTTTCTATGATTCTATGAACTTGGGAGGGACTAGATCTAGACTTGATCTAGATTTAGTTAGAGTATTTTTTAAATCAGGTCTTGCCCCTTTTGATTGGAAAATTTTATTCCATAGGGCACAGCTCTGGATTCCTTGGACTGTTTTGACAGTGAAATTAGTTTATTACAATTACTCTGGAACTAAATAGAGTGTGAACAAACAATTCTGTGCACAGTAGGATCCTCATATTAGAATGAAATGTGACTTTGTGAAGAACAACTCACAGCTGTAATATAATACTAGTTGCAAAATAACTATGTGAACATCTTAGGCCATTTTTTAAGATAAAAATTGACAACACTCACTTTAAGTAGTCAGGTTTTCAAGTTACTACCTAATGTACTTAATTTAAAAAATTCAAATAACTTCGGCTAAGACTCCGACCTCACAAAAAATTCTCATGGGGCACTGAGGACCATGTATAAAAAGTTTATTGCTAGATCTGAATCTGAAGGATCTACTTAACACACATTTGCTGAATGTCATTGAAGACGTTCCTAGCAGCATGTTTGAAAAATCAGTCCTTAAGAACTTAATCTGACACTAGCTATATATATTTGGAAATCACCCCCTCCTGAGAACCTGGAAAGGTCTCTGCGAAACTTAAATCTCATTTAAGAGCTTGAGGCCTAATGGGATTTTAAACATTTTACTGACACAAAAGCATTTTCATGGCACAGGCGTTCCATGGGGGGTCTTTTCTATTCACACTCAAATTTTTTTAATAGTTCCAATTACTTTTTTCCTCTACTACTAAGTAAAATAGAGATTAGAGGCAGATGAATTTTCATTACAATTTTATACTTAGTCAGAAAAGTAGTGAATAAATACTTTAAAAATCAATAACAAGTAAAAAGTGCTAAAAAATCTAATTAGTCTTTATTAATTAAAAAGCTCTAGGCATAAGGCTGGATTGCTAAAAAGTGATAGAAATATTAATGGGGACAGATGCCTTCCTAGAAAACAATGATGTATTTATTTTCCCACAGTATATGTTTACATATAGTTCATGACATAATTTTGTAGGAAGGTATGAAAAAAAAGGAAATAAACCCCGTGCTGTCCATGTTCTTTTATAAACACTGTATTTTTACGATTTCTCTAATTCGGTATTTATTTACAATAGCAGCAACAATAATTTTTAATACTCTGTAAAACATTGATGCTGGAAAGAGACATTCCATCTAAACATTCAATGGTTCCTAGTGGAGATCTTTTTGTATAGCTACTAATATGCTGAATTCCTCTTTAGGTATTGTTGGATTGGAAAATGGGATAAATAAATGAAGAATGAATGATTGTTTAGGTGTTGCTGGCTAGTCTTTGATGGCTGGCTCACAAGTGTTTTAAAAAGATTAAAATTGTAACATTAAATTGCATTTGCTATTTGATTTATAGCAGCATAAAGAGAAACAAGTTTTAGTGTGGTCCATCCCAGCACTAGGTGTTAGGGAAATGATCTGTGAAAGGTTCACTAAGTCCCCAAAAGTTAATATTTTAACAGGACAAGAGAGACTGAAAGAAATTAGTTTTACCTAGTCAAAATAATATTGAGGGATTAAAACTGATGCAATTACCACCGAGAAGTAAAAAAATGCACACTCTTAAATATGGGAAATCTTTTTTTTTCCTTGCCAAAAAATACCTTATTAATCAAAGAAAGAAAATTATTGAGCTCTTAGCTATCTCCGACAATATGTAAACAGAGGATTTTTAACTGCAGATGGCACATACTGCATCAAAAGCACCTCAATGATATATCTGGAAAAAAGAGTTGAGGTCCTCACATCTCTGGTTTTCATACTAACCCTATGTTCTTCTTATCCCGTCTCCTGGCAGCCCAGCCACAGGCAGCCTCACCCAAGGCATGAGCAAGAACTTCACCCCTGCGTACTGCCCCTGTGTCGAGACTGGAGCTGAGGCAGGCTGGGGGAAGGCGGGAGAGCGAGAGACCCCGCTGCCAAGCCCGGCACAGCAGCAGGGTGCCTGGGAGACAGCCCCAGGGAAGAGGGTGGGATGTGCTGGAGAAAGGCTGACTGCCACAGGCAGTTTGGCAATGGCTGTGACTTCAAGGGTTGTTTCAGTCAGACTGTCTCTAGTGCAGCCTTGCGTAGGAAGATGGGTTTATTTGTCTTTAGGTATGTCCAAGACTCAATATATTTTGGCAGCGTTCTGAAAATAGGCATGTAGTTCAAATTAAAATCTGCTGGCTGCACGCTCCGTGCCTTCAGGGAGCTCATCCTGGTCTGGTCTCTTGTTCTTCTGTCCTGGCTCCTCCAGATATCCCATGTTACAGACCTCCCCCCCATCCGTGGGGACAGGGATTCAGATCTCTTCTTGTTGGTGGGGATGATAGCTACAAGTTTACAAGAACTCAGAAAGATGCTCTTTCAAAACACATAGAGGAAGCCTGCATATCTTAACTGGAATTCCTTTTTTTTCCCCCCTTTCTTTCTGTTTTGCTATGGATTCAGGGAAAAGGAAAAAAAAAGATAAATTCTTTCTACAGATGTTTCCTTCTTTATGTTTATACATTGCAAAGTATACCAGTGCTGCCATGACAGTCAAGCACTTTCAAAATTAGTGGAATTAAAGGAATCCATTAAAACAAAGGCAAGTCGTTTTGACCTGTTTCAGTAGCCATGTTAATAAACCCACATTCTGCAGAGGCTATCATATAGGGAACCGGGAGACAAGAGTGGTAAAGAAGCACTGTAGGAGCAGAAATAAAAATACGTGTTTTTTCCAAATGGTCTTCCTGTAGCCCTGCAAGATATGTTCAGTAAAAATAATACAGCCTGGGAAAGGACTTTTTTTTGGTTGGGTTTTTTTTTGCTTTGTTTTCTGTTATGTTCTTTTCTCTTTGGGGGCTTTGGTTTCTTTTGGGGAAGATTTTTGCTGTCAAACTATTTCAGCTTTATCAAGGTTCCTAACTGTGTCCAGAAGGAAGCTAGAGTAGCCACTGCTACTACTGCTATGTAACTGTAGTTAAATAAAGATAAAATGGTCATTGTAAGAAATTCAGAAAATCAGCTTTCAAGCAGTGGGCAAGGACTATGTGACCTAACCAGTTAACCAAGGGAATATAAAATTTTTAGGGGTTAAAGTTGCCTAGTGTCTTCCTTTCACTCTCCAGACATTTTCAAAGTGCTTACTAAAAGTCAGCATAAAGATAAGTAAGGAAGTTAAGAAAAATATGAAGACATTTGTCAAAGCAGGGGTATCAATGTTCAAATCTGCCTACTAACATCTCCAGTAAAGAGGTTGTAAAGCTATTTGCTCTGCTAAATAATTCTCAGTAATAAGCATTCGCTTTACATTTCTTCCTCCCCCACCACCTCTCCACCTCCCAAATACCAAGGACATTTGAGATTTGCAGCTTTTATAAATGCTTAATAGTCATAAGTTTTCAGAAGTGTCACGATTTCTCATGTCTGACTCAGGACTTTTCATCATTTGGGATCAGCAGAACTAGAGATACATTGCTGCATTAAGCTGCAGAAGGAGGTAATGCTCTCAGCCTTATCATGTCTTGGTTTGTGGGAGATAAACATTCTCCATCTGATTTTTCTGATAGAAAAAGATCTTCACTCAGAATCTAGGATTAATGCCATTTGTCAGGAAGAGACTTCCAGATTTCTATGTATCCATACAATATCCCTTCATGGAAATGTAGCTTAAGACAGGGACATTTGCATTCAGCACTTAAGGCTGAGTAAAAACCAGATACACCTATTTATAGTGAACCAAAAAAGGAAATATTTTTCCACGAGTCTGGAAAAATAAATCTGCAGTATAGTCAAGAATCCAAGAATGTTATTCAACTGAAGACTAAGAAAAGGACTAAACAATCATAAAGTCATGCAAACTAGCCAGTAATTACAAAAAGAATTAGAGGAAAGAGATGCAGAGATCAGGATCAAAGAGCAAGAGCCTAGAACTCATCTGTAAGTAAGAAGCCTATCATACAGAAATCACTGTGGACTTTCTGTACTAAGTGGATGAAGCAAAGCATCCTATAGGCCAGTCCTTCATTTCTTTGCAGATTAATTACAGCCAGCTGTAGCCTGATTACCCAGGTGGAACTGACCCAGACACACAGAGGCTGGACTTCCAATTTATTTTTGGAACAGAGGTTTCACAGAATATTTAATCTAGTGTGTGTTTCTTTATCGCTCTTTTTTTCCTCTCAGAAACTTCCAAAGGAAAAAAAAAAAAAAAAAAANTCTGAGGTGGTTTGAAGGATAGCCCCTCTCTTTTTGTTGCCACTCAGAATTAGCAGATGGAAACAGCGGGCTTCAGGAACTGAGCTCTCAGTTGGTGTCTGAGCAATGTTCATGTCAAGAGAACTGAGAAGGCCACAGAAGAACCAGCTCCCAGCCAGCATTTGGACAAGAGCCATGCCAAGATGGTTAAGCAGCCTGCAGGGAAATCTGGCTTCTGCCAGTGTGTAGATGAAGTGCAAGGCACAGTGAAATGTGGCTCCCAGCTGGCACAAAGGCAAAAATCTGTGCCAAGATAGTTGATCCAGTCACAGAAAGACTGCCTTCATTGGTACCAGGCCAGATATCAATAGCACTGAGTTGGGAACAGCTTTCAAAGCTCTCTTGTCTCTTGCATCAAATATGAGTCCCTCAGAGCAAGGAGAAAGGGTTCATTATCATTTCCTGAATCTCAGGAGAAAGCAGAGTTCCAACATCATTCTTTAGCAACTAGAAGGAAGAAATTTCTGTTCCCAAACACGTCATACGTAAGGCCAGTGATGACATGCATAGCAAGAGGAGAAAAGTCCATCCTGTAGGCTGTTTACATGCACAACTTTAGTTTCCTTGAAACATTCTTAGATCTTTCTGACATCAATTAGTCATTTGCATCCAATGGATGTAATTCAGTTGTCATTCTGTGAGGTTACTTCTACTTCATCACAGACTCAAACAGAATGAGGTAGCGTTTTGTGTCTCCTATATATGGATATAGACCTGTTTCCTTTTCTCACTGTCCCAGACGAAATTATGGAATAGCTATAGTTTTCCTTAAAATATACTCACACATGTCCAGAAACTGCTTGTAATTTCCTTGGTAAAAATACTCTTCCACAGAAAGGGCACCTTCCTTAGACCCTCAAAAGCTTGGCACGGGGACCAATGAATGACTCTTTTCAAAGTCAGCTCCCAAAGAGGGAGCAAAGTCTCACAAGTAAGGATCTCCAGAATTCTGTGAAGAGAAAAAGACACTTTTCAAGCTTGGACGTTACTGATGCTATCAGACATGCAGCTAAGATTTTCATTCAGAAGCACAAATAGAATCTAATTTCATGTGTGTTTTCAGAAAATAACTTTCCTTTCTTGCAACCATAAATAAAACGGAATGGAGGAGAAGGGAAGGGATGGGACTAATAACTCTTTTCATTTCCCTCTGCACCTTCACTGCCTTCTCAGTACTTAGAGAACCTGGAAGGAACTGAAGCAAGAAATCAAGTTATTAAAAAGAAATCAAGAATTTTCTTTCAGACAATAACTAACTTTTCCTTTCTTAAGCTCTTCTGATGTCAGACTTTCTATCCTTTCTTTTTTTAAGATTGCAAGTTTGTTTCTAGATAATTTTTATTAAGAAATTTGAATGGGAGATGGTTATTTCTCTAAGCAACTCTTAATTCATGTCAAGACTCCATGCTTGAGAAGAAAATTATTTGCTAGTATTTTCAACTTTAGTTCTGAGAAGTTTGACAGGAAGGTGGTCATAAAAAAAATTCAGAGCACAGACCTGTCCTACCTGCAATCACCAAGGAGATGGGAAATACACACTGTAAAAAAATTGCTGATCTTTCCAGGAAAGTCTAAAAATAATAGCCGTAGATTAAAGAAAATATTTTCTCATCTAATATTCCCTAGTATGGACTGTACCAGGATGGATTTATCTCACCTCGTTACTCACATTGTCTATATTTGTCATAGTATCTGAGCATTTTATGCTCCTCCAAGAATGGAGAACTTGTGCGTTACGAGAGTAGATAGCACATGGCCTAAGACTACTCAAGAAGCTTACAGGGTCCAGAACTGAAAGCAGGACAGAGACTGCTCTAGTCCATGGTTTCTTCAGTGATAGGAGCCCCCCTTTGCAATGATTGCTTTTTTTGCTGCTTTTGTTTCTTTACTGCATGTCTGTGGCAAGGTTTTGGCAGCAGGGAGGCTGCAGAGATGGCCTCTGTGAGAAGAAGGCAGGGGCTTGCTCCCATGTTGGACACAGCCAGTTCAAATCAGTTCCAACAGACTCACTGCAGGACACAGCCGAGCCCATCAACAATGCTGGTGGTGTCCCTGTGAAAAGAAATTTAAGAAAGGATAAAATGTTACATGTCAGCGAAGAGAAAAAAGTGTAAGAAACAGCTCTGCAAGAGCCTAGGTCAAGAAGGAGATGAAGGGGGAGGAGGTGCTCGTGCACCAGAGCAGATATTCCCCTGCAACCTGTGGAAAAGACCATGATGGAGCAGGTATTCTCTGCAGCCTGTGGAGAGGACCATGCGAAAGCAGATGTCTATGCCCTGAAGAAAGCTGCAGTGTGTGGGGAACCTGTGCTGGAACACTGGGCACACACAGTGCAGCAGGTTAACCTGAAGGACTGCAGCCTGTGGAAAGAACCCATGCTGGAGCAGGTAAAAAGTGTGAGGCGCAAGAAGAAACAGAGAGGAAATGTTATGGACTGACTACAATCCCCGTTCCCCATCTGCTCCTTGCTGCACAATGGGGGAAGGTGGAGGTACAGGAGTTGGAAATGAAGGAGTGAAGTTGAGCCTGGGAAAAAGGGAGGGCGGGGGAAGGTGTTTTGTCTTTTTTTCTCACTACCCAAATGTATTTTAATTGTCAATAAAGTAAATTGATTTTACCCAAGTCAAGTCTATGATGACAACTGGTAAGTGATCTCCCTGTTTTTATCTCGACCCATGAGCTTTTCCATCTTATTTTCTCCCCCATCCTTGGCTGAGAAGGGAAAGTGAGAGAGCAGCTGAGTGGGTCTCTGGCAGCTGGCCAAGGTCAACCCACCACAATTTACTTTTCTTTCTATCCTGATTTTCCAAAGGAAAGGCAGTTGAGCCAGGCCATACCCAGGGCCAAATCTGAGGACATGTTTTGTTACATTAATATTCTCACTTTTTGGAATTTTTGTCAAGAAACAAAATTTCTTTCCACTTTGTCAGTCAGTCTTAATTATCAAATGTACTGTTAGGCAGACAAACATATCACTTTGTTGTACCAATGTGGAGTAATTTTTATAAATAATAACTTTGGGGTTATGAATTGAGATGCATAAACAATTGTTTTATATTTGTAGAATTACTGCAATGAATCCTTTGTAAACTCTTTAGTTAGGAAACCACTTCAAATTTTGTGATTATCAACACTTCAATACATTTTAGAGTGCCAAGAAAAGATAGTTTGACTGAAGTTACTGGTTTTCAGACTAATTAATGTTTGTTACAGCTGATATTCTAACAGTAGATTCCTAAATATTGCCTTCTAAAATCCTTTTTTTCACCCATTCATACTCTCTTGAAATGTTTGCCTTGGAGATTAAAATTTTCCAAGCCTAGTCTAAACCTGTAATTTGTTTATTTTTTCTGCAGTGTTTGGATTAATACTGTTCAGTTCTCTGGAATATAAGAAGACTAAAATTGACTTCTTCTGTTATAAACTGCCTTATGACTACTTGCTGAAGAACAGTACCGATGAATCAGCTGAACCTAGAAAATTAGAAATTGGCAGATACTTATTCCTTATTGAGAAGTAGTGCATTCAGGTGTTCCAGGGTAAATTGGGTTTGATTTGGCTGAGCTGTGAAGGTTTGAAAATAGCACCTCTAAAAAATTTCTTGTGCTTGAAGACTGATTTCTTTTAACGTGTCTCACTACTCTTCTTAGTAAATGAGGTTGCATGGGCACACAGCAGACTTCCCAGAGCGCAAGGGAACCTCAGAGCACTTCTGAAAGACAAGATAGTTCCAAATATCCATCCTTATTCAATCTGCATTGGCACACACGCTAACAACTATATACACCATGTGCTCAAAGACTTCCCAGATACTAATTGCATCCTGCTTTGTTTTGTGGCCGCTAACCAGCAAAGAAATGTATCTTCTTTTTTTTTTTTTTTTTTTTTTTTTTTTTTTTTGTGATAGTGCCAGGTGGCATCTGCTTTATTGTGCATGTGGAGTCATGATTATGTTCCCTTAGTAAGGCAGCTGGGTACAAAGTGTCTGCTGGGAGGAAAAGGGAGACATTTCCTTCCCTGACGCAGTTACTGAGCATACTCAAGGCATAGGATCTCAGAGACAGTGGGGTTTGGCTGAGACAGTCAGTTACAGTCACAAGTAAGAGCTTGAAACTCATGAAAGGATATTATATAACTACAGTGGAGAGCAGGTAGCAAAAAGACTTCAGAAGGCGTCTTTCCTGAAAGAAAGATGCCTAGGGTCTAGAAGGGTCTGAGATTGATGCTGCTCAGAAGGTGATTCAGTAGGGAAAATCAAGCACAATTGACAAAGGATGTCTACAAGCAAATTTTCCTTACTTGAGTCTTCTCTACTTGAATAACTAAATTTTTGGTTTTTATTTAAAGAAAATTTGTGCTTTGAGGGTTTTAAAATATTTTGATCTTACAGAGAACTCACTAGATCCAGAAGGCAAAGGCACTTCTACCTTGAAATTTTGGCTTTGATGACACCAGACCCCATCACAGTTAGAGCAGAACAAGATTTAGGGGCATTTTGTGGAAGCAGAAACATGTTAGAATTTCATCCACAGAATAGAAAGGAATATTGTGAATAGTGTGGCCAAAACTCTCTGAACAAAGGTAGCACTTAGGTTTATCAGTGTTGTAAGTGTAGGAAGAGCCAACACTTCCTTAAACAGGGGTGGTTATACAACAGTAGAAAGATGTTTGTGAAACTATCTTTTATCAGTGCTACAGGATCACAGTAAGGAAAAGTTCACCAGGTGTGACACAACTTGGACTGTTCTGACTGGTTTCACTCCAGCATACATGGCCTATGAATTTCTGGAGACTGGGCTGGAATTTTCACCACTATTCTTTTTAGATTCATGACCTCCAAAAATATGTTTTAACTCCTTGAAGTGAATACAAATAGTATATACTGATGTGTTTTAAATCAAATGCACAATGCTTGAAGAGTTTAGGAAATAAAATGGAAAGTATTCAATGAAATATTTGCAAGGAAAGGGAAAGATGCATTTTCTTCTTTTCTTACAGTTTGTGAGTTACAAATGAAGTGGACATTTTTAGTTAATAATGTTTATAAAGAGCTGATAAAAGGTTTAATATAGCAACTTTAATACAGCAGTTAAGGAGATGAGCCTCCACATGAACTTTCAGAACTATAGTTTCTGTGCTCATACAGTTCATTTTCCAGCAGAAAGGATTCTGCAAAGTCTAAGCACGACTTCAATCCCACATGAATCTTATTAAAACATCTTTAAAGGAATTTAGTTTATTTATGGATCTTGGGAAAGTCCTTGAAATGAGAATAACGTTTATTTGTGATCATTCAGGGACGTAGATTAAATCTCCTGACAGACATACAGGTATAAAATAAAAGAAAATAAATATTGTCAAATTTGTTCTTAATCACAAAGTCCGGGAAAAAAAAAGAATAGTATTTACTGTAGAGAACAATTCAAGGGAACTGATCAGGACTGGGTTTTCTATCTGCCTCTCACTGGACTGTATTTTCCTGTTAGACAGGTTTGTTCTTAATCATACATTCAGTCAGCAATGCAAGCACCCAAGTTCAGTGTCACAAGAGTTGTAACAATTTTGCCAGCATGCGTACATTTATTCTAAGGCCCATTTTGTCATTCTTGTGTTGAACTCACAAAAAACTTGATCTCTTAATTTCCTCAAATAACTTCTGACATTGTAACTACTAGATTTGTGTTGGAAAATCTCCTGAAGGCATTAAGATTTTTCTTTTTTTTAGTCATAATAATTCATTATTGCCTAAAAAGATTAACATTCTCAGATCACTAAATTCTCTTCCATTTCCATTATCTGTAATAAATACCGTTTATGAGTTGATATCTATAAGCTTTCCACTTGTACTGAGAATATGCTGAACCTACAGCGTAATTTGATCATACTGCATTTCTTCTAGTTTCTGATACACTACCTTTTTGAAAACTTAATCAAATCTTTATGAAACATATGTGTATATATCCTCTCCTGCTTGGAAATTTCCTGTAGTGCTGGCTAGATAAATTCTCTGAATGGTTCTTCAGAACAGGCTCATCAGAAAAATGGAGACTAATGCATGCTGACCCACCATATGGGCAGGATTTCACTGAAACCCTTCTTCTCTTCTTATGAGACATATATACAAATCCCAGAAGCTATGTACACAGTTTCGTGTTTAATAACATAGTGCAGCATACTGCTTATAAGAGTATGTAGGCACAGATGAATCATGAACATAAACAGAGGGAGACAGATTGTATACATAGAGCCTCTCTTACTGTGTCTAACTCTCACACTGAGCACAGTGGATGCCAGTCCTTATGCCTGAGGCAGCAGCTACCCACAGAACCTCTCCCCTTGTCCTCAGAAGGATCATATTAACCCCAAAAGAGCTGCCAATTTTGCATTACCTGCTGCAAGTTTCTCCGTTGTAGGCCTCTGCAGTCCTCCTGTCTGCTGGGCCTTCAGTATGGAAATGATTTTCACAGTAAACCTGAGAAGCTTTATTAGGTTCCCTTGAGCTTTGCACACAGGCTCTGTTCCTCACCTTTTCACTCGCAGCAGAATGAAAGTATCAAAGCTGACAAATTTTGTTGTGGAATCAGCTGCTGTGCTGCAGACGGGCACAACAAAATCTCTGCTGAATAAGTTTGAACAAAGGTGAAAAAAAAAATTAGAAAAAGAAGAGAAGAAAGAAGACAGATCTTAAAAGATGGGGAGAGTGGAAAGGACACTACAGACACAAAAGAAGAGGAATGTGCAACAAAAGAATAGCCAGAAGACACCAATGACAGAAGTCATCTCTAGACTGTAAAAGGATGAGACAAGAAGGGTTTGTGGGGGATTTGTTTTTTAGAAAGACCAAAAAAACAAAATCCCAAAGAACCAGAGTGCAGCCCTCCATCCTGTTTACTGTGGAAAAAACAGAGCATCATTCCCTCCTTCTGCTAACATCTGGCCACAAAAGAAAGCCAAGAACCAGTCAAAGAAGAGCAGTTCACTCTGGCAAACACACGCCAGTGTTCTTGCAATTACTATCATACTCACAGCTCTGGACTGTGTCTCAGGCACAGAGATTTAATGTGACTTGAAGGAAATAAATGTACATGACAGTGCTCATTTTGTCCCCAAAATTCTGAGGCTTGAGGTGAAAAAAGGATTTCATCCCAGGAAGAAGAAAAAAGAGTCAATGCTGTGTAGTCAAATTCAAGATGTTCCTCAACGTGGTGCCTTTGACTGAAGTCTCCAAGAAAAGTTGAATATCCCAGCATGCCGTGCAGTAATTACCTCACCTCAACGCACACATGGCACATTTCAAATATCCAGCCACAAGATGTCAGCACACTCAACAGGAATTCTTACAAAAAGAAAAATCTGTATAAATGGGATCTTTCTATGTCATACATCTCTTTCCCCTGCTAGTAATAGAAAAGTAGATGTTTCTGAGAATTTACATGAAATTTGGCATTCAGACTGTGCCTTCTAAGTGGAAATAGGTGGTCTATCACAGTCTGATCATAGTATCTTAACAAAAGTAAAATGCTGGGACAGAATGGAGAACATGGTTTTCTCTTCCCACTCTGAAACCAAAGGATGTTGGAGAAGGATCTAAAATAGCTCATAAGCACCTAATATGATTTTCAATGACAGAGTGAAAGCTCTTGCCAGCTGCTTAGATGTTTAAGACTGCACACACTCAGCCTTGAAATCCTGCTCCAGTACCTCTCCAGAGACGATTTCATCTTAGTAAAGTGTCCAGATACCCGTTTCATGGCCTTCATAATCACAGTATCTATAAACCTTTAACTACAAATCCTATAGGTGTGCTCTGGCTTGTGTATTAAGTGCTGTAAGTGGAGAGCATATGGGATGTGGGTGTAGCGCAAAATAAAGTAATCATGTCCACTTTCTTTCAAAAACAGTTCAGAATCAAGATGTCGTGATATCAATAACCTTTTGCAATTTACATAATGATCAAAATATTCAGTGAGTTATTCCTATTACTGCATTTCTATCTATAAATATTTAAATTTCACCTCAGGCAGGAAAATGCCTGGAGTCTTCATCTTAAAATGTAGTCAGAATTTCTTCCACTTTCTTTGAAATCTTTCAGCATGTCACTGCAGCCACAGCAGATGGTATATCATAGGCTTTCTAGGGAGACTGGGGTAGCTAGGTTCTCTAAGCCTGACTTCCATATTAGGTAAACTAGTAGGCAAAATGTACAGCAGAATTAGTGGACACCTGGATAAATACAAGTTACTTGGAAAGATCAGCATGCCTTCTGTAGAGGGAAGTTCTGTCATGTAGATGTTTTCGCATTTTTTTGACAAAGTCACCAAACATGAAAATAAGGATGTTTTAATTGATATAGCCTATCTGTATTTCCAAAAGACTTTTGACAATTACCATCTCTCAAACCTTTTAAAGAAAACTAGCAGTCACAGCTCATTTCAGAGCTGGGGAATCTTCCATGGATAAAAGTATCTGATTAAGAGATAGCAAGGAGAGAAAAGGAGTAAAACACTAATTCTTGTCGAGCACAGAGGTCACTAGGGAATTTTGCAGAGGGCTGAGATGGGACATGTGCTTTTCAATGTCTTCATGAAAGTCCTGGAAAAGGCTTTTTGTAGGGAGCTGGGAAAGTTTGCTGTTAATACTGAATTATTCAGAATATGAAAAATGCAGACTGACTGTGAAGAATTGCTGCAGAAACTTATGAGGCTGATTGGGCAATAAAATGGCAGATGAAATGCAGTGCAGAAAAATGTAAAGTGATGCACTAGGGAAAAAAACCCACAAATTCACATGCAAAATGATGAGCTCCGAGCTAAGCAATACCACTCAGAAGAAAGATCTTGAGGTAATAAGAGTTAGTTCCACAAAAATGTCAGTCCTATATAGCAGACCAAAAAAAGCAAATCAAATGTTAGTAACTGTTAGGAAAAAATATAACAAAACAAAGAACAAGATAATGCTTAGTTGAATAATTCATTAGTCACCTTTAAAACTGTGCAGCTCTGGCCCCTGTCCCATTGTCCTCCCATGTCCAAAAGGATATAGTAGAATTGGAAATTATTAGCAAAATGATTAAAACAACAATTGTTAAAGATATAGATTTATTTCCAAATGGGATGAAACTGAGACATATAGGATGAGTTAAGACTCCTCTATCTAGAGAACAGACGACTTAGGAGAAAGGAAAAACAGGTCCATAAACTCGGGAGTAGAGAGAGGACAGACATTTTTTTTCCTCACCATATCTTCCACTGTATTCCCAGACTCAGCAGAGAGATGATCCTCACCTGGATGGCCCTTTCGGCCTTACCTAGTACAGCCATTCCACTGCACTGACCACATTCTGGCCAACAGGTAGTATGAATTGATAATTAGCATTTTGCCTATTAATTTAGCTGTTGGCTAATATCACTTCCAGGGCTTTTATTACCTGTGATGCTGCCATTTATCATGTACTTTTTGCTCAATAAATTCACTTTTTTAAAAGAAAATAAGTAGAAACCTTTTGGGAGCAAAGTTTAGGAATAACATAATGATAGTATTATGCTTATTTAAAAATAGACTAAAAAATCTATAATCTGGGAATCAGCCCATATTAATCATTACCCAGGTAAAAGTCTAATTGAAATTAATGAACATTTTCTCAGAGGAAAGGTTTCAGGATTCTCTTCTATGTAGATTATTTATATCATGTTCATCGCCATAGTTTCTGAATGTGTTCCATTAGTACATTAAGCAATGTGACTAACATCTGTCACATATTTTTTTCTTCAGTCTCTCTCTGGGGAGATAAATATATGCAGTAGAATATCTTGTATCCTAAAGGAATTTTGCCAGGTGAAGAGGGGAAGAAAACATAAAAGAATTGCAGGGGGATAAGTTTTATTTTTGTATTTTTCTATAAATATACAATTTGCTACATTTTTAGATCAGTGAAATCATGGACAAAAATATGTACTACATTTAGAACTTGCTACTTCAATTTACAGCCTTGCTTTTGATTATGAGCTTGATGCTGAATTAAGCTGCATGTGCAATGAAGTTATATCCATTAACTTGACCCTCTTTCCTTCTTGAACTAGTAGTGGTAATCAGAATACAAAAGAAAAATATGACTAATATTTTTTCAAGAAAAGACAACCCAGCACTGATCATGAAGTATTAAAGATTTTTCAAGGATAACTGAATTATATCTAATTACTAAGAAACTATGTTAACATTTTAAAATATTTAATTTATTTAAATTGTAATTGATTTACAACATAAAATATTTCACATACATGGATTAAGAAAAAACAAAACAAATAACATTTAAAAATAACTGTGAAGTTTAGCAAAAACAGTACCAGTCAGTGTTTGACTTGGGATGTATCTGCATAATTTTTGAGTCTTACAAATTCCTAACATAGATTGATATGTAATTTTCTTTGCAAAGCCCTTTAAGATATTTTTTCAAACAGCAGTTATTATGACCAAAAATCTGCATTTTATGGGTGGGGCTAGTGAAAAAGAGTATGACTCATCCAGTAAACCGGCAACCTAATGCTTGGTTCTGGGATGCCTGTGGCCCACATTGCCTCCCCAAACAAAGGAACAAAACTAAAGCAAGTAATAATAGGCTATCATGGTTTAAAAGCTCTCCAGTATTTTTTTCTGAGATCACTGTAAGTGTGGCTTCTCCTTCTTTATTTAAGGAAGAAGGATTGTAATCTTACCAGCAAATGAGAAGTGGAGAAGAGTGTGAATAACCACCCCACCTTGGATGAGACCTTGACTGCCCCCATCCGTTTTATTTATCCAAAACCAAAGGATGATTTCCAGGAGGTGTATATGACCTATTAACAGGTAATATTCTACAACATGAAAAGATGAATGTCGAGTGCATATTGTGTTCAAGAGTTCTGGGAAGGATCCTAAGGAAAGATCTCAGTAGCACACACAGAAAAACACCCCTCCCCCAGGGTTGTCAGGCTTTTGTTAAAGACCTTGATGAAATATCGTGTTGCTTAGCTCCATAATATTAAAGGAAGTTTGGCACTGCTGTTATTAAATAGGTCTTCCTTTTTTCAGTGACAGTCTTCCCATTCTAACTAATGACAGCAAACACATCTGAATATTTATTATGTGTTGAAAGCACAAATGTTGGAGAGAGACAGAATATAATAATGCCTTTTATTTTTCTTGAGGCGATCTGTCTTGGCATTCTAAGTGCCACAGATAAAACCAGCAATAAAGAAAAAAAAAAAAGAAAAAGAAATTAATATCTCAATTAAAATAACAAA
The DNA here is from genome assembly GCA_003993805.1 of Himantopus leucocephalus. NCBI lineage: Eukaryota > Metazoa > Chordata > Aves > Charadriiformes > Recurvirostridae > Himantopus > Himantopus leucocephalus. The sequence continues at coordinate 19,906,899 of RSEF01000001.1, read as the reverse complement.
GCATTACTGAATAAAATGCTAAAATCATCTTAATGCACGAGGCTGAAAGCCATCCAAAGTGACCTATGAGTGCATCTTGTAAAATTACAAACCTACGCCTTTGCCAGAAAAGAAACCCTTAAGCCGCAGGCTGCAAAGGTGAATTTTTTCCGAGCTTGGTTCTAGAAATAGTTCATATCTCCTAAGAGGGTTAAAAGGTATAGAGAGTGCCAGAATTTCTGTAAGAGGTGGAAGTTGCGTAATGAAACAACTGACTATGGATCTGAGACTATACGTCATTTTCTTTATGTAATTTAGCATGGCTATGTGCTAAACGAGACCAGAATTATTCATGCTGATGAATACCCAAGTAATTGCCCTACGGCAGTTCTGCATATTGTGTGTGCCAGATATACAAGAGTTAGACATGCAGTTTAACTGGCTCTAGTGACCTTTAAAATCATGCCTGTTTTTAATTCATGAATCATCACTTTGTTTAGCAGGCCGTTAATGTTCATTCACATTTCTTGCCTTTGCTGACCTCCTTCCAGCCTAAGTCACTTATCGCAGCAGATGAATGTTCTGAGGTAAGAGTAAGCCAGGGTAGAAAGCAGCAAGTTGTAGCTATTCAATGGCTCTTTTATTTCAATATTCACAATAACCCCCACTGGAATTGTAATCACAGAGCTGTCTGTAGGAAAAGCAGTGAAAATCTTTTCCTGCAAGCTTTGTAAGTGTCTCCAAAATGTAATTGTTTTATTATAGATAAAAAGGGACTGGACAGTACTGAATGTCTCCACAGTTTGCTCACCTGCTGAAGAGAGCACTCCGGTCAAGGTCTAATTCCCAGGATTTGATATTCCTTCCAAAGGATGATTCTTGCTAGACAACTTGACTGATGATTTTGACCTTCTGACGTTATCGTTTTCTAAACCGGAGAAAAATGATTTTGAGCAAAAAGAAGCACCAAGTACGAATATCTTTGCCATTCCTTTACTCGTTTCCCCTGAAGCTTTAAATCTTCCCTCCCTTTCCCATTCTGTGTATGCCTATATCATTTCTTCCCATTCTCTTTTCCCTTTTTTTCTGTCATTTTTCTTTTACTTTGTTTGTACAAACAGCATTTATTTTGTTTTCATTTCGCACTTATCTTCTTGTTTGTGATGACTGCAGTTCCTTTGGCAGGAGGCATCCTGCTCTCTATCTTGCTTCCCATCCATCTCCCTCCCTCTTTTTAGTTTCTCATCCCTTTACTTCCTACATGGCTATCTCTTTTTATACTCCCCAGTGTATCCTTCGAGTGTATGTATGTAGAACAGATGATTCCACCTTTTATCACACTCTTTAAGCTACACAGAACTTCCAGCCCTTGATCTCCTTATCTCACATATTCTGCACCATGTTCTTATGTTGTGATTAATAAAAAGTCTGTGTTGGAAGCTTTTAGCTATATAATAGCAAGTAAACTGACGCTTTTTTTTTTTTAGTGAGACCATTAAAAAGTTAGCAAACTATCAACTCCCATATGGCTGCTATCAGATAACTGACTGAAAACCTGGACTTTTGGAGGTGTCTCAGCCCTTTGAGTAGCAATGCATCCAGCATTCTTCCCTACCAGACGTTCTTGTGGATTTACAGAGTCTCTTCTTTTCCACCTTTCTCCAAGGGCACTTGCTCTTGGTATGAGTGGCACGGTATGATGACTCTGGAGTCCGTCAGGGGTCTGAGCTGAGCTGCCATACCACTGTCCTCGGGGGATGAGGTCAGCCCTGGAGCAGCTTACCTTCCGATAATCACCATGTAGTGGAGGGGAACTTATAACACCTGTACTGGCATTAGGCCAAAACATGGTAGCAGTATTTTAGCCAGGGTCTTCCCCAAAATACCTAGATCTGGGAAAGATGGTAAACTATTACACTTACGGGTGACTTTCACCTCTAGTAATTGGTCCACCGTCTCAGCAACAGGTTGTCAGAATTTATTTTTGAAAGCTGAGGTAAATGCTGGCATTATAAGGACACTAGTTTTTAGAGTTATTTTCCAAAAAATCTGTCATATCTGTCTTTTCTTATAATCCAGCAAGACCATTATATGCGTATTTATTGATGAAATATTATTACCTGTATGCAATAGTAGCGTTAAGAGGACAAACATAATTCTCAGTGCTCAACTCGTAAAAAAAGTAAAACGCTTTCATCCAAAGCTCAAATACATAATTTAGATAAATCCATGAGGGTAATGTTCACTAACTGCAATAGACCATCTGGCACAGAAGAGGCTGTGCCAATTAATATAGATGGAATGACTGTTAGCACCACAGATAGTAAATATTTCAGACTAATCTTTTTTGTCATTTATCAGCTAATTTCATCCTTCAAAATTTGTGTTCAGTCTCCAGCATGTTGAAACAGATTGATCACATTCAGACTTTTACTAGCCTGCAAACCCTGTGCTTTGTTTTAAACTCTTATACAGTTCTGGTTTCCACTTATTTGTATGAGGCTGAAGGATTATTATGAAGCTGCATCACAGTTAGCACCATTACTCGGCTGAGTCGCCTGCCTCTCTCATTAAGCCATAAGTATTGCCTTGCTAATGTTATGCTTAATTCAAAGATTATGGTTCACCTGTTTTTCTCAAAGGAAAGGAAAATACAGTTTGAGTAATACATCCCTAATGGCTATTGCAGAAGAGAGAAAAAGACTATGTTTCCAGTATTGACTAATAAGTTGATCCTGAGGAGGCTTGGTCAACTTTTCTGCTCTGCTAGAATCATTTAGCAAGACCGTTTTTCAGTTCTTGTCTAAGAAACCCAGGCAGTTGTTTCATAATACCCAACAGCTACTCTTTTAATGGTCCTCGGAAAAACTTTTTGAATGTTAATTTGTTTTCCAGACCTGTTTGACAAAGCTCTAAACAAAGGTGTATAGAAGCCAAGCCAAGTATTTTCCAGAGTGTTTAGAGTGCTTCAGAAACATCCCACATTTGAATCTTAGCCTTTAATGTTGGCAACTTAGTAATGAAGCATTAAAAATCTTTCTCTTCAAAATACAATACTAGCAGTAAAATAAATTGTGTGATGGTGGAAGCAACAGAGCAAGAAGATTGCTTTAGTTTTCAGGCCATCACCTAGCAGTCTAAAAAAAAAGCAAGAAAAGAAGAAAATTATCAAAACACAGCTGTTTTTTGTTGTTTATTTTCTAGTTGCCTTTAAAGGTGTAGAGAGACAGGCAAAAATTTTACATATTACTCATAGGGAAACTTGAAGTATGCATATGGAGCAGTGCAGAGGAAGCCTCTGTGATATGATCAGAGAAGGATTTGCTTGGGTAGAGATGCCTTCAGCACTGTTCATTGACCATATTCTGAGTTGCATCACAGGGAGCATTCAAACACATCATAAAAAATACAGATTTTTCAAATATCAGGATTGAAACATATCTGCATGAATGTGAGTAGCACAGATTCATGTTATAGAAGTCTTATAAAATGTCTGATTGTGAAGTTTTCTGCAAATTTTACTGTAACTGAAATCACATACTGGTTTCACCAGTCTGACTCTCCCTATTACCTGAGGCCAACAGCTTCAGTAATACAACAGGAGTTCTCAGTAAATGAACAAATAAGCTATTTCTGGAGTCTGTGATGCAGACATTCATGCTAAGCAAATTGTTGTTATTTTGTAACAAGTGCACTGCAATGCTCTGTGAGGAGACAGAAATTTCTTGGGATTTGAGACATACACATACATAAAGAGGCTTTGTGAAACACTAACTTGTGCCATTTTTATTTGTATTGCCCTTGATGAGCTGTTAAATTCCCAGAAATGAACCCACTTTGTTCTCTTCTAGGGCAGTTAGTCCTCTATGTATTTGGTGGTATGGAAAGAAAATGAAATATAAGGACAAGTGGAAATTTAGGATGAATGTACCCCATATATTTTTTAACCTCAGTCTCAAATATACGGCATTGCTTTCTTTTTGAGAACAGAGGTGAATGCAAAATAGATACCTTAGAAAGAGACAAATTAGATTTTTATATCCTCATTATAGCACACATGCACGCCTCTAGAGGTTGCAATCATTCCTGTTGCCATAAGTAAATTTGTGTTTAAGCACCTAAAAATATAGCTAAGCCCCAGGGAGTGATTAAATTATGTCTGAAGAATTGTGTATTGCTAGAACATAGTCCCCTATGCAGACTTTGTAATTCCGGCACGTCCCTGCTTCTCCTGGATGACATATGGGCCAAATAAAGTTATTAATTATGTGTTTACAAATGTTATTACTATGGAGACAACCACTCACTGATCCTCTGCATGATGGTCATTGAGGTTCTCCTTTAGGTAAACAGCAGGTCAGATCCTTCAGGCAGTGTTTATGGTAGTAATAATGACCATCTTTTGTTTAATTGTTTGTTATTTAGATCCCTTGCCCTTAAACCAAGTTCCCTCATTTTTGTCCCCTCCTCATCATGTTTTATTTAAATGTGTCTCCCAAGAAAGTTGCTCTAAGCAGCAGGTATGCTAAGGGTATGCTAACAACATGAACTTCTCCTTTTGAATCAGAGCCACCATGCAGTCATGGAAAGCCATGTGGCCAGAAAAATGGCAGACAAGGGGGAACATATAGAAAGTGTATAACTGAAAAGTACATTTCTACTACAGAATGTAGGTATCAGGGAATTTCGAGTGCTGGACCTCACAATGATTTTATGTACTCCATTCTGAGATGTCTAGTTCTCTTTTGTACTTTATTTGNGGAGGGCAAGCCATGTGGCCAGAAAAATGGCAGACAACTGAAAAGTACATCTCTACTACAGAAAGTAGGTATCGGGGGAATTTTGAGTGCTGGACCTCACAATGATTTTAGGTACTCCATTCTGAGATGTCTAGTTCTCTTTTGTACTTTATTTGGAAAATATAAGAAAATTAACTTGCTCTACAGAGATTTGAAAGAGTATAAAAGAAGAATTCCAATCTCCTGTTGCTGTCAGTTTAGAAGGGGATTTATAGAACAAGACGTCACAACCAAACAATTAACCTTTACAGGCAATAATGATCAAAACTTCATGAATTTTTCTAGTTCTTTTTGATTCCATCTCTATTTTTTATCTCTCTAAAGTACAGGACCATGTCTTGCAGAGTTCAGTTATATTTTATATAAAAGAAGCATTTATTCTATTCCTGTCTATATTATGTCCAATTTAATTCATTCATGGTTTGTAATGAAAACGAATATAATACACAGTCACTATCTGAGGCATCATACTTGGTATCCAGAAATCACATAAGTGGGCAAGTGTGAGGAGGATTTCTAGTGTCATGACTACTACCAGGTATTTATACTCCATCACAAGGTTTCTGTATGGAACAGAGATAACATATTTAATACTGACTCATAAAGATGCTTTGAAATGGATCTGCTTGCTTGCATCATTTAAAGGCATTTTAAGAAGAAAGAGATGTGATAGGATAACAAACAGTAAGATTTAAAACTCATTTACCATTTCCAAAGTTATTTCAAGGTATGGTTTCTTTGTCTGCATCGTGCATATCTTGGACCTTCTCTTCAATTCCCCTCATTTCATTTGTTTTTCCTATATGGAATTCATTTAGTTGTTCATATAACCATCTGCTTTCTAGTACATCTTCATTTTTCTCTTTTATGTCAAGGTTTTTTGCTTTTCAGCATTTTTATTGCATGTTTGCAAGTTCCTAGCTTTGAGCTATGGAAGCAACAAGAATAATTCAAATCTCTGAGACTAATTTTTTTTAAGATTGCTTACTTAGTAATCTACTGACATCTTTTGTAGAGTGCAAATACACAAAGGCTATATTCCAGAGCTTTAGAACACTACCCAGAAAAGGCCAGGAAACCTCAGTTATAATAAAAAATAAGGATAGTTGTCACTCTCAGGACCAGGATATTCTCCGAATTATATAATTCCTGTGAGTAGCAAATGTAATTTTTCTT